>JALGBA010004271.1:0-600000 GCA_023970755.1 Azemiops feae | reverse complement strand
CCAGATTGTTCTAATTCCACCTCAATACCCACACTGGGGTGTGTGATCCCAGTATCTCCCGATGGCCACAACCAACCTATACAACTTTCTTCTTCTTCAGAATCTTCCATCTCCCTTGCTACAGACATACCGGGTTTCGCCCTTGTCCCTAACCTTCTTCCTACTGTGTGGGACTCAGTTGCAATAGCTGACTGGGTGACTTGTATCGCCTCATTCAAGGGCAGTAAATGGTTTCTATGCCACACTTTCAAGGGCCCTGAACTCCCCTCTGGTCATATCTGGTCGTATCCGGTACACTGGTAGTCCCGGCAGCTTTTCATTAATAACATACAACTGGGAGCCCCACCAATCTGCCAGTTTGTGCTTCCCAGAGGGATCCAAATTCCTTAATAGCACCCGATTACCAAACTGCAAGTCCTGGACTCTCATTCTCAAATCATAATTCCTCTTATTCCGCCGTTCTCAAACCCCTGTGGCCACTGAGGCTTTTCGTAAGCCCCCTTCAGATTCTTCCTCAATCTATCTACATAGTTACAATGTGACCTGACTGAGGTCTCATCTATCGAAGAGCCAAAGACTATGTCCACAGGCAGGCGGGCTTCCCTACCAAACATCAACCGATCATTTCTCATGCTGTTGTACACATGCACAACAGTAGAAATATGTTGCATCCAACATTGTTTCTGTTCTTCAGTAAGTGTCCCCAACATATCCAAAAGAGTACGATTAAACCTCTCAGGTTGCAGGTCTCCTTGTGGGTGATAAGGGGTAGTAGTGGGTGACTTCTATATGCCCAGTAAGCCCAATAGTTGCTTAACAAGCCTTCTCTCAAAGTCTCTCCCTTGGTCAGAATGTATGCGCTGAGGTAACCCATAATGTACAAAAAACCTTTCTACCAGTACTTTTCCCACCATGACCACGTGCTGATCTCTTGTCGGGAAAGCCTGGGCATAGTGGGTAAAATGATCAGTCATGACCAATACATTTCCTCGCCCACTTACATCCAGTTCCAGACAAAGAAAGTCAATGCAAACCAAATCCAAAGGCCCATATCTCTGCAAATGGTCCATCGGTGCAGTCCTCGAAGGTAAGGTTTTCCTCTGGACACAACGCAGACAGGATCTACAATAATCCCCGACTTCGGTCTTCATACAGGGCCAATAAAATCGATCCATTACTAACCTAAAGGTCTTCTCTGGCCCCAGATGCCCATGTTCATCATGTAGCGCAATCAATACTGGTTCTCTATGTTTCTCCAGAAGTAAAAGTTGCCACCTTTCTTCAGGCCCATCCAAAGGGCCCCTCCGATAAACCACTCTGTTGCGAAGATGTAAACAATCCCACTCTTTGTACAACACTTGGGCTCCTCTCGATGAATCAGCAAGCAGATCCTCCCACCGACTACTTCTCAAAGCTCTTTCGACCAGGCCACAAAGGGGATCTTCTGCCTGGTCCCTCCTCAGATCTTTCTTAGTCAGAGCAAACCTACCCTCCCCTCTATAATCTGAACGGGATTACAATATAATTTAGGGACACCTGCAATCGTAACTCCCACCAATTCAGGCTCCCCTAGCTCGGTGCTCAACCCCTCGGTACAATGCTTGAATGCCATCAGGGGTCAATTGTACCCACTCTCCAACATACACCCCTGAATCATGGGGTCTCCTCAACAAAGCATCAGCATCTGTGTTCCTCACACTCGGGCGATATTTCAAACTGAACCTAAATCCAGAAAGGGCAGCCAACCATCGATGCCCTGTGGCATCAAGTTTGGCGGTTGTGAGCAAGTACGTAAGTGGATTATTATCGGTCTTAACCTCAAACTCTGCCCCGTAAAGATAATCCTTCAATTTATCCACAACTGCCCATTTGAGCGCCAAAAACTCCAACTTATGAGTGGGATAATTCTTTTCTGCTGGAGTTAAACCCCTGCTGACATATGCAATGGGCTTCAGCTGTTGATCATGTTCCTGATATAACACCCCCCCCCAAGGCCATCTCGATTAGCATCCACATGTAACTCATATGGTCGATTAGGATCTACATAAGCCAGAACTGGGGTGTTCGTAAGCCTCCACTTCAGCTGATCAAAAGCTTGCTCACACCACTTAGTCCACTCCACCTGAATAGGCTCCCAAGATTTCCTGGAACCCTTGGTTTGATGGACCACCACTTCCTCTACTTTTTCATTCTTTAACAACTCATTGAACGGACGAGCTATCTTTGCAAATTCTTCCACAAACCTCTGATAATATGAGCAAAATCCGAAAAACAATCACAACTCAGCTACATTTTGGGGCCTAGGCCAAGAAGCAAACGCCTCTAGCTTCACGGGGTCCGTTGCCACCCCCTCGGCTGAGACAACATGACCCAAATAAGTGACAGATGGTTGGTAAAATTGGCATTTTTCCAATGACAATTTCAACCCTTTCTCATGGAGCCTTGTCAATACCTTCTCTAAACGCTCCTCATGCTGTTCAAGGGTCTCACCAAAGACAATGATATCATTTAGGTAGACCAAAACCTCTATCAAGTTCATACCCCCACTTTCTGCTCCATGAGCCTTTGAAAGGGCCCCTGACAGCCCTTGAAGCATTCGATTAAACTCATAAACCCCCAATGGGCAGATAAAAGCAGTTTTCTCCCTGTCCTCTGGATGCATGGGAATCTGGTGGTAACCACTCCTTAAATCCAGCATACTAAACCACTTCACCCCCGACAAACACTGCAGAGTGTCCTCTATCTGAGGGGTTGTATACTGATCGGGGATAGTCCTCCAGTTGAGAGTGCAGTAGTCTATACACATTCTCAGGGACCCGTTCTTCTTCCGGACCACCACTATAGGGGAAGCATAAGGACTTCGGGATTCCCTAATGACCCTGGTCTTTTTCAGCTCTGCTAGATGCTCTCTAAGATCATCCAGTTTGCTTAAGGGAATCCTCCGAGATCTCTCCCTGAAGGACTTATCCTCCTTCAGTCAGATCACATGCTGGGCACTCCTAGCACAGCCCACATCAAACTCATCCCTCGAAAATAAACATTTCCACTTCCAAAGCTGATCTCTCTCCCTCTCCCGCCATTCAGGAGGAAGCTGGGTATTCTTTGGGTAAAACTGATCCATCAAAAACTCCCCCTCTAAAGACCAGGTCTTTAGAGTCAATTCAAGCTATGCAAGAAGAAATAGAGTTCCCAGAGAGGTCCACATAAGATTTCTTAAAAGAGCAATACGAGATGAGATTTTGAGAGCAATAAGAGACCAACCACTGAAATATAAAGATAAAGAACTTCTAGTTCTTAAACAGATCCCGAAGAGAATAAGAGAAGCACGAAGAGAATATCAATTTTTGACAAGGAAACTACTGAACAAAGGAGTGAATTTTAGATGGTTGGTCCCAGAAGGATTATTAATTTTTTGGGACTCGAGAAGATATAGATTGGATACCCCACTTAAAGCAGAGGAATTTTTTAATAATCATAGAACCTTTCTGGAAGGAGACGATATCAGATCTAAAAAACCAGAGGAAGAAGCAGGAGCATCGAAACAAACAGAAGAGGAAGAACCTAAAAAGACTCAATCAGAAGAAGACGTAAGACCCAAGGATCAGAGACAGATAACTTCTCCTAGAAGACTGAGATCTAAGTACAATTAAAACTATGGAAGAAATTGGAATTTTCTCAACAAATATAAATGGTCTTAACTCCCCATCAAAAAGGAGTAAAATATTTTATAGATTACAAAAATTAAAAATGGACATAATCTGTCTCCAAGAGACACATATAAAAAGACAACACTTTAGACTTCTAGAACAACCAAAAATAGGCAAACTTTATTTTTCATCGGCACTGCAAAAGAAAAGAGGGGTAGCTTTCTATATAAAAGAGAAGATGAGCCCAAAACAAATTTATGCTGATGATGAAGGAAGACTATTAATGGTGGAAACTACATGGAACCAAAAACAAATTTTGATGATTGCGATATATGCCCCCAATGAGAAACAAGACCAATTTTTTCAGCAACTATATGATAAGTTAATGGAATTAAACTATCAAAACCTTTGTATTCTTGGAGACTTTAATGCGATAACTGATGCAAAACAGGATTACAAGAGCTACAAACAAGGGAAAAAAGGGGAAAATACCTTATCTAATTCTTTTCTAAAGATGAAAGACGAATTAGGTATACAAGATATATGGAGAGAAATGAATCCAGACAAAGCACAATATACATTTTATTCAAATAGACATAAATCCTGGTCACGAATTGATATGATATGGACTTCTTATGATTTAAAGACTATGATACAGGAGATTGAAATAGAACCTAATATTTGGGCAGACCATAATCCAATCAGAATGACGTGGAAAGGAACTAGAAAGAAATTAAGATGGCGGTTCAACAAAGCTATATTGAAAGAAAAGGAATTTTTGCAATTAGCAATGAAAGAAATGGAATTTTTTTTTTAAATAAATAAGAAAGAAGAAACTTCTATTCAAAATGTATGGGATACAGCGAAAGCATATTTTAGGGGCGTGGTTATAACCTATGTGGCCAAAAAGAATAAAGAAAAGAAACAAACACAACTTAGATTGAAAGAACAATTGAGTAAATTGGAAATGGAGCTACGAAATGATCCACAAAAGAAAGAATTGAAGACACAGATGGAAGTAATAAAACACAAATTAAATCTAATGGAAATGGACATAAGGGCACAACAGATTAAACGAGGTAAACAGAATTTCTTTGAAAATGCCAATAAACCCGGAAGTTGGTTGGCATATAAATTGAAAAAAGAAAGAGAAAAAAGATTGATAAGTAAACTACAAGATACAAAAGGCCAATTGTACTGTCACAATGATGCAATTAAAAAAATTACTACAGCTTATTATGAGACATTTTATAAAACTGAGGTGGTTTCGAATGAGATAATACAGGAATATTTAAAAGAAGCGGACCTTCCAAAGGTACCAGAGAATATGCAATACATATTAAATGAGAACATAACAATGATGGAGATTACAGAGGCGATAAAAAAACAAAAAAAGGATAAAACTCCGGGACCTGATGGTCTCCCTGCAGAATTTTATATAGCTCTACAAGACATTGTCAGTCCGATTTTGAAAGACCTTTGTAATGAAGCTTTTTCAGAGACAAAAATACCAAATTCCTGGAAAGAAGCCAACATCTCTCTTATACCTAAAGAAGATACTGATTGTACACAAATTAAAAACTATAGACCAATATCTTTACTAAACGTGGATTATAAAATATTTACTACAATAATGGCAGAAAGAATGAAGAAATTTTTGACTGAATTCGTCCATCCAGATCAAAATGGCTTTTTACCAAAAAGACAGATAAAGAATAATTTAAGGATTATTTTAAATGTGTTGGAGTATTATGAAAACCATCCAGGGAAACAGTTGGCGCTTATATTTCTTGATGCGCAAAAAGCTTTTGATAATCTTAATTGGCAATTTTTGTTTCAACAGTTGAAGGAGATGGACTTTGGCAGAAATTTTATAAATGCAATTCAAGCAATTTATAATAAACAATCAGCAAGGATACTTATAAATGGAGACCACACAGACAGCTTTGACATTAAAAAAGGCACAAGGCAGGGATGTCCATTGTCCCCTTTGTTATTCATTTTTACATTGGAAGTGTTGGCTAGAAATATTAGGCAAGATATTGAGATTAAAGGATTGGAGATAAAAGATCAAAAATACAAACTACAGGCTTTCGCGGATGATTTAGTTTTTATTTTGGAGGAACCACTAGAGACAGCTGTTAAACTCTTGCGGAAAATAGAGAAATTTGGAGAAGTGGTGGGGTTGAAGATAAACAGGGAAAAGACTAAAGTATTAACGAAGAATTTAACAGATAAACAAAAAATTCAATTTGCTAAAAAGACAAACCTTCAAATAGCGAAAAAAGTTAAATATTTAGGTATCTATTTAACTTCAAAATATGCAACAATAAAAGAAGACAACTACGAGAGATTACTAAAACAAATAAAAGTGGATTTGGAGAAGTGGAAAAATCTTCAATTATCATTACTAGGAAGGATAGCGACTGTTAAGATGAACATTTTACCTAAGCTAATTTTTCTTTTTCAAACAGTTCCTGTCAAGTTAAATCAAAAATTCTTTGATGAATTAAATGCTACAATAATCAGATTTATATGGCAAGGTAAAAAAGCTAGAATTAAAATTAAATTATTACAAGATTCTAAAGACAGAGGGGGCTTTGGACTCCCGGATTGGAGACTTTATTATCAGGCAGCTATTTTGCTTTGGCTTAAAGAATGGATTACATTGAGAAACAAAAGGCTTCTTTATTTAGAGGGGCATGATTTGCAACTAGGTTGGCATGCATTTTTGTGGTATGAGAAAAATAAAGTACATAAATATTTTCAAAATCATGCTATAAGGAATGTACTGTTTTCAGAGTGGGAAAAAATTAAACATAAAATGTACATGAAAATGCCTGAGTGGATTTCGACAATGGAAGCCTTTTCCTACCCAAATTTAATTAACTATGATAAACTCGTTAGCTATAAAGATATTTTGGATAAAGATGGGAAACGTAAAGACAGACAAATTCTTCAGCAACAGGGTATTGACTTAACATGGTGGTCTTACTTGCAAATTCAGACAAGATATGAAAAAGTCTACAGGATTTTATAAAGAACAGACACCGCTAGATAAAATATTGTTAAAAACTGATGAACATTTGATTAAAAAACTCTATAAATTTCTGCTAAGCTGGAAGATGGAAGAAGAACAAGTAAAAGAAACAATGATAGTATGGGCTAAGAACTTTGGATATTCTATAGACTTAGAAGATTGGCAAAAACTATGGGATCGAAATATTAAACTTACTAAAGCGGCTGCATATAAGGAGAATTTATACAAAATGTTTTATAGATGGCACATGACACCAGTTAGACTAGAGAAAATGTTTAAAAATGTATCAAATATGTGTTGGAAATGTAAACAAAAAGCAGGAACTTATTATCATATCTGGTGGATATGCCCTAATGCAAAGATATATTGGCTTAAAATTCACAAATGGCTAGAAAAGATGACTAAGATACAGATAGAATTCAAACCGGAATTGTTTTTATTAGGAATATTAAGATCTAATTACGGAAAAGAGAATGAATATTTAATCTTATATATATTAACAGCCGCGAGAATAGCATTTGCCCAATTTTGGAAAAATGAAAAGATACCACCTGACCAGATTATTATTATGAAAATATTGGAATGTGCAGAAATGGATAGACTAACTTTAGAAATTAAAGAGAAAGAAGACACAATTTTCTTTAAAACATGGGAAAAATTTTTATCAATGGTTAGCAATAAGACAGAATGAAAAAGGATGATGAAATTAAATAAGATAAATGATGTATTTTCTTTTGAATATTATTTTTTAACTTTTTGGTTAGATGTTTACATTTAACTATAATTAATTATAATTAATAAGCGTTATATTGATATTTATATGTAACTATATTTACTTAGTAATACATCACTAATAGTATATTGATTATTGTTACTTATAGAATGAATGATATGTATTGGGTTAAGTTTTTATCATTAATAGTGATAAATTCATTAATATAGCTTTTTAGTATTATGTTAATCATGCATACTTAATATGTATACCCGGACAACAGTCTGCTTGCTAAAGCGTTGATTTAGTGTTGGGGTTAACCCCATTATTGTATCTATCCCTACCCTTGGTTTAATCCTTGTTTTTTACCCCATGTTATACCTTTACCTACCCTTCCCTTTCTATCCCGATAAAAATAATAAAACATATTTAAAAAAAAAAAAAAAACTCCCCCTCAGTATTTCCCCTACCCTCCAGGGACCCAATCAGGGTGGCTGGGCTCACTTCCCCAACAACATCCGGTCCCTCAATCTTACAGGAAAACTTGTGATATTCCGGACTCCAACCGAAATCTGCCCTTTGGGGCCGGGTTTAAGAATAAGATACGGGCCAGGCTGTTCCCCATCTAACCTAACGGAAGCTCTCAGACACACCCCTTCCCCTGGTTGTATGATCCTCTTCTCTCTATCCAACTTCCATAATCATCCCACCCCCTCTGCCGGGACCTGATGCTCCCTCACCAGATGCCGACATACTGTCTGCAGCACAGGATGAACACCCATGGTTATCAGGTCATCCCCCAAAGGGACAACTGGGGTAAGCAGACGGCTAACCAAACTCATGTTCGTCCCCACAATCAACGAGCCCTGGCTAACTCCCGAAGGGCGGGCACATACAATTGCCAGAGTATCAAAAGTCTCCGTATACCCAGCAATAGAGGGCCCAAACATCAACTGTATGGGCAAGTATCCATCATATGGGAGTTTTTCAGTCCCGATGCCACAGATCTTCAAATCACCCAATTCCTGTATCGGCATATACGTCAGGTATCTGTCATAAAAATCCCTATATAATCGGGTGACTTGCGCACCCGAATCCAGAAGGGCCTTAGTGTAAATACCCTCTACCTGCACTGGCACCATTGGAGAAGGGCCCACTAACTGCTGGGGAACCCCAATAGTGGGAGCCCCAGTGTCTGGTTTAACAACCCGCACTTGGTTCTCCAAAGGCCGTTGCTGGAGCCCTGTTGCTCTAGTTTCTGGTAATTCAAAGGGACGGAGATTTCTCACTAACGGGTGTACTCCTGTCACTCCCATCTTTGATGGGAGATTCCCAGGGAATCCCCTCTTGTCGGGGCTGACTGATATCTCTGGGCACCCAGCTAGCTCCCTCACTGGGGCCCATGACAGTTTCCCGACTGAGCTGAGTTCCCCTATCTTCTATACGGTTTCGTACACACACACCTATAATGCCCCACACCCACACAATTATAACAAATCACTGGTCTTGCTGAACTATTAACTGGACCGGGCAAACCCATCCCCCATTAGTTGGCCCAACTTGACCCCCACTTGGGGGTGGCCCACCCGCTACTGTCCAGGAGGCCATTATCTTGGTTAAGTCCAGTATTTGAGCTTGCATCGTTGTTAACCAGTCGTCCTCCTCCCTAACCTTTCCCACTCCTGGGCCTAAAGGCCGTCCCACCGGCAACTCTGCTATCACTTCCTTAACCTCCTCTACTACTCAGTCACCCAGACTTTCCTTATAAGCTCATGATACCCCCAAACACTCCCTCTAGCTTCAACCTTTATTTGGTTCCAAACAGGGTCCGAAACCAAAGTACCCCGGGAGAGTTGTTCTTTCCTGGCTTGTTCCACTTCCATTGGGTCTAATCCCCCCCTTTCCACCACCTGATATAATAAACTATTAAGGCACCTTATATATTCAGACAGCTTCTCATCCCTCTTCTGGTACATGTGTTCCAACTGGAACAATAAACTAGAGACCGTCTCAGCAGACCCAAATTCATCATGCAACAAGGAGAGATAATCACGCACAGTAAAATGTCCCCGACTCAGTGTTAGACTTCTAATAGCTTCTGCAGCAGGACCCTTTAAACTTTCTCTAACTCGTTGCCTTTTTTGGGTGTCCGGTATATTCCATTCCTCAACTGCTTGTATTGCCTGTTCCATCCAGGCTTCATACTCCTCTTCCCCTTCTGGCACCGGCTGCATCCCAGAGAACGTACATAGTTTCCTATATCCAGCCCCTATACAATAGCCCCCTGTCAGGTTTCAAATGCAAGTCAGACTTCCCCCAGCCTGTGCGGACCCTCCTTCTGTTATCCCCATGGGTAAAGAAGCGTGTTTCTCTTTCTTCTGGCCTAATGATGGTCAAGGGTGTGCTCCATGCAGTCGGAAAAATTACCCCTGCTCTAATATCTTCGGTCAATTGCAAATTTTCAACCTGAAAGCACTCCGGAATGCTCTTCTTCCATTCTAACAGTACATAAAAATGGGGGGAATCCCGATCCGCCCTTGTATCTATCACATAGACCCTCTGATCTGGGACAAGGACCCTCAATGTCTGTAAAATTCAGTCTTCTGACCAAACCTCGCCAGGAACATCAATCACTACACTCATCCTCACCTCACTATTCTGCTCTTCGCACCACCTAATAACCGTGTTAGGGTCCATTTTGTTCCCCTGGCTCATATCTCTGCACGAGGCTAACTCTCCCTTATCTAAAAAGGGGGGGCAGGTAGGGAATCCCGAACGAGCCCCCACATGTAGCATTATCCCCTCAGAGGCCGCCAAAACACAGGCCCTCCTAACCCTCCCCCTTTAGTCCCGCTCAACAGCTGCACTCTCAAGGCGTTGACAGAATGTCCAGTTTCAGTGGGAGCTCACGCGGAGTGAAGAGATGGAAAGTTCTCATCATCGGGGGGGGGGGGGGTTTGCAGGAACAAAGGTGACCAACCCCAACAACAACCACAACCACACCCACACCCTTTCTCCTTCTCCTTTTCTTCCCTTTCCCCAGTCTACACTTGCCGCGCCCAAATCGGCAGCAGCTGTCTGAACTTTCCACTCCCCTATCGCCTGCCAGGCTCCCGCAAAGCCTTTCGGTCAGCCCGCTACACTTATATGATGATTTTTGTAGTGGCAGAGAATAAGTATGAGGAATTCTGAGGACCCTTAATGCAGATATATCAAAAATAAATAATAACACTAATTAGCAACAATATAATATTATGTGCAGTATTTAACCAATTATCCTATGCTTATGTTGGCTTGGTATTCAAATAATTATTTCAAGGTTGGTATGACAAATTAGCAGCAGAATTACTGGAAAAAAATTATAGACTTTTTCTAATTCTACCCGTCACAGTTAATTACATCAAGATTTAGTTGTAGAACCACTCTATTGATTTGGGAACACTTGTAGCATAACAAAATGGGCTCCCTATTTAAGCTGAAAAGATGTAAAGGAGCATGTGAAATATGAATTTCCTCTACTTTTTCCTTATTAGAAAATGTTTTTCCTTTTTTTCTTCTTTCCTTTCTTTTTTTTTTTCATCAGTGTTATCAGCTTATATCTCAGTCCAACTTTTCCAATGATCTTGAATATAAAGAAAAATTAAAAGATTCATGAAGTGCATCTGCTTTGTTATTGATTGTCAACAACCAATAAAGGAGAATATTTGTAACTCAGGGATGAAATGAGGGGTCTTTGGTGCTCTTTGACATTTTCTTGCAGATGTATCATTACCCAAACATCATCAGTGCTCAGAGAGCACCAAAGATCCCCCATTGTCAACAACTGTTGAAGAATATACCTAACAATCCAAGCTATGAGCAGGATTAACAACAACAACAACAACAATACTAATAATAATAATACTAATACTAATACTAATAATAATACTAATACTAATAATACTAATAATAATAATAATAATAATAACAATAACAACAATAATAATAACAACAACAACAACAACAACAACAACAACAACAACAATAATAATAATAATAATAATAATAATAATAATAATAATAATAATAATAATAATAATAATAATAATAATAATAATAATAATAATAATAATAAAGTTGGAAGGGATCTCAGAGGTCATCTAGTCCAACTCCCTGCTCAGGCAGGAAACCCTATACCATTTCAGACAAATGGCTGTCCAGTTTCTTCTTAAAAACTTCCAGTGTTGGAGCATTCACAGCTTCTGGAGGCAGGTTGTTCCACTGATTAATTGTTCTAACTGTCAGGAAATTTCTCTTTAGTTCTAGGTTGCTTCTCTCTTTGGTTAATTTCCATCCTTTGCTTCTTGTCCTGCCTTCAGGTGCTTTGGAGAATAGCTTGACTCCCTCTTAGTTGTAGCAACCCCTGAGATATTAGAACACAGCTATCATGTCACCCCTCGTCCTTCTCTTCATTACACTAGACATACCCAATTCCAGCAACCATTCCTTGTATGTAATTTAGCCTCTAGTCCCCTAATCATCTTTGTTGCTCTTCTCTGTACTCTTTCTAGTAATATTCCAAGTGTGGCCTTACCAAGGAATTGTAAAGTGGTATTAACACTTCACGTGATCTTGATTCTATCCCTCTGTTAATGCAGCCTAGCACTGTTTTGGCTTTTTTGGCAGCTGCAGCACACTGCTGGCTCATATTTAAGTGATTGTCCACTAGGACTCCAAGATCCCTCTCACAGTTGCTATTATTGAGCAAGTTATCACCTATACTATACCTGTGCATTTGGTTTTTCTTGCCTAAATGTAGAACCTTACTTTTTTCACCATTGAATTTCATTTCGTTAGATAGCGCCCAATGTTCAAGTCTGTCAAGATCCTTCTGTATCTAAGCCTATCTTCTGGAGTGTTGGCTATTCCTGTCAGCTTGGTGTCGTCTGCAAATTTGATGAGTTCCCCATCTATCCCCTCATTCAAATCATTGATGAAGATTGTGAAGAGCACTGGGCTCAGAACCGAGCCCTGGGGCACCTCACTACACACTTCTCTCCATGTAGATGCAGTTCCATTGAGGACCACACACTGAGTACGGCCAGTCAGTCAGCTACAAATCCATCAGGTGGTGATGCTGTCTAACCCACATTTTTCTATCTTATCAAGTAGTAGGTTGTGGTCTACTTTATCAAATGCCTGAAGTCCAAGTAAATTATATCCATAGCATTCATCTGGTCCACTAATTTTGTCACCTGGTCAAAGGATGCAATAAGATTTGTCTGGCATGATCTGTTTTTGGCTTTTGACCCATATTGGCTTTTGGTAATGACTTTATTTGCGTCTAGGTGTTCGCTGATTCATTGCGTGATTATCTTTTCCAACATCTTCCCAGGTATTAAGGTCAGGCTGATAGGTCTATAGTTTCCTGGATCCATTTTTTTCCTTTTTTGAAGATGGAAACTACATCAGCTCTTTTCCAGTCCTCTGGTAGTTCCCCAGTGCTCCAGGATCTTTGAAAGATATAGTTCAGTGGTTCTGAGATCACATCTGTCAGTTCCTTCAGAACCTTGTGGTCCTGGTGATTTGAACTCATCTAGGGTGGACAGGTGCTCACTTACCATTTTCTTGCCTATCTTAACTTGTGTTTCTAATCTGTTTTTTACGGTACTGTTTTTGATAGGTTGGATTGTTTTTTCCCTTTGTGTAAAGACAAATGCAAAAAACGAACTGAGTGGTTGTGCTTTCTTCCGGTTGCTTGTCACCTTCTTGCCACTTTCTCCCACTAGTGCAGGGCTTTTCAACTTTTTTACCCATTGTACCACTTTTAGGATAAGGCAACATCCGAGTACCACCAGTCACCCAGCAAGGTGTCAAAAACTTGACCACCCCCTTAAAAAGGAAAAAAATGATAAAGTACAGTTAGTCCTCGACTTACAACAATTTGCTTAGTGACAGTTCAAAGTTACAATGGCACTGGAAAAAGTGACTTATGACCATTTTTCACACTTATGACTGTTGCAGCATCCCCAGGGTCATGTGATTTACATTTGGATGCTTGGCAACTGATTCATACTTATGACATTCACAGTGTCCCAGGGTCATGTGATCACCTTTTGCAACTTTTTGACATGCAAAATCAATGGCCGGGGGGGCGTGGCCAGCTCATCACTCAGGTTGCGGGGTGCCTGTGGGGGGGAATCCGTGGGTCTCTGGTGGAGGGGCTGGGACGGGTGGGTGCCTTCCTTCCCTCCCTCTCTCCCATTGTCCCTTCCTTCCTTCCTTCCCTCCCTTTGTCCCTTCCTCCTTCCCTCCCTCCCTTCCATTGTCCCTCTCTCCCTCTCATTGTCCTTCCCTCTCTCCCTCCATCACTCAGTTTTAATTTCTTTGATGGTGGTTCCTTTGCTGAATCACTTTCCTTTTGCACTGTAATAATTAAGGTGAGCAGTGTTAAGTCCAATATAAAGGAATGACTAAATCTCTTGATACAGGAACAGTTGCAAAAACTGCATGCCAAGATTCTGGTGCAAGAAATCTCAGCCTTTGTGTAAGAACTACAACCTCCCATAAAAGACACCCCAAAAGCTGTTACCATTGTGAGTGGGCAGGAGGGAAACCAAACTTTTCAATAGGCATGTTACTGTTTATACTCTGAAGGGCAAATATGCTGCTTGCTAAGTGAAGCCCCAGGATCAGCGGGCTATGTGTGTGTGTGTCTGTGTCTGTGTGTCTGTGTGTGTCTGTGTGTCTATGAGAAAGGAAGAGGGAGAATGTATATGAATATGCATATGTATTTGTGCATATATTCATATTTTATAGTGCTATTCCAAGTTCATATTATCCAGATTGCATATTTAAATTTCATCTTGTTGTATATCTGTAGTATGAATAAGCCTTTTAACATATTCTGATTTGATATTGTTTTTTAGCCAAAATGTTTGTCTGAAAGTACTTTTTCAACTATCCTGAATTTGTCACTTTAGTTTTGGATATTCTGAGTATTTGAATGCCAATTCTTTTGTTCTGGTTAATGACTGCAATAAAGTTAAGATGATGATAATGACAATGCAACCCAGAAGGGTGCAGTAAAGTTGAGAAATATTGAAAAGAATAACACTTTGATTCAACTGATAAAGGAGAGTATTTATAGCTCAGGGTTGACATGAGGGATCCTTGGTGCTCTCTGAGCTTGGTTGTTTTCTTGCAGATGTTTCATTACCCAAATTAGGTAACATCAGCAGTGCTAGTAGGGAATGGGGTTTGCTGTTAAGGTTGCCCTGTCAGTATAGGGAGGAGTGATCTTAGAGGTTTTTTTGTTTCTTTGCAACAAAGCTCAGAGAGTGCTAAGGACCCGTCCCTTTGATTCAAATTGGCAGAAATTTGCTATGAAAAGTAAGGTAATTAAAATTGGGGGGCCAAGGATCTTGATGTTTAACATATTACAACTGACAGGAAGAAATAAGAAACTCTGGAGAAATCAAATAGATCGAGGTTAAGAGAGATTATAACTGCTTGAAAACTGTAGCTAATCAAGGAAATTACAATTAAGCAGATTCAAACAAGGGAGTAGATTGTCCCAAGCAGCAGAGAAACAAACTTCAGAAGACATGGAAAGGCATCAAAAGCTGTTGATAGATAGATAGAAAGCAAGCGGAAAGCAAGCAAGCGAGCTGGGCAGGGGCGCAGAATCGCCATTCCTGAGCACAGGCCGATTCACGCCCCTGCCCATCTGGCTCACTTGCAGGGGTCCTGACCGACCTTCAACGGACAGGAGCGGGGAGGGCATAAAAGAGCCCGGAGGAGGCAATTGGAGTTTGGCCGTGGTTGCCGCCACCGCCGCTGTTGCTGAGTCAGACGGCTGCGCGAGGGCAGCTGCTGCGGTTCCTGTGCGCCGCTTCTCCTTGGCTTCTTCCTCTGAAAAGGAGCAGCGGTCGCGCTCGGTGCAGCCGGGAGCCCAGCACAGCAATTTCCAGATGTGTGAACTTCTACTCCCAGAATTCTCCTCCGCTGCCTGCGCTCTCCTCCCCCCGTGGAAGAACAGCGGCTGTGCTGGGCTCCCGGCTGCACCGAGAGTGACTGCCGCTCCTTTTCAGAGGAAGCAGCCAAGGAGAAGCGGCGGGCAGGAACCGCAGCAGCTGCCCTTGTGCTGCTTCTCCTTCGCTGGAGGGGGACAGGCTGCCAGCGCGGCTGGTGACTGTGCTGCTGGTGGCCATGGCAACATGCCAAACCTGTCTGTGCACGCGCAGAGGCAGAGGCAGAGGAGAGCTGACTTGCTCGCGCTTTGCCGGAAAACATGCTGCTTGCTAATTTAGCAGAAGCGCCAGGATCAGCTGATTCGTGCTTCTGCTAAATTAGCAAGCGGTATGTTTTCTGGCAAAGCACGAGCAAGTGAGCTGGGCAGGAGAGCAGCTATAGCTGATCTGCGCTTCTGGGCTGCTCTGCAGAAGCGCGACTCAGCTGTAGCTGCGTGCCCCGATCCTGGGCTTGCTCGCGCTTCGCCAGAAAACATGCTGCTTGCTAATTTAGCAGAAGCACCAGGATCAGCTGATTCGCGCTTCTGCTAAATTAGCAAGCGGCATGTTTTCCGTCAAAGCACGAGCAAGCCCAGGATCGGGGCGCGCAGCTACAGCTGAGTCGCGCTTCTGGGCTGCTCTGCAGAAGCGCGACTCAGCTGTAGCTGCGCACCCCGATCCTGGGCTTGCTCGCGCTTCGCCGGAAAACATGCTGCTTGCTAATTTAGCAGAAGCGCCAGGATCAGCGCGGGCTACAGCTGATTCGCGCTTCTGCTAAATTAGCAAGCGGCATGTTTTCCGGCAAAACGCGAGCAAGTGAGCTGGGCAGGAGCGTGGAATAAGCGTTTCTGAGCACACGCCGATTGGCGCCCTTGCCCTCTCGCTCGCTTGCCAGCGCCCATAATCTGCCCGGCCTCCCCTCTGCCTGCTTTGCACAGCTCCTCCTCATCCCCCCGCGCCCGCCATTAACCCTCCCGCCACCATGCAGGGTAAGGTTGCGCCCCCACCCCGCCCAGATGCCCTCGCCTCCCCCAAGCATTTTTTTACTCACCTGCTTTCAGCTGCACTCCCTTCCTCCTTTTGCTTCTCTGCCTTCGTGTGCTTCTCTGCCTTTGCCACGTGCTTGTGGGTAAAAAAGAAAAAAAAGTTCCATGAGACTTTCTAACTTCTTGCGAGAAGTTAGAAAGTCTCATGGAACTTTTTTTTTTTTGTCTCACAAACACGTGACGAAGGCCGAGGACAGGAGAAAGGGAGTGCAGCTAAAAGCAGGTGAGTAAAAAAATGCTTGGGGGAGGTGAGGGCACCTGGGTAGGGGCGGGGGGGCAGGCAATGCATCGCACAGCTCCAGCGGAATCACCCCTGAAGACTGCGTGAGGCTGCCTGCCACCCCCAAGGCCGCTGCCAATCAGCTGGAGCTGCACGCTTTGATCCTGGGCTCTCAGTAGGACCCAGGCAACATGCAGTTCCAGCTGACTTTGCCAAAAGCCTCTGCAGCGCTGCTGCTGCTTCACCTCATCCACTTTTACACTTTTTTTTACATTTTTTTCAACCCATCCTACGCGTACCACCAGCCATGTGCTCGTGTATCACTGGTGGTACGCATACCACCGGTTGAAAAGCCCTGGGTTATGCAGTCTGATATGGTCATTTTCCCTCCTATGTAGTATCCTGACTAGGATTTATTATATGTTTCTTCTTTGGCAAGTAAAAGACCCTGCATACCAGTCTGCTACTCAGCACAGGCAAAATCAAGCGCAGTAAATATGTTAAATGTGAACAGGTGAATTGACTCATCTGTCTCAGTCTTGCTTGTCAACAGCTTGTTAATTTTTATTTATTTATTATGTCTGGGAGGTGTCTTTGGTCCTGAACTCATTCTGTTATATTTTTTAATTTTAGACTCATATTTTAATTTTGATCTAATTGTATTAACCATGCTATATAAACATTTGTAAGGTTCTCTATATGCATATCTTGATATTTGTGAGAACATGTAGCTACATTTCAACTTGACACCAGTCTGGAATTAAAAGTAACAGGTAAAACATACACTAATGACTCTTTAAAGAAATAACCAGGACAAGAAATTAAAGAATAACAAGGATAATTAATATAGAAACTAATACCTAATTGAGAGCTCTTTATTATCAAAATAGAGAAGGAGAATACAGTTGTGTTGCTGAAAACAGGTTGAAAAAGATAAACAAAATTTGAATAGGGAAAAGAAGTAAAAAGTATAAAAATGTAACATTTTCTTGAGTGCATTGCCAGAATGTATAATATGTACTCAAAGTGCATGGTAAAGTCCAGAGGTTTTCAAAGTGCCAAACATATCATTATTGTATTAGGAAATTTAATATACTAGTATGAGTATTGCTCAGCATAACACTTCAAGTATAGAATGCAAATATTATCTAAATTTACTATTACACTGGAAAAGCCACTGAATATCTTCCTGTAATAAAAAGGTCACTGAGCATCCAATTTTTTTCTTAAAGAATGACTATTTTTTCAAGATGTTCCTGGATTAACAATGCTGATTTGAAGCCCATTAATGAGAATTACTTCCAACTGTAATCAAAAAGTGGTAACTAACTTGTCCTACATTAAGTGTGACTGAAAAGTCTGGCAATCATTGCTTGATCATAGCTTCTAGTGAGTGAATCCCCAAATCTATTTTTGAATAAGGTCTAAAAATTCATTTGTTTACTTGTTACAGTAAACCATTTTAATATGAGTATTTTGTCAGATGTAATATTATTATACTAGTTGTAATGCACACATTCCTCAATCATTTTCCATCCACATGTTCAAAAGAAAGGCTAAAATAGTATATGAATGGACATTGACCTATTCAACTATACCTCTGAACAATGAAGGTAAGAGCAACATCAGGAAGACATGGCTACATTAATCTTGAAAAAGAAAGATTTTCTTTCAAAAAGTGACAAGAATCACAATCATTCCACAGATTTTATATATTACATCTTGTTTTTTTCTGCTGTTCCTAAAATTCTATACATCATTGAAAAAGACAAGTTGACACTATTATAAACATTATTTTTTCCTTCTACCAATTTACAGAATAAAAAGTTGTGTTTCATTGCATCTGCGGATGTGCTGGTTCATATCATCTTCTGTCGATCATCTGAAAAATATTAAAGCACTTTTGAGTGTGTTCAGAAGACTAATAAAAATAATTCTACAAATCCTTCCACATACTAAAGAACAAAGTCCAAACTAGCCATGACAATAATAGATTAATGATTGAAGTGTCCTTAATCATACTTAAAGCAGATTCAGTAGAATATATGAGTTCATAATTGTATAATGCTTAGCTCTTTTAAATAAATATACATTTTATTCATTTTCAAATCACTGTTTGTATATATCTTATATCTTCTCTTTTGTTCCATTGATTTCAAAGTGATAATCAGAATGCTCTTAAGAAGTTTTCAGTTAAATTATTTTTATGAATATAAGTAGGTGAACTGAGCAGAAAATAGTTCAATCTAAAATGAATGGTTGAACATATAAACAATAAGGGCAATTAATTTATAATGAATAATGAATAAGTAGCTTGACTTACTTGTGACTGTGACGCTTCAAAACATGTCTAGATTTTTTAGTGCTGATCTTGTGACATTTTGTTTTAAGTTCAGATGGTGGATAACTGTTGAATCCATCTATTTTGACCCCCGCCCAAAAGCACAAAAGTAAACATTTAGAACATTATACTTGCTACTGTGATACTTAAAAGCATGTCTTGATTTTTTTAGTGCTGACTTTGTGACTTTTTGTTACAAATTCAAATGATGGACAGTTGTTGAATCCATCTATTTTGACCCCCCAAACAACATAAATAAACATAAGTAAAAGTAAATTTAGAACATTATAAATAATATAAAAATGCTTTCATATTGAATATTTTGCAATATTCTTTTCAGCATTAAATTTACAAACACAGAAAACATTTATACATGAACTGGGTCAGCTTTTTTATATTTAAGGTGCAATAATTGTTTTAAATTCCAATTTTGTTATTTTGGAAAGAATTTTGGCCTTCCTTGAAAATTCTGTTTGAATCAATAAATGAGCAAGTAGAAAGATAAAAATTAACTCCATTTATTAATTATGATGTATCAATTCCCTCTAATATTAAAAAATAATATTTGGTATTAATAATATCAATCTGAGATGATCTTTCCTCTGTGCATAGACTTTTTCTCCCATAGGTGGGAGAATTTGACAGAATTCCCATTCCAACTTTTTAAAAATTATACACAGCAACTATTCATGAACAGAAGCGTTCTGTATTCCAGGGGAGGACAATCCATGACCAGTTGGTCTTATGCCTCCCTCCAAATTGTCTTTGCTGTATGCAATGATTTTCAAAATGCCAATTTTGGAAAGTTTGGCTTAATGTACAGTTTATACTTTTTTTAAAAAAAGAAACCCACATTACTCTCTGTATAGAACGAAGACATAAAGAAGATGACTTGAAAAAGATTAATGCAATTAATTTGAGTGCCATTGCACATTAAAACAGTAATGAGAAAGAAAAAACATTTGTGATGGGGAAGGCCTTGCACAGATTAAAAACAAAAAACACACACATTACAAACACTTACTCTGAAGAAAATGTAGAAAAGGTTTCAGGAACATAATGGCGTAGTTTAGTTCAGGCTTGTGAATTCTGCCAAGCTGAATTAGGTGCTGCTCCAGGGGGTAACTTGCTAGCTCTTGAAGCTCTGTGCTGTTATAGACCCGTCCCACAGAAACTACCAGCAAGGCATAGCCTTGACACTTGGCTCTCAGAGACACTTTCTTTAACACTGCTTTATCCCATTGACTTGTTCCACCCACAGATATAATAATGATAACCTTGTGTTTCCTTGGGTATGGGGTATGTAAGAAAACGTGGTTAATTGTCCACTGTATAGCATGGCCAACAGCACTTTGACCATCCAATTGTTGAACGTATTCCCGGATGTATTTTTTCATGAGCTGTGTTGTATTGAAAGTCACTAAATCAAATTCTTTCTTTACAGGTATCACCTGGGTATGTGGTTTGAATGCCGGTACAGCATGGCTCACCAAAGCTATTCTGTCCCCAACAGAAGAAGTTGCAGGCTGAGAGGAAATATCAAAATGGTTCAGAGCTCTGCTTAGAAATTCCTTCAGTTTCTCAAACTCATCAGGATTTAACTTGCTTGAGCTATCCAGAATGAAAGCAGCATCCACATATTCCCATGGTGGTCTGGTTCTTCTGTTAAGTTCACAGGCAGCATCTGGTTTGCATTTATCTGGAAAAAGACAGAAAGTTAGGTTTCTCTTTACAAAGAACAAGATAATGCTCCAGGGACTAGTTTTATTGCATACTTAGGAACAGTAGTTTCAACAGAATTGTTCTCGACCAAATTATTTGCACATATTTCCAGAAATTGTGCTTGTTCCATTTTTATATCATGGTATTTTGACAAAGAAACTAATTGAAGAGTTCGTGTGAGCCTTTTTTTCTATTTTCTATTCAAATGAAAATTGACAAAAGGAATTTTCTCCAGTTTTCCTGGCAGAAGAACTACATGGAGAATCAATGTGATTGCTTATTATGATGTTGGACTGGGACTGTGGAGACCTGGCTGAACCACTCCTATGGAGCTCAGTTGGTGAGTCTCCCATATATACTGCCTTGAAAAGGCAGGATACATATATAGAAAGAAACAGAGTATTATATATAATTTGGTACAAAAACTACCCCTCATTTAAGTGCATTTAATTAGTATTAAAAAAATAAAACAATCTGAACATATATTCAAGTAACAAACAATCTGGACATATATTCAAGTAACCCAGAGACGCTAAACTCTTTCAGGCTTCTGCTTCAATAAAAAAATTATCACCATTTATTTCAAATATATATGTAATATTACCATTCTTCATACCATAGCAAAGTGTGCACAGTTGGAATCTTTTCAAAAATGATGAGTAATCTCCCCCAGTGGGAATGGTGATGACTTGAAATTGTCCAGAATCATCTATCTAAAAATTTTAAAAAAATTAAGTTTGCTATATAATGCATTATTTATTTATTTATTTATTTATTTATTTATTTATTTATTTATTTATTTATTTATTTATTTATTAAGATTAAATCATTTTGCATCACGAGCTCCACATAATTTACATGGTACTCTCTTCTCCTCTTAAAGTAAAACATAAGATTTAAAGGGTTTACTTCCATTCTCCACCAGCGTACCTGAGAATACATGCATATATTTTCAGCAATTAAAAAAAAGGTTTAGGTAAATATACACTTCAGTATGGAAGTTGTTTTGATATGAGAATTGCATCAAAAAAAGCATACCGCAGTCTTTCAGAGGACCACAGGTTTAGAAAAGAGGAACTGAAGTTTTGCTATTTTGTGGGTGGAATTGGGCTGTCCTTATTCCACCAGAGAAATGTGGACCTGCTCCCACTACAAGTGATGTCATGCAAGCAAAACAAACTGCTATGTTAATCTATGTTTGCAGGTGCTTGTTTGTTTGTTTGTTTGTTTGTTTATTTATTTATTTCCCACTTGTATTATTTTTAATAAATAACTCAAGGCAGAAAACATGTCTAATACACCTTCCTCCTCCTATTTTACATATAACTCTGTGAAATGGGTTGGGCTGAAAGAGTGATATTGGCCTAAACCCATCTGTTTTCCATGCCTAAGGAGAACTAGGATTAGTTCTGGTTTCTAGCTTAGTGCCTTAACTTAGTGCCAGAGACCAAACGGGTTCTTTGGTGTTACACTAACTAAATTAGACTGATTTCTGTTCCTACCACCCTGTGTGCTGGTTATAAAGTTAATTTTGTAGCGGCATATAGGCAAAAACATTAACATGGTGCTAACTGAAGAATCACACTCAGATAGTATGAAGGCTTTCTGGATACCTATGCCTCAATTAAAGTCCAGAGACACATATCCAATAGGTTGGTGTAATGTTGTTTTTTGTTTTTAACAAGACGATAAATAGCCTGGAAGGATGCTTGAAAGCTATGCACTGGAAAGGATCAAAATGAATAATGAGCATAGAGGGGGCGGAGCCAGCTGTCAGAGCGAGCGGAGGTGCGAACGATCTCTCCAGCATCTCCAATCGCTTATCCCAGGCTCGTGGGGCTCTTTCGAGCTGAGAGAAGCCTCGTAGGGGCGGCGGAAGGTGTGGGCGACCTGCTGCTCTGTCGTTGGTGGCGACTGACGTCGGGAAGTGGGTGAAACCCAGAACCAAGCGGACCGGGAAGAAGGCGACCAGTAATGGCCGCTGAATGACATGACAGCTGGACGGAGCTAGCGAAGAAACAGCGGAACGATGGTGTATCAGATTTGACTTGATTGTTTTTCCTGAAACCTTTGTGAGTAGACTTGGAAGATGCAATTAAAGGGGTTTCTAAGAAACGAAAGCCTGGCAAAAAGAATGTTGGAGTAGAGGTGAGCTGGCGGCGAGTGAAAGTGATAAGAAGAGAGGCCCGATTTGGAGGAAGCCAGGAAGCCAGGATTTGAGACTCAGAGTTTTTCTTAAAGGGACAGTGAGTTGTTTTTTTATCTTAATTGCTGCCGAAGATCTGTTTGAGATTTCTGATTTTTTGGTTTTGACTTTGACCTTGGAGCGGATCGGCTGATGAAAGGTGGCTTCTCTGGGAAGGAACAGTGATTGATTGGCAGAAGGAACTGGATTGGGACAATGATTGGCAGTTTCTGAAAGGAGATTGCCAAGAGAAGGGAAATTCAAGAGAGACTGAAGGGAATATTGGACTATTAAATTATAACCTCACAAGTTAGAACAAAAATTGGGGAAGCTTAAAACTAACATTTGGTACTGTGGTACTAGAACGTGAAATATACTGACAGAGTTATATTTACAGACCACGATAGTGATAAAAAGTGGAAAGAAAAAAAGAGGGAAGTGAAAAGTGGTTATTTTGGAGGAACAGTAAGTTGTGGAAAAGTTTACAAAAAATGGCAAGTAATCCAAATCTGACTAAGATCGGCGGGGGAAAAAAATACAATACAAAGTTCTAGCCTCATGAGTCAGAAATCGTTAGATGATATGCTTCAAAAGGAGCGTTCTAACTCATTTAAAGACCTTCAGGTAATGATGCAGGCAATGCAGGAAGCTATGTTTAAGAATCATGAGGAAATCAAGAAGGAGTTAGAAGGGGTAAGGAATGATACAGGAGAAATGAAAGAGAAGATTCAGGCAATGGATGGAAGATTTGAGGCCTTCCAACAGCAAATTGTAAAAAATGAACAGAAACTATTGGAAGTAGAACGAAGAATGGATAATGAGGAGAAGAAGGTTGAAGAGATGAATAAAAATTTAACTTTGGCTAACAAAGAATTAGTGACAGCAGTGACGCTACTGGAAGCGGAAAAGGCAGCGCAATATCTCAGATTCCAAAACGTCATTGACGAGAGAGGGGAAGACCTTCAAGATAAGATGGCAGACCTACTGATTGGAGCTCTTGGGATAGACAAAGAGAAGATGATTGCTGCAATGGACGAGACATATAGGGTGCAGACAAATTATGGGAGAAGATATAATTTGCCTAGAGAAGTTCACGTGAAATTTATAAAAAAGACAATTAGAGATGAAATATTATATAAGACACGTGATGAACAGCTGGAGTACAGAGGGAAACAAATTACAGTGCTAAAACAAATACCTAAAAGAATGAGAGACCTACGGAAGAACTATCAATTTTTGATGTCTAGGTTGCACCAAATTAATATGAACTTCAGATGGCTAACACCAGAGGGGATTATCGTGACTTGGCAGGAGAAGAAATTTAGGTTGGATACGTTGGAGAAAGCCGAAGACTTTCATAGACAATACTGTATCTCAGAGGAAGAGCTGGGAGATCATGGAGAAGGAAATGCGATGGTTGAAAAAAGAGAAGGTGAACGAATGATGGATAAAAGAGGGACAGAGCAGGGTATAGAGGAAGTAAAAGGGGGAGGAGGACAAGATGGATTAGGACAACAGGGGAGAAGCCTTGAGGAATTGAAGGAAATAAGGATTACTCGAAGCACTAAGGCACGACAGAAACAAGATAATGGGAGAGGAGTATAGGATATGGTCAACGAATATTAGGGGTTTGAATTCACCAGTAAAACGGCGGAAAGTTTTTAGTAAACTTATTAAATTAAATGCGGATGTCATTACATTACAAGAGGTTCATATAAAAAATGATCAAAAGTATCTATTAGAGCAACCTAAATTAGGAAGACTATACACCTCACTAGATGAGAAAAAAAAGAGGAATTGCATTGTATGTTAGACAGGAGATAGCTTCCAAACAAATCTATAAGGACAAAGAGGGAAGGATCTTGATAGTGGAGGCTAATCTGAACAAAAAAATATAATAATTGTCGTAGTTTAAGCACCAAATGGAGCCCAAGTATCTTTTTTTAAGGATCTACACAGCAAGCTTAGTGACTTAGAGGGAGATGGGTTTTGTATGATTGGAGATTTCAATGCGATAGTAGATAGAACAAAAGACCATAAAAGTAACGAGGCAAGGAAAGGAAACAAAAAAATACTTCCCAGAACTTTTTTTGAGATGTGCACAGACCTTAACTTGCAAGATGCTTGGAGAGAAAGAAATATAGACAAAAGGGAATATACATATTACTCTAATAGACATAGCTCGTGGACCAGGATTGATATGTTATGGCTTTCAAAAAAATTAGATTCGGAAATTCAAGGAATTAATATAGAACCTAGTCTTTGGGCGGACCATAATCCTATAAGTTTTTGCTGGAAAGGGCAAAGGAGCCGGCCAAGATGGACTCTTTAAAGAGTGATTCTTAGAGAAAAAGAGTTTAAGGAAAAGATGGGAGAAAGAAATGCACTTTTTCTTTCAAACGAATAAAAATGGGGATACATCTTTGCAGAATACTTGGGATACAGCTAAAGCATACATGAGGGGAGTTGCAATCTCATATATGGCCAAGAGAAATAAGGAAAAAAAACAACATAGGATAAGACTGGAAGAAGAATATATAAACAGGCTGAAACACAATATCAGGGTGACCTAAATAATAAAACTTTGAAAAGTAAAATGGAATTAATTAAGCACAAACTTTGTATAGAAGACTCGGAAAAGTTAGCACAACAACTTAAGGCTGCCAAGCAAAATAATTTTGAATATGCGAATAAACCTGGAAGATGGTTGGCGTATAAACTGAGAAGGCAGAAAGAGAAGCAACAGATTGTTAATTCGCAAGATGAGGAAGGAGAGATTCAACATGATGAGATAATTAAAAGGGGAATTGCTCAAAGATATTATGAAAACGTATATAAGAGGAGTGAGGGACAAAGTGTAGAAAAGATAATAGACTATTTGGAAAAGACAGATACACCAAAGATACCAGAGGAAATAAAAATCAAGTTAAATGAGGAAATAAGTATGATTGAAATAACTACGGCTATAAGTAAACAAAAAACCAATAAAGCGGCCGGCCCAGATGGAATACCAGCGGAATTATATAAAGAACACCAAAACGTACTTAATCAACACCTATTAGAAGTTTTTAACGACGTTTTAACTGAAGCGAAAATACCTAAATCCTGGTTAGAGGCAAATATAGTATTAATACCAAAAGAAGATGCAGAAAGAACACAGATTCAAAATTATAGGCCTATCTCCCTACTAAACGTCGATTATAAGATCTTTGCATCAATAATGGCAGAGAGATTTAAAAATTATTTAATTGACTTCATACATTGTGACCAAAATGGTTTCCTCCCGAATAGGCAGACTAAGCGGAATATAAGGACAATTTTAGACATATTGGAATACTACGAATACATAGCGATTGCCAAATGGCACTCTTATTCTTGGACGCACAGAAGGCATTTGATAATGTTAATTGGCTATTTTTGATCCAACAATTGAAACTAATGGATGTTGGAGAAAATCTTTTAAATGTTATACCTGCAATATATTCCGAACAGAATGCCCAGATTATAATAAACGGTGAGGCCACCAACAAATTCAACATTCAGAAAGGTACAAGACAAGGATGTCCTCTCTTGCTGTTATTGTTTATATATACATTGGAGATTTTAGCTAGGACTGTAAGGCAAATTAAAGGGCTTGAGATTAAGAAGGAAAAATATAAACTCCAAGCATATGCCGATGATTTAGTATTTATATTGGAAGATCCCGTGCAATCAGGTCAGAAGCTTTTTGAATTATTGGAGGAATATGGAGAGGTGGCAGGCTTGAAAATAAATAGAAATAAAACAAAGATCATAGCAAAAATATGACTAACACGCAAAAAGAAAATCTTGGGGAAAAATTAGGAATACAAGTAGTTACTAAAATAAAATATTTGGGTATTGTTATGTCAGCACGTTGTTCATCAATTAGAGAGGATAACTATGGAAAATTAGTTAAACGTATAAAAGTTGACCTAGATCGCTGTAGAAACCTACATCTTTTGTTTCTAGGAAGAATCTCAGCCGTGAAAATGAATATTTTACCCAAAATTATCTTTCTATTCCAAAATATTCCAATCCAATTAGATAAAAAATTCTTTAAAGAGTTGAATAAGTTAACTTTAGATTTTGTGTGGCAAGGAAAGAAGGCGAGGATAAAACAAAAGTCTCTACAGGATGCTAAAGAGAGAGGGGGATTAGGCTTCCCGGATTGGGAGTTGTACTATCAAGCTGCGGCCCTGACATGGATCAGGGATTGGATAATATTGGAAAATAAAAGATGTTTACTATTAGAGGGGCATGATCTCCAGCAGGGCTGGCATGCCCACCTATGGACAGATAAAAGCAGGAACCATCAATGCTTTCTGAGGCATAAAGTCCGGCAAGAACTTATAAAAAGCTGGAATATAGTTAAATGCCAATACTACACAAAACTCCCAGGCTGGTTCTCACCATTAGAAGCAGTTACATACCCCAACCTTTATAGGTAAGATAGGGTTATCATATACAAAGATATCCTGTCAGAGGAAGGATATCTAAAGCAAAGGCAAGAGTTGAGACAACAGGGGATTGCTTTGGAATGGTGGTCTTACCTTCAGATACAAGCAAGATACGTGAAAGACAAGAAAGAATGGGGAATTAATAGACAAGATACGGGGCTTGATAAAATATTATTAGGCTCGGAGAAAAAACAAATAAAAAAAATATATAAATATATGTTAGAATATAAATTATTTGAAGAACAAGTTAAAGAAACGATGGTTACCTGGGCAATAGATTTGGGGCACGCTATAAACCTGGACCAATGGCAGCAAATCTGGGAACGTAATTGCAAAATTACATTGGCGACAACTTATAAGGAAAATCTCTATAAGATGCTCTTTAGATGGCACCTGCCACCGGCTAGGCTCGCAAAAATGTATAGTGGCTACTCACCACTTTGTTGGAAGTGTAAAAGGGAAAAGGGTACTTTTTTTCATGTTTGGTGGGCTTGCAAAGAGGTACAGGTTTATTGGCAGAGGGTTTGGAATTGGATAACAGAAATGACGGGTCAAAAAACTCAATATAAACCAGAGATGCTACTACTTGGCATATTAGAAAAAAATATAAACAAACATGATATATACCTAATTATTAATGTGATAACGGCGGCAAGAATTTTGTTTGCCCAAAATTGGAAAGCAACTGAAGTGCCTAGTGGAGATGCGTTAATAAGGAAAATTTTGTATTGCGCAGAATTGGATAAGATGACTAAAGAATTAAAAAATTAGGAGGAAACAGAATACTATTTAAGCTGGAATAAATTTTACAAATGGAAGGGAAAAAAAGAAGGAAAGTCATTAGAAGGGATGTAAATAGAAGAAGAATATCTGAAATGTATAAAGTATATGTATAATACGGAATGTTTAGACAAAGATGTATGTCAAAGATGATACACTATGTTCAATGTTTTTTAATCTTTTTTTTTCTTTTTTCTTTTGTATTCAATAAAAATTATTTTATAAAAAAAATGAATAATGAGCATAGATAAAAAATATAGACAAGAAATTTTTAATCATTTGGAGAATAGAGAAATTGTTTAACAAGCGAAAAATGGTCTGAGTGTTCGTAGTGATTGGAGAGCTGCTATTGGATAGCTGTAACATGAGATAAAGAAACAATAACAATCAAGGTTGACTCGGTAAAATGAGAACCTAGATTATTGGAGACAATTTGCTGACTTTGTAAAACACTTAGAGAGAGCTGTAAAGCACTATGAAATGGTATATATAAGTCTAATGCTATTACTATTGCTCTTGTTTTAATATTATATATTTTGTAACTTGTTATATTGAGGCTACCCCAGAGACATAATGCATCACGCATTTTTGATCATGCATAATCTTTGTGCTCTCTTTATGATTCAAAACTAAAATTAATAGAACAAAGGAATTTTATTTTCTCATACCTTATTTCCTTATTTCCTTATGTTAGAAAACATCCACATGAGCAAAGTTATAGCTGTCAGTTAGGCAGAACACACTTATTACTGGATGTAAAAGAAGTGAAAGATTATAATTTTAATCTCACCAGAAAAGCACGATTGATCTCAGGTATGTTATTAAAAGCTAAAATGACTGGGACAATCTCTAATGCACTGTATTCAAGGAGTGCTGTGTTGACAGAACTTGGATGGTCGGACTCTCCATTGCTGAAGAAGACAGCAACTTTCCTCACATTAGCACCTTGGAGAGTTCGCTTGAAGAGATGCCTGGCAACAAACCTCATGGATCCACCAATGTCCCGTCTGTTGGTTGTTCTCTGAAAAGAAAGTCTGTTGAGCTCCTGCAACAACTTGTTCTTGCTTTGGATATCTGTAAAGCGGATCAGGTAGTTGGTGTTGGAGCTGTAGGACACAACAGCCACTCTGGCTCCCACAGGACAATTGCTCTCTCTGATGTTCGTTTGGTTCACAATCTCTGTGACAATCTTTTTCATCTGTTCAAACATCTGGAGTGTGGTATTCTGGGATATATCCAAAGCAAATACTAGTTCCGTAGGATATGCTGGACATTCTGCAGTTCCTACGACAATAGCACAGATTGTTAATTGAACCAGACATTTAAAAAAAAAAAAGGGGGGGGGGGTTTCAAAAGATAATTAATTATTTTCAGCTCCCTATCCTATTTTCTTTGCAGCATGCCACCTATGTGACCACAAGCAATGCTAGATGGTATTTCTCTTACAAACTGTTCACAATGCAATGCCACATGATAAGTCAATATTTGAATGTATTTAAATGGAGAATGAAGCTTACCTTGGTAACAAGCTGAAGAAAAGAGAGAAAATAATGCAGTATTATTGTTTAGCAGGAAGACAGATATTTCTACTACATAAATTATTAAATGTATTTTTCTTTCTCTTACTTATCAATGGTCTGAGGACTGTTTTTAAATGCACAGGTTATTTATATAAAGCAAAAATTTGTTTGATTTGAGTGAATCTGATAATGACTGTAGTTTTCCCCTTCCTAATGCTGTCTTATTAAAAAATGATTCTATTCTATTTGTTGTTTGTTTTATTATTCATGTTGCTAGCCATGAGCACTATTCATGTTATTTCTATGTTATTCAATGTATTTGGCTTTATTTTTCCTTTATTGTTCCTAATGTGCTTATTTTTAGGTTGTGCAGCAATTTTTCCATTATGGGTGCGGGGATTGCTTTGAGATTTATTAAACAAACAATACAGGACAACTTTTTAAAAAAAAATAGAATGAAAAATAAGCCAAAATTGAAGGAAATGGAAGAATAAAAAAGATATGATTTTAAGGAAAAATCTGAATATTTTAAAATATCTATAATATTTATCTACTGAAATGTTGTGCCAACAAGTATTATTCACTAGAAAAAAAACAATATAGTTGATGGAGGTTCAGAATGAATGAACGTCAAGAGAGACAATTTGGTGTAAAGGTTAAGGTGCCAAGCTAGAAACTGGAAGACCAAGAGTCCTAATTCTGCCTTAGGCACAAAACCAGCTGGGTGACATTGGACCAGTCCCTCTTTCTCTGGATTAATTTTGTAAGAATAGGCTAAGGCCATAAATAATATTACAGTTATGAGAACCTTCAAAGTAGCCTGGGCCAGATTGGTATCCAGCTGAGTTCCTGTAATAACAATGACAAAAGTCACAAAGGAAAGCAATATGGCATCTCCAGGACAAACATGGTCAGAATAGAATTCCAAAAGCCAAATTCCCCAAAAATAGACATGGGCAGAACAAAGAAATGGATGACAAGTATCTAAGTCTGATTAATTTAATTTTAAATCTGATTATATTTACATCTATTTACATTAAATAAATGTAATAGGATTATTTCACATGCATTTATTAATTTTCTTCTTCTTTTCCAATTATAATTTGGTAGCAACTTTAAGAGCAGATAGGAAGTTCTCACTTAAGCTTTATTTGGGCTAATTTGGTTTTGAGGCCATAGTTAGTGCATTCCTAATACAGGACAAAGAGTACCAAATTATCCATGTTATCCAGCAAAATTCAACCAGAAAAAGGCGTCAGTACCGCTGATACTGACTTTGAAACAAATCTGATATGAGTAAATTGAAGCAGTTTTATCTGTAAATTTGGCAGAATTGTCATAGTAAACTATCAAAGATTTAGCTTTTCCAAAAAATTGGCAGATATAGTCTGTTTGTGTGGGAACATTTAACCATACAGAAAAGAAATTGTAGAAACAACAGTAGCAGAAAAAAAGCATGGATGGGTTATTTTTTTGTGTGTGTTTTGATTTTGTCTTTGCTCCTTCTAGCATCGTAATAGAATAATCCACAGCACCATAAACTTCTGAAGTTACACTATCTTAATAGCCCCTTTGAGTGTGAATGTCTGCAGCATTGAGAAACTCTGGCTTCTTTCAATTTGAGGCTGCTCACTCATATGAAACCTAACTGAATTTATTAGAATGGAAAGCACTCCAGCTATCTGAATGTCTGCACAAGACAATTATTATGTTACAAATTGATACTTACAGCTGTGTTTCCGAATATAAGCAATGAGCTCACATGGCTGTAAAATGAAAAAAAGGAGAAATTAAAGACTATGGGTGATCTGAATAAAATGTTTCTATAAATACTTTTTAATATATAACTTTGATATAGTAAATGCTTACTGAAAAAGAAGCCATGCCTTTGAATCCTTTGTTACCCTGAAAGGAGAGAGGGAGAAATAATATGTTTGAATAAAATATTAAGAACTGTCTTTTCATGCATAAGAACCATGGATAATAAAGGTAATAATCAAGAGATAACTACAGCAAAATGTTCTCATTCAGCCTGGCTATTTGTTACTTTTTCTGTAACTTGGAATTATGAAATGACCCATTTAGGAACTATAAACACAACATACTTCAAAGGCAAGCTGTTATATAAACTAGGTCATAACAAATATGCCCCCAGCTATTCTAACATTCACATTCACTCTATGAACATCTGAGATTAATAACAGCAAGATCCAAAAACATAGTGCATACATCCAGAAGCACCAGCCAAATGTACTTAGTAGGAACTAAAACAACCATGAATATACAATTGCAATCAATATAAGAGCCATTTCTAATAGTTCTTGTGAGTGAAACTTTGATATACTTTTAATGCGATTTTTAATTCATGGTTAATATTCATGAGTTTAATTTTCTGATCTTGCCAATTGAGTTCAATAGTCAGTGCTCTGTTAAACGTTAAATAGTTTTAAATAAATCAATATATCTATCTCTTTAATCTACCCCAGGCTCTTTAAGCCAACCGTCTGAATCATTTCTTTTTTTTGATAACAGATATCACTTCACAAATTCAAAGCATAATAAAAAGAATCATACACGCAAGGATAAAAATCTTTCATTAAGCTCACCACTCTCCCATTATGTTGTATAGGATTACAATATAAGGGTAATCATCAAATAAATGTTTGTGACTTAAACCAACCCAAGACATACAGAAGCAAAATTAATTTTAAAGACAGCAACAAGTTATCTTTCAGATTAATAGAAATAATAATAATAACAACAATGATCATATGAAATTATGGGCTGTCCTAGGAGATTTTATTTTGTGTCATTTTTATTTTGCAGGGAGGCTAGAATTTGTTTTAATGTATTAAAATTTAAAAACCTGTTCGAAGGTGTAAAGAACTATTCTTGTCTATTCTTCACTTAAAACACTGGGGTAATTGCTTTATTGGTTTCAGCAGAAAACTGTAGATTACAACGTGACTGGAGGATCTCAGCGACCCAAACCAAATAGCTCCAGTGATACATACCACCAGGACATTATCCAGCCTACACCTAAGAAATAGTCCATCTACATGAGCCCAATCAGAAAAGAATATATGCACTTGCCGCACTGACATAAAAAACTTACTTTACAAGCTACTATTGCATCTTTCTGCAATACAAATTGCCCTGCAGATAAAGTTAATTACAGAAAATGATATAAATTTGCATACCCGCCGACCTGGAGGACCATGCTTTCCTAAAGCTCCTTTTTGGCCGATGGCACCTACAGGACCCTGAAAACAATGACATTGGAGAAACTACCATAAAAAAAAAAATTCAGCCATCCATTTTGGAAATTTCAAGTGAGTGATGCTAATGAAATCCAGTAATTGATCTGGAGTGATAAGTTAAAGTTACCATATAACACCGACAAATAATTCTGATTGTTTATGGCTATCATTTAAAGAGATATATAATTAATTCTATGAATCTAAAGGAATTTGGATTTGTATGTAATATTTACTGAATTCTCTCCATTTTGTAAGCCATTTTTGCACTCAAGGGGAATCTTAAAAAGTAGTTTTTATAAAAGTTCTACAAAGTGCACGGAAGCGCTAAAATATTTTTTTTTTTAATTTTGCCTGCATGTTTAACAGTTTTATATGCCATACTGCAACAGACCTTCCTTTGAAAGTAGCATTTAGGGATACAGTTGGATTTATTATTAGTCATAGTATCTTCTTGACTGTGAATCACTCTTAAATAATTTAGACTGTGAAAAATGTTATTAACAATATTAATTACTTGCCTTTTGCCCTTGGATCCCTCTTAATCCAATTTCTCCGGGAATTCCAGGATTGCCAACATCACCCTAAATTAAATAATGAAATTATTATTAGACGCTTCTGATTGTTACCAGATTTGTAAAAAAAATACCTTAACAAAGCAACCATATTTTCATTTGTCTGGAAACCTATCAAGCTGAGTGAAATATATCTCTAAATAGACATAAGTTGCAAGAATTTTTAAAGTACCAAATATTTATGGAAACATTAAATCCAAACCTAGCACAAAACCTATGCTACTACCAGAATCAAATTGCTGTCATGCTACAACTGTACTACCAGTATTTTCCCCTCCAAACCTCATGCTGATTTGCTCCGATATCATGAAAAATGCCCCCTGTAATGCGAAGATTCATCGACCAGTTCATCTGGGGGCTGTTTGGTGTGGCACCTGGTGTAAAATGTACTTTTCTTTTTCGTTATGTTTTAATGGATTATTATGAAACATGTAGAATCAATGTATAAGATAGGTAGCCATGTAAACTCTGTAAATAAATAAATGTGCATTAAAAATGAAGATCAGGGCTAGGTGGGACCAGGAAGAAAAGCTACATTCAGTGCTTGATGAACTGGTAGTACTGGTCATAGATCTGAATAAGATGACACCCACACTGAATCACTGAATTACTTTGTTAAGATCTCTCTATACTTCCCAACAAGATTTAGTCTGTGGGGCTAAATAACTTATTTTTTGCCACAAATAGACTCTTCATTGTTGTCCAATTTTATTTGTATTCTATGCAGTTACACAATATAATCAGAACAGTCTTTTTTATTTTCATTTTTGGAATGCCCATTACCTCCTGTCCTATGTCTCCAGGAAATCCTTTTTGCCCCTATAACACACAAATGGGAGAACAAAATTTATTCTTGAGTAACAGATGCAAGAAAGATTAAAAAAAAAAAAACCAAGCATCTCAATGGAAAAACGCTTATCAGATATTTCTGTTCTCCGAACTCAGTCCCTTCACTTGAATGTATATACTTTTTCTCTATTGTGCCAGCAAACCTGTTGTCTATTCAAGGTTTTATTCAACACGAAACATGATTTATTGCATTGTAAGAAGAAAAGAAAAAAGACAAAGAAAAGGAGCCAACTTTCCCTTTCACAAACTCCTGCTAATTCTGAGACAGATCTGCGGAATATGTTACGGTCTTCTAGCATTCTATAGTTGGTTGTGGGATTTTTCCTTAAAATAAGTAAAATAAATAACAATTTCTTTCTTTCTCTTCTTTTAATGTTTTCTACAATCTAATTCTAATTATCTTTCAATTTATTTTAACATTATCTTATTTTTTAACCTAAACAATTGAAACTATATGCAGCCCCATCATTTCTTGGTTTAAAAATTGTCACAAATCCTGATATACTTACTGTCTCAGTAATCTGAGACAAAAAACCATCTCAAAATGGATTTTCAATCCCAAAATAAGTTTAACATTGTTTGAAAACTGCAATATTTTCTCTACTCAAAACAAATCTAAACATCTTATCATATCTGTATAAATGAACCTAGTTGTGCCCAGATTGCATTATTTGCTTTGACCCTCAACATATCCCAAAACCCTAAATTTGGTTTGTAGTCATCCAAACATTTTTCACTACATTGGAATGCTTGATAATTAAGCATGCAAACATACCAAAACTGCTACACAATTTCTTGCCCAGTTTTCCAAAGTGAAAAGATAATAAAGTATCACAATTGGTCCATAAAAATATGTTATATTTTGTTCTTATCTCTAAAATAAAACATGTTTTATTTCTATTCAATCCAATTATAATTGGTTTTCATTTAAGAGTCCTTACTTACTTACCTTTATTCCTTTATTTCCCAGCTTACCATATCCAATTGCACCACAATCCCCCTAAAATAAAAGCAAAACTTATATTACTTAGGATTTTTGTGCTCACCATAATAAAAGGTGGATTTGACTACTTTATCAAGTTTTCCCATTGCATTTGGATGTCACAAGATTGGGAAAGGTTCCCCAACATGAATGAGAAAAGAAATTCTCTTGCATATTTTCCCTACCAGTTGTTAATCTTTGAAATTCTTTTAAAGAAGAGAAAAGCATTGAAATTTAGATGAATGATGAGTGGTATTATTGCACTTATTTTGTTAACAAAAGGCAATGTGTCGTATGAATATCACAGTTTTCAGTCATTATCCAACAACTGCAGATTCTTGAACTTTCCAGTCCTCAATTACATTTATTTATTTTTATTTACTTATTAAATTTATGTGTAATTCATCTCACTCTGCAAAGTAACTCTGGGAGTCTTACATTGCATGTAAAGAAAATATGAGAGAAATTCTCCCCATAGAACCAGGGTCATCCCTGGAGAGACAGTAAAAAAAAATAATGAATAAGGTGTCCCACAACTGCATATACAAATAGGTATCTATTGCTAAATGCCATCTTGACTTCTCTCTCTCTCTCTCTCTCTCTCTCACACACACACACACACACACACACACACACACACAGAATAATGGTACTGCATGGGTCAATTCCACCATTAGAGAGGGAATTCTATCCCTGAGAAATTATTGAAGAATTTCTCCTTCCCCTGGAGAAATTTGAAGAAGCCACTTAATTTCTCTGTCCATGAATCTGATGGAGACTTTCAAAAGATTTTTTGTGTCCAAATCTAATGCTTGTTTAACCCAGTCTTGCTTTTTACTGAGAATTATGAAAACAGCAAATCAGCAAGACTATAAAATAGTAGCAGGGATGAACATTAGATGTAAATAGATTAATACAGACCCTTAGCCCTCGTAGTCCAGATAATCCTCTCTCCCCCTTCATTCCGGAATCACCAAACTCTCCCTATAAAAGGAAATAAAACTGGTGCAACGTAAAGTTGAATCTAATTTCATGTCATACTATATTATGGAAGTACTGTAGCAGCACATTCAATTTTAGCTTTACACTAAACACCAAAGGTACCCAGAAGATCACATGAGTAACATAAGAAATAAGATCTGTAAAACAACCTTCCTCCTGCTTGTAAAAAGAAGGGATTTTCCCCTCCACAACTGGTCAAGCAAGAGAGCACTTAGTCAGATGTGGGAGATTTTTAATTATTTATGCCATGCAAGAATGGCAGCCCCCGGCCCTTTATAACAATTCAATTTTCTATTTTGAGGATCCAAATTTCTTAGGAGCATATTGAATATTATATAAAGATTAAATTATTTTTTGGGTGGACTGTTTTAACATTGATGAATGATGATAGAGGAGGGAGAGAATAAATATATATGTTTTGGCAATATTCCACTGGTTCCTATCATCCACATATTTTGGGTGAAGGATTTTTGCTTTTGGATAACATTCAAGAAGCAGACTTCAATTAAGAATGGGATGGGACGGGACGGGACGGAACGGGACAGAACGGAACGGAACAGAACAGAATACATTATTGGACACACAAGGAATTTGTCTCCAGTGCATAAGCTCTCAATGTACATACAAGCAACAAAGTAATATAATCATAAGATACCAATAGGAGAAGGTAGTAGAAAAGATGAGAAGGATAATAATAATACAGCCACATTACATGGGTAAATATCTTTAGACATAAGACAGTACTGTGGTAATGAGGTGTTCAGCAGAGTGATGGCATGAGGGAAAAAACTTTCTTATGTCTAGTTGTTTTGGTATGCAATGCCCCATAGCAGCATCCTGAGGGGAGGAGATGAAACAGTTTATATCCAGGATGTAAGGGGTCTGTAAATATTTTTTCAGCTCTCTTTCTGACCCGTGTAGTATACAGGTCCTCAATAGAAGGAAGGCTAGTAGCAATTGTTTTTTCCGTAGTCCTAACTATCAGTTAAAGTCTGTACCTGTCCTATTTTGTTGCTGTGTCAAACCAGTTATAGAAGTACAAATGACAGACTCAATAATCCCTCTGCAGAACTGTATCAGCTGTTCCTTGGGCAGTCTAAGCTTTCTGAGTTGATGCAAGAACAACATTTTTGTTGCGCCTTTTTAATGATGGTTCTAATGTTAGGTGTCCATTTCAAATCCTGGGAGATTATAGAACCCAGAAACCAGATCTCTACTGCCTCTGCTGTTGATCCTATGATTAATACAAAGAAATTTAATAGTCTTACTACCTAACCAACCTTGGCAAATCTTAGATGCTACACAAGGTCAGCCATGAGCAGTACTTGGATGGAGGACAACCTAAGAATTCCAGAACTGGGAAGCTAAAACTTGATTCTTAGAAGAAGGCAATGGCAAACAAAATCCATACTATTGGCCAAGAAAACTGTATTTAATATTATTTTTCCATGTTTCATATATTATAACAGTTCCCTTCTGTAACATTAAACTGCACAGTTTGAGAACAATTTCTACATGTTTCCAAGCAATTGGAAGGCAATGATGTTATAATTGGGAACAACCTTCTGTTGATAGCCTGCTTTTTACACAGAGGACAATTTCAAAGTAAATATGAACATGTCCAAAAAGTATACTGAGAAAGAATATAGAGATACTCTATTGTTTCTAAGGACAAGTAAGATTATATACCTTATTCCCTCTGGGTCCCAATTTCCCAAGAATGCCTACTGGACCTGTTCTTCCTGGAATACTCTAAAATGAAACAAGGCAATAAATCCATTTGGAGTTGATTAAATAAGTGCTTTTATAAGTGCTTCATATAAAATTCTTCCAAAATCTGCTGCCATTATAAGAATTACAAGCTTAAAATCATTCAATGGAATTTAATGAAACTATTCCTCCATGCTGGAGCAAGGTCCAAACATCAAATGGGGGATATTCTGTTCTGCAAAATAAGTCTCCTTTGTTTTTTCCTTCCACTTCCCATTCCACTTAAAGAAAGAGGTTTTGCTTTGAAAATTTCTTTCCAAAGGAATAATAATTTCATTGAAATTATTCTGGATCGAGATAATTGCTCTTGCAGTCCTCTGATTTCTGAATGCCCAAAAACTATGTATGGGGAGAGGAGAATGTTCTATCATGCATGGTGCAAGAACTTCTCCAGAGATCTGCAGCCTTCCTTACTTTACATCAGTCCTAAGAGAAGACCTCATCAGAAAACTCCTTTCAGAAGGCTTTTTCAGATTGGGAAGGATGGACAGGTAGCAAGTCTTCAGAGTTATAGGAGACACATAAGAGAAATACATAATGCCATAACTATTATTTCTAATACATATATAAATTCAAAAGATTCACAAGCTCCAAAAAACAGAGTAAAAGACCAAAAAATTCTACAGGGATAGAACTTCTGAAAAATTATACAGTGGATTTTGGCACAGCATTACCTGAAGCAGGTAAAAACAAAAAAGCATGTGAGGAGACAACCCACTCCACCGTGAAACAATCTAAAAAATTCTATTGTACTAAGACATACTGGGAATCCTTCCCTTCCTGGATTTCCTTTCATTCCTTTCACTCCCTGAATTCCTTTTTCACCCTAGAAACATTAAAAAAAACAGTATTAAGTTCAAACAGTACACACAAGGGATGCAGACGTAAGTCTTATTTCTACTTATTCATTAAACAATTCAGATACTAAGCATGAGTTTCTTGGAATTCCGTTACTGTTATCATTTTGACAATTATTGATAAAACAATGACTGGAAATAAGTCAATGAAATCATTATCAAGAAATGTTGACTCAATTAATTGGGGATATTTTTTTTCTTCCTGTGTACATTACTTTATCTGAAACATACTCCATCTTATGACTGTTATCAACTGCTCTTTTCAAACAGTATATTTTAAAACTCTGCCTTATCTCAAAAAAGCTAAGCAGTTAGATCTAATTAATAAATGGATGTAAGACCACCATAAAATCCCAGGGCTATAGGCTGAGCTGAGAACATGAAAAAGAATAATCAAAGAACCAGTTGACAAATTGCTACGAAAATTACATGGATTTAGTCAAGAAGATTTAACCTCGGCTTGAATTCAGCTACATCAATCATTAGTCAGTCAAGAAGTTGTATTTTTCCTTAGAAGACATGTTCAGTGCATTTGAAGAGGAATAGATGTTAGAGATCTTGAAGAAATCTAGCATCTTCCCAAGCTTTCTTTACTTTGGAAAAAGTAACAAGCCCTGAAGGTAGAGCAAGTCCTTTTTCAGACAGTTGTGCTTCACTTTTGCACTTTGAATTTTTGTTTACAAATAAAAAAGTAAGCACTTCAAAAATTTACCTGTGGACCCTTAAATCCTTGATCTCCAGGAAAAACCCCTGGCCCCTGAGCTCCTTTTCTTCCCTGTAATAACAGAAATGATTGCTTAAGAATTGGATCCATTAAAAGAAAGCCTAATTCATAGTCAAGCTAAACAAAATAATATAGCATGTTCAACTATTTTGCTATTTGGACCACCAGGAGGCCATATTTTGCCAGCTTTGTCCTTATTGGAGTCCTCAAATACGGGTAGTCTCTGGGGTTCAAAACCTCTACTGGGAATTGAACTCACAAATCTTTGCACTTTACACAACTGTGTGTAGAGCATTAGCTTTAGGAGCCATCCACATCCTAGTGCTTGCACAAAAAAATATTTTCTGTACCTTTGCATTTTTTGAAGAGTAGATAGATCAATTGATAAATATGAGGATGGGTAGGTAGGTAAGTAGAATTTAAAACCGTACAATATTGGATTCATCCCCGTCTCTCCATATTGTATCACCAAATCCAGAAAAACAGTTACATGATATACAAATACATATTTTTGTCTGTCCTGAATTTTCTGTTACATAGGTATATTTTAATTTTTTATGTCTACTGTTATGACACTCTACCCAGGTTTTTTCACAAGACATAATTTAATTAACTCAAGAGTTTTCTTTAAATTACATCTTTTAAAATACGCTCTCATTATATATTTCTTTATACAGAAAGTCCTCCAGCCTGAACCCTATAACTAAGTCAGCCTTTTCTGTATTTTCTCCAGCTGACAGATATATTGATATATTGGCAGTGTGCTGGCTCAGTTGCCAAATGAGATTTGAGACTGGAGTGCCACAAAACAGGGTGGACTCCAGTTATTTGTCCCAGCTCCTGCTCACCAGAGGTTTGAAAGCATACAAATTTAAATAAATGGATACCACTTTGTTGAGAAGATAACAGTGTTCTATGCACCTCAGTGCATAGTCATGTTGGCCACATTATCAGTTTTCTGACAACGCTGGCCACATTAAATGTCTTCAGGCAACACTGGCTGCCTCAGCCAAGAAATGGATATGAACATTGCCCACTAGAGTCAGATATGACTGGACAGGGGAAGCCTTTACCTTTGCCTTTATCTTTACATACATACATACTGTAAGGACCCACTTCAACTAACCACCCAAGAATGTGAATTCTTGAAACAGGCATTGTCTCAAAAGGATACTTTTATTAGGGGTCAGTGACAGTAGGGAAGTCAAGGCGAGATCTGGGGAAAATCCCACGCAAACAGTATAGTTAAGCAAGCAATATTCCTCCTCCCACCAAAGTCATAATGTCCATTTGAAATTCAGCCAATCCACAGGTGGTATGATATGTGGGTAACTGGCACAGTTAGCACACATCTCAAGGTCTTCTCCAGCTTTCGTTTCTCTGGTCAGGTGATCCCCTCTTGTGACCTTCTGACAAGCAAAGTCAATGGGGAATCCAGATTCACTTAACAACTGGGTTACTAACTGAACAACTCCAAGTGAGTAACTTAACAAGTGTGGCAAGGAAGATCGCAAAGTGGGGTAAAACTCAAATTTCTCACTTAACAACATAAATTTTGGGCTCAGTTGTCATAAGTTGAGGACTTATGCCGTTGTAATGTTGAATGGTCACTAAATGAACTTTTGTAAGTCGAGGACTGCCTGTATGGCTGGGGGTGGGAATGGCCATGATATGTTGTCAATATATTCCAAATGTGCTCCCAAATCCCCCATAACCTCAGGACCAGCATTACCTTAATCCACTCAAAGGCGCTTTTTCAAAAGGCAACTGGACTGTTTTTTCCGAAGAGGAAGAGGAGGAGGAGGAGGAGGAGGAGGAACGAGGAGGCGGAGGAGGTGGAAGAGGAAGAGGAGGAGAAGTAGCTTTGTAACTGTCTCCCTGATAAGGGAGACACATTCCTTTCTCAAGGATAGAGGAAGGAGAGGGAAAATAGAAAGTGAAAGTTATCCCAAGCTCCCCCTCCCCCCAGCAGAATGGCAGGCCCCAAAAGTAGAATATATATATATGCAAGGGAAGCACAGAGGTTTTGGGGACCTGACACATACATACATACATACATACATACATACATACATACATACATACATACATACATACATACTGTACATACATACATACATACATACATACATACATACATACTTATACTGATCTCTATAATATATGCCTGATGGTGTAGATGATAGTTAGCTAGATAGCTAGACAGCTAGACAGCTAGTCAGTCAGACAGTCAGACAGGATTTCTGGCCTGGATTAAGGACTTGATGAGAGGCCATCAAGGTTAGTTAGACTGAGAAAACTGTCACTTTTTGCCATGAAAACTACACAGAAAGAGTCAAGATGAACAATGTGTCCTTGAAATCACTATAGTTTTATACTTATATTAAAATAGATTTAAGAATATATATATATATATATCTTTGTTCATTTTCCCTGAATTATGTTAATTCTCCTGATTTATCATTATGGTTGGTCACACAATCAGCCAGATTCCCAGGACCTGAGATAGGCAATGTTTGATGGTGTTAAAGATACCATTGCAGAATGTAAGCTGTTTAAAATAAAGCTGTCTTCTGCAATTGACTGATGATAATTTTGTCAATGCTGATGGAATTCATGTGGTCCTCCAGTTGTTTTGAGTTTGCATCCAAGACACTGGTTACTATTGGTACTTGCTTTCCTTTCTTTTGCCACAGTATAATATTAAATTATTTTATTTTATTTTGTGGTACCACCAGTTCTTGCTTCCAGACCAATGGAATTTCTTGGAGATATTCCAATGCACCATTGTTGCTACTTTATCATGGCATTGCTTGCAGTCAGTCTGTGCAATCTTCTTGCAGCAGCTAACCAAGTGGTAATATTTTGTTTTGCCATGTTTCTCTTTCTTTCTGCCTCTCTGTCTGCCTGCCTGCCTGCCTATCTATTTATCTGTCCGTCTGTCCGTCTGTCCGTCTGTCTGTCTGTCTGTCTATTTGTATTTCACATTTCTGCACTGCACATCTCCTTCAAAGAGGGATTCTGGGCAGTGCACAATACAGCATCAAAATATGAAACAATATGTAAAAATTACACAGCTAAAATTAAAATTTTAGAATTAAAACATTAAAAATTATAAACATTTTCGAAGAGGCAAGAAAATTTTCAAGAAGGCAATTTTAGCCCTTTTAAAATTAATTGACAAAGGCAAAGAGCAGCTTCTCATGGCACCAACCAACCCCACGACTGCATGCTCCTTTGGGCTCCCCATGCAAAGCCCAAGAGTCTTTCTGCTCTTCCTTGTTCTTTATTACTATTCAATACTAATATTTATATCATTCAGTTTTGCAGGAGAGGGAGAGAAAAAAGAGAGAAGAGGGAGAAAGAGAGAGAAGAGAAGAGGCTAGCATATTGCAATGAAAGAAAAAATAGTATATCAGTTTTCACTTAAACATTTAAAAAGGTATACTTACCTGGGGACCATGGGGACCTCTTTTACCTTGGTATCCCTGAGATAAGAAAATTAAAGGAAGTTAGAAACTGTTCGATGTTTGCACAACTATACTTTGTTACAGTTATTTACTTTCAAATAAGCTTGCACAGGATGGCATTCAGGAGACTTCCCTTTCAATCTGTTTTAAGGCACTACACTGAATGGTGCAACAGTATGTGGAAAACAAAAATCTTACAGAGATTGGGTAAAGAGACGCTACCAAGGGAGCAGTCAGATAAGAGACAATATAGAGCCTGCACTGGATAGTGGATGGGGCAAGAGGTTCAGAAGAGAAACACACAGTATCTTGGGTTATAAAGGCAGGTGGCAGGGAGGAAGACTGTGCTTTCAGACTTGCAAGATCCTGTCAATCTAGCTTTATAATAAAGTTGAATTAGCTCAGCTGATTGTGATTCCTCTCTGGTTTATCCTATGACACCGTCAATGGTCTATCCAAATATCTGAGACAAGAGGTAAACTGGTTCAAATGATAAAGATGATCTTTAAATAATATTTCTTTAAATAACTTATAAGGATTCAGATCATTTAAGGCAAGGATAAAGTACCCATGGCACTCTATAAGCTATTCACCTACAACTGACATCACCATTCATCATTGGCCATATTGCAGCATTACTGACAGTATGGCTACATCTGAAGAGCTTCAGATTCTTCATTCCTAATTTAATAAATTAACTATGAATGCTAGAAATATGACTGAGCTAAAGGACAAACTGGAGACAGTGAGTTTCTCTGGGTTGATGCATTATATTTAGCCATGGTTTGTTTTACCATACTTACTGAGTACACCACACTTCCCAACCCTATAAAACATATTAAACAAAACCCAAACTGGTCACCTTATAATTTAGTATCACATGTGAGTCTTAATATTGAACTCCTCTCATACAACTATACTTATCTGAAAATCTTGGCAGGCTTTGCCCCAGAAGCTCAATATTCCTACTGGCTTCCACCATGGTGATCTCTGATCTTATATCCAGATTAACTGGACAGCAGCATTGTCAGCCTCAACAGCCACAACATGGCAATCTCCAGCAAATATCGAGGGATAGCCATGGTGAAGGATTTGTTGAATAGGTGATAAAAGCAATAACAGCTGGAATCCCTGTCTTGCTTCTCTGTCTAATAAAAGCCCCCAGTCTCACATACATGCAACAATTTTTCTAGCCCCATTTTTTAGGTACACTAACAGGACTGTTCTGGGACTTTGATTTGCCACTTTCAATGCTGGCATGTGGGGAAGAGCCCTAAGTATGGCAGGCAGCACCCTGAATTCCCAAGTTCATACTTCCATAACTTTATGCTTCCTATTTCCATAAGATTAAAAGGAATTAGTTGCTACTTCATATGAGTATAATTTTCACACAACTGAATTGTATTTAGGGAAGAGAAAGATTTGAGTTGGCAGCTTCTTTCTGTCTGGTACTATGAATAAATTTGGAAATGGCCTTCGATATGCTATCATGAGGATCATTCATAAGGACAATTGGTACAGAATCTTCTTCCTTTGGTTCTTACCTTGGTTCCTTTGGATCCTGGATCTCCTATGGGGCCTGACGGTCCCTTTTCACCCTATAAACAAAACATTGTGTTTGATTTTGAATTAATGAAATTACTTTTTTCCTAAATTCCATACCTTAATCTATAAACACTCTATTAACCTTCTGCAATTATGCAACCTCCATTTGTGGACTACATATCCCATTTTCAGCATTATGGGAGATTTATACATCATCTGCAGTACAAAAATGCTTTGAGAAATGCAACAGGTAGATTATGAAGAGAGAGAGAGAGAGAGAGAGAGAGAGAGAGAGAGAGAGAGAGAGAGAGAGAGAGAGAGAGAGAGAGTGTTGATAGAGATAGATAGACAGACAGATATAGGTAGAAAGACAGATGGGAGTGAAGATCATGGCTGCTGCTACACGTTCAAAGTCCCATGCAATATTTCTGTGTGTCACACGTGTGCATAAAAATGTGGTAGAACTTCAGTTACCCAGTCATGATCATCATTGTCACTTTTTGTCCCTCCACATAAATGCCCTTGATGGGTAGATAGTTGTATTATTTTATATAATCTGTATGCTTCTCTATTTAAACAATTTAGAACCAAGACACCAACAGAAAATCTGTTTGCTTTGAATAAATGGTTCAAAGGGCAAGTGGTTACCAAATCTATACTAGTCTTCCCTAATATCACAACAACATACTACATTTTTATGGAAGCAACTTTCAACTAACATTCCACTGATCAAGATACATTTTATAAAAAATAACCGATTACCTGTCTCCCATTTCTTCCTTTAAAACCTTTTGATCCTGTTGTGTTATTATTTATTCCAGGAATACCCTGGATATATTGTGAGAAAAAAATGTTTATGTTATTTTGTCATTAGGCATGTTTCTGAAGTGTAAACTGAACAGTACATTAAAATCTTTAGTAAAAGTTTAGATTGATATACTTTTGTCAGCCCTTTTGAAGGCTGTACCAGCACAATTGAATCAGCATCTTGAAACTGCACTATAAACCAAATGGATTATATAAATTAAATAAATCCATCAACATCAGGAAGAATAATACTGGTGCCCCTGGTAGAGACAGAGGAAGGACTTATATAATACACATTTGGGACAAATATTCACAGTAGTTCTCTCCCTAGGGACAAATATACAATATTTTAAAATTGCAGTATAAATGTGTAATATTACTGGCATACTCTCTTTTACAAAGAGGAACACATGCACATTAACATTGTAGACCTAAATTAACAGGGATTCTCTGTTAATTCTAACACAATTCTAATCTCTTAATATATGTATAATATACAAATGAGTATAACCAGACAGTATAAGTAAGACCAAAAATAAAGTGAATGTCCTCAATTGTCTCTTATCAATAGCTTTTAAAAAGAAACATTATTATACACAAAAGCACTCATCCTTCCCCAATACCTTTAACCATAGAACAACACACGGCATTCATTTTCTTTAAAAAAAACAAAAACAACAACAAAAAAACCTCTTTACCCGATCTCCTTGGAAACCATTTTCGCCATATTCGCCAGGGATTCCCTTGACTCCTGGGCTGCCCTTTAAAAAACAAAACCTATGAGAGATGTTTTGTAACTGAGTCTTAATTCATACAAAATGGAAGCAATTTCTGGCAGAGGGCCAGGATAGCTGAAGGCGGTTGGGCATCCTCATTTCTGTTTCTGAGAGGAGCATCTACTTCCATCCCTCCTTTAAAGCAAATTTCCATGGCCCTAATTCTCAGTGTGGGTACTGGCTCACTATTAGCTATCAATGTTTATACCTCCCTCCACTACAAAGAGAAACTGAGATCATTGTAGTATGGACAGAGCTAGAACAATATATCAGTAACCTTCTTTTAGAATACCAAAATGTTATGGTACTATTTGGGGGGGGGGATGACATTAATGCTGGACCTCGGTTATTGTATACTTTATACTATAAATAGAATTTTTACTCTTATTGTAAGACTTGGAAAATATTTCTTTGAGGAATGTGGTCATCCCCCTCGTTCAATGGCTCTGAGTGCCATTGTTCTTATAGCTGAAACCATACTGGCAGAAAAGGGAGGTACCAGCAAGTTTGAAGTGCCCCAGATTCTAGAAGTTCAAAAATGTTTGGTAGAAATAAATGCATTTTATAATGAAAGTAAGGACCCCATGGCCCTATGGTAACTGCTGAAGTATAATTCCTCATAAATAAATAAGGGAAGACATTCAGCAAAATAAATCCAAAAGTAAACGTTCCAATGTATTAAGGTGCCTAAATGCCGCATATCTTGTAGCGTAAATATAGCAATCTAATAAAAGTAACATAATTAAGGGGAGGAGGTTTGACCATAAGGCAACCATCACTATCTTGACTTAAATCCTAAAACTTTACCAATACAACATAATTTATTAAGCTCCTTTCAATCTGTTATTTCAACCAGAGGTCTTATTCAGTTTTATATATATATATATATTTTCAGATTGCAAAAATCACATGAGCAAAGCCCCACTTCTTTTCCACAGATGATGGTATCAAATGACCATACAAAGGGAGGGCTTTGATTGTGCAGTGTGATTGCCGTCTTGACCTCAGCTGGAAAGGAATTAGAATGTCTGGAGTTTGGAATAACAGCACTCTGCATTTCAAATATGTAAACCAAATAAATCCAAGTACCTGGTTGCCAGGGTCACCTCTTTCTCCTTTAAATCCTGGAACCCCAGGGGAGCCCTTGGAGACAAAACATCTCTTGTCATTAAATTTATTGATTTAAATTAAATATTTAATCAAATTTAATTAATTAAACAAACTAAGCACCATTAATTTAGATGGAACACTAATAGAAAAAGAGAGAAATTGATCTTACTGGCTCTCCATTAATGCTATCAAATCCTTTTTCTCCATTGCTTCCCTGCAAAGATAAAGCAAGTGGTATTATCAGGTAAAGTTCATCACAAGATCAAGCAGATGTTACTGTTCTATGATTTGACACCAAGCACAAAAAGTATAGCATCCAACGTATTTTTTTCTTTTAGCTGTTTTCAGGTTTTAGTTTCTGAAAGGGACAGGACACAGTCAAATATATCAAGCAAACAATTTTAAAACTTTGGAAAACTTTACAAAACTATTATTACTTCCATTTGTGATAATTATTGATTGTTATATTATTTGCAGCCAGTCGTTTCCTAACTGGAAATTAGGAGACTGGGAGTTCTAGCCCTGCTTTAAGCATGAAGCCATCTGGGTGACCTTGCGCCATTCTCCTTCTCAGCCCTAGGAAGAAGTCAAAAGCAAACCACTTCTGAAAATATTGCCAAGAAAACTGCAAGGATTTGTCCAGGTAGAAATCACATTTGAAGACACAAATTACATTATAGTGGAATCCTACCCTATATACCATATATACCACAGTAACCCTGTGGTGAGATGGGCAGCCAATAAATTTGATAAATAAAATAAAATTACATTATCAGGGATTTGCTATACGTTGGACCATTCCAGAACATTTTGAACTAGAGTTCACATAGTTTGCTTGAGAATTCTGGGTGTTATCATACCAACTCTTCCAGAAGGCACATAGTGTGGAAATCTGGCGTTTAGGATTGCAGCTATTGAATAGTGTGACTTTTAGATTCCCACAATTTCTCCAGGGAATTGTAAGGACTATATTTAATGCTGGTGCTTAATAACAAAATGCCTTTAAAGCTATGCTTCAAGACTACAAACTAGATATCTGAGAAATCCTTTGGCCTCAGAGGGAACACAAAATGACACATATTTTCATCTCTAAAAATAGTTGTCATTTATATATTCATTTTGGTCCAGGTTTTTTTTTTGAGGAAGTTAAAAAAAACTAATAATAATTGGCAATTAACTCTTGAATGTATTATATAATTTACAAGTTTTACAAAAAGTTGCATTTTTGTAAAACAAAGAATCAGGTTGGATAGCTGCCAGATTGATTGCAGCAATACATTGGAAAACTAAAGTACTTGTCATCATTCTTTGGAACAACGAAATTTTAAAATGTGGAAACAGCTGTCACTTAAAAAAGAACACATCAGAAAAAGCTCCTGAAGAAATCATTAATTCAAATGCTGCATCAATGAGCCAGTTACTAAGTGATTGCTTTCATCTCTCCAATTGTCTTTCTGGACAGAAATGCAGTATTAGCTTACAAGGTAGGTGGTAATATCTACTTACTCCTGACTGAAAATTAAACAAGATCTAAACTTCTTATGTTTGGATGAGTATCAGAAAATCCCTGGAGGAATTTATTTCCAGACTGGGAAATAAATTTAAAAAATCAAACAAACAAAATCTGGAGGAAGACAATGGCTAACCTGTTTCCATAATGTTGCCAAGAAAATCATGCAGCTGATTTCATGAGGTCACTAGGATTCAAGCTTGCCCCCCAAAGACTATACATATTATCTTTCTTTAAGATTTAATTGTATTTATATCTGCTTCCAAACTTTTTTTCCTTATTTTTTGTTTCATCTTATTTGTCCTTATCTTCTGCAAATCACAATATTTTTTGAACTCCTTGCATTATCCTGGTAGACTTTAAATGAGTCTACACAATTTTACCAGCTCTATAGTTGATTACATTCATGGTGAAACCTTGATGGGAAGTTTAAAAAATAAATTAAAGAAAAATAAAGGTGAAAAGAAAATCCTCCCTTTTTGGCCTTTGTCTTTTATCCAATGCTACTAACCTCCCTGTAATATGGGGCATCACCTCCATCATTTTATAATGCTTGGATTGAAAAGGAAGACACACTTTCTCCAAACACAAGTTTTTGCCTACTTTGGCTTTCCATAACAAAGTGAGATCACATGCTTTTTATCTTTTGACATCATGTATTGCTAGACTCTAATTTATTATTTTCTTGGTTGAGTGAATATTAAAATCCTCCCCTGCCTCCAAATAGCAAGTATCAATAAGAATATTGAGGATATTGCAATTTCCAAAAATGGGAAGAAAGGAAAAAAATAGCTAGTCCTCGTTTGGATATGATCTCTAATCTGAGCACACAATACTTTTCTTTCAGTCTATGCTTTTAAATCAAGTTTCTGTACCTTCTCACCACTTATTCCTCTTTGTCCCTGAAAAAGAAGAGAAAGATCAATACGATAATCTTAAATGCAGGCAGTGAGTTAAAGAACTTTTTGTTAAAACTTTAAAGGTATTGGATAAATACTGTATTTCCTACCTTAGGGCCTCTATTGCCTCGGCAACCACTGTACCCTTTATCACCATCTGATCCTGGCACCCCTCTTGGACCCTAATAATAGTGAAAATTAAAAGAAAGTTTATTGTAAAGAATTTGTATCATCTCCATGTCATAGACAGAGAATGCATTGGCTTTCATATGTTGCCAAATTATACATATGCATATATGCATGTATGTATGCATGAGTATATGCAGGTATACACATGCCCCATTACATGATTCTCTTTGGGGATGAACAGCATTATGCAGAGCACAGGAAAAGAAAAAGGAATGTTAAACTGTAGAAATTATATTAATAGATCTTTAAACTCTGACATCTTTTTCATAGAAGCTCAACATAGTTTTACACGTTTTTCTTTACTTCTAGAAAGCTATCTAGCCAATCACAACCTTTTCTGATATTCGGGCCTCATTAAGACTAATGGAATAATTTTTTGAAATATGTCTCTGCTGGACCAGATTCTGTGGGTAACAGAATAACAAGGATAACAGAAAGAAAATAACACACAGCAGTTTGAAGAAACTTAAAACTAACACCAAAGGTTCTCCCAAAGGATGTCTAAACTGTGTCAAGCATAAGTCAGAAAAATAGGAGCATATTTAATGAAGATGGAAAACTTTGAGAGAATGAGTGAGCAGAATGTAATGTAGAAGTAATGCTATACGGCAGGGCTTTTCAACCTGTGGTACGCGTACCACTTGTGGTACATTAATGAGTGGCAGGTGGTACGCAGCCCTGCCTAGCCAAGTGTAGTGGGGAAGGGAAAGAGCCAGCACAGGCAAAGACTTACAGTGAGAGAGTCCTCTGGAGCTGCAGATTTTACTTATGAATGGAGCCATTTGGGGAGGCTGCCTTAGCCGGCAGCCAGTACTTACTTTTTTTTTTTCTTCTTTAAGTGCCAGCTGGGCTCCTTACTTTCCTTTCTAGCCAGTAGCTAATTCTTAAAGGGGAAGTGCCTTTTTAAGCTAGTTCACTCAGCAGCTTGTCTTTTCTGTCTCTGAAGGCCTTTCCTTGTTTGATCAATATACGGAAGAGGGAAAATATGGAGGGGTTCAAATTCTTCCTTCAGAAGGAGATGGGAATGAGAAAAAGGGAGGCAGGGAAGGGAGGGAGGGAAGGAAGTCCCGCCTTAGCACTTGGCCACCAGCAGCTCTGCCATTGACTTTGCTTGTCAAAAGGTTGCAGAAGGGGATCACATGACCCTGGGACACTGACCATCATAAATATGAATCAGTTGCCAAGCATCCAAATATAAATCACATGACCCTGTTGCTGCAATGGTCATAAGTGTGAAAAATGGTCATAAGTCATTTCAGTGCAATTGCAACTTTGAACAGGTTTTTTTTTTTTGTCACCAAGTTTTTGACACCTTGCTAGGTAGTACTCGAATATTGCCATATCCTAAAAGTGGTACAATCGGTAAAAAGGTTGAAAAGCCCTGCTATACAGTACAGAAACACTGCATGTTGTTTTGATTCTTATCATGATTTTTAAATTTTCTCTTTTTGGTAAATGCATGTAATGTAATTTAATATCTTACAGGTGCTCCTTCATCTCCTAAGTGTCCTGGGCTTCCTTCAAAACCTTGAGGTCCCTGAAATTATGATAAGAATAACTGAAATCAAATATCATTTGAAGGATACATAATGGTCCTATCTTGTGCAAAGATTAATTATGCCTCTTAAACTAAACTGTCTAAACAAATAGGGTTTTTCCCCCCCTTTACCTCCATTCCATATCTTCCTTGTTCTCCTGGTTCTCCGTCTTCACCAATGCATTTGCAATACATACAGCAACAAGTCCGTTCAGCAATGTTACTCTTTCAAAAAAGGAGATTGGTCACAGTAATAAAAATTACCAGTCAAAATAAAATGTATCCTTTTATCAAGTATAACATCAAGAAAATAATGTAACAAGTTATTTTAGCATCTCAAATAAGCACCACTCTCAAATTGCATTTTTTCTCAGTTCATTGCTTTGTCTCCCAGTCTTAAAAAAGATGATCGCTCAATTGATTTAAGGAGCTAAGCACTTTTTCTAAACATTTATTCAGTAGTTTTTGTTTTGTTTATGTGGAGCATTTTTGTCAAAGAAAGATATTTCAACATGTTTATGCTGTCTTCAAACATGATTTTGGGTTATGTGGGCAGAAGCTACAAAATGCACTTTCCAATTGTATAGCCTATCTACTGGGAGAAGAAACATTTTTCTAGATTTCACAAGCAAATAATTTGAACCTAAAGCAGGTTATTGCTGCTCTTTTCAGCACAACTCGGGAAATTTGTCCCAAGTTGCTCTCTATTTTGTTTCATAGGAGAAATGTAGGTTAATTTAGTAGGGTGGTTTTTTTTTTGCTTTTCTTAGGTCATTCTGTCTTTGCTTTCGGATATATCAAATGCTACAGTAGAACACAAAAGGAGAACTTATAAGTGGGTGGTTTCTATTATGTTGAAGTGGAACTTATGTCTGAGTGAATATCAAAAGAAGAGACAAGCCACGCAGATGAGCAATGCCAAACAATATAATTATACAGTTACACCACACTAAACTGCTTTATTCATAGTTTACGGCTTACATTTTCTATGAATCAGTTCACTGAACTATGAACTATGAACTATCAAACTATGTTAAAAACTAACTCTAGCTTCATTCAGTTTGCAAACACAGCCAATATTAAAAGCTTATTTGCCTTCACTTCATATGCAGCTTATGATGAAAAACAATGCAAAAAGCTTTACCGATTATCCTTAATTAACAATGCAATCTTACAGGATAGGGTAAAACCAAGGTAGAAGGTTTTCATTTTTCTCTGTAATGTGGATTTATAGTGGCAGGGCAAGAAGATGGAAATATTGTCCTTTATCTGTAGCTTTTTAGTCTTGTATTTGTTTGTATTTATAGAATTGTATCTATAGAATTTAGAAAGGGAGGCAATCCATAACATTCTTGACAAATCCAACATACATTGGAACTTTCTGGACTGCTAGTCTAATGGCAGATCTTTCTTTCACCTCTCAAACGATTGTAGACAAGTTTCTTAGCTCTCAAGTCACAATAGTTCACCTTTGTCCCATAGATTTAAATGATATTTCATCTGTACCAATTTATTCTAGACTTGGGCCTCTAAAATTGCAGTCCTAACACCCTCACAAAGTATTTGGAAGGATTTACTTATGCCTTCATTTTTCCTGAATTGCTTACCATGTATCTGAACAATTGACTGGCAATATCTCTCATGCCAATATTCAGCTGGATCTTGTAGCCGTAGCCTTTTCCAAATTCAATGAATTGCATGTCATTAAAATTTGAAGCTCCTTCCAAAACCACAGTTATTAATGCATCCAATCCTGGTTAAAATATTCATGATTATTTGTAAGTATTCAACTAGACTTTGTAACAAAAAATGTAATACCTGCAGTTCATTCTAATACAGGATTTAGGATTATAATGAGGCCTACAGAAACTGTGTAGTAGAAGCTCTGATCGGGGAAAAAAATCCAATGATGAATTTGATTAACCATCTACATTCCCACACAAACATATACCCTAGTTTGCCACATTTAAGCAATTTATCTCCAAGTCTGTTTTTAAGGATATCCCTAGAATAATACCAGGTATGCTGTGGAGGACTACAACAGATGGAAGGTTACAGAGAAGATTAGACCAAGAGTTTAGTGAAAATGGAACTGGGTCTTAAGAAAAAAGGTTAAGAATTGGGCCTTAAGCAAACAAACATTAGCTTTGTGCTGCATTTTGTCATAGTTTAATACAAACTAAATACTTAGAGTTGTAGACTCTTTTATGCAAAATATTGCAAGACATGAACTATGACTAGTTAAGGAATATTAGAGTTGAATGCAATATCTAAAGTGCTTAATTATAATACAATAGAGAAATTAATATGAAATAAATACATTGTAATAACAGTAAATGCTTTTGCAAATCAGTGAGCCATATAGCACTTGTCAGGCTTCTCTTGGCAAACTGGCACACAAAAACTTAGCAACTTCTAATAAGTGTATTGTATAAAAGTTAAGAAACCATTATGAAAGAATTTTGGCATCTGTTATATAAGTTCTATTTATTTATTTATTTATTAAATTTGTTTGCTGCCCATCTTGCCTCAAGGCAACTCTGGGCAGCTTACAATCTATAAAATCAATAAAAGCATAAAAATAAATATTTCTAATAATAATAATACAAATTATTAAGTAAGAGATGGGGAGGGCAGGATTTGCGGGGAAGGAGGAGGAGGGATCTTCTATTGTTTTCCATTTATAGTGAAATTGGTGTTCAGATTCTTGGGCCTTTCTCCCACCAAACCTATGAGATGGGTAAGAGACCCAATTTCCATCTGCTTCTTTTTTTTTGCAACAGACAAATCTGATATCAGATTGTTTTTCTCTGACCATGGGAGAATTATCTATCACATCACTTCAGCCATTGAAGAAGTTTACAGCAGCAGGCATATATTGCCACTTATTGACCAAGCATAGAATTGCATTAAAAATACAATGAGCCTAATTTGTTCCTTTTTGTTCTATTTGTACCTTTGCTTTATCATGGCTGATGATGAGTTTTTCTGGAAAATTAAACATTTAACATATAACCCTTATCTCAAACATCTGAGAATCAGGTTCCATTTTTCCTCTTAAACTTTCAAAGCCAATTACTATGTCCACAACAACTTGCCAATTTATTGTGTCCAATACATCCTTTATCTCAGATTTATACTACCTATTTCTCTTCTGGCTTTTGCCTGGAAAGGAATTTTTTTTTACTCAGAAATATGGGAATATAGAATAGTTACATGAAGTTAATAAAACTCATGACATACCCTTTTTCTTCAGTTCTTCTGATTTGTCTTCCAGTATTTCTATTCTATCATCCAAGCCATCTGAAAAGATTAGTAGTACCTAATATGAAAGTAAAAATAATAATGTGTGGACTGTCTAAAATTGTATTATAGAGAAATGACTTTGAGTACAAAGGATTAAAAACAGAAAACTCACTTTCCTTCTGTTTGCAGATTTGATTTGGAATGTTTCCCAAAGTGAATCCAAGAACTCTGCAGTAAGATGAGATGCATTGGTGATGGTGGTGCCCACAAAACTGTTTATAAGTTTTTCACTATCAATTTGGAACTTTGATGCCACCGGTGGATCTGTGTTTTTAATTTTCAATGCCACACTAGTTTGTGTTTGTGATCCTGCATTACAGCTTAGGCTAGTTAAAGATGTGAGAGCACTTATAATTTGAGGAAGATAGAATTCCAGCTGGGGCTGTCCATGGAATACATAATCACCTTGATTTTGTGAAGAGACTTCTATTCCCACAACAATATCCATGAAGCATGCTATTGTTTGTTACAAAGAAGGAGAAGATAGCATCAATTACAATCAATTACTATCAGAGGAAAAGGAAATTAAAAAAAAACAAAAAAGAGTGAAAGCATGGAACAGTGGGGAAAATTTTTTATGATCACTAGCTACGTCACAACATTAAAAGAAAAGCCATGAGACAGTTAATTCAAAAACCAAAAATTTTGGATAATTTAAATATTCATCACTCTAAAGCAATTGGAAATTTATCTGGTTCACTTTTAATGTGAAAATGCCTAATGTGTACCTTCTGAACCTATATCTGATTCAAAATGCACTCACATTCATATTTTTCATTAATTTATGATTGAATGCATCAATCCAAATTCACCTTGCAAAAATATTTATACTATGAGAATAAAAACAATTAGGGGCATATTGAGCAAAACGCACATAAACATGAATTAATGTATGCATTAAGACGGGCATACAAAAATGTTATCTTGGATTACATACACATGAACTTATATAAATGTTCATGTGGGTTTATCTAAAAAATATGCAAACTGATAAACAGAATACCACTAATTACATTTGGGGGAAAAGTTAACAATAGACTTGATAGATTTGTCCATCTCTAAACTAAATCAGAGATTAAGTCTATTTTGTTAAGTTTTGCAATTGTTTATGGTAAATATTAGGTTACATTGACATGTACTTTAACAGCAGGGTTTATTTCAACTGAAAAGAGAAGAAAATCATCCTTGTTCTTTTTGCCCCTATTTAAAAAATAATTACAGGTGGCGCACTTTGAACATTCACCAAGATCCATCTTTATAATATAAGAGATCAGATCTTTGTAACCTTATGATTAGATGAAACAAAAGACACGTAACCCATTTTTTTTCCAAAAGGAAAGATATTGAACTACTAGAGTGCTTGAAGTGAGAATACTTACATGTTTTATCTTCTTGCTCACAAATATCATCAACTAGTCTTTTTTTAATTACCTTCAGTTCGCTGAAATTATCAACTGTGTATTTTCTGTCTGAGGAGCCAGCTATCTGACTAAGCTGCAAATGGTCAATTCTCCCTACTCCTATGGCATATATATCAACGCCTTTCTTTCTCAGATCTTCTGCTGCTTGAACAACTCTATCATGTGACCTTCCATCAGTGATCACCAGCAAAATCTGCTGGATCTTTTCATTTATTCTGCTGCCACCTTCTGGAGTAAAGTAGAGCTTCACTTTCTTAAGGGCAGCACCAATATATGTCTGAAGTCCTTCCATCTGTTGAATGCGTCTGATTTGATTTTCAAGTTCTGATTTGCGTGAGAAAATATTGAGGCTGAATTCTTCCTGGTATCTGTCACTATACTGAGCAATACCAACTTGCACATTGTGGGAGGTGTCAAACGGATGAATTAAATCTTGTAAAAAATTCTTCATCTTAGTGAAATCACTGTCACTTATACTATTAGAACCATCAATCAGGAATACCAGATCTGCTGGAATTCCACATTCTGCAATAGAGAAGAAAGAACATTAAATATAATAAGGGATGAAAGTAGCCTAAGTCAAGCTTAGAGAAGATTAACCAACAATGGATCCTGAAAAATAATCAGATGCTACAGACAACCACTGAAGGTTCTGCTTGTATTTTAGTTCTTATTTATTATATTTACTTTATGTTAAAGCTTTAATTATGAAGGAAATTTCCAGTTCATAAAGTCAGAAATTTCAGAATACTCTAGGGAATTTTTTGCTCAATCTTCTTACTTCTGGCTTGATGACACTAACTCATCAATTTATTTTGACTGAGCCTTGGAGTCCAACATACACATATTTCAGCTGAATTATAATTCTGTAAAATAGGTTGGTAGTCATGCGTAAATGCAGATGGTAAATTATATTTTGCCATAGAGATAAAGGCCCCATGGTCCAGAAAAGTGTTTAGGTTTGTACTTCCCTACAATATTATTTCGTATTAGGTCTTATGTAGTTTATTTTCTTGGTAGACATAGAATTTCACTGCAAGGATATTACTCCAATATATATGTGATTAGAATTAATAAAATAAGCATTGTGAATGACCATCACTTTGAAACTAGTTTCTAGTTTTAGACTGATTTTGTGTTTTATTTACAAGTCAGTAAATCACGATACCATTTCATTGTGGTACTCCTTTTTTCAGAAATATTTCATTATTTTTTTCGTAAAGAAAATAACCACCTACCTGGTTTTGAAACACCACAAATGTTATCAGATAATCTGGGATAGAGATTTTTCAGGCCTTCAAATGTATTTACATAGAAATATCTGTCTTCAGATCCTGCCATGGTCAAGAGTTCATCTGGCTTGGCTCTTTCTATCCCAATAGCATAAATCACAATCCCGCGAGCCCTGAGATTCTTCGATACCTCTTCGAGGTTTGCTGCATCATGGGAATCCCCATCAGTTATCACTATGAGAACTTGGGGAATGTTCTGGTGCTTGCGACCGCCATGCTTCTTAGAGAAAAGGCTTTCTGAATGACGCAATGCCTTGGCCGTATAAGTTGTTTCCCCGATAGGTTTATCATTCTGAATAGCCTCAATAATTGCTGATTTGGTGTTGAACTGGTTGAGATAGAAAAATGTTTCTGGCTCTGCAGAATATTTGACTGCTCCAAACTGAACTCGATCATAGCCAACATCAGATTTTTTCACCAAGGTTATCATGAAATCTTTCATAATATCATATTCTTTGGGATCTATACTTCCAGAACCATCAATAACAAAAACAATATCTAGACGTTCTATTCTTCGGCATTCTAAAATAAGAATAGGATGAGCAGGTTACATGAAAGCACGTCAAAATATCTCTCTCTTTGGGGGTAAAAAACATTATTTATTAAATATATATGCCACCTATCTCATCTAGAGGTGACTCTAGGCGGCTTACAAATCAATAAAAATAATACAAAAACATTAAAACAATAAATAGTAAAACTGCAATTGAATTAAAATTCATGGAAATTCAATTTACCAGGGCTCTTGGGGCACTCTTAATACCTGTTACAAAACCATTTCTATAGAGGCCTTCACAATGTTAAAAGGGTAGGTCTAATAGCACTATCATGTTTTCTTATTATAAAGTTCTGCAACAAAATGTTAACATTCTGTAGTGCAATTTTATTTTATGATGGTATAATTGTTTTGAATGAGCAGTTCATGTTTCCTTCCTTGATCAAGTAGAATAGCTTCACTATGAATTTGTTTCAGAATCAAGCAACAATTTCCTAATCATCTTGCTTGCAACTCAGATAACACTTCTTGAGTTAGTTCATTAGACTAAAGTAAGCCAAATGTGAATATGAATGCGAAATAGTTGAAATTTATAACTGTCATACCTTTGTTCATTACATTTGAAATAACTAAGTAACTATTACAGGCAAGCTTCAGGAATACCCATGAAAAATGCTTGGAAACTTCAAATAGTGCAGAATGAAACATCAGGACTTTTGACTAAAATCATGGGGGAGATGGCTAAGAAGGAGGCGGGTATCTCTATCTAAGCAGCTTCATTTTGCTGCATCAACAAAGAAAATCCATGACATCTTACCTAGCTCTACAGCCAGAAATATTATAAAACCCTAACAGCTTCCAGAAGTTATTAGACTATAACTCCTATCACCCCTAACTATAAATCATGGTTGCAAGGGCTCAGAATCATTGTCACTCATAGAAGTTGGAGCAATCTTACGTTTATCTGAACTGATCAAAAGATAAGGAAGAAAAACACAAAAAGACAGAAACGTTATTCTGGAGAGTCTTCATTCAGTAAAATGAAGTGTAGCATAAGCAATATAATATCATCTTCATTATGAATGACTAATTCCCTTAGCTCTATGGCCAGTAAAAAAAAAAAAAACCTCTTTCAACCAATGCATGTGGGGTTTTGCCATATGATGGCAACATTTAATTATATTTGAATGAAGTTTTCCTATAATGTACTTTTGAATTCTGTAGAAAGGCTTGCTGAACTCTGCAATGTTAAGCTTATGTTATTGAATTAGGTTCTATATTTAGCTAGTCTCAGTGGTGGGATTCAAATATGTAAACAACCTGTTCTCTGTGTGGATGCCGCTTCCAGAAGTCCATTCTGGGCCTGGGCAACAAAAAATTAGCTACCGGTTCTGCCAAAGTGGTGCGAACTGCCTGAATCCCATCACTGGCTAGTCTTCAATTTATCACTGGTTGCTGTTCAAAATTACAATGGACTTTTAAAAAATTAGAATCCATTCTTGAAATTATGACTGACATACTCCTCCCCCACAGTCATGTGATTGCATTTCAGATCCTTAGCAACCAGCTCAAATTTACAACCAGTTGCAATGTCCCATGGTCCTTTGATACAAGTGCAATGTTTTTTGCCGTTTTCCAGAAGAAAACGGCAAAAATCCCCATTAGATATAAAAGGAATAATTTATTATTCAGAAATTTCTAATGAGTCCAAAGGTTGATGGGAAAGGCCAGAACATTCTATCTTATTTTATAGACTGCAAATAAAGGTAGAAACTTCTAGCTAACTGAAAGTAGAGGAAACACCTGAAAAATAAATGTTTAGACTTCTGGTTTTGGTCGCAGTGCAGGCGGTCGCACAAAGAGTTTGCTCTCTTTGCCGGCCGTTTTCCCCCCTCCGGTAGACCCTGGACAGGGTCAAAAGTCGCCCTGGAGGGGCGACCACCATTGAGTTGTCCGAGACAACTCCTTTGGGCCGACAGGGAAAAGATCGGCCATTAACATGGCCGATCATCTAGCTGCTTCAGCCAAAAGTCACAGCAACATCTAAGCGAAAAGAACCACCGTGGGTGATCCGGGTGAGACCTTTCCTTCCCTCTTGATACCCTATTTACCTTCCTGAGAAAAGCTTCTAGAATTATTTCCCTATTTTCAGAAAGCAGTGTTCGGATACTTGGGAAAACGAGCATTGAGAAAAATAATTAATTTTTACTGACTATTGGAGCTGTTGGATTTCGGGGATTCTGAAAAAATCCTTATTGTGAAGGTGGATTTTCTTTCTCTTTGCCTGCTTGTCTTTAGTTTAAGTGGAAAACTTTAGGGAGGGGGTGGAGTGTTTTTCTTCCTTCTTTCTGAACATTACTGTTTCTTTAAAAAAAAAATTCGGCTGTCTGGGCGGTGTTTTGTGGATTGAAATGGCAAGAAACTATCCATTTTAAGCTGATCACTTTCACTTTGCCTTGTTGGATGTGTATTCAGCTTAAACTTGGCGTGACGCCCAGACATTCCTATCTGTATTGAAACCAGCTGAAAGGCTTCATTTCTTTTGCTTTCCTTTGCTTTCTTCTAGTAGTTTACTTTGACTTTATAATACAAAATATATTTCCTAGAAAAATTGACTTTTCTTTTTTTGGATTACAAGATAATAACTGACCTTTAAGGCATCCTTTTCTATTACTATTTTGGACTATAAATTGGATACTCATAATACTGATTTTGATTTTTTCTGCTTTTATCCTTTTGTTTGGCTTGACTTTTTTATTTTTTCTTACTCCTGTGTGGATATTACATTTTATAATTTTGCTATAGAATCTCTATTTGGCCTGATTTTTTTGTTTTTTTCTATTTCTGTTTGGATCCTATACCTTATACTATTTCTATTACAGAATTTTTATTGTTGTATTTACCTTCTAAGCTGAACTTTCACTAAAAAATTAAGACTACTTTATTATTGAAATGGAATCTTACCCACAGCTTGACTATGGATTTTTACTAGAAAAAATTTTGGAACTGAAAGAACAATTTAGAATGGACATGGAAGATGATGCTCCAGAGTTGAAAATTGACTCTCAAACTTTGACTGACCAATTTATAGATCAAGGAATAAGAGGAAGAACAGATTATGCAATGACCACAATTCAACGAGATGGAGGAAATATATCTACAATCTATTGAAGAGGAACCAATCAACACAGAGGAAGAGATTATATTGCAGATGCAAAGTATGGAGAATCTTGATGCCAAAGGCGGACTCCAACCAAAACACCTATAATCCTAAAAGCAACAGGAATGGACTTTCAAAAATGAGGCATCGAAAACAGTGACAATATGGACAAACAACGAATAACTATCATACTGATTAAGACCGACTATATAGTGCAGACAACACTGGAAAAAAGAGAAGAGGATTACGATCAGACTCAATTGTGGAGACATATGGATAACCAAATATTAAGATTTGATGAGTCAGAGGCTCTTTGGTGGAAACCTGCTTGGCACAAAAAGAAAGCTAGAATTAGGTTTAAAAATGGTTAAAACTTTATTTGACGGGTTAAAAAGGCTTCTAGAGATTTTGATTGAGTTAATACTATCGAGATGGAAACGATGGATTTGACTATGGTTGGGATGTAATTTGACTATGGTTGGGAAATCTAATATGGAAAAGGTGGTAAACAAAAAGTAAATAGATGAAGAAATAGAATACAGATTGGAAATGAAATAAGGTGTCTGGTGGAATAATATCTTTTCTTTTTATAAGTATAATGATTTTGATAGGATTTAAATTTTAGGTAAGGAGTTAAAAAGGGGTTTTAAGATTTATAAAATATATATTTGAAATAGAAAATATATACTTGATAGAGTACAGGAAAGAGAATATAGTTGGGAAATATTAAAATATAATAGTTGATATAATATGTATATTTTAGAAATAATTATTGTTTGATGGGAAATTGGAGACCCGAAATGTAACTTATGTGTTCATTTTAGGCTAAAGTGGAAAATGGTAATTGTAAAATAGTTAAACTTAAAACAGGATTTTGATTGATATAAGTGAATTACTATTGATATTCTTTTTACAATGATTGAATTTTATTTAGAAATGTATTAATACTAGGTTATAGCCTGAGGGAAATAGAGAAGGAACTTTTAAGGAATTATTGAACTATTTATGTTTGATTATATTGTGTTGGTTTTTTTGGGGATGATTGATCAACGTATCTCCACGTGGATTCCTAAAGCACTTTGATGTAAAACCAAAAAATACTAATAAAACTTGTTTAAAAAAAATATAAATAAATAAATGTTTAGAGCTCAAGATCTGAAAAGCATAACCGCAGACAAATAAGGATCAGCAGAACTACGGCTTTGCTTATCAAAAGTAGATAGTGTTAGATAAAATAGGTACAAAGGGCATGGGAAGGCAGTGGTTAGGCGCTTCGGAGTAGCAAATAAGGGGGCGTTGAGTGCGATAGGGGAGGGGGGATCTGCGTCGGGGACAGGATATAAAAATGTGTCAAACTGTTCTTGAAGGTGTGACTGAACTCCTGTGTGTGTTTCAGTTCACCAGCCTTTGCAAACGCTTTTCTCAAATAAAACTTTTGTTACTGGAATTCCAAGTAAGTGTGTTTGTTTTGGGATCTTGAGCCACGTTCCAAACAGATGTGTTGATTTCACTTAACAACCAAATGGTTTATTTAACAAACATGTGATTTGTTTAACAACTACAGTGACTCACTTTACAATCATCAAAAAAACATGGTGGTAACATACACCTTAGCTGGCTACATTGTGATTGTAAGCTGAGGACTACCCGTACAACAGTCAGGAATAAAAAGCTAAACAGATTAGACATATTTACATATGTATTTATATATTTACGTAAATCTGTAAATACTGTATGGAAGCAGTTGTGCTGGGCTTACAAAATGACCTTTTAGACTGGAGATCCCAAAATATCATAAATGTGGCCACACTGCCCAGTGAACCAGCTAAACCTACTATTTCCTTCAGTAGCCAAATGATTGCCATAGACCTCCCTGGCTAAGCCAGTCCTGGCTAAGAATAGACTGCAGAAAAACAACTGTGATAGTGGCAGTGCTCTAAAAAAAGGCCTTCTTTTACCAGATAACATTCACACAATCGCAGTATTTTTATCATGGGATATAAGCTCTCAGCATTTTGCCTTCTGCCTGCATCTCATTTTGATGAGCAATACATACGATGGCCATGGTATCTATATACTGAACGTGGAACTTGGCATACTTTGGAACTTGATACATCAGCCTTTCTTATATTCTATTTGATTTCATTTGTTCCTTGAATTGATCTATTTAGGATTGTTTATTACTGCATTGAGTAAATTGCTTAAGATGAATTGGTATGTTCTGCTGCCTAATCTTGCCCTAAAAGGGAAAACAAGATTTGGAGACTTGGGTTTATTTTCAGGAGCCTTCAAGTGAAATTAGAGAGATGTGTTCATTTAATTAGCAGTGTGAGAAAAAGCGACTGAACATAATAAATCAGAAAGTCAAGCTGCAATTAGCTTCTCTAGTGAGATACTGCCTTAGGAAATTACTCTTAGCAACAGAAAGTACAACAAGCCAGATTGAACAAAACTAAGGGATTGATCTAGTACTTTGTAGTTCAATGTGATTCTGTTCATATATAAGCATAGGTTTGACCATCTTGGCTCTGTTTCATACCCATTTTATAATAGGGATTGACCTCTTAGCTGGTATTTTATAATGTTAAATTATGTCACCAACACTACACAGTAAATAAAATCCAAAGGTCATTCATCAAGATTAGGTCTGAGTGATTAGTTGGGTCTCTGTTATTAAAATACATATTACAAATTCCTAGCCAATGCTATGGCAACATATAAGGACTGCAGACTGAAGCCATATTCCCAAATGTGTAGAGACTTGTATTCCCTGCAAACTGCCCAGTTATACTCACCATCAGAAGAGCTACATATTTCAAAGAGGATCTCATTTTTGAAGTACTTTAGAACCTCAAAATCTTCTACATAAAACACCATCTCAGGCTTCCCACTGATCTCCATCAGCTGTGTTTTGTTAGCCTGGAACAGCCCCACTGAGTAAATGATTATATTTTCCTCTCTCAAAGCTTCTGCATGGTTTTTCACCTCATCTTGTGCTTCTCCATTAGTTATCAGAATAAGAACTTTCTTGACATATAGCCGTGCTCCTTTGGCGGGTTTGAAATAATTGGACACAAATTGCAGTGCACCTCCAGTGAGTGTGCTCTGTCCCATAAGAGACATTCTCCCAATAGCATTGTTGATATCTAGTTTTGTCAAGTGTTGATTTAGCTGAAATTCTTCTTTGCATTTATCACTGAATTGGACAACTCCAATGTGTACCGTCTCTGGACTGACATCAGATTTGTCCACCAGCAACCTCATGAAGTTCTTCATTTTTTCAAAGTTCTCAGTCCCACTGCTTCTAGAGCTGTCCACCAGAAACACAATATCTGTTTTCTTTTCTTTGCAGACTGTTAGAAGAGGAATAAAATAAATATGGTAATATTTGATATATCTTTTTTATATTTACACTAGTAAATAATATTTACACAAATATTTAAATATTTACACTAGCTGTTAAGTAAAACATATTGGAAATGAATATACTGGATTGGACTGTGGTTGTTGAAATGATGGCATCTGTACCTTTAAATATCATTTTTCAGTTGTTAAATTGTCTAAAAGTTTTACTTGTTATCTTATTATATATTTGGCAGCTTGTATCTTTGCACTACCCTAACCCTGGTATATATTCTACTTTTTGCTTAATTAAAAGTCTTATTTCCCAGATTATTTTTGCCAAAATAATGCAACTTTTTCACACTTCAATCACATATGAAGAAATATATCCTTGATCTCATAAGTACTGAAAAATATCATGGATATAATTCAAATTTTAAACAGACAGAAAAGTTAATAATAATTAAGTCAAATCTGGAATGCTTATATAATCATCAGTTAACAACAATAATTAGGAACAGTAACTCCATCACTAAACAAAATAGTCATAAAGCAAAAAAAAAATCATGTGACTGAACCAAGCTATGACAGCAGTTCCAGCAGTTCTGGTTTCAATTGTTAAATGAATATCATGTGATCATTAAGTGTGAAGTCATGTGACCATTATTTGGGACTTCCTGCCAGCTTCTTCATTGACTTTGCTTGTTGCAATTTGCACTGAAACTCACAAATTATAATCACAGGACCACAAAACACTGCATCATCATAACTGCATGCATAATTGCAATCCATTTCATTTTCTTAAAAGTTTTAAATTGCTGAAATCTATCATATTATGAAATCTCAGGAGCCTATGATGTGATAAGGGGGTCCCTATAACATGGTTAAAAGAATCAAGATGTAGTCACAACAGTCCAAGGTTCCATCCACTTTTTGTGTGTGGTGTGCATACATGGCATATAAAAAACAAGTGGAGATTTGACTAGCCTATCATGGTGATTAACTTGCCTTTTTTATCATACCCTTAGATACCCCTAATATAAAATTTCCTGAGATTTCGGCCATTTCAGAAGTTAGTTAGTTAGTTAATGGCAAGCATAAGCTGTCCAACTGAAAATGACTTTGGGCAGCATGCTATTAAAAACATATCCAATAATTATTTAAAAAACCAAAAGGGGAAATAAGCCCAGAACTAATATAATTAACATCTGAGCAAACAATTCCCACAAAGCCGCATATTCCTAACCAGCCCCTTTGTCCTCATTTGCCACCCCTAGAGGAGACATGCCTTCTACTTTGATTTATTTTGGCCAATGACCAGCTTGTAACAAAATATACCTGCTAGCCATTGATCAACTTTTATTAATAAAATATAAACCAAAACTATAATCCTTTACCTTCTGTAGCACAGATCTGCCGAACGACATCATTCTTTATGTACTTTAAAGAGGCAAAATCATTCACAAAATAAGCTTGGTTAGTTGAATCTGCAATTGTGTAGATCTGAGACGCGTTTGTATGTCTTACACCAATGGCATAAAGATTTATCTTCTCATTCCGCAATCTCCCGGCAGGCTCCTTTACAGGGTCTTTTGATATCTGGTCTAATAACACAATCAGATGGCAGGGTACACTTCTGGAATGCTGACTTTGCAATTTCCTGAACAAGGGCTGAATGAATGTCAAAGCTGCTCCTGTGTGGGGAGTCCCACCAATTTGACGAATGTTATCAATGGCTTTCAATATATCATTTGTTTTGCCGTATTCCTCAAGATCAAATTCCAGTTCACTGGTTTCAGCATACTGTACAACTCCAATGTGGACTTTATTTGGGCCAATGGTAAACAATTTAACTACTTCTTTCAAAAATAATTTAAGATCCACAAAGTCAAAATAATCAAGGTTTGATGAACCATCAATGAGAAAATAAATATCAGCTTCTTCCATATCCACACATCCTGTAAGCGACAGAATGTTGGTGCATGATGAGATATTTAACCATTGAATATAAGCATCTTTTTGTTGACTTCTATCTTTCCCTGAGCATTATGTTGAAGAGGCAACCATTGACTTGTCCATCACAGTTTTGGACCAAGCCACTGAAACTGGGTAAACCAGGAAAGAAATATCTATCGGTTCTATCAGAATACATAGATAGATGTAAAATCTAGATACATAGGTTCTTTTATATATAAAAAAAATTGACTCATGGCTACACATTAACCAGAGAAGGACAGAATTAGTGACCAAAGGCAGAATTTCTGTTTAATGTGATGATGCAAAGCTGCCAAGGCTGCATTACGCATATTAACAAGCCTGAGATATTTTCTTCTTTTTGTAGATTGTTGGAATAGGGTTCCTTTAGTGAAATAGGAATTCATTTAAAAGTTTTGTTGAGTATTTAAACAATACACGCAATAGCAATTCAGAAGAAAATTGATTGCAATTTCATTCTAAATTTTATTCCAAAACTATATATTTAAAAAGCTAAAGCAAAAAGAAAACACACAATGATATTATTGTAACTCCAGTACTTTTCTGCAATATCAAAGTGAGAATATGACATGATTATATTCTATTATAATAATAAATTATGGTACATATTAGACAATGATAATATTAAAATTATTTAATTTAGTTTTTAAAAAAAGAAATGAAGTATCATATTGTCAGTCTTGCCTTAATGCTGATACAAAGGCTGTTCACAGGCTGAGAGTTGACACATTTATTAAGCCAACCTTTATTTATGGCTCCTGAGCTGTTGCAAACAAGTGGTAATATAGATTCCATTTTTTAAATAAAAAACCTGATATCCTCTCCAAATATGCAGCCCCTAACACACCATGTAAAGCAGAGTGCAAACTTTCCACTATCAGAAATTACACACTACTATTTTAGAGTAATGAAGAATTTCCAGAAATCTCATGTGTTCTTTGATCTTTGGGTTGATCTCATAAATATATTCCTCTATAGATTTTGTAACATTTCTTACAGCTACTTAATAAAAACTACCTTTTTATTATATATTTGAGTGCTCAGTTTCTAGAATGTTCTCACATCAATTTTGGCAAGAAAATAGTTCTTATAGAACATGTTTACATACTTCCCTCTTGATTTTGCCTGTTAAGAGCCCACCCCTGCAAACTTTGTTGAGAAGAAATTACCTTTTTTCAGAAGTTCTGTTCTTTTGGTATCCATGTAGAGTTTCTGCTGTATTTGATTCATAATTTTCTTCTGAAAATCCAGAGATTTATTAAGCAACTGAGAAAATGTGCTTAGTTGAGTAACATACTGTGGTGATGGGTAAGCAGCAATCTGGGTTAGTTGGGTAATATTGGCCTCTTTAATGCCAACAGCAAATACAGTCACACCAGCTCTTCTGAGCAATTTAGCTGCATCTCTCACATCCTCTTCTGAAGGCCTGTGACTAATCAGAAGGGCTATTTGTTCTACCCCTTGAGCCTTCCTGCTTCCAGCACTGGCACTGAAGACTTTCTGTCTTGTAAAATTAATAGCAGTACCTATGTTAGCTTTTCCTGGCTTAGGTGATAGGCCCTGGATATGTTGTAGAAGGTGAATTCCATCAGTCGTCATCTGCAGTGAAGATATCACCTGGGGCTTAGTGCTGAAAGTCACTAGGCCTATTCTTATGCATTTCTCCTTCACATCCAAAGAAGATACCAGGTTTTCTAAAAAGAGTTGCATCTTTTCGAAGTTTGTTTGTGACGAGCCTGCATCCACTATAAATACTAAATCAGCAACTCCATCACTATGACATGCTATAATTAGAAGGAAACACAACATTGCATTTTGGATTCTATATAGCTTTTTCAAACACCTCTATTAGTGAATCAACATATCCACATTTATCCATTCCATTATCTGCTTTCTGCTTTGCTTTTGCTCTGGCACATCTTTTCCAAATAGTGCCTTTCAGAGATACTGAACTAGCCTCACTAGCCAACAAGGTCTTGGCCAGGCTGGAAAATATAGGCACATCTGGAGCACACAAGGTTACTGGGAAGAGACTGCTCTAGGTCAGTAGCATTCAATCTTTTGGCAAGTGGAAACTACTGAGGGTTGTCAGAAAGGAGAATTATACTAAGGATGGAGGTCCTAACTTTGGGGAGGGGGGAGTTCAAATCTGTCAGCATAAAGACTTAACTTGCCTATTTTCATGTTTTGCATGAAAACTGGCAACTTTTTGGAGGAATTAAGATTTATTTCTGAGAGCCAGAGAATAAGAGAATAAGAAAGAACTATTGGTGAGTCAAGTGCATCCCCCACCAGGAGGAAATGTTTGTATAGTAGATCGGGATGCAGATATTTAGATGTACTTTTATTAAATGTTTCTTGACCAGAGATCTCATAATACCTCCAGTAGCACAAGGCAATATATCTAGCACTGTCTTTGCTATTTTTCTACACAATAGTATCCAGATCCCAAAGGTGCTTTTTCATGAGGCAGCTGGACTTTCTTGTTTCTTGTTTCGTAAAAAAGCACCTTTAGGATAACTATGACCTGGATGACTGAGAATCTCCATAGACAATAGTTTCCAGAGTTGCATTGTTAAGATGAAATTGGAATGAATGAATGAATGAATGAATGAATGAATGAATGAATGAATGAATGAATGGATGGATGGATGGATGGATGGATGGATGGATGGATGGATGGATGGATGGATGGATGGATGGATGGATAGATGGATAGATAGATAGATAGATAGATAGATAGATAGATAGATAGATAGATAGATAGATAGATAGATAGATAGATAGATAGATAGATAGATAGATAGATAGATAGATAGATAGATAGATAGATCTCATTTTGGTGAGTAGATATGCTAACTTTCCAACTACATTTTGAATGAATCAAATTTACACTTTTGTGGCTACTGCTAATTCCTTTCTAATAAATCTATTAGTCATGGAATATCTTACCTTCTATTACTGTTTTGTAATTCATGTTTACAGCTGCCATATTTAAAAGGTTTATATCAGTATTACCTATGTGAATAGCTTCAACCACAATCCTAGAAATATTTCGAGCAAATAAACTAAGATCTTCTATTCTAGGAAAGAAGAAATAAAATGGCTTTGTAGCCATCAGACGTAGTTCATCAGTAGAGGCCTCTTCCACCCCAATTGAAATGATATTTACTCCAGCTTTCTGCAGCAGCCAACCAGCTTCTTTTATATCATCTTTAGATTGTTGAGATGTGATCACTATCAAAATCTTGGATCTTTCTTCTCCAAGAATTGGTTTCCAGTAATCAATCTCATGTATTCTGTAGAGAGCACTGCCAGTTTTTAATAAGCCAGTTCTAAGCACCATTTTCTTTTTGATATGATTTAACATTGGATTCTTCCCTTTGTAGGTATCCAGTTGGAATTCACTATATACTTGATCAGTATATTGAGCAAGTGCAATGCGATATTCATTAGGGCCAAAAGGTAAAATCTTGATTGCTGTACTAATAAATGTTTTGACATGCGGAAAAGATGTATTACTACTGGAAACCAAAAACATAATATCAACAGACTTGGGAACTGAAAAAGAAGAAAAGATATAATTATATCATGTAATGCTTAAGCATTATGGCTATAAAACAAAATGTTCAAATATTTCAGTACATTTTCAAAGATCCTATTAAAGTGAACCAGGCAACTGGAAGCTAAAAGCCTAAAACTGCTTTTCAGAACTTTGTAGAACAGATCGTAAGGTATAACTAGAAAAGGCCCACAATCTGTCAAGGACCTTGAAGTGCAGTCATTAGAGTCCTCCAGAATTTATTGCCACTTAGAAGCTGGCAAGCTGGCAAAGGGAAAACATTGTTTAAAATATGATTGGAGATTAAAATTAAATTATGTTTAATTTGAGTTGTTTTTAGTGAGATGGTTGGCTATATAAGTGTCATTAATAAATACATATTTAATTTTAATTAGAGCATTGCATTTAATATTGGACTTTATGTTAGCCTATGACAAAAGAGAGCTGGGTTCGTGGCAGTCCTTATATATAAAGGCTATTGTGTAATCTTGGGCCAGCTACTATCTCACCTATTGCACAACAGAGAAAAGTTCTAGTTATGGAGGAAATAGCAGGAGGAAGGTCTATGCAAGCCTCTTGAATATCCCAAAGATGCTTTCTTTCAAAAGGAACTGGACTTACTTATTTTGATATAAAATGTTTCGCTTCTCATCCAAGAGGCTTCTTCAGTTCTGACTGATATGGTCATTAGCCCTCTGAGAGTCTAATGACATGACTGCAAGAAATATAAATCCTTCTATTCTCCACCATTCAGTCAGAACTGAAGAAGCTTCTTGGATGAGAAGTGAAATGTCTTCTATCAAAACAAGAAAGTACAGTTGCCTTTTGGAAGAAAGCACCAATGGGACAACCATGACCTGGATGACTGAGAATCTCCATAGACATTAAGCCTCTTGAATTTCTTTCCAGAGGACCCCAGATGGCATTTTATTTAAGATGCCTTCATAGCACCATATTTTAATTCAGGTATTAATCTTTCCCCCAAAGAATGAACTGTATTTGCATGCAAAGAAATTTACAGGGAACAGAAGAATCCTCTCTTTCTATCCCTCTGTCTTCTGCACAGATACATCATTATAGGAGGAAACAATATTATTTCAGTTTTTAAATATCATCTATTCATTCCTGAAGACTCTTGGAACAGCTAAAGGCATACTGAAGTGCAATTCAGCAATTTTTAATAAGCAAAAGAAACTAATAAAAGTATTCTCATTTTTAAAAATTGCAATAGCACTGAAAAAAGATTTTAAAAGTTCTCCAGATAGAAGATTGAAATAAGTAGGTCATCAACTGGCCATTAAAAAAAAAAAGTAAGACTGAGTAGCAGTCTACTTCTCAATCAATCAAAACATCTTCTACCTCTTGTGTCACTTGCCAGCCTTTTCTCCACCCTCATTTAAGGAAATTGACCTCTGATTTGCATGTACTCTTTGAATTCTAAGAACTATAAATTCCAAAGTCCTGGAGGCTAACTGGTTGAAAAAAACTGCTGATAGCAATCCTTTGTTATATGCTAACTGTCTTTACATTTTTCACAGTACTTCAAACACATCTTTCTTTTGGTGTCATATTCATGGAACTCCTGTTTCATACTACTAAATCTTAGCTGTTTCTAGGTAAATCTTACCATTAGGGAATTTTTAAAAAATCTATTGTACCTGGTTTCTGAGCCATGAAAGTCTGTGTCCCAGTAACTATGAAAATTAATATCAACAGCATTTTCAAAGTTTGAGCAATGTTCCAATCCTTAGCTGTAAAGGAAAAAAATTAAAATGCCATTTATATTTATTTCACATGTAATTGCAATTGATTTTGAACTGTATGACAAGAGAATATGACATAAAGATGAGCCAGGGCCTAAAACAAAGGCCAATATTTGCACATGCAAATTCACATATTTGATATATATAAGCCTATACCATATATGCCAGGATATTATCCTCCAGTAATATCCATAGGGACATCAAAACAGGCAAGATGGTAGTCACAGCATCATGATTGAATCCAGTTTCCTACTTGTACATGTATTGATGCATATCCAACTATTGAAGGCAACAGACTAGCTTAGAAAATGGTAGACAGGCCTTGTAGTGGGTTTAATTTTTTCCCTCACAGAGAGTTATAGTTGGGAAATAATAGTCAGGACAAACACTAAGGGGACTGCAACTGGTGTCTCTACAGCATCTGTTGTATGAGGTGGCTAGTTGGACATTTCCCTTTTAAAACTATTATCAGAACCAATTATTTCATTTTACATTTTGGCAAGAGCTTGTCTACATACCTGTAGATTCAATTTACGTTAAAACAAGTTTAACTTTGGCTAAACATGGCTTATTCTTCCACAAAGCTCAGCAAGCATTCACAACCTAAGCCTTGCATGTTCTACTTGAGAGCCATGCATACAATCCTCAGAGACTCCAAAAGTTGCCAGCAAATTCCAATTTAATATGTTTGAAGAGAAAATAAGCAAATAGAGAATTCTAAAATACACTGTAATTAGCTTGAATGAGGAACTTTATTTTAATCTTGGAGTCTTTTACTTTTCTAATTAGTTAAGTAAAGGCCTTAGCCTAAAACCACGTATGAATCCCTGTCATAGACAATTGTTTTCAGTTCATATCAACTAGGTTCACACATTCTCTAAATGCGAATCAGGCCTCTGCATCTAAGGGGCAGTAATTTCTAGGCTCTTAAATTATTGTTATTGGGCCTTGAGAACAGTTGATAAAATAATTCTATCTCAAATACTATGGCACAACATTCATATCTGTAAACTATGTCAGCCTTTTGAGGGCTTTTTAAAAGTCAGCCACTAATTTTGTTCCATTTTGTTGCAGTCAATATGATGAAGCTGTTAAGGCTGGGAGACTATAAGTTCTAGTCTGCCTTAGACACAAACCAGCTGGGTAATCTTGGGCCAAACATTCTCTCTCAGCCCTAGGAAGGAAGAAAAACTCTGCAAGGATTTGCCAGGCAGTTGCAAGGAGTCACTACTGACTTGAAGGCATTAAAAAAGTTTCGTTTTAAAAACAACATTGCATTCATTCTTTGACATCACTACTATCCTTTGCATTCTTGTCCCATGACTACTTTATAAACAATCAATCCCTAATAATAAAAAAAGTGGTTCCACTCATAGTAAGTTAGTAAATGTGTCACAAATTTGATTTTCAGATAAAGGTTCTAACAAGTTTCAAAAATCAAGATATCATTAACTTGCTTTAGCTTCAGAAGACACAGTTGGTTACACTCTGTTGCTCAGATTTTCTGAGGAGATAGAATGCTCAGAATGTTTGCTATGCGAACATTCAAACACGTGGTAATGTCTGAACAAGTGCTATATTTGTATCCTGATCTTCCATCCGATGAGGCCTCATTTTTTCCATTCTTTGACATAAATATATAATTTCTTACACAGGACAGCAGAATGTATGTTGAAAGCCAAATGTCTTGGCAAGGCTTTAATTTGCTTTGCATATGGTATTAATCTTCAAAAGCCAAACTAAGTCCCTGAACATCAAAATGGACTTTAGAAAACATATTTATGTTTGTAAACTAAGTAAAGTGTAGAACAAAAATTAATTATTCTCCAGCCTTAATTCTGGTTTGCCTTTTTTTCACCAATTTAAAAGGTGTTCTCTCTCATTGTTTTTTTAACGACACCAAGGAAGTCCATTATTGTTGTGACAAATAAGAAGGCTAAAACATCTCCCCACAGTGATAAAGCAATGTTTCAGTATACTATAATCTATACATTTTTTTAAAAAAATGTTGTTACCATTCTAACATATAGGATTTGAAGCTGGCTATTATGAATCCCTATTGCCTAAAATCATTGTCAAATACATATTGATAGCAAACAAACTAGGTGATCCTAATTTTTGCATTGTTATGCAAAGATGTTATACTACAATAAGGAAATTTTCTTCCTTACTAAAATTTCAAACGTTTTGCCAAATTGTTGAATAAACTGATCTATATCTGATTTAGATTATCCTAACATGATGAAATCTCCAGTGGAAACTGCTAATAAGCACTTTGCCCTTTAGCAGATGTCAAAATGAAGCTACAAACAATGGAATCAATTGAATATCAAAAATATAACTCAGAATCTAAAAGATTAGTCCTATCTCCCAGATGAGATCTGCAGTGTGCGACTAGTCATTTGCTAGAAAATCACATAGATTACAAAAAAGGTTGTTACATTCAACTCTCATTATGATTCTAACAAAATTCACTATTATGTATGTAATGTATTGGGTTAATTCATTAATAGTTGTTATAATCTGTTGTTGTGAACGTTTGAATAGAACCTCTAACTGTATTGGAGCAGACGGCTAGTCTGCAATTTAAGCGGGAAATTGTTCTTTAAAATGACTGGTCATCACCTAGTGGCGGCATGGTATAAATAGATGTCAAGTGGTTGTCAGAGCCACTTCTGTGTGTTTCAAGCAATAAAAGAGTTGTTATTTTACATCAGTCTCGTTAATGCCTCAACGAACTCGATACTTAACAGTGGCGATGAAGGTGGGATGCTGCTAAGGAGAGAGAGAGCTGAAGCACTTAGCCAGAAGTCACTAGGGTGTGAGACCAGGCACCAGAGCCCTGGTAGGGACTACATCCCCACCCTGCCGGCCAGTAAAGCCACACTGGAGGCACAATCTTCCTGAGGGATCCGTCCCCAGGATTCACCTAGCAGCTCCTAGCAGCAGAAGGCATTGGCCAAGACCTTGTGAGCATCAGCTATGGGCAAAGTTGCAAGCTGAACGAATTTGATGTTTCTCACCCTGAACAATGGAGCTCCTACGTCTCCAGAGTGGAGAACTACCTGCGGGCCAACCAGGTGAGAGACGATAGGCTGAAGGCAGCAACCCTGCTCTGCGTGTGCGGACAGGTGACCTTCGACATCGCAGGAACCTGATTGCCCCAGCCAGCTTAGAATCAGTCACATACGCTGATCTGAAGAGGAGGCTAAAGGAACATTTTGAACCCAGGCTGTCAGTTATTGCTTGGCGGCATGCATTTGAGCAAAGAGAGCAACAGTCAGGCGAGTCAGCAGCTGAATTCGTGGCTGCACTAAGACAAGCATCAAGCCTCTGCAAGTTTCCTGACTTAGAGGACAGACTCAGAGACAGACTCGTGTGTGGTCTGAGGAACCAAGATCTGCAGCAGAGGCTTTTCGCAAAAGAAACGCTGACGTTCCAGGATGCGTTAAAAGAAGTCATGGCAGACGAGGCCACAGGTGGAGCAATGAAGGCTTTACAACCCCAGAAGACTCCCCTCAGCCAGACAGCTGTGCATCATGAAACTACAGAAATACTGGAAGACCCAGACGAGGGTGATGAGATCGACCAGTTACAGAAGCAACCTGTTCTGTTTTCTCAAAGCAGACATCGAGACGAGGCAGGTTCACAACAATGATCTTTTTATTCGGTACATTCACAGAACAGAAGCAAGCATACAATGGCAAAAGGCCCTTTTATACTCCCCGTGCAAGGGGATGCACAGCCAATCAATGCAGGCCATTCTCATGCAGGCCATTCTCCCGCCTCGCGCATGCGCGCAAGGCTGGAGACAGCCTGTCTGGGTCCCAGGCAGACACGTGGTCTGTCCGGGTCTCTGCAACTTTTCTGCAGCCTTCCTGAGCCTTGCTGAATGACTCAGCAAAGCCCAGGACATAACACCCCTCCCCTCCTGGATTAAACAATATTATTCATATTGTTTAAAATCATACACACACACACACAGTTGGCCGGTTGGCACATTATGCGCTCAACCTTACTCCTGGCAACCTACTTCCCTTTGGGTTCCGTGGTATCCACGTTCTTTCACTCTTTGACAATATCAACACCGCAGGGACCTCACATATTCATTCAAATACTTAGGAGGACCCTTAACCCTCTCTGATCTCTGTGGAACCAGATTAGTTGCAGGTGCAATGGTAGGTGTGGGAATTGTAATAGGTGCCTGGAGTGCCTGCTCCCGGTTTGCGCAAAACAAACCAGGACTTTGTCGCCCAGAAGACTCAGGGGTTCCCCCTGACTGCTGACTGGCTGGATCCGCTAGACCCAAACCAGAGTCCCTTGGTGGGGTGGAGTTCCCCGATTTTCCTTGGGACTCCTCTTGGGAGCACTGTCCCTCGAGCCCAAGGCCAGCAGCAGGAGTACCCTGAGTAGCCGATTTACGGCCATTTGCCCCAAACCAGGGATCTCTGCCAGAGTCAGGAGCCGCCTCCATGGCAAGACCCCCGGAGTCTATGCCAGAGTCAGGAGCTGCCTCCATGGCAAGACCCCCATCTGGAGCATTTGGGTAAGCGCCCTCTTGGAGAGACTGTGGTCCACAATCATAATTGGGGTCTCCCTCCCCCCCGAGAGCGGAGCCAGGGGAGAAAACGTGGCCAGGAAGCCTCCAGCGCAGTTGGTCTATGTGGCGTCTAACACACGACCATCTTCTAAAACCACTTCATAGGACAGTGGCCCAGAGACCTTACATATTACAGCAGGTACCCAGAGATGCCCATGTCCATAGTTTCAGGCCCAAACCGGGTCACCCACTTGGAGTCTCCTAGGTGCCCGCGGTTGCAACACCTGTGAAGCCACCCGGTCTGGGTGCAGCCTGTCCAGCTTCGTAATGAGTCTGTGATCCCAGCGGAGTTCAGCTGGGCTTTTTCCTGTAGCTGTGCAAGGTGTGGTACGGTGTGCAAGGAGAAAATCAGCTAACCTGTGATGCCAGGGTCCTTGAGTGATTCTCTTTAATGCATCTTTGGTGGTACGCACCATGCATTCAGCCTGTCCGTTGGTGGCAGGGTGAAAAGGAGCAGACGTGGCATGCCGGATCACGTTGGCTTGAAGAAACGCCTGAAATTCAGAAGAGATAAATTGGGGACCATTGTCTGATACTAAAACATCAGGAAGACCATAGGAAGCGAAGATTCCTCTGAGCACCTGGATGGTCCTGGCAGTAGTAGTGGAGGAAACAGGAACGACCTCTAGCCACTTGGAATGGCTATCCACAAGGAGGAGGAAGAATTGCCCCTGAAAGGGCCCAGCATAGTCAATGTGTACGCGTGACCATGGAGTGAGTGTCTCCTCCCACCTATGTACGGGGGCCTGGGGCATCTCTGGCCATGATTGCTGGCACATTTGGCATCCATGAACCTGGGCTTCGATGTCCTTATCAAGTCCAGGCCACCAAAGATGGCTGCGCGCAAGCGCCTTCATCCTCACAATTCCTGGATGTCCCTCATGAAGAGAGAGCAAGACTCTAGTCCTCAATGAGGCCGGGATGACTACTCTGCTTCCCCACAGGATACACCCTTTGAATGTAGACAATTCATGCTTCATACACCAGAAGCTTTGGAACTCTGTACCAGGACACATGTCAGGCCATCGTGACAACACGCATGTCAGCACGCGTGCAAGCGTGTGATCAGTGGCAGTTTCAGCAGCCACATCCCTAGCATTGAGGGGAGATTCAGGTAAGTCTTGAATAGAAAGAATGTGTACAGCAGGAGCATGGTCTGCCTCTATTTGTTTAAGAGGTAACCTACTCAGGCCATCAGCGTGGCCCATCTCTGTGCCTGGTTTGTGAACCAGGGCGTAATCATAAGCTGCCAAGAAAATTGACCATCTCAGCATTCTAGGAGATATTATATGAGGGGTTTGTTTATTGGTTGTAAACAACCCCAGCAAGGGCTTGTGGTCAGTGTAGACTGTGAAATGGCGGCCATACAAGAAATCATGAAATTTCTTGATGCCTGAGATTATTGCCAAGGCTTCCCTGTCAATCTGCGTGTAATTACGCTCTGCAGATGAGAGGGTTTTATACTCCCCGTGCAAGGGGATGCACAGCCAATCAATGCAGGCCATTCTCCCACCTCGCGCATGCGCGCAAGGCTGGAGACAGCCTGTCTGGGTCCCGGGCAGACACGTGGTCTGTCCGGGTCTCTGCAACTTTTCTGCAGCCTTCCTGAGCCTTGCTGAATGACTCAGCAAGGCCGAGGACATAACACAACCCATGAGATGGCAACGTCCCATTGACAAGACAGTTCTATTCCCTAGCTGTGCGAGTTGCGGCGAACCGCACAAAAGGTCTGAGTGCAAATTCCGCACTGCAGTGTGCCGTGCTTGTGGCAAGCAAGGGCACATCGCCAGGGTCTGTAAAGGTCACCAGAGAGAAGTTCTGCCCGAAGGCATCCCATGGAGAGGTACATGGGCCCCGGGACAGAACAGGGTCGGTTACTGCTCCAGAACATATTTAGGACAGGAGCCCAATGCCCTCTCAAAGAAAAGCTGAGACTTAAAGTCAGACTGCAAGGGGTCCCTTGTTCCATGGAACTAGACACCGGGTCAGCCCTGTCCATAATCTCTCACAAAACCTTTGCAGACAAGGCATGAAACGAGTCCAACTCAAACCGTCAAGACTTGTTCTGACAAATTTTCAAAATTGCCACGTAGTGGTGAAGGGCGAAGCAACTGTAAAAGTCAACTTCAAAGAGTTTGAGGTCAACATTGTGGTCATTGAAGGCCAGCGCACCAGTCTGATTGGGCTGGACTGGTTTGATGCCCTGGGCATTCGAGTGACCTGCATCAACCACAAACAGCTGACTTAGCGGCTGTTTGCCAGGAATTTGCTGATGTATTCAGCCCTAATTTAGGCCAATACAAGGGAGCACTAATCTCCCTTAACCTTGATCCAACAGTAACTCCTATCAGGATCAAACCTCGTAGAGTGCCTTTCGCACTTAAGCCTAAAATAGATGCAGAGCTAGACAAGTTACTACAGCAGGGAGTGCTTCAACCTGTAGATAGCACTGTGTGGGAAACCCCCATAGTAACCCCAGTGAAACCCAATGGGGACATTTGTATTTGTGCTGATTACAAATGCACAATTAACAAAGCTTTGCAGCAACATGCTTACCCGGTTCCAGTGGTAAACCACATCCTGGCATCACTGCAGGGAGGTCATGTATTTGCTAAACTGGACCTCGCACAGGCATATCAGCAACTGCCTGTGGATGATGCCTCAGCAGAGGCTCAGACAATAGTCACACATAGAGGGGCATTCAGGGTTCGTCGCCTGCAGTTTGGGGTAAGTGTTGCCCCAGGGTTGTTCCAGAGTGTAATGGAACATACACTTAAGAACATTCCCTTACTTTGATGACGTTCTGATTGCTGGAGAGTCCACAGACCAGTTCTTCAATGGTTCCACGAAGCGGGGTTGAAGCTTAAAAGAGACAAGTGCCAAATTGGTGTGAACTCTACTGAGTTCCCGGGATTCAGAATAGACTCTGCTGGAATCCACCCCTCTGACTCTAAGCTTAAAGCAATACAACAGGCTCCCAGACCTAAGTCAAAGGGGGAGCTGCAGGCATTTTTAGGGCTACTTAATTTCTACCATTCATTTCTGCCACATAAGGCAGCACTGGCAGAGCCACTTCATCGGCTTCTGGATAAAAAGGCACCGTGGGAGTGGACAAACACCCACGAAAGAGCTTTTAAAGCAGTCAAATCACTGCTGTCATCAAGCTCCGTACTTGCTCACTTCAACAAGAAATTGCCTGTCAGTTTAGCTTGTGATGCTTCACCGTATGGCATAGGAGCCGTCATAAGCCATCTACTGGCAGATGGGCACCAAGCACCCATCACGTACTATTTCAGAACATTAACCCCTGCAGAAAGAAACTACGTGCAGATATACAAGGAGGCTTTAGCCATTGTAGCTGGAATTTAAAAATTCCACGATTTCCTATATGGGCGCTCCTTCACCATTTTCACGGATCATAAGCCTCTCTTAGGTCTCTTCACTGTAGACAAGCAGACCCCGCAGATCCTTTCTCCTAGGATGCTGCAAGGGTCAATATTCATGGCTGCCTATTCGTACAGGCTAATCCATAAGCCAAGCAAGGAAATGGGCCATGCTGATGCACTCAGCCGACTGCCTTTGCCTCACACAGACCCCAACCCAGCACCTGCAGTCGCATCCTGGCAATCCAGGATCTCCCTGAGACTCCTCTTCATGCAGGAGATGTGGCTGCTGAAACTGCTACTGACAGAACACTCAGTTGTGTTCTGAACTGGGTGTTAAGGGGGTGGCCTGATAGCAGACCAGGTCCAGAATTTCATAGCTTCACTAGCAGAAAAGATGAGCTGTCAGCTCATAAAGGCTGCATGCTATGGGAAAGCAGGGTGATAGTCCCACCCACATTAAGAGCCAGAGTTCTCTGCATGAAGGTCATCCAGGCATAGTTAGGATGAAGGCACTTGCTAGGAGTTACTTGTGGTGGCCAGGTCTGGATAAGGACATAGAGGCTCAAGTAAAGGGCTGCCAAGTCTGTCAGGAGACCCGACCTGAAATGCCTCAAGCGCCAGTGCATCACTGGGAGACCACGCAAACTCCTTGGTCTCGCATACACATAGACTTTGCAGGACCCTTCCAAGGACCGGTGTTCCTCATTGTGGTGGACAGCTACTCTAAATGGCTAGAGGTAGCACCTATCCCATCAATGACTACTGCCAGGACCATCCAGGAACTGCGCAGAATCTTTGCCACGCACGGCCTGCCAGATGTGATTGTGTCCGATAACGGGGCACAGTTCATAGCAGCTGAGTTCCAGTCCTTTCTGAGGACCAACATGATCTGACACGCTACCTCAGCCCCCTTTCATCCTGCTTCAAATGGTCAAGCAGAAAGAATTGTCAGAATGACCAAAGAAGCACTGAAGAAATTAACGACAGGTGACTGGCATCATCGCTTAACGGATTTTCTACTCTGCCAACATACTACTCCTTGCCCCACTATGGACTGCAGTCCAGCGGAACTGAGATGGGGGCATCGGCTGACCACCAAGCTGGACCGTCTCCACCCTGTGGACGCATCGCAACCCAAGCCTCCAAGATGTTTGCAGCTTGATGAGAACATATGGGCGAGAAACTACGGGCTGGGGGCACCTTGGGTGGCTGCTGTGGTTTCAAAGGTGTCAGGGCCACTGTCTTATGAAGTGGTCCTGGACGATGGTCGTGTGGTTCGCCGCCACATAGACCCATTGCGGCAGCATCAGGCTAGCCAGAGCCTGGCCGCTGACCGAGAGGCGATTAGTGAGTTGCCTGGTGACCGGGCCACGCCTGAGCCACCCAAAACTTGTGTGACTATGCCTGCTGAACTGGGCTCACCAACAAACCCTGTCCCGAGTCCATCAGGCAGCATCGCAAATGAAGACAGCGGCACTGGTCTACCCGGACATGACGGACATGACGGCACTGGTCTACCCAGCCAAAACGAGCAATGAGGTACCAGTCTACCCGAAGCGATCGGGCCTAGGGACCCTGGTCTACCTGGCCCAACAAGGAGGCATGTAGATCGGGAGCCACCAACAACAGTGCGGCGCTCCGAACGGACACGAAACCCACCTGCATATTTGAGTGATTATGTTCATAATGTGCAATGTGTTGACTTATCCAGGGGGAAGGGGTGTAATGTATTGGGTTCATTCATTAATAATTGTTATAATCTGTTGTTGTGAACGTTTGAATAGAACCTCTAACTGTCTTGGAGCAGATGGCTAGTCTGCAATTTAAGCGGGAAATTGTTCTTTAAAATGATTGGTCGCCGCCTAGTGGCGGCACGGTATAAATAGATGTCAAGTGGTTCTCAGAGCCACTTCTGTGTGTTTCAAGCAATAAAAGAGCTGTTATCTTACATCGGTCTCGTTAATGCCTCAACGAACTCAATACTTAACAATGTAGGTCCAAAATATTTTCCTGCTTGAGGCAAAGAGAACAAACTTGTCCCCAATATAAAGGCTAAACCATTCATTTAGTCATCTGAGGCAAATAAAAAATCCCATTAATGTCTCTTCTTATAATAATAATAAAAACATTAACAGAATAACAGAACAACAGAGTTGGAAGGGACATTGGATGTCTGCTAGTCCAACCCCCCCCTGCTCTGGATCTGAGCCAGATCCAACCCATGATTTAGATGTGGCCTGGGGAGCCGCCCTGGAGAGGGCAAGGGGCTGGCCACTGCTGTCTTGGCCCTGGCTCCACCTGGGTGCGTGCACAGCAGGCGGCAAGTGCACGGGGACTGGCAATGGCTGGCAGCAGCTTCAGCTCATTGGCCCCTTGGCGAGCCAGGGCATCCAATAACCAGCACTCAGCCCTGATAATAATAATAATAATAATAATAATAATAATAATAATAATAATAATAATAATAATAATAATAATAATAATAATAATAATAATAATAATAATAATAATAATAATAATAATAATAATAATAATAATAATAATAATAATAATAATAATAATTGGACTGGAAGGGACCTTGGAGGTCTTCCAGTCCAACTCCCTGCTCAGGCAGGAAACCCTATACCATTTCAGACAAATGGCTGTCCAGTCTCTTCTTAAAAGCTTCCAGTGTTGGAGCATTCACAACTTCTGGAGGCAGGTTGTTCCACTGATTAATTGTTCTAACTTTCAGGAAATTTCTCCTTAGTTCTAGGTTGCTTCTCTCTTTGATTAGTTTCCATCCATTGCTTCTTGTTCTGCCTTCAGGTGCTTTGGAGAATAGCTTGACTCCCTCTTCTTTGTGGCAACCTCTGAGATATTGGAACACTGCTATCATGTCACCCCTCGTCCTTCTCTTCATTAAGCTAGACATACCCAATTCCAGCAACCGTTCTCTATATGTTTTAGCCTCCAGTCCCCTGATTATCTTTGTTGCTCTTTTCTGTAGTCTTTCTAGAGTCTCAACATCTTTTTTACATCGTGGTGACCAAAACTGGATGCAGTATTCCAAGTGTGGCCTTACCAAAGCATTATAAAGTAGTATTAACACTTCACGTGATCTTGATTCTATCCCTCTGTTAATGCAGCCTAGCACTGTGTTGGCTTTTTTGGCAGCTGCAGCACATTGCTGGCTCATATTTAAGTGATTGTTCACTAGGACTCTGAGATCCCTCTCACAGTTACTACTATTGAGCAAGGTACCACCTATACTGTACCTGTGCATTTGGTTTATCTTGCCGAAATGTAGAGCCTTACTTTTTTCACCATTGAATTTCATTTTGTTAGATAGCGCCCAATGTTCAAGTCTGTCAAGATCCTTCTGTATCTTAAGCCTATCTTCTGGAGTGTTGGCTATTCCTGCCAAGCAGCTTGGTGTCATCTGCAAATTTGACGAGTTTACCATCTATCCACTCATCCAAACCATTGATGAAGATGTTGAAGAGCACTGGACCCAGAACAGAGCCCTCCACGTAGATGCAGCTCCATTGAGGACCACACACTGAATACGGCCAATCAGCCAGCTACAAATCCATCTGGTGGTGATGCTGTCTAATCCACATTTTTTTATCTTATCAAATAGTAGGTTGTGGCCTACTTTATCAAATGCTTTACTGAAGTCCAAGTAAATTATATTCACAGCATTCCTCTGGTCCATTAATTTTGTCACCTGGTCAAAGAATAAGATTTGTCTGGCATGATCTGTTTTTGTCAAACTCATGTTGGCTTTTGGTAATGACTTTGTTTGCCTCTCAATGTTCACTGATTCATTGCTTGATTATCTTTTCCAGAATCTTCCCAGGTATTAAGGTCAGGCTGATAGGTCTGTAGTTTCCTGGATCCATTTTTTCCCTTTTTTGAAAATGGGAATTACATTAGCTCTTTTCCAGTCCTCTGGTAGTTCCCCAGTGCTCCAGGATCTTTGAAAGATATAGTTCAGTGGTTCTGTCAGTTCCTTGAGAACCTTGGGGTGTAAGCCATCTGGTCCTGGTGATTTGAACTTGTCTAGGGTGGACAGGTACTCACTTACCTTGCCTATCTTAATTTGTATTTCTAATCTTTTTTTACAGTACTGTTTTTGATATTTTGAACTGTTTTTTCCCTTTCTATAAAGACGGATGCAAAAAACAAGTTAAGTAGTTCTGCTTTCTCCCTGTTGCTTGTCACCTTCTTCCCACTTTCTCCCACTAGTGGACCAATCTTTCCCTTAACTTTTTTCTTGTTTTTTACATGTTGAAAAAAGCTTTTTTTGTTATTTTTGACATTTGTCTCAAGCCTTAGTTCATTTTGAGCCTTAGCTTTCCTCACTTCATCTTTGCAGGCTCGGGCTGATATTCTGCCTTAGTTATGTGCCCCTCTTTTCACTTTTATACTTTTATACTTGTCCTTTTTGTCTTTCAATTTATCAGAGAGTTCTTTATGCAGCTGTGCTGGTTTCTTTTGAGAGCTGTTATTTTTCTTCTTTGTTGGTATTGTGCTAGACTGGGCTTTTATAATCTCACTTTTCAAAATTTCCCAAGCTTCTTGAGTTGTTTTCCCCTTGAGGATTCTCATCCATGGAATCCTTCCCAAGCTCTCTCTTATTGAGATTAGCTCTCTTACAGTCCAAGACACTAGTTTGACTATGTTCTATTGCTTGTGCTTGCATAATATTGAATTCCAATATTGCATGATCACTCTCCCCAAGGTTCCTGTGGTTTCAACACCTTCTATCATTTCATCTCTGTTAGTGAGAATTAAGTCCAATATGGCTGATCCCCTAGTTCCCTTCTCTACTTTTTGGGAGACAAAGTTGTCTGTTAGGTTTGACAGGAATCTGTTTGATCTTCCACTTGGTGCACAGTTTGTCTCCCAGTTGATGTCAGGGTAATTAAAGTCCCCCATTACTATTGTGATGTGCTTCCTACATACTTTAGTTAACTGACTAGCAAAAAGTTCATCTATTTCCTCTGTTTGATTGGGTGGCCTATAGTATACACCTATGGCAATGTCATTTTTCCTCTTTTATATTGACCCAAATGCCTTCAAGACAGTTTTCATCATTGTTGTGCTCTATTTCTGTAGAGATGTAGTTATTTCTTATCTAGAGAGCAACTCCAGCTCCTCTTTTATTTAATCTGTTTCTTTGAAATAATTTAAATTCCTCTAGCTGTGTGTTCCATTTGTGTATTTCATCCCACCAAGTTTCCGTAATGGCAACAATATCGTGTCTGCCCTCATTTACCTGAATTTCTAATTCACCCTTTTTATTGCTCATACTCTGTGTGTTGGTGTATAGATATTTGGGTCCTTTATGGCTGATCCAGTGTTTACTTTCTTCATAACCTGTGTGGTCCCTGAGTTCCCCTATTTTCTTATCACACAGAGCTATACCTGAGTACAGAGTCACAAGGATAATTTTTAAGTAAATCCACTGTGTACAATATTAATCATATTCTAGTAATCTCTTACTTTGAACTGGGCAAACCCTTTTTTTTCTCATTATTGTTATTCTCAATGCATAGGGAACTTTTTTTTCAACATGTCATTTGAAGTAAGTTCTACCAGACTATTTGCTTTCTCTTAAAAGCTCTTCAACACTTGAGATGATTAAACATTTCAATTGTCATTTGAGAAATAATAGTATTCTGGAAGCTGTTAAATAATATTTCTTGACACTCCTTTGACTGAAGACTGATTTTTGTTTATTTATGTATTTGCAATTAGAATTACTGATATTTCAGAAAAGTCATTATTCATGTAACCCTGGCCAGTTAATTTCATTTATTTGTTTACAGATCATCATTTGCAGAATGATTTTTAGTGCAAATTATTATCTTTCTATTGAGGTTTTGCAAATATCAACTTTCAAATCTGCCACTTAGGATATCCATTTGCTATTCAGTGTTTATTCCAGGAAAACAGTGTCCTGATTTTTCCCAAAGCTTTCTTTAACTGTACCAATAAGCTTATGAGTCCACCAGGCACCACCCTGAGTGGGTTATGAATGAATATACACTAAAAAAGCAGAGTGCAATATTTAATATCAATGAAACAAAACACAGTATTAAATATCCAACACTTCATATCATCTTTTTAGGTTTAGCTTTGTGATAAGATATACAGCTTCATCAAATATAATTTAATATATTTCTGACTCCTTTTTTTTCAAATATAGGAAATCTTTGGTACAATTTTTTTTCCCTGAAGACAGCTTTCAAAAGCTGAGAGACATTTTTTCAAATTAAGTGTTTCAGAGAATAAACAGTTACTGTTTTATGGGCATTTGGGGAGGGGGGAGCTGTTATGTTATGTTGTATCATATAGCCCGTAATTTTGAAACATCTTCAGGTCTGAAAATGGGGTGTTTCCTATTGATTTGGAGTTAAATCCAGCATTACAAAAATTAGCTAATAAGAATCCTCATTATCCATTGTTAGACTTTTCAGAGACTCCTAATCTAAGTAAATTTGAGACATGCACAGAAAGAAAGTTTCCCTTTTTAATTCCCATCAGCTTCTATCTCTGTTTTCTTGGACATTTTGTAATAGACTTCTAAGAAAAAAACAATAAACTAGAATTCAGTTGAAAAATCATTTCAGGAAGTCAATGGAGGAGAAGTTCTAGTTTTATTTAAGTAGCACTAAATAGCATTTTATTTTATTTTTTCTAAATTATTTTTTATTAAAGAACACAAATAATATATTATAACATACAAACAATAGCTAAGTTCACTAGGGTCTATAAAGTGGAAATGAGAAGCTGTTAACACTGTGGTGATTAAACATTTCAAAATAGAAAAATTATATCAATGTTAAACATTTTTTCTAAAGTAAGCAACTCTATGTTCAAATGTATTTTTTAAAGTTCTAGTCTTCATCTCCCTTCATTTTCCCAGGAACTCCACACCATGTTTTTTAGAAGTACCCATCGCCTATATAACTTGGGGATTTTTGTTTTTAGATGGAGACAAGAAATCTTCTTTCTTACCCTCTCAAAATCCAATTTAGTTTACTTCTTTCAAAGCAAATAATCACAAGGTAGTTAATTTTTTCTAGAGATAGACTTAATTTGAGTCAGATAGATTCTTCGTTTTCCTAATGCATTCTAAATCATGAATGTTGGAGACATTTTAAAAGGTATTTGCTAAAACGTTCAGCTGTGTTTTGTTTGTTTGTTTGCAACTGGTTTTCCCAAACAATAATATTTAGATCTTCTTTTAATTCACATGATCTTAACATTTTGAAGAAAAACTGGTAATGGTTATTATAATATGACTTCATTTAAATACATAAGCTAAAAAGTTATACACTGATGCCAAGATTTATACATCTTCCCTTATAAAAATATTGTATGTCATTCTTGTATTTAAATACTTATTTTGGGGAGAAGATTGAAAGTGAGCCCAATCACCATAATTTAAATAGCCATGCATATCCAGAACAGATATTTTAAAAAAAACAAATAAAGCTGCAATTTTATATGCATATCCTGAAAACAGTTTCTATTGAACTCAGCACATATGAAGAGAAATCTAATAAGAGACATTGTGTGCAGTAATGAAGTCTCTTGTCATATTCAGCACCAAAGACAGTTGCTGTTTAACAAACCTGCAACCGGTCCAAAGAATCTCAGAGGTGGGACTAAGTCTCTCTAATTGATTTGCAGTCCTAGGGTGTAGTTGTAAAAATGTTGCAATCAAAACTTTTTGTCCTCAAAATTACAGGCTTATCTCCCCCTGTTTCCTAATTCCCCCTTTTTTCCCAGCAAATTTTCAATGATGATTTTTCCACTAGCCAAGGAGAAAGTGACCGTGTCTAAATTTTGACCTATGAGAGTTTTTTACTAACCTGAACTGCTCTTTGGGACTCAATCCAATCTGGTAAATTCCTTCTCCAGGAGCAGAGCTTCTCAGATGGTTCTGGTATTTTGTAGCTTATAGTAAGAGAGAAAGGGGGGAAAAACGTGAAGCATCCTAAAATAAATTCTTCATATGCCTATTTGCAGGGTTAAATATTTTCCCCTCCCAATAAAATTTTGGCAAGCAAGATGATGCCCGCTGATAACAGTTCTGCAAAGTCAATTTGGAGGGGGAAAAAACTGAGCTGTTCCTGAAGCTTCCTTTGGTGGCTGAAATGCTAGAAGAGCTCCAGTGGGATGAACTTCAAGTGATTTTCCTGGCCTTCCTTAATGCACCATTCTTGGCATTAGACAAAATTAACTGGAGAAGTTTCTTCCTTGTTCAATCCCAGAAATGATTTTGGATTCAGAGTAGACAGGCAGGAGAACCATTGCTGACTTGTATAAATATAATATATTCTTCAAAGGTTTGCTGAAAAATGAATGGTATGTCCGAATACGTACTTTAATACTCATAATGTGAGAATACTTAAGGCTATTTCCAATGATAACAATGGAGGAAATGGCATTTTTAAAAGAGGCCTTATATTTCATATTGAGCCATACTTGCAGTATGACCATTGCCCTGTAGCAGCCCAGTCAATGCCCAAAATCTGTTGAAGGGCAAAGAACCCAAGTCACTGTCTGGGTCACTGAACTGATGTCAGGGATGCATATCTGTGGTCAGGACCACCTGTGTTTCTCAAACATGATTTTTCAAATAAGAGTAAAGAAACATATTAAATGCAGGGGAGTGTAGGGGGAATAATCACATAATCTGCATTTAATTCATTAAATTTAATTTAAATTAGATGAGATTCAATAGAGTGTATGTTTTATCCTGGCTGTGTCCCACCTCTATGCAAATAAAAAATAAAGTCTTTTTTGCGTAAATCTCAATTCCAGGTGTCTTCTAGACAACTGTAGAAAAGCCATTTATCTATGGATTCTCCTGAGAAGTTTTTGATTTGTCACTCCACACTATAGCTGCCTATTCCTGATTGTGTCCCATCCAAATATCAATTAAGCCCAATCTTGCTTAGTTTCCAAGCCCGGCCAGTAGGACCTTTTTAGGACACCATACAGAGCCCTGGGTTGTGTATTCCTGATGTAAGGGATGCTCAATTCAAGAACAATGTACCCAACTTTCAAAGAGAGGGAACAAAAATACTGAAAATGTTATGCTAGCTCATATAGATGACAACATTAGTTAAAGGGGACAATGTTTCATTAACAATGATTTCTTATTACCATTGCAAAATTGTACATCAATATTCCTTCACCAAAGAACTGGTGTGCATGTACATTTGTGTGAAAAAGAGTATAACTTTGTTCAGATCTCTACATCTGAAGAGCCGTGGTGGCGCAGTAGAATGCAGTATTGCAAGCTGATTCTGCCCATTGCCAGGAGTTCAATCCTGTCCAGGTCAAGGTTGACTCAGCCTTCCATCCTTCCGAGGTCGGTAAAATGAGGACCCAGATTGTTGGGGGCAACATGCTGATTCTGTAAACTGCTTAGAGGGGGATGTAAAGCTCTGTGAAGCAGTATATAAGTCCAAGTGCCATTGCTATTGCTACATGCCAATGCATAGTGTAATGACAAGGGAGAAAACCTGTATCAGGTCACTAAAAAACAAATAAAGTCAATAGCTGATTAGATGAAAATTGTGTTGAAGATGTACCATGCTCAAGATAGTGTTTGGTAGAGTTCTATGCTGGTTCTTTCCTCTGCATGAGAACCCTAAAACTAGGAGTATCCATAAGATGGTGTATTTTTTTAAAAAAAAAGGCAAAATGGCAGCCATAACAATGCAATTGAAGCTTCACCTGGTTTTTATGGGCATCATACATACAATGCATACACACACACCAGCGCGCGCGCACAAACACCCAAACAGGTAGAACTTCGGTCACATGGCCATGATCACAATCACCTTTTGTTATCATATCCTGCGGGGGCCCTGCTTGAAATGTTTATGAACCCTTAACATTTATTGCATACAAAGCTTAGCACTTGGCTTTCCAAACAGCCAAAGTATCACCTGTTCAGAAGCTACTTAGTTACATTCACATAACATCCTTAATCTAGTTATAGAATTAATGCTATTTTCTAAATTCATACAATACTTTACAATAAATCATAAATAGACAAATAAGCTGTGTTCACACATACTAAACCTATACAAACTAAGCAACGTTACCACTAACCAACTTTAGTATGCTGTAAAATGCTACTATTTATTTAACTGAGCGTCTTAAGCATGCTATATGAATTCAGCAATTGTCTTCAGTTGTTTTTTCAGACTTTTCCTAAAATGGGCCAGCTGGAAAGTTGACACTTGAGCTCACTCTATGTAAGTAATCACAAAACTATGTACTGATCACTTGTCTGGAACCAGTTCTAATCAAAAGAATTGAAGCATTGTGACCTTGAGACAGGGCCATGTTTTTAATAATAAAAAGCCCCCCCAGGGTAAGGTTAGAAATGACTCTGCGAACGATGGCAAACAGGACAGATGGAAACGGAGCTCCATGTGGATTAGCCCTCAAATTAGCTTGTATTCCTGCATGACAACCTCGTCTCCTTTCCTTTTTCTGATCTTCTACCTGTTCCTTAAAGAGGCCTCGCTTCTTTTCGCCCCTGGAGAATGCTGCCACCACCTCCAACTCCTCCAAAAGCCTCCCTCCCATCCTCTGGGCCTGCCGACAGCCTCATCCAGTTCCTTCGCTCCATAAGCCCCAGGACCTCTCCTCCTCTGCCTCATTAGGAAACAGCCCTGATTTGCAATAGAATCTGTCGCTGGGCCAGCAGTCAGATCTTGCTGCCAGCAGAACAATTTCAAACAGCGCCAATGACTTTTAACGAACTCACCAACAGTTCCGAAACAGCTAGAAACTCGCCATGCCAGCAAAGATTGTCGGTCGTATGTCGTATGTTACCTTAGTTCCACCACATTGCTCAAACATATTAAAACTTTCCTGATCATGTGGCCTATATCCCTTAATATCCCTCCCAAAACTTTTCACCTTCGAGAGCCAATGCAGCCACAGCCAATCCAGGTGGCGCTATCTTCAAACTCATGAATCATGAATAAGGAAATGCAAACCCACTGAGGACTAAAACTAGAAATTCTACAAGATTTGATGGTTCCCACTCTTAATCCCCGTAGTTGGTCCAGAATGATGCCATGATTAATGGTACTAAAAGCCAATGAAAAACCATGGAGAACAAGAATTCTTCCAGAAGCCTGCCTTCCGTTTTTGTGCAATAGCACAGCAGCAGAGGGATCACGGGGCTCCGTACCCTACGGGCGATTTCTGTCTGTTAGGGGACCCTAAATGGGCCTAATGTCACTCTGTAGAGGCAATAAGGAAGGGGGGAAGTCCCGCTGAGTGTGGAGAAACAGCAGTTATAATAATAATAATAATAATAAAGTTGGAAGGGACCTTGGAGGTCATCGAGTCCAACCCCCTGCTCAGGCAGGAAACCCTATACCATTTCGGACAAATGGCTGCCAGTCTTTTCTTAAAAACTTCCAGTGTTGGATCATTCACTGCTTCTGGAGGCAGGTTGTTCCACTGGTTAATTGTTCTAACTGTCAGGAAGTTTCTCCTCGGTTCCAGGTTGCTTCTCTCCTTGACTAGTTTCCATCCATTACTTCTTGTCCTGTCCTCAGGCGCCTTGGAGAATAGCTTGACTCCCTCTTCTTTGTGGCAACCCCTGAGATATTGGAATACTGCTATCATGTAACCCTAGTCCTTCTTTTCATTAACTAGACCTACCCACTTCCAGACCAAAACGTTCAGGATATGCTTTAGCCTCCAGTCCCCTAATCATCTTTGTTGCCCTTCTCTGCACTCTTTCTAGAGTCTCAACATCTTTTTTACATCATGGTGACCAAAACTGGATGCAGTATTCCAAGTGTGGCCTTACCAGGGCATTGCAAAGTGGTATTAATACTTCACGTGATCTTGATTCTATCCCTCTGTTAATGCAGCCCAGCACTGTGTTGGCTTTTTTGGCAGCTGCAGCACACTGCTGGCTCATATTTAAGTGATTGTCCACTAGGACTCCGAGATCCCTCTCATAGTTACTACTATTGAGCAAGGTACCCCCTATACTATACTGTACATTTGGTTTTTCTTGCCTAAATGTAGAACCTTACTTTTTTCACCATTGAATTTCATTTGTAGATAGCGCCCAGTGTTCAAGTGTCAGGCCTCCTGTATTTGAAGCCTGTCTTCTGAGTGTTGGTATCCTGCAGCTTGGTGTCATCGCAAATTTGGATGAGTTCCCCATCTACCCTCATCCAAATCGTTGATGAAGATGTTGAAGAGCACTGGCCCCAGAACAGAGCCCTGGGGCACCCCACTGCAATTCCCTCCATGTAGATGCGGTTCCATTGAGGACCACATGCTGAGTATGGCCGGTCAGCCAGCTACGAATCCATCTGGTGGTGATGCTGTCTAACCCACATTTTTCTATCTTATCAAGTAGTAGGTTGTGATCTACTTTATCAAATGACTTACTGAAGTCCAAGTAAATTATATCCACAGCATTCCTCTGATCCACTAATTTTGTCACTTGGTCAAAGAATGCAATAAGGTTTGTCTGGCATGATCCGATTGGTCTGCGAAAAGCCCTCCAGAAACCAGCAGGAGAAAGGCTAGCTTAACTTCAGAGTCTAGCCCAAGCTACAAGCAGCTGAAGCCCAAAAGCACTATTTAAACCGATTGTGAACAATGTGCTTGGAACTGGGTAAGAACAGTGATTTTCTCTCTTCTACTTGATAATTGATTTCCTGGGGGGGAAAACCCCAAGAAGCAAAAAGCCTCCGAAAGTGAGAAGGAGGGGGATCTTTGCCCCACCCTCCTACAGATGGAAGCGGCAAATTAAACCTTTTTAGTGGGGACAGAAATACATTGAAATGAAATGAATATAAGACTAAATCTGGACAAATTTGAAATTGGTGGAATGTGTTAATATTTCCCTTTTAAAGCATAAAAATAGAAGAAAACAACTGTTTATTTTGAAAACTGAAAAACAAATTATGTTGACATCTTGTGGTGGATAAAAATATTGCAGGAATTGGCAAAGCCCAGAAAAAGATAACTTATTGTTGGTGACCTTCAATGTCTTAAAAACAGAGAATAGCTGTGACCAAAAAAGAAAACATCTTGGGCTACCTACAAATCAAGAATTATAAACTTTAGAAGAAGAAATAATTGACTTTTCTGGATTATAAATACTTATTCAACTGTGACTTAAAACTGTCTGCAGAGAAAGGAAAATCTTGATTTTTGTCTATCATGGAAAACCAGAGATCTGCAGAAAGAATATACCAAGAAAAAACAAATACTTTCCAAGAGGAGATGTATGCTATGTTGCAACTAATTCAAACAACAATGATCTCAAATCACGAGGAATTTAAAAATAACTGAAAACATAAATGAATACATCTCCAATTTAACTTTAAAACAAAAAAATCTCTCAGAGAATAAAAATAGTGAGTGAGCAGATAAAACAAACAACTGATGAACCAGAGGAGAGAGATTTAAAGATGGAACCTAACAACAGAAGGAAGTATGACTCAACCCAGATGGAAAAAAACTTACAGGAAATAATGGACATGGAAAAGATAACTTATACTCTAAGATCACAAAATAAGTCTGAGGACAAGAAAAAAGATTTGACAAAATGGATTACAGAACTTAAGAGACAAAAATTGATAAGAGAAATTAAGAGAGAAAGAAAGGGAAAAAAATCAATGAATATGAAGGGGTGAAACCTTCCTATGAAAACATCTCACCTGATTTGCCCTTTGTACTTACAACAACATCCATAAAACTATGGGAAGACTTTTTGATTCAGAAAAACATATTGATCAGGAAAGATGTTTGGCAAAAAAAAAAAAAAGGCTAAAGTGAGAATCAAGAAATTAGATGATGGGATCTATCGGAGGGAATATTTGAAAATTAAACATCTGTTTGAATATGGTTAAAGAAATAGAAAGATTTTGGATATAAATGAATTTTAGTTTAAAAGGGATGAGCCCCTCAAGTAATATAGTATTTCTTCTTTCTTTTTTCCTTTGTGTTTTGATTTTTGATATGAGAAATACAAAAATGTTGGGATGGTTCATATAAAGGAAATGTTTTAGATACTTAAGTGAAATTGATTTTGAGAAAACTGTGAATGGATAAAAATGTTTTATCCAAAGATTAGACAATTGGATTATTAAATGGAACACTTAAAGATTAAACATATGTTTGAATATGTTTAAAAAGAAGAGAAAAATTCTGGATATAAATCTACATTAGTCTAAGAGGGATATGTATTTTAAGTAGTATACTATCTTTTTATTTCTTTTTCTTTTCTTTTTTTCTGTTTTTTTTTCTTTTTTTAAGATATGAGAAACATAAAAGTGTTGGGATGGCCTGTATGAGGAAAAAGTCTTAAATACTTAAGTGTAATAAAATTTTAACCAGTAAGAATGTTTCAAATATTGTGGGAAAAACAAACTTAAATAAGAATTTTAAACAGGATCTATGATAAGGCAATCAGGATGATCAGTTAGAAAATAAGCTTTATATCAATGTGGTTATTATTTGCAGAAATATTAGAAAAATGTCTATATTTAATTGTTATTTATCTAAATAATAAGAATTGTATTAATTCAAGGTTGGCAAAAAAAGAACACTTTTGGAAGAAGAGAACAAGCAAAGAATTATAGAAACTAATTATTATTGTTCTTTAAATATAAACCCAGACAACACAATGTTTACCAAATATTAAGGTGATTATGTAAAAAAAATTAATAAAACATTTTAAAAAAAAAAATTCTTCCAGAAGCCTGTCCTAGATTTACCAGAGGTCATCAACAAATGTTATCAAGGCTGTCTCAGACAGCTGACCTATGTAAATCATACTAAGGTAATTGGAATAGTGGTATAAATTGATTGGATTCCAGTGGAAATATATAGAATTGTATAGCATCATAAATTATAAAATGTGGATTCACAATTGCTTGAATTCACATTTAATATCCTGAAACAATTGCTTGTTTTCCCTTTTGTTTGTAATTCTTGAAGTTGTTATTGTGAGCTTAAAAATATACAATAATACCAAATAAAATTACAGATGTCCAAAGTGGAAGGGGAATGATGATTTCTGACAGCCTCAATTTTGAATTTTGAACTCTGAATAATTTTGAACAACTCTTCATCTAACAGGAGTAGTCATGAAATATAAATATAAAGAAGCAAAGCCTTTCTTGAATCAGTCTTGATTTTAGTGTCTACATGGACATATACATATAATTTTCTTGAGAATGATATGAGAGTGGCTTGCCATTTTTTTCTTCCAAAAGGGCTTTCCAGTTTCTCAGTCTCATCAGTGGTCATAGAATATTCTAGTCTTCCATTCAGTATTAGCCAAATCTGATCTTAGTTTTTTCAAGATAACCAAAACAAATTAGATGCTGCCATTACACACAAACACATAGCTTTATCTAGAAAATCAGAAAAAACGTGAAGAAAATAATGGTGAAACAGTTCCATATTATTGTCTTTTGCTCATCATAAATCAAACCCTAATTGATAGAGATTTTATCATCCTGCAGGATTTCCATGTTCGAAATCTATATGTATAGTATCTGCTTCCGTAATCAATCAAAATTGTGTAGATTGGGGATGATTTTTGGAAATAATTATAAAGAATCCTTCTCATAGAAAAATTCTTTTGATTTGAATTCTTTAAAAACTATAGTAAGACTAAAAATTGGACAGTAAAATTGGATGCTAGAGGAAACTAGAAGTAATGAGAGATTACAATTAAAGAGGAACACTCAACTCTACTACTAATATAGAACGAAGCAAAATATTTTAACATTGGATATATTGAAGGATATATTGAAGGATAGAATGTCTGCCTCTATAGAAAGTGTTTAAAAGATATTATGGAAAAGGAACAAATTTTACTTGACAAAACTGGAGACAGATATGAAAGTGGATTTAAAAATGACAGGCTACAATAATCAAATAGAAAAAGATGTTACACTGGATATACAAAAGAAGCCATTTTATAATTGAAATAGATATGCAAATAACAAGAGAGAGACCTGCATTATTTTCCTATTATTGGATTTACAAAAGAGGCTTGTTAAAGCTTTGAAGAATTTTGTGAGAAGGGACAAAGAAAAAAAAATGAGAAGCCCAGTTCTGGGGCTTTATTTGGACTAAAGATCAAAATTGTTGGAAGTGAAAGGAAAGATTGGAAGTGAAAGGAAAGATGTTTTGTCACACAGTCAGCCAGATCTTCAAACTGGATTTTGCCCTTTTATCCACCTATTGAGTCCTTCCCAAGGACCTGGGATAGACAGATGTTGATGTTTTTGGTGTTAGAGGTATTGTTGCAGGATATAAGCTGTTCAGGATATAAAGCTGCCCCCTTGCAATTGACTGATGGTGAATTGGTCGATGCTGATGGTGTTCAAGTGGTGCTCTGGTTGTTCTGGGATTTTACATAAGGCACATATTACTATTAGTACTACCTTGGCTTTCTTTTGCCATAGTCTTTCTATTTGTAGATATTTGTATTTTGTTATCTTCTCCTGTTCCTTCTCTTTTATTTTGCTGTCTTCCAGATATTGCCACGTCCACTATCCAGACTTTTTTCCCTTTCTTAGCAACAATTGTTAAGTCTGGTGTGTTATGTGACAGGTGCCTATTTGAATTCTAAATTCCCAGAGCACTTTAGCTTCATCATTTTCTATTACTTTCTCTATTTTATGGTCCCACCAGTTCTTGCTTGCAGGCAAATGGTACTTCTGGCAGATCTTCCATTGCACCATCACTGCTACTTTGTCGTGTTGCTGTTTGTAGTCAGTCTGTGCAACCTTCTTGCAGCAGCTAACCAGATGCTCTACTGTATCTTTAGCTTCTTTGCAGAGGAAGAACTTGCTGATTGTTGCTGCCTTTTCAGTTCTGGCTTTGTATGCATTTGTTCTTAATTGTCAACCATCCCAGTTGGCACATTTCAAAAAAGGAAGTCCTGGTCTTCAGAGTTTACCAAGAGTAAAACTTTATTGAAAGATCCATCTAGGCACAGCAGAAGCAAAGTCAGTTCTGAGGTTTTCCCATGAAAATCCACATAGGTAAAATCCTGATTTGTCTTTAGGCCAACCATAGTTCATTGCCTACCAATTAAATGTAGTTCTTTTATTTTGGGAAAACAGTCTGCTTGTCACTTAGAGTTCTCGGAACTTGACCTTGGTGGGTAACTGTTCTCAGGCGGCAGAAGGCTCTCATGCATTCCTTAGCCCTCCCCACTCCCTAGGAATTTACCAACCCCCCTCTCATTTCTGTTTGGCAAACTGTGAGCCAAAATCAGGTGTAGGCAATGATGAAGCTGAGTCAGCCTTGACATTAACTCTTGGTCTTGGGCAGCCAGAATTATTATCTCAGTCTCTTTCTTCAACTTCCTTGCTCTTAGCCATTGCCAGGGTCTTGTTATTATCTACTTTACCTATTTTTTAAAAATGTACTGGCTTGGTTATACTTTTTCTTCCCATGTCTCTTTTCTGCTCTTCATTTGGTCCTTCTTATAGGCCATTTTGGTCTCTCCAATATTAAGTAAGCCTTCCGAGTCTTCCTATCAGGGCTTTTAGTTCTGCTTGAGTCCAGTCCACTATTCCAGCTGTGTATCTAATGACTGGAATTGCTCAGGTGTTAATTGCCTTGATGGTGTTTTCTTCACTGAGTTTGGACTTTAAGATCTTCACTTTTTTAATGTATTCACTTCTAACCTTTTTCTTGAATTCAGTGTGCTTGATATTGTCAGCTTGAAGAATGGCCAGGTCTTTGTAGTGATCATCTTCATCCAGATTCTTGATGCTATTTACATAGGGCACCTTGATTCTTTCAGTTTTCATTATTTTTCCCCATTTGAAGGTAAGCACAAAACATTTATCCAGTCCAAACTCCACTGCAGTATCTTGGGTATATATACAGACAGAGTTGAGCAGCGATTCTATTTCAGATGGTGTTTTTCCATACAGCTTCAGATTGTCCATATAAAGGAGGTGGGATAGTCTGGCAGATATTTTTGATGCTTGATAGCCATGACCTGAATTATTCAGTATTGTTGACAGAGGAAACAAATAGTATGGTGAAAGTGAGTCTTCTTGAAAGATTCCTTTCTTGATATTAATCTCTTCCAATCTATCACCATTGCCTAGCAACCATGCCTTCCATTGTGCCATACATCTGTGCACAAAGCTTCTGATATTTCTACTGGCTTCTGTTACTTCTAGGCACTTGACTATCCAATCATGTGGCAGACTATATTTTATTTAATTAATTTGTAACTCACTTTTATTATTTTACAAATAACTCAAGATAGCCAACATATCCAACACACCTTCCTCCTCCTATTTTCCTTACAACAAATATAAAGTTATTTCATCTAGATTAAAATCAATATATTTTTAACTCTGGTAATCCTTAATGGATGGACTTTTGCTGATGTTAAAACTGAAATGATAAAGCTTTATGGATTTATTTATGGATAGAAGCTGGGAAGAAGATATTATATAACTTACTAAAATTGTTTATACTTGTAATGCAGGAGGAAGCCATTTCTTTATATATTTCTTTTCTTTTTCATTATTATATTCTCTTTTCTTTTCTGTTTTTCTTTTTTCTTTTCTGTGCTTCCTATATTTTCTTTTTCTTATTCATTTTTCTTATTATTATAATTTTAATAAAATTACTATTAAAACAATTTATAATTTAGAAGCAATTATAGGAGACTATAGGTAGTCCTCAACTTACGACCACAATTGAGACCAAACATTGTGTTGCTAAGTGAGATATTTGTTAAGTGAGTTTTGTCCCATTTTACAGCTTTTCTTGCCACAGTTGTTGTGAATCGTTCCAGTTGTTAAGTTAGTAATCCAATTGTTAAGTGAATGTGGCTTCCCCATTGACTTTGCTTGTCAGAAAGTCACAAAAGTTGATCGCATGACCCTGGGACACTCTGACCATCATAAATATGAACCAGTTGCCAACCATCTGAATTTTTATCACATGACCATGGAGATGCTGCAATGGTCATAAGTGTGAAAAATGGTCATAAGTCACTTTTTTCAGTGCGATTGTAACTTTGAACAGTTACTAAACAAAGTGTTATAAGTCGAGGATTACCTGTATTAAGCTGATATCCAGCCTCTGTTGATTCTTCTAGTATAGAAAAAGGTCCTAACTTTTTACTGGAATCTACCTATCCAGGACTAAACCTTGTAATTTCCATTTCAGAGGAACCATTTCTTCCTTCCAGCCAAATGTGGATTGACTAAAGTTTTCCCACCAGATCCACTCTGAATTATTTGACCTCATAGAGTCCTTTCTCAAATACTTCAGTGCTATCAAGAGACCACACCATACATCCATCTATTAAAGAAATTATCTAAATAAAATTGGATTAACAGACCTGTTTTGGAATTGTACTACTCAGGTAATAATAGATCATAGTTTTACTGTATTATTTCTCCAGAATTGTTCTAGTTATTAAGGTCAGAACTACAAACATATTTGCAAAGTATTCAATTTGCTTGCTGGAATATGTTTATTTTGTGTTCTAGTAGCCTGTAAAATATAGCATATGGAAAAACAATTTGAAGATACTTTTGAGAAATGTAATAGTTGGACATCTATACATCTGGATTTAGAAATTCCACAGAGCATGAATAGGAATATTAAAAATACAGGAATGTAGCATGCTATAAATTTTTATAGGCAACTTCTCCATCCTGATGTGTATATATCATATTCATCCAAATACATTTCAATTAAAAGTGGGCTTTCCTCATACACTATGGTTCACGTTTACACATGCTTGCTCAAAAAAAATCCATGTCCTGGAGAACTAAAGGAACTATACAGTTTCAGATTCAAAAAGTGATGCATTGTTATTTGTTTTACATTGTACAAAGGAAAGTAATATCTTTCTATCTGCATATGTATAATATTTATTATCATGCTCATTTCAATGTAGCGGTATGTTTTCAAAATATTTGAATTTCACCTGATGCTAATCCTTTCCTACTTTGTATTATGTGATCAAGATCTTTATTCTTACAAATAAAAGAAGACTGTGTATGAGCAAGAACAAAAGTTTATTCATCTTTAAAGTACAAAAAAAATCACCCTGCATTAATGGATAGAAAATACTTTATGAAAACATCTGCGGTTTTGGACTATAGTAATGTTTCCACTAAAGTAGAACTGATATGTGCCAAAATTCAAAAGATTTTCCACTGAATTAAAAATACAATTTATTTTATACTATTTTCTCACTGAAAGTTAAGATTTCCCAGTCAAGAGAAATGCATCTGTTTCACCTTGTTAGGATGGATACATACAATAGCAGGAAAGGAGAACATAGCAGAGCTCTTCAGAACTTCTTTAAACATATGGACCTTCACGAATTCAAGGTCCAGCTTCTCTTTTTAATTAGGAGACGAGGCAGTCAGATTTGTTTAACATGAGGGCAAGGAATTTATGATAGAGTATCAATCTGAGGCTGAATGTCCAACACATTGCTTATTTATAGCTCAGGAAATGTTTGAAGAATTACAAACAACAATGTACAGAAAACCTTTTTCTTCTGGAAGGCTTCCTCTCCTTTGGATAATCTGTTGAAGCCAAAGGGTAGGAAGGACTAAAGTAAAAGGAGTACAGAGAAAGGATGCTGTTACCTCTCTAATAAACCCATACTCTCTTTCTCTCTCTGACATCCCTCTCTTTTGTCTGTTTTGTCAAGCTATCGTCCATGTGAAAGGAAGAAGAGTTTTTTGTTCAATGTATTTATTTCTAACAAAAGGCAATATTAAAAAAATTGTCTGCACTTCTGCATGCATCTTAGAAAACAAAAAACATTTCTACATTTAGTTTTACTAAAGATAAATATACAGTTGTCTGAAATATCATATTTTGTTTTGTTTTGTTTTTCTTTTGAACAAAATATATATTTAGGTGTGGTAAAGCAATATCAAGTTTTATTCGTTTTGTAATCTATATTAAATGTTCTTTGTTAAATCACATAATTCTTTCAATATTCCCAAAGTAGATAATCTGAAAGCATGGAAATACAATGGCATTAAAAATGAAACAGAAATATTACTGTATTGTAATACAATTCTGAGTACATCGCTGTATTCACATTATTCCATGAGTACAAGAGGATTTATTAAGATAATTGGGAACAAGATTGTAACTTCAGTCTATCAGCAAAAAAAAAAGTCATCAGAAAACAAATTCTTATGGACTAAGAAGTTGACAATACACAAGCTGATCTCCAAAATGCCAAATATGTTGATTTTTAAAATGCCACAAGAATGCTTGTTGTTTAAAATTTGCATTCAAGCAAATATGAATTGTGCAATTTCCTCTCTGCAACAAAGAATTTAAAAACCTGTTTCACCTAAAGATGGGAATTTATATTTGATTCATTCTACTTTTTTCTTATTTAGTGCTAGGCATACAGTTTATAAATTTTCACACTACGGTGATACCACACATAAAGCATCACATTCTTCTTGAGTTTCAAATCTATTTTTATTTCCACCACAGCCACCGTACCAGAACTGGAAGCACATGTTTCGCTGTTTATGGTAGTACCACTTCAGAGTATAATTTTCACACTCCCCAATGTCCATGTCTTTTAAACAAGCATCTATAAAATAAAAATGCTTTGTGGTTAGTGACATGAAATCAAGGTACTTGCATAGAAACAATAAAGAATGTTGCATTGGAAGCCTTATATAAAAAAAAGAACTGAAATGGTGATTTATGGGTCAGAAGTAAAAAAAAGAGTTAAGAAGAAGAGAGTAAGATGAGAGTAAGATCACTGAATAGGAAAAAAAAGACAGAAATCAAATTTCTATGTTTCTTATTTATTTACTTTTTATCTTTCTGGTTTCTCTTTTCATTTTTTATATTTTTATTGTATTGTAAGATTTAATAACTAGCTATAGCAAGGATGGGCAAGGCCCTTTTGTGCAATTGCAATAATTTTTTCTGCAACTTATGACACAAAGACAAGCAAGCTGCTATGTAGAACTATGTCCCACACACCCTCTCACTGCTTTTTTTTATTTCTTGGCATCATGGGGAAAAAAAGTCCATTGAGTCCATAAATATAGAGATGTTAGCTTATCTTTGGCTTGATATGGGTTATTAGCTATGCAGGCCTTCTCAGCTGTCAAACCCAGTTTTGTTTCCATTCCACCTTCTACAACTCCATCCTAATTTATTATTGTTATTTTTCATTCCCCATTTTAGCCCAAGGGTTTTCAAAGCAGCTTACATACAAATTACAACATAAGAAATTAATGAGTTTAAAAACAACCTCAATAATGAAGTTCCTTAAAGACAGTACAATTTTAGGACTAAAAAATATTATTTCTTAATAATTAGAACATAAAAGAAAACCTCATTCAACATTAGAAAATCTTTCTTTAAAAACCATGCTAAGGGGTTGGTGCACTAGAATTAAAAAGGCCCTCTCGTCTTCACTTCTGATGATGGAAAAATCCAGAGACAAGTAAGTCTTCATCACTTCCATTTCTGGCAGATAGAAATACTCTCTGCACTTGGAAGCAGAATCAGTATCCTTATTTCAAGCCTGGCAAGACAGTTTGAGAGAGAGATTCCACATTTTTTTCTATCAGCTCTTGAAATGTATCAAAGGAAAAGAGAATTGTGCAGAATTTTTCCCGGATGGTGTAAATCGCTGTACTTATTTCATCTTGCGATAATTAAAAAATATCTGTGTAATGTTCTGTCTTGCCTTGTATACTCAATTCTCCAGTGACATACAGCTTCCTGACTTTTCTATACTTTAATTAGGTTTTCTGTCTAGCATAAGTGTTATCTCTTTATGAAACAAAAAGACTTTATATAGTCATTTGCTTTGATTTTAAAAAAGCAAAGCATGGCAGCATAAGATATTAAACATGAATGACATCATCCCAGCAAGCTTTTTAGATGTTCAACAGTTCCTTTGAATACAAGTTAGCAAACATTTCTTACCATATTTGTTCTGCTGTCTCTCTCTCTTTTTTTTTTTAAGAATAAAATAGAGCTGGAAGGGACCTTGGAGGTCTTCTAGTTCAGCCCCCTGTTTAAACAGGAGAACCTATACCATCTCAGACAAGTGACTGTCTAGCCCAGGGGTAGGCAACCTTGGCTTTTATGACTCGTGGACTTCAACTCCCAGAATTCCTGAGCTAGCATGGCTCAACTTGGAACCCTCTCCCTTTCCCCTCAGCATGGCTGGCTCAGGAATTCTGGGAGTTGAAGTCCACGAGTCATAAAAGAGCCAAGGTTGCCTACCCCTGGTCTAGCCTCTAGTGACTGCCTAGCCTCCAGTGATGTAGCGCCTATGATTTCTGGAGGCAAGCTGGTCCACTGGTTAATTGTCCTCACTGTCAGGAAGTTTCTCCTTAATTCCAGATTGCTTCTCTTTTTGACCAGTTTCCAACTATTGTTTCTTGTCCTGCCCTCTGGTGCTTTGGAGCAGGGCTTTACAACCTGTGGTACGCGTACCACTTGTGGTACATTAACGAGTGGCAGGTGGTACGCAGCCCTGCCTAGCCAAGTGTAGTGGGGGAGGGAAAGAGCCAGCACAGGCAAGGACTTACAGTGAGAGAGTCCTCTGGAGCTGCAGAGGCACAGAGGAGAGAAGGAGATGGAGAGTGACTTTGTGACTTTGAAGTTCTGGGATTTGTGCAATGTGGGCTTTGTGTTCTTAAGGAGTGTTTGGCAATTTCTATTTGGCTGATGGCTAATGGCTGGTGTTAGCTTCTATTGCTCTGCTATTGTTAGCTGTAAGTTTTGCTGCAAGGGATTTTGAAGTATTTTTCTCCTGAATGGATTTTGCCTGTAGATTCCTTTACTTATGAATGGAGCCATTTGGGGAGGCTGGCTTAGCCGGCAGCCAATACTTACTACATTTTTTTTCTTCCTTACTTTCCTTTCTAGCCAGTAGCTAATTCTTAAAGGGGAATGTGCCTTTTTAGGCTAGTTCACTCAGCAGTTTGTCTTTTCTGCTTCTGGAGGCTTTTCCTTGTTTGATGAATATATGGAAGAGAAAAAATATGGGGGGGGGTTCAAATTCTTCCTTCAGAAGGAGGTGGGCATGAGAAAGAGGGAGGCAGGGAAGGAGGGAGGGACGGAAGTCCTGCCTTACCACTTGGCCACCAGCAGCCCTGCCATTGACTTTACTTGTCAAAAGGTTGCAAAAGGGGATCACATGACCTTGGGACACTGTGACCATCATAGATATGAATCAGTTGCCAAGTATCCAAATATAAATCACATGACTCTGGGCATGCTGCAATGGTCATAAGTGTGAAAATGGTCATAAGTCATTTCAGTGCAATTGCAACTTTGAACAGGTTTTTTTGGGGGGTCATCAAGTTTTTGACACCTTGCTAGGTGGTACTCAAATATTGCCATATCCTAAAAGTGGTACAATCGGTGAAAAGGTTGAAAAGCCCTGCTTTGAAGAATAGTTTGACCCCTTCTGCCTTGTGGCAGCCCCTCAAATACTGGAACACAGCTATCATGTCTCCCCTATTTCTTCTTTTCTTTAGACTATCCAAACCCAAGTCCCGAAGCCGTTCTTTGTATGTTTTAGTCTCCAGGCCTTTGATCATCTTAGTTGCTCTTCTCTGAATTTTTTCCAAACTCTCAACATTTTTTGTGATCAAAACTGGCTGCAGTATTCCAGGTGTGGTCTTACTAGGGTTTTATAAAGTGGTACTAATACTTCGCGTGATCTTGATTCTATGCCTCTGTTTATACAGCCCAGGATTGTATTAGCTTTTTTGGCGGCAGCTGCACATTGCTGGCTCATAGTCAAGCGATCGTCCACTAGGACTCCAAGGTCCCTCTCACAGTTGCTCTTTTTAAGCCAGGTCTCACCTAATCTGTACTTGTATCTTTTATTTTTCCTCCCTAAATGTAAAATTGTGCTTTTCTCCACACTGAAACTCATTTTGTTGGATAGGGCCCATTGTTCAAGTTTGTCAAGTTCTTTTTGGATCCTGAGTTTGTCTTCTGGGGTGTTGGATACTCCTGCCAGTTTGGTATCATCTGCAAATTTGATGAGCTTTGGGAACAATTCACAACCTAATGGCTTTCAGACATGGTTAACTACATAACCCTACTAGTAAGATTCATAGAATCATAGGGTTCAAAGGGATTGAGCACGTCTTCTAGTCCAACCCTGCATGCAAGGCAGGAGTCCTCTTACCATCTTGGACAAATGATGGTCCAGTCTTTTCTTGAAAATTTCTATCTATCTATTTATCTGTCTGTCTGTCTGTCTGTCTGTCTGTCTGTCTGTCTGTCTGTCTGTCTGTCTATCTATCTATCTATCTATCTATCTATCTATCTAATATGTATGTATGTATGTATGTATGTATGTATGTATGTATGTATGTGTTTGTTTATTTATTTATTTATTTATTTATTTATTTATTTATTTAACATTTCTGAACTGCCCATCACTCTCAAAGGGTATGGCTATGGTAGTTGAAAATCTCTCCAGTAATAATCCCAACTAACCTAAACATCATGAAGTTATGAAAAGGATGTTGTAGACATTAATGGAATGAAAAGGCAAGATTCATTGAATAAATTCATTTCATACGTTCCTTAGCTTCTTCAATGCCTATTTGCTTAATCATATTTTTCTCTAAACTAAGGTAAACAAAATTCATCAGAAAACAAGCATCCCGTTTCTTCAATTTCCATGCAATTTTGGTTAGGATGATGAAAGAAAAAGAATGGAATTCTTTTCTGTTCTTTCCTCCAGAAATATATATGTTTCTGTATATTGCTTGACTTTGTTATTTTTATATATCTCTTATACTACCTAATTTGAAAGCCTATTGCCCAATATGTATTAACAATAACTGGCCTAGTTTAAATGATCGGTTCCAAAGCTACATAATTAAAATAATATTTCTCTATCAGCCTTTTCTCCGTCATCTAATGCCTTCCAAATTGACTACAATCCCCATAATCCCAATTCTATTGTCTTCCAAGCTGGATAAGAAAGGAATTATAGTCTTTAACAGCAGAGATTTCTTCATAATATATATAGAGGAATTCAAAGCAATGAGATATTTCCATTTTAAAAAATGTGCACAAATCCAAAAATGTGTGCAAAAATTTAAAAATAAAAAAATTAAGATGGACTTGAAAATCACTTAAATGGAAATACTTGCTGACTAGCAGGCTATTCTCCAGAGATTTCAGATCAGTGTGATAGTAAGAATTTCAGTTTAAATGCATTGTTAGATATAACTTTGACTTATGTTAAACCATAATAAGCGAAACTATAATAAGCGAAATGATAGGTCTGACTACCTTAGTGCAGAACATGCTGAAGAAAAATAAAGGAGGTGGGAAGGAATGGGGTACATTTTATCTATGCCTCAACTCTTGTTGCCAGAATTAACCCTTTGATCAGAAAACAAAACTGATTACTAAAACGTATAAATGGCTCTTTAGCTTTAGGAGCTTTGGCTGTTTTTCTCAAAATTTCCCCCATCATTAAGTGCATGTATGGCAGGCATTGCATCTTTAATGTATTATTATATAACGATAGATGTATTTCACATGTTTAGGGAATTTTTATAAAATCAACCAACAGGCAATTTTCAACATTCCAATTTACATAACGTGCACATGCATCCATATTTACATACCCTTTGCTCTTTGTAGTTTCTCAAAAAGTTCTTCGGTCTCTGTCCCATCCCCATTTTGAATACTGATGCTGGTGAAGTATTTATTTTCTATTTGACCATATTGTTCTTCTCTTGGTCCTTGGGTGGTCTTTAAAATTTTATTTTGCACATTTTTCCTGGATAATTCTGAAGGTTGAAATAAATCATTATGTTTTGATTCAGAGAACAGAATCCTATAAAGAGAAAAGGGAGAAGAAAATAATGTGCTAGTTACACAATTTTGAAAATTATACCCAAGAAGTCTTTCATTCAGATTGGTATACCATTATCCAACTTAGGACTTTCTGATCAGCTAAGGCCTGTGGCAATTATTGGCAATTATTTCTCATGAGAAGAACTTGTTTTTATACCTGTCAGTTATCCCTACAGCTTGCTGGTAGGTGTCTCCTCGATTCAGGTTGTCACATTTTTCCTGCAGGTTTATGGGAGGATAAAGATTCAATTCCCCTGGGAACATGGGAGGACAGGAAAAGAAAGAATACCAAACACTGTTTAGAGCCAAATACTACAATAAATTACAGTAAATGGAAAAATACTATTTTAAAAATACTATTAAACGAATGTCCGCATGTTCATATTTCTATGATTTGAGGAGATTTGATAGTGAGACATGCCCTGCATTCCTGTCACATGCATATCCATCCCATTAGATCAGGAATGGGGAATTATGATAATCAAGAATAAAATGTTTTCAGGTCCCCTCAGTATTCCAAAATTTAAATAGTCCATACAAATTAACTGGTTTTTTTTTTTTTTTTTTTCTTCCAAAGCTGTTTTTCCCGAATGCCCAAACGCTGCTTCCTCACAGCAGGGAAGTAATTTAAACACAAAAGCTTTTGACAGGAGAGTAATTAGGGAAAGAAGGGGTAGGAAAGGTCTCACCCGGGTTCTCCACGGGGGTTCTTTACGCTTAGTTGTTCTTCTGGCGTTCAGCTGGTGCGACGAAGTGATCGTCCATTTTACTGGGCGATCTTTTCCTCCGACGGCCCTAAGGAGAAAAGCTTGAACTGAGGAGAGCTGCCGCTCTTCCCCAGTCAAGCAGGAGCCTCCTCAAGCGGTGGTCGCCTCTACGGGGCGACTTTCGACCCGGTTAAGGGTCTACCGGCGAAGGGAAAGCAGCCGGTGGGAGAGACGGCTCTCTCCATGCGACTGCGCGTGCCGCGTTCCAAAACCGGAAGCCCCCCTGAAAACATTTTATTCTTGATTATCATTGCTATAATTACGCATCTATTACTCTGAGAGGCATTTCTTTCTTCATTTCTTTCAACACGAAAAATAAAAAATCTATTAATTTGGAAACAAAGAAAAAAGATTTGATGGTCTGCTGAGGACATCTGGTGTCGAAAAGTGGTACTGCAACTGTATATTTTTTTTCTTATTATGGCTGGGAATGGCTATATAAGCATAAGGATAAGATAACTGACACAGCTGGTATTGAAAATTGGAGCTGAACATTTGTTTGATTTCTACGAAATAGAGCCTTCTCTAAAAGATTAAAAAATCTTTCTATTACTGATATGGAACCTAACACACAGCTGGACTATGAGCTCATATTGGAAAAGATTCTGGAAGCCACAGAGGATATGAACTCTTACTTTCAAACTTGGACAGATCAAATTATAAACCGAAAGACAGCACAGAAGAAGCAACAATATGAACAACCTAAAGAGGAACCATGTCAACAACTCAACTATGAAACTACACTGAGAGAAACTGTGGAAACCAAAGAACAAACTAACTTTATACAACTCCAAACGCAATCTATGGAGAAGCCTGAGGATCAAAGAATAATTTTAACGGAGATGTCTGAAGCATTAACATCAACAGAGACTGATACTCAGATACAAGTTATTGAAAATCGTGAAAAGGTGGATAAACAACTGGCAAATATAACATGGAATAAAACGGCTTTTACCATCCAAAGACTACTAAAAGAAAGGAAAGAGAACTTTGACCAATTTGAAGCGTTAAAGAATATGGACCCTTTAACATTGTGGTTTGATGATACAGGAATTTTATTATGGAAACCATTATGGCATAGAAGGAAACCTAGAATTAGATTTAAAAATGTATTTTAAAGCTTTACTTAATGGGTTTAAAAAGGCTTTGATTCTTTGACTGAGTTAATAACTAATGGAACATGTGAAATTTCTAAGAGGATACCCTTTGTAACAATACTTTGTTTTAGACATGAGAATTACTGGAGAAGTAAACTTTATTTACTGGTTTAAAAAGATTTTTATAGATATAGATGAACTGATAGAATATATACTTAAATTAGATAGAAATTTATTTGTTTATTTGTTGGTTTGATATTTTTACTTTAAGATAATTAGTTTGAAATAGAAGGAGAACAAGAGGGATGGGTGACAAGAGAAGAAATGGTATTAATGAAGAAAATATAAGAATATTACTGCAGAAATAATATACCAGATATAATTACTATCTAAAAAAAAAAAAGGATACCCAAAGTGTTAATAATATGTCTATTTAAGGCCAATTGGAATATGGTAATTGTAAGTTAGTAAAGCTTAAAACAGGACTTGGATTTTTAGAATTGAAATGTGAGTGATATTTGATAGGATTCTTTGAAGCTTATATAGAAATGTATTAATTTGAATATGCAAGACTAAATGAGGGAATTAGGGAATTTTAAATGATTTGATTTGGGCTATATATTTGTGATTGTTTTTTTCTTTTTTTGGATGTTCAATATACCCACCTCCACGGTGGTTCCTAAGCACTTTGATGTAACCCCTTTACCCTTATAAAATCTAATAAAATATATATTAAAAAAAAAAAAAAGGAATGGGGAATTATGGCCCGTTTATGACCTGTGGACTTCAACTCCCAACAATTCCTGGGCCAGCATTCTAAATTTCCAGCGGAGCTTTAAACTACCAGACCATTCAAAGCATGGCTGGCTCAGGAATTCTGGGAGATGAAGTCCACAGTTCAGAAAGGGGCCATAGTTCCCCATCCCTGCATTTGAACATAGGCTTGGGTAAGAGATTACTGAGACAAAGACAGAATAATGACCTATGTTCAAACTAGGACACTGGCTTAATGTCACTTAGCAAATCAGATTTTTCTAATTTGTCACCTGTAAGCATCTCTAACAAGCCATGTAATGTCAAAATAACAAGTGTATCAGGCATCAACAAACAGTCCCACAAAAGGAATTAAAGTATACCGCTTACTTTTCAAAAGATTTAAGAAGGCCTTGCTAAACCTCAGAGCATATGGCAATTCAAGCTTATCAACTCTGCCCATATGTAATAGGTGGTGTTCCACTGGAACACTGGAGAGTTCTGCCGTTTCTGAATCATCAGTTTCACTGCCAAGGGCCAAGGTGAACATGGTGAATCCTTGGCATTTAGCTTCCAATGACATTTTTAGAAGTTTCTCTCTATCCCAGGCGCTTGTTTTACTTCCCAGTATTGTAAAAATGACCTTGTGCTTTCTTGGCCTATCGACATCCAAGAACACATTATTAATGGTCCATTCTAGGGCATGACCCACAGCTGATGGACCTTCCAGCTGATGAAGTAATTCCTGAATATGCATTTTCATCAGATGCTTAGTATTGTATGTAGACAAGTCAAACTCTTCAGATACTGGGCTTGATAATTCAGTCCCTGAAAAATTTCGTGGAGCGTGTTGTACCAGAGCAACTCTTGCTCCTTTGTCTGATTCAAGTGGCAGGGAAGCAATAGCAAAATAATCCAACATGTTGCTCATGAACTCCTTCATAGTTTCAAACTCCTCACTGCTGACATCCCGAGAGCCATCCACGATATAAGCTATATCCATATTTATATTAATTGCAGGGGGATCCATTATTTCACATTGTGAAAGAGGATTACACGTATCTGTGGAAGAAGCACAAAGTAGTAACTGTTTCCATGGAGTGACTGAAAAGCTGAATGTATAGAGATAATATTTTGATTGGCTTTTCTTTTATAAATGTTTCTCAGCAAATGAATTTGAAATTACCCTCCCTTAGAGATACAAGAAATGCTATGGGCACGAATACTGGAAATTATAGTGTTGATAAATTTGAAGGGGACCTAGTTTGAGAAAGCATTTTAGGGCAGCTGTGATTAGAACTTGATTCATGTTTTAAAAAAATCTCTCTATGTGATGTACTCATTCATCAAAACACAAACTATACATTTTCCTCTTTTTTCTTATATGCTGAGAATATTCTGCACATTAACTGGCTGAATGTATTTATTTCTTATTATCAAGAAATTAATTGATTTATCAGTTCAACTTTATTTTAAAAACCAGTAGCTGGGAGTATCCAGTGGCAGGATTTGGGTTTTAAAAAAGTCACTAGTGCCTGTGCAATTGAAACCATGTCCCTTTTTCAATTGTGTTACCGGCACAACACATATAAAAAGGGGAAGGGGTTCAAACACACAGTTGTAGCTGTCAACTTATTTTTTTAACCCCTGCTGCCAATGCCTCTGGTAGAAGCAATGGACATAATGAGTATCAAGTTATTTGATAAAATAAGAGTAAAACAATAGCCCAAACAAAAGCAATATACTAAAGTAAATGAAAATGTATCAAATTGCCCAAAAATATTAGTTTAAATCATCCTATTTAACTTAACCATATCTTCTGCTCATAATGAACTACTTATACTATTTCTTTAAAAAATATTTTAAATAATGTATAAAAACCAAACAATGAATCATGGTCCACAGGTAGAATACCCTCTCCACATAATAAATATAGATTACACTTAAGGTTATGGTACCTTCCAGTTTCAAATTTTCCACATATATTGGCTTACAATTTCCTTTTTTTTTTTCTTATTAGCATAATTCTCTGAAAGATTGTAATTTTGATCACTAAGCCAACTAAGCAAGACATCTTGGTTTCTAAATTTCCAGCTGAGCTTCCATCTTAGTCTCTGGGATAGGCAAGAGGAAGTAAAATCACTGAAATTATTTAACCTATGGACTGATGTTAGGATGCAGATACAAAAGGCCAAGAACTGCACTGTAAGTGTGCACCATTCATTCTATCATTTTTCATCATCGCTGTTTTTTCCAAATACCTATGATCTTAACATGACATCTCCTTTTTGCTTAATTTTATCAGAGAATATCTGATGCTTGCTAGATCCATATACAAAGAGATGAAGGAAATTTGAGTTCTGAAAGTAAAAGACCTAGCAGGTATATATAACCATTTTAAGAAGTAACGAGAATCAATGAGCTCACCGTAGCAGAGAGAACAAAGTGAAACATAATTCAATCTCTCTTCCTCCTTGGATTCCCAAACAAACAATTTAAATCGACCAGTATCATCTGTCTAGATAAATGAGAAGACAACATAGGAAGAAATGCATTGAAAATATTTTCTGAACTGCAAGGTATTTTATTTACACATGCACACACAGAAACACACACTTATGTAGCTAGAAAGGAATTTCAGGGGTCTGTTAAAGTCCACTACTGGGAGGATATCAAAATATTAGAATCAAAGGAAAGCTCCAGTCTGCTTAATAACAGGAAAGCAAATAATGGTAATGGCAATATGTATGCCATATATTAGAAAGTGGAGTGGAAATCAGAACTATTCAGCTGGTGCTAAGACCTTCCTTTTATTTTTATATCTTAATCTGACAATCTGGAATAAAGGGGATGTCCATCTTTCTACAGACTTTTCATAATAAACATTTTAGAATTATTATTTGTACTGCAAACTTCATAATATTCTAAATTTCAAATGAGAAGATTCAGTTATCCCTTGGTTCATAATGGAGGTTCACATAAGTTTGGCTTCAAGTATGAATTAATAGTGTGTTTAGCCTTTCTTTGACCTAGCTTAGTTGCTGGGGGAAGGGTGTGGTTTGCCTCCATATATAAAGTCATCTGATGTCTCTCCCCAGTCCATTGCTGAATATTCCAATTCAGAACTCAGGTTGGACCCCAATGGTCAGAATAATGCTAATATTTTCCACTCCTGGGAACTTGGTCATGGAAAAAAGTTGCCCACAAAAACACTTCCACTCCCCTCTATAATTAAATTCCATCCACCAGACAAGAACATGCACCATGTTCTAATCACTCCTAATCTTAATTTAAATGAATGAATCTGGACTCACTTTCATATTTTCACAGAGATGCCTTATGATTCCCACTCTTTTAAAAGAAAAAGAGCAGATTCACTTAGTGCTATAGAAAAATTAAAATTTTACATTGATGGAGAACATGATCAAAGCTAAATCAAGGTCATCCCAGGCATTATTCAAAGGGAAAAAAATCATGCCTTGCTAATACCCAAGCAAAATACTCCCTTCAGAGTTGGCTGGATATCTTTCAATATGGCCTGCTATTTTACAGCTGGTTCCAAAGAAATTAATTATTTCCTTTACTGCTCTCAAGTTTACAACTTCTGAAACTAAACCAAAAGGATTAAAAAAACTGGCAAGAAATCAGAGTAAAATTCAAGATTCTGTAAAAATCATTATACATTTGGAATGAGAATCTAGAATGCAATTTGGCTCTCTAAAATGCATCATACAACAATTAAAATGCAAGAATAATCCTGGATTAACTTCTATTTTTGCTATCCCCATGCATTAATTACCTCATTGGGTCTGCATGTTTCTAAATATCACAAAAGAAAAAAAACATGTCAAGTACAATGTTACTAAACAATTTCTGGGGTTGAAAGAGATTTATTTTCTTACTTATTGCCCAAATCCAATAATCACTAAGGATAAGTTTTTGCTTCAGATTTTCTTTTACATATAACTAACTATAAAGGACCAAGTGAAAATGAATTAAGCCTTGTGGATTGCTAATTTTATATTTGAAATAAGAACCTATACAACACAGACCAAGTTTAACAATCATTGCTCCAACGTATAGATATATAGGCCAATATTCTCCATCCCTGCTTTATTTTTTTGAAAACAAGTCTATAAGCCACATCTGAGATCAAGTTGCAAAAGGTTGAAGTTTTAATAAATAAATAATATGATAATCTTCTAATTTCACGATTCTGACTTATTGTTGAAATTAAATTTGCACATTTAATATTCAACAATGCATAAAATGAGAATTTGCCTATCTGTTTTCCATTACCCAAAATGACACTTGGAATAATATAGCTATACTGGTTTCATTCCATGTAATCTTATTCTACTGCTAAAGTTTTCCTGCAGGAAATAAATCTAGTCTCAGGTATGTGCAGTGGGCTTTTCCTGCTACTTGACATTTGGGAGAAGAGATAGAAAAGAAGTTAAGTTTCAGAAACAAGATGTGGGATGTCAGAGAATGAATGGGGGTCTCACCCACTTTGGTCTCTGGACTCGCACTGTTTCAACTGCTCACTGTGGGAAATGAATGGTTGTAATTTATTTATTTGTATTTATTTGTATTACGTCTTTATTATTTTTACAAATAACTCAAGGCGCAAACATATCCAACACACCTTCCTCCTCCTATTTTCCCCACAACAATAACCCTGTGAGGTGAGTTGGACTGAGAGAGAGTGACTGGCCCAAAGTCACCCAGTTGGCTTTCATGGCTAAGGCATTGTACAACATTCACACACATTCAGAAAAAAAAATTGAGAGTGCTCCCATTAGGAGAAAATATTTTCTAAAAACAAACATCTGGAAAATATTTCTAGACAATGGAGAGGAGTCAGAATTTAGTTATAACTCTGATGGTAATTTCTGAAATATCATATCAAAGTCCAGTTGCCATGACTCAATTTCCAGACAACTCTACCTGGATGACCGGGAATCTTCAGTGATAAAATATGTTAGTCACATCCACATAGCTACTAACACCTCTCTGACCACACTCCCTCATCAACCTGCCAGTTATTTTTTCTGACAATGACCTCCTTACCAAAAATGCTTCTCTGACATTTGATGTTTCTCTCAAAGCAATGACTGCCGGGATAATATCTAAAGCGCTGAATTCCAGCACAGCTGTATTGATGGAAGCAGCATCTTGTGATGGGCCAGCAGTAAGGAAAACAGCAACTTTTTTTATAAGAGCCCCTTGGCGATGACGTTTAAAAGCATTCCTGGCAACAAAGCGCATGGCCCTTCCGATATTCCTTTGGCCTGAAGACCTCTCCAAAGGAATTCCCTGTACTGCCTCCATAAGGAGATCTTTCCTCTGAAAGTCGGAGAACCGGATGAGGTACTTTATATTGGTATTGTATGAAAGCACTGATATCCTAGCACCAGTTGGGCAATTGCTTCTGCTAATGCTCAAATCCTTCAGCAAAGACTTCATAATCTCTTTCATCCTTTCAAAGGAAACTGGAGTAACATCTTCAGACATGTCAAGAGCGAACACCACTTCAGTTGGGTAAACTGGACATTTGCTCTTGCCTTATAATAAAAGTAAAAATGTATCAGAATGTTTCTAGGACTTAGAAAGCACAACTTTTTTTTCTTAAATATGATCTAATTCAAGTAACTTACCTATACAGCAAGCTGGATGGGATAAAAGAAAGTTGTTTTAATTCAAATTGTTATACTTATTTGACCATCTACACACTGTCAATAAACATAACAGAGAATTTGCTCTGAGCATGTTCTTTGTTCCAATATCCAATGAAAAATTGGCTTCAAATTGGTTTGGATAAAGCATTAAAAAAAATTATATCACAATAATAGTATACCTTTTTTAAGCCAAAGTATATGTTAAAATTTAACTGAGCCATTAAATGGCTTTGAAAAATTTGCTACTGTTTTGTTTAAATATAAAATATTAATGTAATTTAAGGGAATAATTGATTTAATTAGGGAATCAAATTTAATTTTAAAAAGCTAACATTGTTTCCTTTAAAACAGGAAAATTGTACTGCTAAAAGTTCACACCTTCCTTCTTTTTTATCCCATTTATCATCTACTATAACCAATGTATATTGATCTTTTTATAATATCATCAAAGACTTATTTCACTGCTAGGTTGCTGTAGTTCTGCCTCTCTTCAAAGTAAACTCAAGGAATATGCTTTCTTCTAAATCTATATAGTTGGAGATTAAATAATTTAATACAACCAACCAAAACAAAATGAGTGGCTTTCTTAAACCTAATAATAGTTTTAGTAGTAATAGTAGATACTGGTAACCTGAAGTTACTACTTACGGCAGTTTCCTCTTGTAAGGTTCACAATTTGACAAGTCTGTAAACAACAGGAAAAATAGTATGATTAGTAGCATATATCTGTGCATATCTGCTCAAAAACCTACAGATTTACTGTATATAGGAAGTACGCTATCGATCTTGAGATTTTCTTCTTAGCTTTGAAGTCAGTTAGAATTCGATAAGGTTCCCAAAGTTTTCATTTAGGCCGCTTCTCTTTTCCTGCTTAACTCATGGTTTGCCTAATCAGGAGAACTTTTGAAAATCAACAGCTATGAAGACCTTTTCTGCTTAAATATATATTTTTATAGTTAAATTAATTCTGTATACAGAAACGGTAGTAGTTAGCAATGTCAAATACAGCAACACATACCGTCATAGCAGTTGTGCCTTTTGGACCTTTTGGACCCTGGAGAGAGAGAAAATGGATTTATAAAATCACATTAGAAAGAGAGAAGTGAGACAGAGATAGATGATAGGCAGGCAGGCAAGAAGCAACATTAGATATTCCTAAACCAGTACTTTTTCAAACCCACCAATTTGATATGCTTCTATCTTCATTCCATTCTTATGGTATTATTTAACATAGGGAAAAAACAGATTTGGATTTTGTCTGATATATTTTTTATACATTTGTTGGGCGTGTATTTTCTTGTTAGAATTAAAATTGAAATATCATTAATTGTGGCAAATTTGTCTTGCCGTTATTGCAACATCTTTTCTCATTTACAAAATATTTTGTTTTTAATCTTTTATTTTTTTATGCCTCTGAAATAATATGATTTAGTGGAACATCAGGAACATATAAGAAGTAAAATTGTTTTATTAAATTTAAGCAAAGAAACATGCTTTGTTTAAATTATTTAAGATGTTTAATAGTTCCCATAAAAGAAATGGTCCTTGACTTACAACTGGTTCCTCAAAGTTATCACGGACTCCCCCAAATCTATTTACAATCCATTTTTGAAGTTATGATGTCTAAACAAACACACCCTATGATCATATGATAACATTTTGGATACTTGGCAACCAGCGTGCCTTTATAACCATTTGCATCATCCCACAATTACAGGATCATGAAGTGTAACATTTTTTTTGCCAGTTTCTAGCAAAACAAAATCTGATTTCCAGCAAAAAAAAAAAATCACCCATTGGGCAATTTGACTCCATTATGGTTATAAGTTGATGACTACCCCTATTACAATGTATCTATAGTCTGACAAATGCCTTCCTTGGAACCACATGACTTATATCTCCATCATTTGGAAAAATTAAAGTTTTCCTAGGGTTAGCATCACTTAGACCTGCCTTCCCACCCTGACCTCCCAAATCTCTCCATCTCAGTTCTTTTCTCCTTCTGAAATACAAACATGGAGATTTTCTACATGCCTATATTCAATTGGCAGTTCCATTACTCAGTAATCACATATACCCATAATCATGTGTAGTAACATTCTTCCTATGACAAGTTGCAATAAACAAAACACTCCTTAAATGTGTAAATTTAAATACAGTCTGATTGATGTACATCTCATCTTCTTTTCAAGCCTGTGAGATGCAGGGGGCAATGACCTTCAGACAATGTTTTTTAATTGCAGCGCCATATTATGGAATAGCTTTCCTCTTGAAATTAGGTAAACATTTTTAACACTGTCTTTCTAGAAATTACTTAAGACTGAGCTGTTCCAGACGGCATTTGGAAAAGAAGCTATCATCATTGCAATAGTTTGTATTTCATCTCCTTATTTGTTTTTAATTATTATTTTAAGTTGGTTTATGTTTGATAATGTTTCATATTATATATTTCATATGATATAAACTGATAGGATTGTCTTGAAGTTTAGCAGTACAGAAGATCATTCAATAAAATAAAATAAATTTAATTTGGTAATGTAGTTTGATCAATACTGAGTTTCAGATTATTAGATTAAATATTAGATTAAATTTATATTCATATTACCATTCTTCCAGGTGGCCCTTGACTGCCTGGATTACCCTTTGTCCCTGGTGTTCCATCTCTGGCCTTAAACAAATTCAGAGAGCGTGTTAATTGGATTGAACAGAGCAATCTGGCTTAATTTTCATTACAAAAATTGCTTCAATGATATCAACTATATATTAAGGCAACTGGATTCTTGTTTAAAATAGCTGAATCTAGGTACAATGATTACATGCAGCAGTAACTTTGCATATAGTAAGATGATAATCAAACAATTATTAATTAGATACAGCCATACTAATATGTGCCTTACATATTGCAATTGTTCCAAAATGCTGAAAGGGGTTCACATGCAAGACCATGTTATGATATAGTACTTTTGTGCATATCCTACTATGACATAGTTATCAAGTTGATTATTGCTAGTGCTTGCATTATTTATAAACTCCTGAAGAGTTTAGATCCAGGTTGTTTTAGACACCACTTCCTTGTATGTGGACCTGCCCTTACTCTAAACTCTAAACTCAGATGACTGGAGAATTTTAGGTGATCTGAAAAAAATGCTTCTATTCCCCAATATAATGGTATGTGGGAATGACCTTGGCAGACAAAAGGAAGAGCCACAGACTAGGCAATGATCAGATAAGAGGCAGCTGAACCCATAGAAAGAATAAGGGCATGGCATATATCTCAGAAGGGACCATCTTTAGTGTCCTGGATATAAAGGCAAAGGGGGAGAAGTGTACTTTCAGATTTGCAAGAGTCTGATAATGAAACCTTGCAATAAAGTTAGAGCTAGTACTTATATGTGTGCTTCTTGTCTGCACTGTCTTGGAAGGCAGACACACATAGTATTGCACCTCTGTTTCCACATCCAATATCTTATTTTGAAACTAAAAGGGGCATAATATGAATAACTAAATATTTATGCAACTCAAATTTAGTAGAAAGTTTATTTTTTTAAAAAAAATAATCTAAATAACCTAATAACCCAAAAGTAAGAATAATTTCTGAGACCAATAATCACACTGAAACAGACACTTGCTAGCATGCTGTTCTTAAGTCTGCTGTACATATAAGGAAAAAGAAAGTAAGAATACAATAGTGTTGAGGGCCATTAGAATCTTCCATCTCTGCAAAAGAGAAGCAGCAATGAAAATGGATTACCCTTTGTTCTTTAATTCCTTTGGCACCTTTGTTTCCAAGATTGCCTGGATCACCAATTTCCCCCTATAAAAGAAAGCAGAAGCAGAAATTGCAACCGGGGAACCAGCATGAAATGATGTGAGAGTTTCAGATTTAGCGTTTGTGTGTTTCTCAAAATGAAGCTGTAAAAGGTCCCACTGCAGATATTTAACCTGCAATCCTAGAGTCCCATGACCCCCACCTCCCTTTTTAAAAAAAATAATAATTTGGATGCAGTCAATTGTTGTTGTTTTTTAATGTTACTAAGAGGTGAGAACAGAGAGAATAAAAATGGAGAAATTTTCTACTCCCAACCCAAAATTTAAAACTTCACTATCACAACATTCACTCTTGCACACCTGTCGTCCAGGGTTTCCAGGATATCCAGTCAATCCCTGATATTAGTAAAACAAAAATACAGTGTTGGTTTTCAAACTGCTTATTCACAGTTTTAAAAAAAATCAGTGGACATTCTTCTTTTTAATTACTCTTTAATTAAATACATGTATGGCACCAATATTGTTTTACTCAACAACCATCTTGGAAAGCCAAATCCATAACTGAAATAGCTTATATCTTTTAATTGATTCAACAATTGTCTATCACAAACCTTAATGTCCCAAATAGGTTTTTCTATAACACATCTGGTTTAAAACTTATTGCAAGCCATGTATCCAGGACAAAGGAAGTGACAGAGTACAATCACCTACTTAGAGTTGCTTATTTGCTGACATACTAAAGAATTATTCAGATTTCCTCTTCCATACAACGTTAACCACATAAAGAGAAATGGCAGTAGTTTTTGCACAAAACAAATGGAACCGAATCATGGCTTAACCAGTGTTTTTCTTCAAATGCATAACATTTCATAGAAAATATTGCCCAAATAGGTCTCCAGCAATTAAGATGCTGGATATAAATATTTCTGTGCAATTCTTTACATGTTAGCATAACAACAGCATTACAGGACATTACTCTGGCAATTAAGGTAAAAAAGGGCAGAGCGAATCAGTTCTGATACAAGGACCATTAAAAAACAAACCATAAAACAGTTAGCTGGTCTTCTTCTGAAGCAATAGTTCATGTAAAGACCATAGACTCTATCCATCTTTTTAAAGCATTTTTTCAGTCTTTCAAGAAGAAGGAATTTCTAATGAAAGAATCTTTTTATATTTCCTGATGTATAAATTGGATGGTCAATGTAATGCTGTCTATGTTGTAGGAAAGATTGGTTTAGTTTCTTCCAAACAAAATCTATCTTTTCTTTCAGTTATAATGCCATAAGAACTTAGAATTGTTGATATTTCCTCCCCACCCATTTTATGGTATGCTAAAATTGTTTGCTTTTGACACAGAAAACCCTGGTGATCAAAACTGTAGCTTATTCTAATAAAAGTTGGATAAAATTAGCATTTTAATGTTAATTTGGAATGGGACAGATTTCCATGACTACTTCAGCCAAAATATTAATTTAGTCCTCCATTGATGAACTGAACTTTATTGCTTTCTCTTGCCTGCCATGGAGTGGTTTGGATGCATAGATCTGTCCTTTCCATAGTTGATTGTGGGTTTTGCCAGCATGGAATGGGACCTATGTTTGCAGCAAATGAAAACAACCATTTTCTACCTACACAAAAACTAATGTAACATATTAATTACTTATTTTTGAAGAATTAGATCCCCATAATCCACTCGAAACACAATCACTAGAAACGTTTAAGCAAGTCACATGGAAGCAGAAAGGCTTTTAGTAGGTTGACTTCAATTTATTTTTACTGAGGTACCATAAGAAGTATTCTCAAATAGTTGCAGTCTGAATGTTTGTATTATCACTAAATTATGTTTACTTGTCCAAAAAGACTAAAGCATAATTCTTACCTTTGTGCCTTTTCTTCCTAAAAGGCCATAGCCATTACTACCATCAACGCCCTATAAAATATGGGAAAAAATAAATGGCTAATTAATGTTAATATATTCTATTATGGCAAGCCTAACATTGCCCAGGGAGAGCTAGTTTGGTGTAGTAGTTAAGACATCAAGCTAAAAACCTGGAAACCCTGAGTTTTAGTCTTGGCCAGTCACTTTCTCTCAGGCAAACTACTTTTGAAAACCTTGCCAAGAAAACTGCAGGGACGTGTCCAGGCAATCTCTGAGAATTGGACAGCTAATTAATTAATTAATCAGCTAATTCTGGGTGAAAAGAAAAGAAAGGGAGTTAATTTTTTTTTTTTATTACTTTGTTTATGACATAGAGATCTTTCCGGATGTTTTGCCTGGGGTACCAAAATAGCTTAATAAATCTAAAATAACATATATGTTACACAGAGGTTCTGCTTCATCTCAAGTAGCCAAATGCACTGGATCAGCACGCCATGTGTTGGGAAGCTCCTAGCCAGGCAAGGAGGAAGGATCAAGCAGGGAACTAGCCTTAAGTTCTTGCGCAGCTGCAAGAAGCATAAGTTGACCATCACCATCCCAAACTCCGTGGAACCTTATCTGATTATTCTCAAGGGAAGGCAAACAGTCTATGGAGAATCTTGTAATATAGATAAAACACAAAAAGGTGTTGACTTAGACCTTTCCTAAATAGATCTGGTTGTTTTTGACTGACACTATATGACCTTGGAGCACTGACATTTCAAGAAGGATGTGGGACCAAAAGTGTACTGATTGTAATAGCAAGATACAATATGTAACAAATATTTTAGATAAAGCAACTGAAACTATGAAAAGTCTGAAAACACCATAATTTCTCTCCTTGCCTTGGGGACAAATTGTTTGTTCCAGTACAGGCAGTCCTAGTTCAGTTACTATCTTGTTTAGTTACTTTGCAGTTACCATTTGCAGTTACAATGGTAATGAACAGTAACTTTATGATCAATCCCACATTTATAACCTTTGCAGGTCTGTAAAGCAAAGGAAAGTAAGATCAAAAGCATAGTCATGGTTTCACTTAGCAACCACTTCATGTAAATTGGTCCCAATTGTGGTCACTAAATGGGGACTGCTTACATTTAGAAAGCTACACTGCCACAGCCACATGTTATCATCACCGATTCTTCATAGGCGATAAGGATAGTATAAAGGAGAACAATAATCTACCTGAAATCAGAATTCTGAAAGTTACATTGATGCACTCATTTGCTTCAATCCTGAATTTTTATACTGTTAGTTTTCAGTTAGGAATTATGAATTATAATCAACATTTAAAGAATTTAACATAAACGTCTTACCAAAAATCAAATATATCCCAACTCCAGTGACCAGTTCCTCTTTCTCAATCTTGAGCTTTTGCATCAAGTTAAAAAACAAGATTCGTTGTGAACTTGTCCAGTGCTTTAAAAGTAAGACTATTTCATAAAAATAATTTAGAAGACAACTGCATGTGTTGCTCGGATGACCACATATAAAAGACCAAAAAAGTCAAGGTGGCAGCCACAACCATATGATTAAAACTCTGTCCTTTTTTATTGCCATCACAATGCACTTAAAAAGAGGCACAAATTCAATTGCATGATGGTGGCTGCCATCTTCATTTTTTTGATCCTGCTGTTGATATTTTTTAATGCTGCTGTTTTCCTTGAATGAAACAAATTTTCTTAATACTGAGATGAAACTCTTCCAAACAACAGAAACGTCATGAACTTGAAACAAAAGACGAAGGAGCATCAGTCAAATAAACCAGCAAAAAGAAGAAGAATTCAGAAGCAATCAGGTAAAACTCACAGGAAAACCTCTTGTTCCAGGTAGCCCCTTTTGCCCTTTTTCTCCAGGATCGCCTTGTTCACCCTTTCATGGAATGAAAGAGATATTAGCCACTCAGCCGCATAAACTACTGCTACCAATGATCCAATTGCAGTTTTCTTGCTCCCACCGAAACAAGAAACATGGGTCTAACTGTACCTCTTCACACTCCAAGGAGGGTTTAGTATAACAAAATGACAAAACCAGATAAAACATGGCCCTTCTCATAGAAAGCTAGATGCCAAGGAAGCAGGATCCACCGTTCTGTCTAGGAAGGTAGGGTAAATGCTGAAAAATCTCTGCACAAAAAATCTAGGTAGAACAGAGTTATATTAATACCGCCCAGCATTGTGCCACAAAAATGCCACTCTTGAGGCAAGAGAACATATTCCCATGAGAAATCAGCGAGATTGGAAGATAACATAAAAGACAAAAATCCCTGTACAAAATGCTCACTTTTTGCGCCAGTAAGATTGGACATGGAAGTCAACATCACTAGCTTGGATTTACAAGTCAGCCAGCATTTTGAAGTTAAAAGGTTTGCTGCTGCTTTTTCCAAAAGAAAAGTTCAGTGAACCCAACCAAAGGCTCTCTGATGAGTTGGATTTGAAATCAGATGGTTCTCATCTAACATATAATAATTGGGATGTTGGTGAATATAGTGATGTATATTGGAGTATGATTTAGAGAGACCGAAGTTAAAGCTCAGACTTCTCCACTCAACCTATATCATAAATGTACTTATTATGGGAATTATTAAAGAGAGGGTTTTATGTATGCTATCTTGACCTCCTGGAGGTGATGTGAGCTATAAATCAAATAAAGAAAGAAATAACCATTACTAGGTAAGTGGATATACAGTTAAATAGTCAAAACTGATTAAGTGAGTCTATGATAAATATACAATCTCTAAAGCTCTTTCTTCATTTCTTCATAACATTTTTGTTAATCTTGAGAAACTCTACCTTCCTCATACTTATTTAATATAGTTTTTAGCATAGTTTTCCACCTTTCTCTTTTTCCATGACTATTTTTGCAAGGCTTATGAAATTCTACCTTCCTTATATTTGTTTAATAGAGTTTTTATCCCACATTTCCACTCAAATCATGGATTACTGCAAGTGAGTTCCAGAAAATAAAATGTAAACAATAAAATGTTGTGGTTTTTTAATTAAGAAAAATGCTAATGGACAAAAGCAACAGGCCCAAGAACAGCCAAACTAAAATCAGGCCAAAGACTTCTGACATCCAACCCACACTTGACAGAATATGGATTTTTAAAAAATACATAGATATCTTGGAGTAAAAGGTTCTACACATACTGAGTACTCAGACCAGTAGTTCTTTCCCCATATCCCTACCAGCTGCATTTTACAGTAGATGGGCCAAACTTATGCCAAGAAATTATCACTGCTGTTCTCATTAGGCAGGCAAGAGACTACCCAGGGCCTGAATATTTAGGACTTTAAAGGAGAGAACCAACTCTTCCAGATAAATCCAGCAGACAATATGCAGGTAATCCTCACTTAACAGCTGCCTTGCTTAGCAACTATTAAAAGTTACAGTGGTACTGAAAAAGTAATCTTATGACTGGTCCTCGCACTTATGACTATTACAGCATCCCCGCAGACATATGATTGAGATTTGAGTGCTTCAGAAATGGCAGCTGTTATACCCATTATAGCATCCTCAGTCATGTGCTCACTATTTGTGTGCTTCACAGATGGATTCTGACAAGCAGAGTCAATGGAGAAGTCAGAATTAAAATAGCAAATCATAGTCACGTGATGTCTTGTTTAATGACCATGTTGCTTACTGAAGGAGATGCTGATCCCAATTGTGGCTGTTAAGTGAGGACTACTTTGTAGTTCAAACTTGAAAAAATATACCTCAAGACTTGTTCTTATATTGCACTAAGTTCAAAGGAATGTGAGTAAATCCCTGTGCTGGACAATTGTTTATACTGCATTAATAATAGAAATTATTATTAGCTGCATTTTATTTAAAAAGAAATGAATTTGTACCTTGTCCCCATATCACTGAAAAATCAGGAGTGCTCACCTTTGGACCCACATGGCCTCCTTTTCCTATAGCACCAGATTCGCCTTTGATTCCTGCATTACCCTCCAATCAAAAGCACATATTGAAAGTTAGTTTTTAAAGAAAATGGAATTCCAGACTTTTATGGCACAGAATTAATGGCATTTTTTTTCAAGTACACAGCTAATGGACCTACTGCCACAGATACTACTGGCAGCCAAAATAGTTTTTGTGTTTTTTCTGTAATCATATCCAAGTTTAAGCAATGTCTGCTAAATCACTATGCAGAGAGACACAGACATCCTACTTGCTCTACAGATGAAACTGAAGTCATTTGTTTCTTTTTTAAAATGCAATCCATGTCTCATGAAACAATCCAGGCCCACAAGTTATCTTTGGGGGAACTCACTTATCCAAAGGAATGAAACTCCAGGGAGAGAGGGATTTTTCCCAGAGAAAAAAATGTAATAGAATTGATAAGACTGAAGTTCTAAGGAGAGAAAGATAAAGGAATGATGGTAGTAGTTGGATGCATTCTTTCATTAATCAAAATCTTTCGATGTCCCCACACATTTATATGTACAGCAAACACGATTTAAATTTGAAGTTTGATGAAGGCTTAATTCTCTTGCAATTTATGTGAATTGTGTAATGGTGTCAATATGTGAAATGCATTATTTGTGTCAGTTGATCTGATTTGTAGAATAATATCATTGTGGAGATAATATAGTTTGATTAAATGACATCATTGCAATGACATGGAGAATAACAGATGCCCCTGTTTCCCCCAATCAGTTTATTAAAGCAAGATTCACTATACAAGAATGACAAAATTATTATGAATTATTATTCTGTTGCTGAGGGATTCTGTACCAGAGACAAATTCTTTCTAGGTCTAATCACATATATAACAACACAGACACACACAGAGATAAACACACATACACAATATTTAGTTTACCAAAAGTACGGTAATTTCCACTTTACCTGATGGCCAGGTAGACCATGAGGTCCTAGGGGTCCAGATATTCCTCGTAAACCTAAAACACCCTAGTGAGGAAGAAAGAGAAAAATTAGATTCAATATTAGTGAAAATCCATGGACCGCAACTCCCACGGCTTGGAGTTGGGAACTGAAGTCCATACATCTTCACATCGCCAAGATTGAGAAATCATCTCATAGGATTGTTGTAGGGAAAATAGGAGGAGGAAGGTATATTGTATATGTTCGCCCCCTCAAGTTATTTGTAAAAATAATAAAGGTGAGGTATACATACATACATACAGTACATACATACATACATACATACATACATACATACATACATACATACATACATACTGCTGCACAATATAAGTTAAATATTACCGTTTGCCCTTGTAGCCCAGCTTCCCCAGGATAGCCTTGGTTCCCTTCATTTCCTAGTTCACCCTGTCAGGTAAAAAATGAAAACATAAAAGAAATATGTATTTGTAAACCCAAATCCACTGATATTATTGTATTCTTGCCAAGTACTGACAATCAGTGCTGCTAACCATATTAGTCACAATCCCAAAGGGAAGGAGGCAGAACTACATGAGTATAGATACTTAAGCCATTTACTTGCCTCCATTGCACTTTTCTTCAGTCCAATACATATCACTGGACTGGAAATGCTATGATTTATACACTACAGTAACCACCATGGCTGGGAATTATGAGAAATGCAGTACAATAGCTCTGGATGGGACCAGGTTGAAAAAAGCTGATGTAAGAAGTTTAATAGGGTGTAGGATGCATTTTCTTATTAGCAATTTAGAAAAATATAAAGCTACAATTTTCTGTTTTTGCAAAAATTAAAAAATAAAACAAATCTAATTTTGACATCACTCATTCATATATACACATCTAAAGTTTCTGATATTTCACTTGAACATTTATAGAAAAAAGAGGGAGGGAGGGAGGGAGGGAGGGAGGGAGGGAAGGAAGGAAGGAAGGAAGGAAGGAAGGAAGGAAGGAAGGAAGGAAGGAAGGAAGGAAGGAAGGAAGGAAGGAAGGAAGGAAGGAAGGAAGGAAGGAAGGAAAATTTTTCACATGTTGATTCCTATCATTTAAATATCAATCAGCACATATAGTCAACCTGGCTACATGTACTGACTTCTACTTAAATGATAGGAAAATTGCCATAGGGCAAAACTGCCATATGTTGAAGCTGAGTCTGACTTAAAAGCTCCTCTAGTTTTATAATAACACATTTCCTTTCACCATAATTGACTATGTACGTATGAATGAAATCATTGGGAATAGCATTCCTTTCTTGATCTAATGTTTACGTTCTTCACATTAATATTGTTTTAAAAAATGGAAATCAAACCTATTATTTTCAGTTATACCTCATCTGCAATGCACCAGGCACCAGACGCCTTTGATAATTCAGTTGAAATTTTAGAACAAAGACAATGTGAGCTATTCTAAGAAGTAACTTAAGTTTAGCCATCTGAGGCAATATTTAATAAAGAAAGAGTCTAGATATAAATAAAAGAAAACCTAGCTATACAAATGATAAAATTTTAATGGAAAGATATTTTCCCATAATGTTTTACTAAAGTGAAGGAAGAGAAATGTTTTAGAAAAATGTCAAAGCCTACAGGGCCCTCTAGGGTTTTACAAGAACATTGCCAGTAAGTAGCTGGATTGTAAGGCAGACAAAAAGGAAATTATACTAAAGTCAACCCAGATCACAAGGTAAAGAAATGTTTGTATGCAACTTTCCTTTATCCAACAATATGCCCCTAATGGTCCTACTGGATTTCAGAGGGAGCTTCACTGATGTTTTGTTACATGATTGGATCAATGGAGCATCTGCAGGTCACTGTCAAGATTGTTCACGATAAAATCACTCAAATTTGCCCTCACTTAAATTCTAGCAATGAAGGAACAGTATTGTGATGTTATCTGGGGTGGTCTAAGTCTATGAGTCCCAAAGACGTGAACACAGTCCTCGGAGCTCAGATGCAGCCCCTTGTATTTTTGATCCTTCTCCCTCCTTGTTTATTAAGAGGAAGATTGGATCCTTATGTGGTGGTAAATACTTCTCTTGATCATTCCAGCTGCTTTGAAAGAGATGGGATTGCATCCATCTCCAAGAGAAGATAGCTGCACCCAGTCAATCTGGACAGTTTTAATCTGGTTTCCAACTATATTTTTCGGGAAGGTGGTTGAGAGGATAGTCTATCTCCAGCTCTGGGGACATGGATTATCTTGACCCTTTTTAGTTAGGATTCTTCAGTTTATTCTGTGTCTTAATTTATTGGGCCAGTCTTTCTCCTTTAGCCCTATAATTTTAGTGGAGATTTCTATATGTGGCATTGTCTGTTACCACAGAAAATGTAAAATATAAGTACAATAAGGGGGTGTGATGGCTCAATGGTTAAAGACACTGAGTTTGTCAGCTGGAAAGTTGACAGTCTGGGTTCAAGACCCAAGCATTGCACAATGGAGTAAGCTCCCATTCCTGCCCTAGCAACTGCCCATCTAGCAGTTCAAAAGCATGAAAGTAGATAAAATAGATATCACTTCAGTGGGAAGGTAAAAGTGTTCCATGTGCCTCCACATATAGTCATGCTGGCCACATGACCACACTAATATCTTTGTACAATGCTGGCTTCCTTGGCTAAGAAATGGAGATGAGCACCCCTCCCCAGAGTTGGAAAAGACTGAACAGAGGAAACCTTAACCTTACCCTCTATAAATACAGTAAATAAATAAATGTCTGAAAATGCAGCACATATGGCTAAATAATGGAATGGAAAATGCCATTAAATTTCACTATTTGAAGTATGAAGTATTTGGCATTTTTAAGTTGATAGTGAGCAAACATTCAGCAAAATGAAATACTGTCAAGTAAAATAAATTAATTAAAATACAGAATAAACTCAAGGAAGGAACTTTGTAAGGGCAGGAGAATAACTGGCAAAATACAGACATGAAAGTGAAGTAGGAGTTAAACTTTGTAATCAAATAATTAAAAAATTATTATTAAGAAAAAAATATTAAAAAGAATGCCTAAATTAAGATCTGGACAGGTTGTACATCATGATTTTTTTAAAGTTTAATTATTAGCAGTTCAAGATTTGATCATTTTAATGATAAGAAAGTCAACAGCTTTTCCAAGAACAATTAGAAATATCATTAATTTTATGAATGTCAGTTTTCATTTAAATTGTTAATTCCCCATATCAGGATTGATTCAGCACTGGAATAAGTCTGTAAAAGCATTGATTAGTATTCATGAATTCAATGTTAAATGAGAGAGAGAAGAAAACTCAGACTGTTCTCAGTAAAGCAGTAATATGTGAATGCAATGGTTACTAACCATTAAACCAGGAGGACCTCTTTGCCCAGCAAGACCCTAAAAAGAAGAGGGAAGGAAAAGCAGTTATAGCACCTCATACTGAAGCGAGTTATAAAAGTACAGGAAATCCTTGATTTACAACCACAGTTGGGACTGGAACTTCTGTTGCTAAGCAAGGCAGTCATTGCATCCAATTTATGACATTTTTAATTGTGGCTGTTAAGCAAATCAACACAGCTGATAAGTGTATAACCTGGTTGTTAAGCGAATCAGGGTTTCTCCATTGACTGCTTGTCAGAAGTCAGCTAGGAAGGTGACAGATAGGAATCATGTGACCAAGGAATGCCGCAACCATTACAAACTGCATGCTGGTTGCCAAGTGCCTGAATTTTGATCATATGACCAAGAAGTGGTGGGGGGGAGGGGCTTGTGTGATGCAGATAAAAAATGAGCAAGCCTTTGTCCATGCCGTCTTGATATTTTTGACATCTCCTATAGCCCCCTTTGTAACTATAGACCCCTTTCCTTCTTTTTTACAATGATGTACCTGTCTTAGGCTAAAGCATCTTAAAACTGAAAGAGAAAAATATAATGCAGTGATAAAGAGGAAAAGACCAGGCTTGTATAGGAAAGGATTGAATAAGCTTAAGAGGCTTTTTCTTATTTGCCTAGGGCTGTGGTTCCCAAACTGTGTGCCACATCATTCAAGGGCATTGCAACAAATTCACAGAGGTGTTGTAGAGTAACACAGCAATGTTTGACATCCATGAGACACTATGTGAATTGCAAGCTGAGGTGCACCATAAAAAAAAATACTGAGATACTAGGGGCTCCATAAACTTTTGGCAACTTGTGACTTTACTTTGGTCTATGTTGTATTACCTTCAGCTAATTTTAGAATATTTTAAAGAGAGATTACATTTGAGAAAGGGAAGAGACTGTTTCCTTAACCATAGCTCTAGTGTTTGCTGTGACTATTTATTTTCTTTGCATATAAGTAGTCTTACATTAGCACCACTCTCGCCTGCTTCTCCTGGTTCTCCATCATCCCCTGGTTCTCCCTGCAAAGGACAGCAAGATTATTTAAAATACATTTGTGTCTTTTTTAGGTTCCGTAATATATTGGTGATGAATTCTGACCTGTGATTGAAGCAAATGTTAACAATATGGCCTGACTTTCTAAGCTTCCTCATTACAACTGTGAGTGTATGTATGTGTGACTTGCAAATACATTTGCTGCGTAAACATATGACGTGCATGTATAAATCTGATTCAATCTGAAAAAGCCAAGTAACAGACACTTGCAAATTCAGTTCATGCTGCCAGTGGTATCTTGATTCAGTTTGGCTTCAACTAACTCTGGAAACCTGCCAAAATCCAGAGGAAACAATGAAACATAGTGCGCCTCCAACAATCGGGCCTTAGTTAAGATGGAGCCACTAGACAGTCATTGAGTGGCTCTCTCTTTTTATTTTTGACACCTGTGATACACCTGAATCTCAAAATGAATTTTAATCAGCATTAATAAATGAATAGATAACATACTGATTCAGTATCATAAGAGAACAAGATGCAGACTAGTCAAAATATGCAACATTATGTTTAGAAATAGCTATGTATGCTCTTAATGATTTGTAGATGATTGGATACCTGCTGCCCCATATTTCCTTTTTTACCCGGAGGACCAAGTTCATTGTTGTCAGATCCAAGAAACCCCTGAAAAGAACAAACAAGCTCTTAAGTAGCTTCACAGACTTCTGCTTTTTCTGCAGCTGAAAAAAATGAGTCAGTGTAATAGAAGCTACATTCATCTTAGTATAAAATAGGCTTTCAGTCAAAAGCAACAGAGGAAATCACTGTGGTCGGCAAGGAAATCTTGCAATATAATCTGAATAGCTAGATTCATGACCGAAGGTATAAATACCTTCAAGTAAAACAATTTCTATTCCCCTATCCTTTAAAAAAAAATACAGCAACGTTCTGAATTATTGAACCAAGTAATTTCTTGTGTTTCCAACAATGGACTGGGAGACATTATGTCTTATAGTATATCTCTGCCAAATTGTATGTATCTATATATGTATATACAAGAAATGACATGCATTAGCTCCTCCTGAATAGGAAGACTACATAGGGTACTCTTTTGAACTTGAATCTTGGTTGAATCAAGAGGTTTTCAAAGTTTTTATGTACACTTTGGCATTTCTATTGATCCTATGAGGCTTGATAGGTCCTTATTCCTGGTTTGTACTTTGACTCTGATTCTATGTTCAGCTCTTTGCATGAACCACAAAGGAACCTTTTATCAGGTTATGAAAGCAGTGACATATCGTAAACTTCTCTCCTTTTATTGATGTGTGCAATGTCATGATGCATGTATAGATGGGGCAAAACTTGAGTTGAAACACTGCAATATTAGTTCAATTTGTTAAGCAATTGATAACTGTTGCTGGGAAGCTTCCAGGCCTCTTGTATTCCTTATTTGTATTTATTGTTATATGGTTTGTGGTTCTTCAGCATTAAATTAGATTAGAAGTGAAAAAGTTAGAACACTTTCAGGGCTACACAGTGTAAATTAGAATAGATAGCCACCTAGATGAGCAATCTGCCACAAAGTTATATAAAGCTTTCTTCAGTGCTATTTCCAGTTTTCAATTATGATCAGTTCCAACTTACAGAAACTTCCTACTTAAAGAAAAAACAAAAAACCTTCCAAAGAACTATGGCACCAGAATCAATTTTACAAAGCAGTTACAAAAGTTTTCATGTAAGCATGGAACAGAACAATACAGTAAGTCTGTGCCAAACTTTGTACTATACGGATAATATCATAGCTTTCCTGACAAAAGCATTCAATTATGCAGCAGCAAGAAAAAAAGAAAGAAAGAAAGAAAGAAAGAAAGAAAGAAAGAAAGAAAGAAAGAAAGAAAGAAAGAAAGAAAGAAAGAAAGAAAGAAAGAAAGAAAGAAAGAAGGGAGGGAGGGAGGGAGGGAGGGAGGAAACAAAGAAAGAAAGAAAGAAAGAGAAAGAAAGAAAGAAAGAAAGAAAGAAAGAAAGAAAGAAAGAAAGAAAGAAAGAGAAAGAAAGAAAGAAAGAAAGAGAAAGAAAGAAAGAGCTTTTGAAGTTGCAATGAAGGTATTTAGGCAACCAAGACAAATGGCCCCATTGCTCTTAAATACTTGCTTTGGTACCTTCTCTGCAGCTTTCTTTGAGAGTCAGCAACTGGAAGAGGCCTCCAGACATGTGCAAAACATGGTGATGCCTCTTCCAGCTACTGCAAGAGAAGACTGAAAAGAGTGCAGTTCCAGAAAGGAAGAAATATCAAGTTAAGAAAAACCGGTCATATCACAAATATCTGTGTAATGATATCAGCAACAATAAGGACATGGGTTTGCCGTGGGTTTTTTTCCCAACTCCCCAGCCAAAGTTACATTCTTGGTATTCTCTAGTACTCTCCTGTTCAAGCACTAATGAGGTCCAGTAGTGCTTAACTTTGTAGCCCAAACAGCCACATGCTATTATTATAGCTCTCTCTCTCTCTCTCTCTCTCTCTCTCTCTCTCTCTCTCTCTCATTCATGCAAAAAATAATTCTAAAATTGTTATTTCTAATTATTGTCATTCCATTCAATTTGCTGTTTTTAACTTACACTGTCTCCTCTTGCTCCAGGCTGTCCAGGCTCACCTGGTTCTCCTCTAGGGCCTTCTCTACCCTTTAACCATGAAGAGAAGAAAGAAGAGTTCACTTAGTGTTCATCCACCTATATCATCCCAGTCATTGTTTGGTGCTCACCATCTAGGTCTGTAATCATGTTCATAGTAGTAAAGTGGAAAGGAAGTGGTTTAAAGTCATTTAACTCTAAGCTGGATTACAGCATTTGTGTCTGATGCCCCTTGAGGTAGATTAATTGGTATTAATCAGTCTCTCTGTGTAGATAATGCATTTATTTATCATATAATCATGCATTCACAGGACTGCAAAAAGTTTGAAGCTTGCTGACAACACTATATAGCAGTTTTCTCCTCTTTCAGATGCATTGACACTATATATAGGAGAATCACCAGCAAGAAATTCTGGGAGTTGTGATCTCAAGAGATCTGGGCAGTGACAAATTAGGGAAAGCTGCAAGAGATTATAGTGCCCCCTGCCTATGCATTCAACATAGAATTTAGTTTACCCTTCGTCCTGAATGGCCCTTTTGTCTATGTGATCCAGGAACTCCTTGTTCTCCCTAGACCCCAAAAGAAAAGGACAGTAATTCAATAACCTTATGAAACATGTTTCTTAAAAGATCTAGATTAGAGATGATCTCCAATCTTTCAGAATACATCTGGAAAGCCTTTGTGAGTCTAATCCTTTTTTAAGTCGCCTTTACAAAGTATTCATTAGATTGTAACATTTAAACAGATGATCAGTTTTGTGACTTAATTCAATTCTGCATTTATTCAGAAGCTATATGCATCTTTAAATCGTCTACATAAAAATAGGCTCATCAAAATGTGCTGGCCTAGAAACCAGGAAACAGTTCTAATCCTGTCTTAAGTATGAAAGCCACTAGGGTGACTTTGGGCCAGTAACATTCTCACAGTCCAACCCATGTCACAAGGTTGTTTTTATGGGAAAAATAGGAGAAGAAAGGAATACTATGTATGTTTGCTTCCTTGAGTTATTTATAAAACACACACATACACACACACTATATATATGTATGTAAGCATGTATGTATGTATATGGAGGATAAAAATATATTGAATAAATACCTCCTGTCCATCAGTACCATCAATCCCGGAATTACCAGCTTCACCCTGTTGGAGGAAATATAAGTATGAAATTCTTCGTTATTCTTGCAGCATCAAATAAGAAGCCTTCCATGCATGACACATTCTTTTTTCTCCCTTCCTCTGAATATAGCTTATGTATCCTCAAAGACCCGATAAACCAGCACTGACATATACATAATGTTAGATACAACCAAATAGTTCTGATGAGGTTCTGCTAACCTAATAATAATAATAACCATCGGCATTGACAAATTCATTATCATTCAATTGTAAAATGGAGCTTTACTTGGAACAGTTTACATCCTGAGACAATATGCGTAACACCATCAAACATCAATATCTACCTATCCCAGATCCTTGGGAAGGACTTGATAGGCAGGCAAAAATGCCAAATCCAGACTGAATATCTGGCTGATTGTGTGACGAACAATAAATAATAATATACTGATAAAGAAAAAAATAATAGCCCTACTCAGATTAAGTCACTTCCACCTAATAATTCTGGACCACTTTGAGAGCAAGTCTGGACCTTCATGGTCCCATGACTTCATCACTGTATTTGAAAGCTTTGCCCTCCCATTCTCTCCTAGACTAGTCTTTCAAGAGTAATGTAGCTGGGTGATTCTGTATCTCCCACTCATATGAACAATTTCATATGACATATAATATGAAAGACATGAAAGGGAAAGATATGTTATAATCAAGTACCTCCCCCCCCCCCCACTCACATGCAGTAAGAGGGAAAGACATTTTGTTTCTCAGGACTTGAGGTGGAAGTGTAATTTTGTTTGTTCCTTGTTCTCAGCATTGCAAGGTCAGCAGAAGTGGGGGGGGGAGATAAAACTTTCCCCTGTCCAGTCCTATTCAACTCTAGGAGATGTTTCTTAGTCAAGGGAGCCAGCATTGTCTTTGGCCGGCATGTCTATATGCCAAGGTGCAAGGAACGCTGTTACCTTCCCACCCAAGTGATACCTTTATCTGTTTGCATTTGCATGCTTTTGAACTGCTAGATAGGCAGGAGGTGGGCAAGAACAGGAGCTCACCCCATCAAATGATACTTGGGTCTCAAACTGCTAACCTTCCAGTGATAAGCCCAGCATCTTAACTGCTAGGCCACCACAACCCATGCAGCAGAAATGAAAAGAATGACAAACCATCTTTAGACTGATTTTGAAAGATGATGAAATAAAAATAGTGAAGCTGTGGAGGTGCCCTTATACAGTGCCTTAGACTGCGAAAAGTCCATACCTACCAACTACAAGATAGTAATAATAATCAAAATAAATCTTCTAGTCGTATCTTTTGAAGAAAGCACTTTATTTCTCTATTTTAAAAATTTGCCTACCTTTTTTCCTCTATATCCTCTTACTCCCTGAAACGTAGAAGAAACTGGGTGTTACACAGAAGAAATTCAGAAGTCCTGAAACAGATTTCCAAATACAGAGTATTTTTCTGAACTAGAAATACTAGATAATCAGAAATGCAAATTAGCATTCAGGTAATGGGATTAGTAGATTTTTTTTTCTATACTGCCTTGCAGTATAGTGATACTTCAAATGCTCATTCCCAGCAATTGTTCACCCCACATTAGGAACTCGGCAGCTTCTTTCTCATTTTTTATTGTTCAGAGAAGCACAGAAAGCAATGAATTTCTTACCACCCATAAGATTCCTACTGACTTTTAATCTGATGTTCTTATGTGCAAAAGTGCTTTGCCCTCCCCCATTCATTGTGTTCAAAGCCCTATGAACAAGGATATTATATACCAAGCATATTTGTTGGGTGAAAAAAAAAATCTCCAACTCTTGTTTTGATAGGAGCCAGCAACTCTAGCTGGCAAATTAGAGCAGTTGAGCCATGTGCAAACTTTGCATCTTGTTATATTCTGTTTGTTTGTTGCTGCTACTGCTGGTGTTCAATCTTCCTTTTTTGAGAGGAAATTATTTTTCTCATCTTCTCAGGGACATTCCTTTTGGTAAATACAAATATAATTTACTGGATAAAAATGCACACATTATAACATGGGAGTACTCAGGGTGTGGTCAAATTGTTTCGAAGGTAGCCACAACAATGCAATTCAACCTCCATTTGTCCTTTTTTTTTATGTACATCACATAAGCAGAGTGTCAAACACATCATTGTGGCCACCATCTGGATTTTTTTTGAAGGATAACTTACAGACACCCATGCATTCTCATTTCTTGAAGTGGAAGATAACTATGAAATCATTTTTCAAAATGAAACGAGCACACATTGGAACCACACCAAGGTGGTAAGAAATGAAATAATATGAAGTGTAATGTCACAAGAACACCTAAGGTGATCCCTTTGGAAAATGGTTTCAAGACTTGCCTTGGGACCTCTAGCCCCAGAGCATCCAACTTCTCCTTGTGTTCCATTAGAACCCATCAGACCACGATTTCCCTAAAGCAAAATAAAAAAGTGAAAAATTGGAAAACCTGTCCTTTGAATATGCCCAATGCCTTAGATACATTTGCCTTCTCTTTGAAGGATATATGGTTAATGTCTCTAATTAAAATTTCTGAAAATTGCTGAGTTGTCTCCTGACTACATGCTGTGAAGTGCAGTCTTTGCTGAATCAGACCTAACAATAATAACTAAACAATGTAAGATTAACTTATGAGATAGACAAATATTACCAAAAACTAATTCTTTAATACTATAAATATATTTAGATTGTGAACTTGTTCTTCAAATTTGAGCTTACTGCATATGCTTGTTAAGAAGCATATACAGACACCTGAATGAACACATATCCTGATGAATGAAGAAATGACGCAATGTTTTTCAGAGGTATAGTTCAGATGTACAGATTGCTAGCATTTCATCTTCTTCTCTATCACCTAAGTTTTATATTATTTTCTCCTTATAATAAGCTTTATTTGATCAGTGATCATAAATAACTACAACTGAGGCATTGAGTAAGATCTGCTGTATTCTTTAAACCCTCTTCCATATGACTGACACATTCCATCTTATAAATGCCTGTCACAGAACTATTTGTCTATCTGTGTGCCTCTGCGCCTCCCTCTCTCTCCCTCTCTCTTCCTCCCTCCCTCCCTCCCTCCCCCCCATCTCTGTCTCTCTCTCTCTCTTAGAATATTACAAAAATAAGAGTTAATGTAGATTGCCAGGGATAACTCCAGGTGGTCTTATCTTAAGTGACCACAATGTATTCTTTGAATAAGACTGCTTGGTGTGTTACTTACAATTCCTCCTTCTTCACCAGGATGGCCTAAATAGCCATCAAAGCCTGTCTTTCCCTGAAAGATAACAAGAAGGACAAAGTCAAACTTAATTCAATATAGTGTTGCATCTTATTGATAGCAGAGCTCTTTCTTCTGCACTTCAGCAAATGCATTCCTCAAACAAGAGAATACTTTGCTATCAGTAAATTATTATACTCAAATTGTATGTTCTTATTTTGAAATGTATAATAATTCCTTAATTAAAGTCTACTGACCAAGCTCAACAAGACTAAAGAACAGTGGTAGTGTTTTCTTGCAGACATTTCATTACCCAACTAGATAACATCATCAGTGCTAGAAGGAAGTAGAGCCACTTTATATAAACAAAGAACAAACCTCATTCCCTTTCATTACTCAACTAGATAGCACTGATAATGTTACCAGTTGAGTAATGAAAAGTCTGCAAGAAAATAAGAGAGCATTAAGGACTCCACAGTTCAATCCAAATATTTTCTGATGGTGAGACTAAAGAACAGTCAGGATTTAAAGCACATAGGACCACGTTTGAACAATATGTTATGCCAAAAGCAAACAAACTGTTACATAGCTTAGTTTTCATATACAAACTAGTGTCAAAGAGATACCATTAAAAGATATTTGTGATTCTGGGCTTCCGGTTCCTGTAGCAGTGCCTGCGGTCAGGCAAAGAGTATGCTCTCTTTGCCAACCGGTTTCCCCCCGCCGGTAGACCCTGGACAGGGTCGAAAGTCGCCCCGGAGAGGCGACCACCGTAGAGGAGGGCACTCGTTGATTGCAGAGGGAGCGGCAGCTCCCTCTGCGATCCAAGCAATCACCTTTGGGCCGACGGGGAAAAGATCGGCCAGTAACATGGCCGATCACTCAGCTGCTCTGGCTGAAAGTCACAGCAACATCTAAGCAAAAAGAACCACCGTGGAAGATCCGGGTGAGACCTTTCCTTCCCTCTTGATACTTTACTCATTTCCCTGTGAAAAGCTCTTAGAAATTACTTCCCCCCCCTTGAGAAAGCAGCGTTTGAATACTTGGGGAAAGAGCTGTGGAAAAAAAAATAATAACTAATTTTTATTGTTTATTTGAGCGGCTGGAATTCGGGGGACCCTGAAGAAAAAAGAGAAGAAAAAAAATTCTTACTGTGACTCTCTTTCTCTGCTTGCTTGTTTTCAGCTTAAGTGGAGACCTTTAGGGAGGGGGGTGGAGTGTTCTTCTTCTTCCCCCCCCTCTGAACAGTGCTATCTACTTTAAAAAAAAACAAACGCTACGGCTTCTGGCCGAATTTATGTGGATTGCACGGCTACAATCTAATTCGGAATTTGGCGTGAAGCCCAGAAAGCGCCATTGCAACATTGTAACTATCGCCCAGACGCTTGCATTTCTTTTGGAACTTGTTTAAACTTCTGCCTGCTGTTTTTGATTTTATAATACAAAGTATACTCTCCTGAAAAATGGATTTTTTCGCTTTAGGATTACAATATAATAATTGAGACACCAGTTGCTATTATTTATTTGGATTATAAATTAGATATTCATAATATTGATTGGGACTTTTGCTGTTTTTATTTTTGTACTTGCTTTTTCCTACTTTTGTTTGGATTTTATACTAAAAAAACGAAGAATGGAATCCCACTCAAAACTTAACTATGGATTTATATTAGAAAAAATCTTGGAAATGAAGGAGGAATTAAAAGAACATTTTAGAATGCTTTGGAAAAGGGAAATCCCAGAGTTAAAAACTGAAATTCAACTTATTGGATATGATACACAACTAGGTCTACAACTTAAGGATATGGAAGAAACACATTTACAATATTGAAGAGGAAGATACTACATCTTATACACAAATGACGGAGACTTTGGTTGACCAAAGGCAGAGTTCAACTAAAACATCTATAATTTTAAAAGCAACAGGAACAGACTTTCAGATACGAGACGTTAAAAATGCTGACAACATGAACAAACAACGAACAATCACCATATTGATTAAGACTGATTACATAGTCCAGACAACATTGGAGAAAAGAGAAGACTATGACTGGATTCAATTGTGGAAAAATGTGTATGGTCAAATACTATGGAAGGAATTAGAAGCCCTATTGTGGAAACCTGCTTGGCACAAAAAGAAAGCTAGAATTAGGTTTAAAAGTTAGAGCTAAAATTTTATTGGATGGGTAAAAATGGTTTTTAGAGACTTTGACTGAACTAATATGCTTGAGATTCCTAAGGTTCAAGACTTTGATCTGAGTTAATATTGATGTAAATTATTGATTTGATTATGGTCCGGATGGCAAGATGGAAAATTGGAAAATCTAAAATTAGGAGTTGGATAGAGATTGGTGAAACATTTAACTATGATTTATAAAAATATTTGATAGAGTACAGGAAATAGAATATAGTTGAGAGATATTAAAATATATATATATAGATAATAGGCATATTACAATTTCTATTTTAGAAACAATTATTGTCCTATTATTTTAGGCTTGAATGTAAAATGGTTTTAAAACAGAGAACTATAAACTGAATAAATGGAATAATATGTATATCTTAAAAATAATCTATACTATATGGGTATCCGAATTGTATACTATATGTTTATATAAGGCCAAATTGGAATATGTTAATTGTGAGTTAGTTAAGCCTGAAAACGGGTGGAAATATTATTGATATTGTGTGTCTTGTTGTTTTTTTCTATTTGTTTTTTCTTTCTTTGCTTAGAGAGGGAAACTTTAAAGAAGTAATTCAAATTGTCTATGTATGATTATATTTTTTACTTTGTTGTATGGAGTGCCCTATCTCCACGATGAGTTCCAAGCACTTGGTTGTAAAACAAAAAAAAATCAATAAAACTTGTTATAATAATAAAAAAAAAAAGATATTTGTGATTCTTATTTATTTTATCCATCCAAATATCTAAATACATCCAAATCAATTGTGGGCTGGCTCAATTATTCAGTTCCTAGCCAAGGATTCAAGAAGACATCATAACATGTCTATTGTCCCAATAGGGCAATCTTTTACAAAATTAATGATGCAAAGAGAACTAAAAAAAAATTAAAAGTGCAAAATATTTTGTGAATCATTTGACACTGCACTAAGACCTCTAATTATACCCAACGTGATAATCTACCTTTTCTTGCATCATCTTTCAATCTTAATTTGTAAATCACAATATTCTGTTATTTTTCTTCAGGTTTTTTTAATCAATTAAATTGTCTCCTGATATCATCACATCAGTGAACCAAAGGGATCATTTCTATAAGTAATATAATATACTATATTACTAATGTCTGGTATATTATGAGTGTCTGTTTGAATTTTCATTTCGTTTTGCAACTTTTTTGGCGGACGGGACACATAGTGGTTCTTGCATATAGCAAAGACTAATTTTCTACATTAATTGCAATGAACATTTTTGCAACCCTGTCATGACATTGTTTTTATTCTGTTTAAGTGATTTTGCTACAGTCACTGATGATTTGATCTACACTTTCATTTTCAATGTTATATAATGTTATATAATTCTTTTCCTGTCTTTCTACTTTTTTCTGTGTTCATTTCACCCAAAGATCCACTCTTGACAATATCCACATTTGTTTCTCCTACATTCAATATTCCTCATAATTAAACACCCTTCACTAATTCTCTCATTCTTTCAATGTAAAATATTAAATCAGTTGTATTAAATCTTTCCATTTGAATCATGATGATAATGATGATGATGATGATGATGATGATGATGATGATGATGTCATCCATTCAGTCATGTCCAACTCTTGGTGATCCTATGGGCCAGGTCTCTCCACATCCCTCTTACCTTTCTCTATTAATTTCATAGACACATAATGTATTTGTTTTTCTTTCAGCTGCTTCATTTGCTAATACATTATCCTTATGATTAACTTTTCTTACACTTCAAGTTATAATCTTTTATATGACATGATCAATCACTAAATAGACCTATAAACATCGTCCTCTGTCACTCATCATGACTTTGGCCAATTAAGGCTTTTGCATAATTCTTTTTCTAAGAAAGTGAAGACATCGAATAGGTTTTAGCAGCTTAGTTTAATTCAAGTCATTCCCAGCTAACAGCAAAGGCAGTTTTCTCCAAGCATTTTCATGCTATCCAGGGCAGGCTAAGATCCCTATCTGGAGGCTACATTCCAAGACAATATTCTGTTGCCCAGATCTCACCAATTAATATGTGTAGTGTCATTTACAATACAAATGATACCAAATGGCAGTTTTCCCCTACTCGTGATGGTTTAATATTGGCTAATAAGAAAGAGAGTTATTGGTTCTTTAAATTTTTAAAAAACAGGACTGGCCTGTAAAAGTCTCAGTTCATTTTCCTGTTCTCTCTGCAATCGTTTTATTTATTTATTTAGGCAGAAAATAAGATTTTATTTTATTTATTTATTTGTTAAATTTATTTACCACCCATCTAGCTTGAGGCTACTTTGGGCAGGTTACAACAGCGAAACAGAAAAAAATGATAAAACAAAATGTAAACATAATAATAGGAAAGCAATGAAACAATAAAACAGTAAAAGTATAACAATATAAATTAAAAAGATGGGCAGGGGGAGCAGGAAACTCAAGGGGGAGGTAGGATCAGCCAATCAATCCAGAAGCCATCTCCAGTATTACTATATATGACTGAAAAAAATCAAATAACCATTAGATGGCAGCAAAGAGATATAGAATACTAACTCTTAGCTGCCACCTAGTGATTGAAGAGTTTTTTTCCTTTGTTGTGAACTTCAGTAAATAGCCATTTGTCAGCCTTCACATTGAAGATTGGTTGGGTACAATGTATATGTTGCTTTGTAGTTAGATAGAAATAATTTTATGGAAATAACAAATGGCAGAATTATCCAGAAGATAGATCTAAAGCTATCTATAAAAGTTTAGTTAACATCGTTAATTCAGCAAGGATTTCTGACACTTACATAATAGCAAAAAAGACACTGGTTTGTGTATCCTAAATTATACGGCAGGCATAAAAAATGCTTGGGCAGCCAAGAAATTTTTATATGAAAGTACTATGGATTCATGTGATATGGAACTCAAAGCAATTCCTACGTTCAGTTCTTAAGCTGTAGATGCTTCCCCCCCCCAAAGTCCTAGAACTAAGGAGAAACTTCCTGACAGTTAGAACAATTAACCAGTGGAACAACCTGCCTCCAGAAGCGGTGAATGCTCCAACACTGGAAGTTTTTAAGAAGAGACTGGACAGCCATTTGTCTGAAATGGTATAGGGTTTCCTGCCTGAGCAGGCGGTTGGACTAGATGACTTCCAAGGTCCCTTCCAACTTTATTATTATTATTATTATTATTATTATTATTATTATTATTATTATTATTATTATTATTATTATTATTATTATTATTATTATTATTATTATTATTATTATTATTATTATTATTATTATTATTAGTGAGGCTCTATTAAAGCAAATATAGGTTGTCCTCAATTACGACCACAATTGAGCACAAAATTTCTGTTGTTCAGAGAGACATTTGTTAAGTGAGTTTTACCCCCTTTTATGATCTTTCTTGCACAATTGTTAAGTGACTCATTGCAGTTGATAAGTTAGTAACCCAGTTGTTAAGTGAATCAGGCTTTCCCATTGACTTTGCTTGCCAGAAGATTGCAAAAGAGGATCACATGACCTTGGGACACAGCAACGGTCATAATATGAACCAGTTGCCAAGCATCTGAATTTTGATCACGTGACCTTGGCAATGCTGCAACAGTTATAACTGTGAAAAACAATCATAAGTCACATTTTTCAGTGCTGTTGTAACTTTGAAAGGTCACTAAATGAACTGTTGTAAGTCAAGGACTACCTGTAATAAGATTTAAGGATCTTTTTGTAGATTTACATCCATAGATTTTGTAGATTTACATCCGCAGATTCCTCCAGTTATGTAGATGCCTCCAATTACAAACCTAAATTCAGTTGTACCATTGAATTTCTGGCTACAGATACAGACGTAATGTCACACTGTCTGATCTCATAGCTCCTTATTCTTCCCACAGAGAATCAATAATTTCTTACAATAAGTGTTCTTCAATAAATTACTGACAATTTATTAAAGTTTTTAAATACCTAAGCAGCATTATATTTCCAGCTCAATTTTGGTTTTGTGCTATTAAATTTTTCTCCCATTGCTCACCGGAGAAGTTATTAAACCATCTCACAGAACACTGCAAACATAGTTAGTGAATCTTATTTTGTTTCATTTCATTTTCAAACCTTAGAAGTTACCAGGGAAAACTGGCTGGCTAAAACATATGGGATGCTTGGAATGAAAATTTATATCGATCAAAGACTATGATTTTTACAGCACATTTGAAATTTGGAGGATTTTGTACATTTCTGTTTGATGCATTCAGAGGTTGTGAAAGTAACTGGAGAAATATAGAAAATTGGTTTGCATCCATTTTGTATTTATCTTTTACTCATGTTTCCTCTTATGCATGCTATGTTTGAAACATCAATACTAAGTTCAATTTGCTGTACTTTGTTTTGCCCTGTCAAATAACAAAATGTGCTTGCCATTTGAAGTCCTGAGCATTAAGAGTATGGTAAGATAAGCTTTTCCAGTCAGATTGCCCTCGATATCTGTTGAGCTATTATTCCCAGAAGTCTTAAGCAATATGGCTACAAAGAATGCTGTGAAGAAAATCTGAGTTTAGTAGAGCATGGATAGAAAATCATCTGTGGAATTTTCATTCTATGTGTCTTTTAGATGCTAGTGCAGAAAGCCAAAGATATAAACACAGAACAAAAAGTGATGCTTGACCAATTCTTTCCTTTACTATATAGAGTGGGGAAAGATTGGCCCTTTTATGACTTGAGAACTTCAATTCCCAGAATTCCTGAGCCAGCCAAGTCCACAATTCATAAAGAGGCCATTGTTCCCTACCCCTGCTATTAGCAGAAAGGGGGAGAGCTAAAAACAGTGCTGTATATGATCTCTTTCTGATACCGATGGTCCTCGATTTACAACCATATGAGGGATCAGAAAATTCATCATTACCTGGTAACAATCATTACATGAGACATCACACACAATTTTATAATTTTTACTGCAGTTGTTAAGCAAATCATTCATGGTCATTAAGTGAGATATCATGTGACCCCAATTTGTGATCTCCTGCTGGCTTCCCATTTGACTTTGCTTGTTAGAAGTAATGAATTTGCCTGTTGGAAACTAGTTGGGAAAATTGCAAAGAGGATAGCATGATTGTGGGACACTACGACTCTCATAAATGTATGATGGTGGCCATATGGTTGTAAGTGTGGGGACTAGTAGTAAGTCACTATTTTAGCACTGAAGTAACTTGGAACAACTGCTAAACAAATGATCATTAAGCAAGGACTATCTATATCAAGCAATAAATTAACGGTATCCAAATGATGATTTCAAATTTAAAAGCACATTATCACTCCATCTTGTACTAGGTAAGCATTAATCAGCATAATTTGAAAATAATTTCCTTAACTATTCAAATCTTACCTTATTTCCAGGATATCCAGCAATCCCTTGAATTCCATCTTCCCCGAAACATTTGCAACAAACTTTACAGCATTCTCGTTCTATAATAGTGTCCTTCAAAACAATAAATGCAAACCGGTCATTGTTACAAAATTTTAACAATGTTCATTAATTAAAAACTGACCTGGCTCTCCTTTTATTTTTCATTTTGCTGTGAAGAAACTTACAATGGTTTTTCTCAACATGCTTGGTAATTCAGGGTTTCCAAAATATAACGGCTCCCGATAACTAAATCCTCTACCAAACTCAAGTTCTTGCAACATATGATATTCTGGAAAATGTTTTAATCCAACAATCCAGAATGCATTTAGTCCTGAAAAACAAAGGAAGGTTGCTGTTTGATTTTCTAAATTAGACGTGGCTAGAAACTGGATTTACCTTTTTTTTTCAAGTCTGGGGAGAAGAGACAAAGGAGATATCTGTGTTATTCATAAAACACTCAAAACAAAATTTCCTGGATGCTTAAAGGCTCAGATATGCTAAAGACTGTTATATTATGAAATGAATGTATTTGTATGTGAATAATAAGTAAACTAAAGCAAAATAAGGACAAGCAGCATGTTCATAAACAGTTCTCCTTTTTTCCCCTCCTTTTAGGTAAGCTGGTAAAAAGCAGGTTCTACTTAGATCAGGAACAAGTTATTGTACAAAATAAATCACTGCTGTTCCTCTATTTTAAAACCAAGAGCTGTTGGTGTGTGAATCCTAGTTTGTTTATGAGAATTTATATGGCCACCTCAATGACTTTGGGTGGCTTACAAAAAGTAAAAACCTAATATACAAACATTAAAAACCATAACACACACACACACACACACACATTTCTCTTGTTACTGAGGTACAATAATTTCATTTAGCTGCATGTTCAGACTAGGGATAGAAAGCTATCTTGTTACAATTTTTGTAGGGAAAAAAATGATTTTTGGATCATAATATTTGGATGACTCATAGTCAGAATGAAATATAGGTAACATTCATTATTCCCCAGAAGAAGAAGAAATCCAATTCCCTCTTGAAGGATTTTATATATTTTTCTTTTGCTTTCTTTCCATGTAAGAAGTACTTGGCATATTCACATCCATGTTTGGTTTCTCTCAAAGGTTGATTCCCCCTTGCATGAATAATAGGAGTCCAGCTAAGATTATGCTCCAAGCATGCTGATGGAAATGCTTGCCTGGAGGAGAGGAAGAGTATAGCAACAGCTCATTCATCTTACCTTTGGTTTGGGGCAAGGAGTCCTATTTCCCCCTTTCACTCTACATTTTTAAAGAATACGCTTTGTGCAGAGTTTTACCTTGTATTTTTCACTGCTTTTTAATATTTTCATACTGCAAACTGCGATGGGTTGTGACCTTGTAGAAAGCAGTATAAAAAACTTATGGTTGTCATCATCATGACCTGGATGACTGAGAATCTCCATGACATTTATATAAAAAAAAATAATTATAGATACCACCATGTTTTCAACATCTAAGGAGGGTTGTACGGCCATGGAACAAAGTTTGAAGATAGAATGGGGAAGAGGACTGCAAGGGAGAGGGTACACCCCAATTTTTTCAGAATAAACTGATTCCAATAATGAAAGCAAACCATGTGCTTTCATCTTAAAGAGGTAAAAACAAATGAGTTCATTAATTCTCTAGGAGAGCAAACCTTCTAGGTGATCTTGAATTCTTTGTCTATCAAAATGAATTGGAACAGCTAGTGGAGAAAGTTTTTGGGAACTAGAATCTAAGACCTAGCAGCTCCAAGTTCTTCTTGATATGGAGTTTTATGTTTATTAATAATATTGATGTAATTAGGCTTATAATTTATATAGAATCTTCTTAATTTAATTCTCTAACAGGCAAAATGGCTCCAGAAAACTTATTCTCTGCTCCAGCTGTACCCGAATTTTAGCAACTTGAATATATTCAGTCACTATCCTAACGATGAATACTTCCATACAATAAAGTCATGATTGCAGATAAGTCATGGGTGTTTTTTCAGCCCTGAAATGTTTTCAGACCTGTTTGTAGGAGTGATCTTAGTTTTCTGAGAAGCAAGGAAGCTGCTGGAATCAGCTGTCTCTTTTACACATGTTGAGCACATTTGGCTAAAATTTTAAAAATCCTTCAAGACAGCTGGGAAAATATAACAATTTTATATCCAATGTGTTTTGAAATGAATTCTTTTTAGAGGATATCATTTTTTACAGATAAATCAAGACAGTTGGAATCTGTTCTTTCATTACAGTTATTCAGAAACAGATTTTTCTTTAAATACTTTGTAAAAATAGTTGATTGATCTTCCACCTCTTTTTCTTCTGAGTCTTCAGGGCACATAAGATTTCAACATGTCTTAAAGTACCTAGACATTTTTTTCACCGATGTTTCAGAATATCATCTCCAGCATTGATTGCCCTGTATTTATTGTTAAGCACTGGAGTGATCATGCATCAAAGGACTGTACTCCATCAATTTTTTGGCTAAAAAATTAGCTTCTAAGACAGAGTGCGCTTGATTATTTGCATTGCTACAGAATTATATTTCTCTAGCTAATATTTCAAAGAGACACATGATTTTAAAATGCTGTTTGGCAACCTCTAATAAAGGTACCCTAGGAAGTTCTGTCTTCATCCTGGAAATTACACAAATTGCTGGTATTTATGCACCACCTCCAAGATAGATAAAAAGACAATACTTTACAATGTCATTATAAGTAAAGAAAAAAAGGGATAAGCAAGGCAGACTCCAAAAACTTAAAACATCTTTTTTCCTTGAAATCTATCCTGCAAGTAACCAAATATTATGGTATAATAGTAAAATGCAAAGATCTTTTTTATTATCAGAATACCTTGTCCACGGAGACCATCCACTGTAGTTTTAAGAACATCTATCCTATCATCGGGTCCATCAGAAAATATAAGAAGAGCCTGTGATTGAAAAATAGCAAATGAAGATGGCATATTATATAGGTGGGTTTTGCAGGAAAGTCCATCTTAGGGGGTTTGGGCAGATTAAAAAGTTGTATGATAGATCTTGCAGCTGACTGTAATATTTCACTTTCTTAAATTTGACAGAGCCTTGTAATGGACCATTACTTTTAATTAGGGAAACTGAGAGCCATCTTTGCATACTACAGGTTACCATAAGTGGCCAATTGGGAAAGTTGGTCAAAATGGTAAATATGGCAGCTGAGATAGAAGTCTTATTCTTCTTTCTACTGTATGATAACTGCCACTTTCTTATCCTTTTAATGCTTCCCTTGTGACCTATAATATATAAACATGGTTTCCATGATTCTATCTTGGTTAAGAGTAATTGTCTACTAGCAGTTTTCTTCCTACCCTCCAAACAAATGAATATGCCTCCAGTTCTGCCAAGAAATAAAAATGATATTGGCCATATTCATTTTTAAAAAAAGGAAATTAGGTTTGACAGCCCCCTCAGATAGAAGGTCCTAGTGGGCATTGTGGACTTTTGATGAGCCACAATGACTGCAAGACTATTGCCTAGCAATCCAAATTTTTGGTTAATTGTATGGTAATTGCATTACTCATCACTCTGCAGACACCTAAAAGGATGTGATAAAACTCCTTGCCCTCCCCTGTCCAATTTGTTTGCCTTGCAAGGATTGGAATACAGCACTGTTTTCACATTAGATGAACTTTTAACTTCCTTTCCTTTATTCATTTTTTTCAAACTTCTGATTACTCCTCAGAGGATAATTTGACATGCCTGGAACAAAGCAAGGAATCACTCAATATTCATTGAAATGTGCTTAAGTCATTCCTGCTACATAAAACAACAGCAAAATTATTACCTTCACTTTGGCAGAGTCCACAGTAATCGATCTGTCCCAGAAAGACTGCAGGAAGTCCACTGTCAAATGAGTTTCCACAGTTGTTTGTACAGCCCAGAATTTTTGAAAGATCTCATCGCTGTAACTTTCAAAACCTGAGTCAAATAAAGTTGGGATGCTTCCTGTGTATACTTGGTACCTGAACCTGATGTCATCTGCAGTTACTGCAGTACAACTGATGTTGTTTACAATACTCATTTGTTGAATGATCTGAGGCAAGAATGCTTGTATTTTTTCCTTCAAACTGGCTGCAGATGGAGACCTCGCAGGCTCAGAGATATCCACCCCTATAGAAATATCTATCTCACAATCTGTAAAAAAAAGGGAAGGAAAATGTGCAGTTATGAAAATTATCTTCATCTACAATCTTTCCATCAGGACTGAGAATAGGAGTAAAATAGTAAAAATTAAAAATAGATGTTGTAGTTAAAATATCTGGGTAATCTTCAATTAATATAATCTGGCTTGAAAAAAACACTTGGTTTATTGTTACTATTGTTATTGTTACTATGAGTATATTTGTAGCTCAGGATTGAAATGAGGGGATCTTGGTGGTCTCTGAGCTTGGTTGTTTTCCTGCAAAGATTTCATTAACCAAACTATGGTTAAGTGTGTCCGTATGTTGTGAAATTAAAGAGTTTTCATCATGTCTTCTGACTAATAGTTGGTGGTTGTGATTGCGTTCTGCTACTCTTGTAAGATTCATGTGGACAGACATAACCATGGGTTCAACTGGGAAACTGTGATATCCAAGACCAAGGCAAGTCCAAAAATGCTAAAGAATTTCTGGAAGCCTGGCACTGTGACAAATTGGCCATCAATAGACACATAGACATATCGAGCATCTACATACTGTCCAAAAGAAACAATCAACAAGCCAAAGAGAGAACAAAAGATCAAAGCACTTCCCCACCAGCAATCAACACCCAGATGAGCATAGTTTAACACCAAGTTTAACATCAAATCAATAATCAAGAAGTAAACAATATCCCTATCCAAACAAGCTAACAGTAAACAACAGTAAACAACCCAAACAAAAAAATCCCAATAAACCCTTTTTGTTACTTACTGAAAATATCTTAACGCTGGTATTTAAAAAGAAGAACTGGTGTTAGCCCAGTTGGAATGATGCAAAAAATAAATCAGAATTTCCAAAGTAGTGTAGACAAGTGGCAGAATATTTTAGTTCCAATAATAATCTTGCAGATATCAGCATAATGAGATTTTCCAGCAATAAAGCAATTCTGGACTATGACACGGATCAGAGCAAACCCATAAGTTTGCTTGATTTTATCATTTGAAGTAGATAGTTTATTAAGGGAAACATACAGATTCTCATTATTTGCTATGTTCTATAGTTACCATAAAGACTGAATTAGCAAATACTGAACCTCAGCTGGGAATGTCGGATGGCTAAGTTGGAACTGGTCAACTCAAATTTTCCATTACTCTGTGCAAGTCCATGAATAATCGCAAAAAAACATTATAAATATTGATTCTGGGGTTACAAATAAATTTTAGCAATTAGGCAAATTTGCAATTATGAAATCAGTGAATAATGAGGATCACTGTTTTTTTATGTTTCTCAATAAAAAATGTTAAGAATTAAGCATGATGACAAAGATGGTGAATGATACTTTTTTTCTTTAAGTGTTTCTGAAAATGTAGAAGCATATCTCTCTCTCTCTCTCTCTCTCTCTCTCTCTCTCTCTCTCTCTCTCTCTCTCTCTCCCTCCCTCCCTCCCTCCCTCCCTCCCTCTCTCCTTTCTCCCCAACATAGTTACTATGGAATAATTAAGCATATGTATGAATTTCCTTAAAATTTGGCACATTTTTTTTTTAAAATACCACAATTATGTCAGTGCACCCAGCACAAAGGCTTATAAATGTTTTTAAAAGGTATACTCTGTTTTGCATGATGTGCTCTGAAAACAACTTAAGGGAACAAAATAACCTTTTTTCCAAAGTTACAAAATGATCAGCTTGTGATAGAGCCAAGAGGCTCTAAGCAAGCCACTAGATGCTGCTATAGCATTTTACAATTTACTATGAACAAGTTTTTATTAATTGTGGGAACTGTTTGATTTGGATAATCCCAGATGTGAACTTTTGGGCTGGAAATAAACATTTGATGTGCTAGCTTTGACTTGTTCATGCCCTGCACCAAGAAGATTTCTGTGATCTTTAATAATGATCCTTATGATGTCTGTATCAGGACAGATATTCCAATTTGAACTTGGGTATCAGGTAATCCAGACTCTTGGATTTCTAATAAAATCTCCAAAGATATTGCCCAACATATTCCATGGGTGATTCCTTATTGCTTCTAATAGATCATATATAACATGCCTCACACAACCTATATAATAATGTTCAGATGAATAGGAGGAAAAGATACCCTTAATTTTAAAACTTTCCAGCTGCAAAAAGCAGCCCTTTCTGGAATGCCTGTCACTTCTAAATCACTTTTGGTCCTCTCAAAAACTCCCCTCCCCTTCCTTTCTTTGTAGGCCATAAACATATTGTCCTGGATAGCGAAGTTAAAGTTCTCAGAACACTATTATGGAAGCTCAAGTTTGTCAATTTGAATGATGAGAGCAGACAATTGAGACAACATCTGCTTCTAATATCATGGATTCCATGCAAAGATTAGTTCATAAATATATTTTCTCATTAGATACATGCTAAGAATGAATGGTTCCCATATACTACAAAAAGAAATGAGAAACACAGCATCATTAGATAGAGACCATTTAGGCTGATCAGAAGTGGCTTATAATTATTTTTAATATTAAAAAAATGTATTCAAAAGGGTGAGGCAGGTGATAAGCAACCAAATTCCCTACTCTTAGGATGTATTTATTTATTTATTATTTGTTTATTAAATTTCTACTCCGCCCAACTCATTTAGATAACTGTATTATTACTGTTGTTTTTTATAAATTTTATTTACATCTGTCATATTTATATACATGCTTTTCCCTCATTGTGAAAATAGCAATAACTTAATACTAGCCACTCTAAGGAGAGTTATGTGTGAGAATCGCATCATTCTACATCTCAGAGTTATCAAGTTGCAGCTTATCTGCAATCCCATATAAATAAGTAGGGGGGGAAACTGTTATTTGTGAAACCAAACATTGTTTTTATTTTGTGTATCTGCCTATTCTTTGTCTTCTAGTCCTGACCACTTTGGAGCTTTATCTTGATTCTTGATTTGTCAGACTTTGATTTTGGATTAACATTTTTTGCTTTCCAGAAATATATTTGGGGTGAGACTGATCTACTAAATTATTCTTACAACTATAACTGAGTAGATTAGAATTGGAATTTGTGAATCTTATAAATCAATACCTTGGTCCTCAATGACTTCCAAAGGTTCTGTCTTCAGAAATATATTCCATCACTGACATTCTAATTTTAGAGATTTCGTGCTAATTTTAGCCTGAATCAACTGATCTGGGTTTTAACTGCAATATTTAATATTTAACTCTTATTAAGTCATCTCTATAGAGATAAGGCTATAATTAATCTATAACTATAGAACCAATCTGATAAAAGAAATTCTGTATCACTAAAATTAACTGTACCTCTAGCAATAATACTGGATCCAAGGAAGTGTAATATATACATACACATATACATATCCAACACACTGATTACTATAGTAAGCAATTGAAACACATTTAATGACACATCTGTCTTACCTGATTTTAATGACAATTTATCAACCTTCATCTAGTATAATATTATATTCAAATTCTGATTTAAGATTATTCACTGCCTCATATGGTTTTGATATAAAAAGGTAAAGCTTGAGGACATCTGCATATTGGTGATTCTTTTATCTCCAACTCTGAATAATTTCTCCAGGGTTGTTTCATGTAGATATAGAACAGCATATATTAAATTAAAAACTGAGTCTCATGGAATTCATAATATAACTACAGTAATTTCTTAATTGTATTTTTAAATTGTCATCACAGTAGGATAGTGTAGAGCTGTGGTGGCTCAATGGCTTACTCACCTCAACTTCTGCCCACCTAACAGTTTGAAAGCATGTTTTATGTGAGTAGATAAATAGGTACCACTTCAGTGGGGGAGAGGAACAAGTTGGTACTCTGTGCAGGCAGTCAGATTCCTGCTGGCTCTGAACCTTCCTATTTGTGGCACCCGTTTATGAGGTGGCTCCAGGGAAGGGAGGGGGCCTAGGATGACACTGCAGGAAGAGCCATTCATCTTTCTTTCTACTGCGAATCCAGCTCATCCTACTATATTGCACTTTGGGAAGCATGCAAGCATGTCCTACAACAGACCTGGTAAATTGGCAGCCAAACTACTATTCTGCACTAGCATTGTGGTCTCCTGGCTAATGTAACAACAGCAAATGAGAAGGGAGAAGAAGGAAGAAGAAGGGGGAGGAAGAAGAACGAGGAGGAAAAGAAGATTGATAACATTGACTTCCTGTTATCATTTTTGTGTTCTTTTAAATTACTATAATCTACTTTCCTCAATACCAAATGCATTCAGTATTTGTTAAATTTCCTCTTGGATTCTCTTCACACAATTGCAGCCTATTTTTTCTCTTTTGATAGATAAATATCCTTCTTAATTGAAGCAAAGCAATTACTTAAAAAGAAAGTATTAAAAACTATCTCATCTTTTGCAAATAAAATTAAACACTCTGAGATGGAAAAAATAAGATGGAGATGTATAGAGTTTTAAAAATGCTGAGACTTACCTGGAGTGGGTTTATCACCAGGATTACAGATCTCTTTGACAATCTTCCTTGTATCACTTTGCAGTTGTTCAAAGTCCTCCAACACATACACTCTGCTAGCAAAGCCAGCAATTTTTTGGAGCTCAAAAGAAATTAAAGTCCCAATGCCTATTACAAAGATTTGGACGCCATCTTTTCTTAGAGCAATGGCTGCATCCTCCACTTTGTCATCAGAGAGCCCGTCTGTGATGACAATCAAATACTGCACCACCCCATTATATTGTCGGCCACCATTCGCAGGTTCAAAGAAGCTCCTGACAAATTTCAACCCTGCGCCTGTGAAAGTGCGAGCTTTTAACTGAACAATTGCATCGATCTTCTTTTTTATGGCATTATTATTAAAAAATTCATTGAGATAAAATTCTTTCTGAGGGTCTGTGCTGTACTGAGCCACCCCAACCCGGACTTTGTCCTTTGCAATGATAAAGCTGTCAACTACTTCTTTCATGAACGTCTTCATAGTAGAAAAGTTCTGTTTTGAAATGCTGTCTGAGCCATCAATCAGAAACACAAGATCTGCCTCTCCAGTACTACAAGCTGCAGAAAGAAAAATCCATTTGATTGTGAGATACAAAAGGATGAAGTAACTCTCAACACACCTAAGGTAATATTCTGAATACACTTCTAGGAAATAGGTTCTATTGAGCTCAGCAACACTTACTTCTATAATACTAAAATTATTATTGGGTAATAATTCCACACAAATCAGTAGATTTTCTTTCCAGAAAACGTATTCAAATTCTGTTTTATATATAATATTTTGTATTTTTGTTAAATTAACAAATATCTTTTTAGCACTGAAAATACCACAGGTAATTCTCGGCTTATGACAATTCATTTAACAATGATTCAGGGTTACAACAGCATTGAAAAAAATGACCTGTTCTCAAAATTATAGCTGTTGTACCACCTGTGCAAGATCACATGATTGTGATTTGGTGCTTGGCAATTAGCTCACATTTCCAACATTTGCAGTGTCCTGCAGTCATGTGATCACTATTTACAACCTTTTCAGCCAACTTCCAACAAACAACAATCACTTAACAGTTGCATGATTCACTTACTGACCATGTGATTTGTTTAACTACCAGGGTCATAATGATCACAAAATTGGTTCTGGTCATGGGATGCCTTGTTCAATGAGCGCATCTATTAGTGACCAAAATTCCAATTGTGGTTGAAAGCTGAGGACTATCTGTACCACATAACATAATGTAACGTAACATATTATAACAGTAATATCTTACAGACGGCCATACTCAACAGATCTGGAGTGTACCATGTTAAAAAAGGGTAGGTTATCTCATAACATATTAAACTTTGAAGTACTGCAAGGTATTTTTTTTCTCCTAATGTGTGCCTTGAGGACTGAAACCTTTGAAAAGGAAAGTTGTCATTTACAGCACTGTATTTCCTCTAATGTTGGCTATTTATATTATTTAACCTTGGTAAGCAGATAGGGGAACTTCTGGTTGTTGTTGTCCTATTTCTCCTGAAGTGCCACACTTATTATATTATATATTCTACATTGCCTAACAAAAATGTTCTGCAATATGAATAACAGAGGAACTGAAGTAAACGAAATACACTTCTTTCCAAATGAAGATCAGTAAATTACATGAATCAGATGCATAGAAAAGTAAAATATATTATTGTATCTTGTACTTCCCAGACCAAATTCCTGCTCTTTAACTATATCTAGCATATATCCTAATATCCCGACTTGACCCCCTACCAAAAGTTTGCTATGTTCCATACTGACAAAACATAGCCCAGCCTTCTCAAATTTATGTATGACAGCTGCTTCTCATTTGGCCAAGATGCAGATTTTTAGAAACTACCTTGCCAAATTAAGGGAAGCCAGGAACAAAATGAGGGACTGCAGAGGGAAGAAGTTCAACTAGTGTCCAATTCAATTCCTCCAGTCCATCCCAAGTGGCTTTATTCACCAAGTAGAGAAGAAGATTCAGTTTAGTGTGGCAATATAAAATGAATGCTAATAATAAATCAAATGTATACATAAACAAAGGTTCTAGTTACCTGGTTTTGATTCATCACATATAAGATAAGTTATGTTTTCATATAAACTGTCCAGCGTGTTGTAACTGGGAGTAAAAAACCATTTTCCCTTCTCACCAACTATTTCTGCTAGTTCTGTTCTATTCGCGTCTTCTATCCCTACAGCAATGACCTGGATGCCTTCTTGCTTCAAAGCCTGAATTGCTGCTGAGAGATTAGGTCTATCTGTGGGTGTTGTTGGTTCATCTGTGATCAGGATGATGATCTTTGTGATACTTAGGTATGATGTTCGGCCACCATAAGCAGCACCAAAGCGTTCCCTTGCAAAATTCAAAGCTCTTGCTGTATAGGTGAATTCTCTTAAAGGAACCAGATTTTTAATGGCTTCCCTGAGTTGAAATTTTGTGGAATAGGTATTTAGCTGAAATTTTTCCTCAGGTAGAGTCCCAAAAATAACAACTCCAAACTGAGCATTGTCTTTGCCCACAACTGAATCATTCACAATTACTTCCATAAGCCTTTGAATCCCCTTGAACTGCAGATCTGTAATGTCTCTGGATCCATGAACTACAAAGATTATGTCAGCAACTTCAGTTCGCTTGCATACTGTCATTAAAAAAAACAAAATGGCAGTGTTAAAATAAATTTCTGCTGTTTTGCTTCAATAATCTAGTGTCAAATGCTTCCTCAGCCTTGCTGTTAACTATTAGGACATTTCTTTGAAAAATATGAATTGCTAAAGGTGAAGTTAAAATAGAAACAATAGAGAATAGTGCAAAAATAAGAGTATAGATGGCTGCCTAGAGGTTAAGAGCTACAGCTCTCAGAAGCTCTGGGATAAATCGCTCTGGGGAGGGATTGCTGAAAGTTGTAAATTAGCAACATCCAGAGATTGCACCCATGGAAAAAAATTCTTAAACCAAGGTAGGATTCATAATGATTAAGTCGCAGCATTTAGCAAAGGCAACTGTTGAGAATAAGGAAAATGATCTTGATGGAGAGGAGGGATCTGTTACCAGTGCAACAAGGAGGGAAATACCACTTAAGCCAAACAGTGAAGGAAGAACATGATTGATACCTCTCTAATTCATATGAGGGAAAGAAGAGGGAAACCCAGATAGTCCTTGACTTACAACTATTTGTTTAACAATGGTGCAAAGTTATAATGGCCTTGGCAAATGTGGTTTAATAACACTTACTCGGTTCTGTACTCATGCTTAAGACGTACCATCCCCATGATCACAACTGCAATTTGGGGGCTTGGCAACCAGCTCACATTTACAACTGGCCGCAATATCCTACAGTCATGATTACAATTCGCAAGATTTTTTGCCAATTTGTAGCAAAAAAAACACCTATTGAGCAAGCTGGATTCACCTAATGACCATGTGATTCACTTAAAAACTGCATTATTTTCTTAGTGACGGTGGTAATTTACTTTGTGACTGTCATAAAAATTTTGATCCAACTTGAATTATGACTGCAATGTCTTACGATGGAAGTTCTGGTCCCATTTGTGTTCATAAATTGAGAACTAACTGTAATCTGATTTGCAAGATTATGTTACTACTTTTTTTTCCTTCCATTCAGTCATATCTAACAAGTCTCTGCATTGTTACTATAGCGAATTTTAGTAAAAGCAATTTTAGTCTTAATGTGGAGTTGATTTTTTGGTTTTATCTACATTTTGGTGGCTGACATCGGAATTATCCAAACTACTTTAAAATGTATTGAATGAACCAGAGTACTTTCTACTCTCTTAGCATCTAACATGGACTTCATCAGATGCATAGATACTTTTCTCAGGAATATGTAGGCAGCTATCATGTAGAGTAGAGGAAATAATGACTATAGCTGTTTTGTGCAGTAGGGAATTGGACACTTTGTGAAGCCTGTTCGTTTCTTTTGAATAAGTCACTTTTTCCAACTGTCCTTCAAAAAATATGTTTTTATAAGGATATAATATAAAAGAATCCAGTTTTGTTATAAGAAAGGTAGGAAATATACTGTATAATCTGCATTAGAATTCCTTCAAATTTCAACATATTATATATATATATATATATATATATATATATTATATATATATATATATATATATATATATATATATATATATATATATATATATATAATATATATATAGGTCTTTGGTAATTCGGGTTTTCTCCCGTGTAAATTGGAAGTGTCTTGGCGACGTTTCGACGAAGTCTCATTCGTCATCTTCAGGCTGGTGTCTCTTCGGCTCGTGCTTCTAGAAGCACGAGGCCGAAGAGACACCAGCCTGAAGATGACGATGGACTTCGTCGAAACGTCGCCAAGACACTTCCAATTTTACACGGGAGAAACCCGAATTACCAAAGACCTACATACAAAACCCGTGAAAACCTCAGAAAACAAATTATATATATATATATATATATATATATATATATATATATATATATATATATATATATATATATATATATATATATTCAAAAAAAATTGTGGCTGACAAAGAGTTAGTGGAGACTAGTATAGCTATTTCAAGCTCTTTAGCTCTCATCAGCTAGTCATACCCCTCTGGGATTCGAACCTGGGCAGCAGCTTGCATGTTAGGCAGTTTGAAGGCAATTTGATTAGTGCTTAAATCTTACTTTTCAAACAATGACTTGAGAACAGCACAATTATTTAGAGGATAGAAAACAGGCTGCAGGGTAAAATTAGTTCTGATCTCAAACCTTTTACTGCTGTTTTCTACACAATTACTTGCCCTGTGAGGTAATCCAGATAACAAACACAACCAGGAGTATGAATCCTGAGTTTATTATAAGGTTACATTGGTTGGGCCTCACTCTTCTGGTGTACTGGAACAGCATTAAAACTTGGCCCTGCCTGCTAGCATGGCATGCAACTTTAGGATTGGCTGATGGCTTAAGGGCAATCCCTCTGTCTTTTTAACTTCTCAAATTTTATTTTATTTTTAAATTAGTCTGTTTTTTATATAGATTTTATGGCTTTATTTGTAAACTGCCCAGAAACACTTAATATACAAATTTGATTAATTAATAAATAAATAGTCTTACAAGATTAAAAATATTTATCCCCTTCTTTCCTTTTACTCTCAGGAAAGCTTGGGTCTCGTATAAAACATTTCCCACATTCTCCCTCCTGAGGCAGAGATATCTTTTACATGCTGTCCAGTTGCCCAATCTGTGGCTTTCCCTATTGTCTCCCAGGTCATTCCCACATACTATTACAATCATTAACCCTGACCCTGGCAATATCTGGCTCTGGGTTATAGCAGAAAATATGGAGAGTGCAAAATAATTTTCTGAAGAAATAACATTTCTCGCTTCAATACTTACCCTCCTCAGGGTTGCAAATTTGAAATAGAATTGGTTTCACCAGAAACACGAGGGATTGAAAATAATCCTCTGAAAATACTTTATCCTGAGTTCCAGCAATGTCTAAAAGCTGGGAGTTGTTCGCTTTCAGTATTCCAATTGCATAGATGATGACACCTTTCTTCCTGAGTGCCCTGGCTGCTCTTCTCACGTCGTCGCTAGATTCCTCATCTGTGACCACTATCAAATATTGTTTTACACCCAAACGCCCTCCCTCAGATGTGCCAAAGTAAGGGGAGGCAAAGTCTAGAGCTCTTCCAATTCTGGCTCCTTCTTGAACCTGCCTCATTGTAGTTATTGCTTTCCTCAGGTCAGCCTTGTTGTTGTACTTGTTCAGTGGGAAAACTTCTTTTGGATTGAAGCCAAATTGGAGCAGCCCAATCTGAACTTTATCAGTCCCAACATCAGACTTGTTCACAATTAAATCAACGAAATCCTTGATCTGTTCAAATTCAAACTGATCCATACTTTCTGATGTATCAATTAGCAAAATTATGTCAGCTTTCAAGTTTTTACAGGCTGAAAGTAGACAGATGAAAAAGAGATATAAATATATTAAATAAATATGCAGAATGTTAGAGGCCCAATTAATAGGACATTTTCATGATTCAAATCAATAAGACCTTGGCATTCACTACCTAAAAAATGTTTTTTGACTGTACACAATGTCTACTCTGAGGTCATTCTTACCAAATTTCTTAACAAGAGATTTTCCATAACCTATGCTGCACTTCATCTTTGCAACTGAGTTTTCACTTTTTAAACAATAATGGGCTTTGTTCGGCTTCCTAAAATAATGCAAAATTAATGACTTGGGAGTTTTTAAGAAACCTTTAAACAGCAGCTGGATTTTTGTTGGGGTTTGCTCAGTTAACTATACTGCAATCACTATAATAACCATATAATAGGCATATGCTAGGGCAGGGGTAGGCAACCTTGGCTCTTTTATGACTCATGGACTTCAACTCCCAGAATTCCTGAGCCAGCCACGAGTCATAAAAGAGCCAAGGATGCCTACCCCTGTGCTAGGGGAAAAGAATGAAGAGTAGCTATGTTTTATATTATAATATTCATGCGGTTGTATTTTCTGAATAAAAATACCATTAGAATCCAGTGTTCTTCACATTTACAGTGTTAACCCCTGAGAATTATGTAGTGAAATAACATCTTTTAGTGAACTAATATGCGTTACTAATTAAACAATCCAAGCAGAAGTCACCAAGATGTGTGGACTTATTTGAAAGCTCTATTTGGAAGCCTAGCTAGGAGCTTGAATGGCCTGTTCCATGGAAACACTTAGTTATCTGTGCTTGCAGATCTTGTAGGGCAGTGATGGCGAACCTTTTAGAGACTGAGTGCCCAAAATGCAACCCAAAACCCACTTATGCATCGTCAAGTGCCGGGTGGGTGTGTGGCCCATTGGGTGGGCATGGCCAATTGGCTGGGCATGGCTGCGGTGGTAATGGCAGACAGGGTGGGACTAAAAAGTTCAATCAATCAATTCCAACTTTGCAAGATCTTTTTTTTTTCCGCAAGAAGTTGAAATTGACTGATTGAACCTTTTTTTTTTTTTTTTGCACACAGCGGCGGAGGCCTAAAGCGAAAAGTTTTTATAAAACCCAGCTGAAGGCCTAGGACTGGGGTGACAGCACGCATGCCCACAGAGAGGGCTCTGAGTGCCGCCTCTGGCACCCGTGCCATAGGTTCGCCACCACTGTTGTAGGGAGTACAGAAACTCCCTTAAAGTACTTGTTAAAAAGAAGGAAGGAGATCGCAGGAGGGAGAGAATGGAAAATCTATCACACACTCCCTCCAGCTGTAATTTAATGTGGGTAAGATCATTATTCTTTTTGACATGGAATTAACATAAAATTTAAAATCTGTTAACCAGTATGTGGTATCAAGGGTTGCCTTATTTCATTATTTTATTTTCTTGCTCATTTTTATCAAAATCTTATTTAATAAGAAGTAAAACTAAATTCTGCTCACTCATGAATTTACTCTCATGACTTTTCTTTAATAGGTCTTAGCTACCCCTTATATGTAGGAAAAAACAATCAAAAGTGAACCTCATATGAAAACTTCTGTACTTGAAACAAGTGTCAGCCATACAGCCTTCCTATGGGATATCTCGTTCCTTAATAATCACCCCAAAAGGGTGGAGATTAACCAAACAAAGATGAATTCTTTTCAAATGATGCTTTGAAAACATAAATATGAAATTGGAAAATTAAAAGGAATTTGTTTCCATATAAGCCTTCGGAAGATTTGTTATGATTGAGAATCTTTCATTGAAGAAAACACCTTACCCTCAGGAGAACAAATATCATGTGCAATATCATGTTTGATGAGCTTCAGGGAATCAAAATCATTCACAAAAAACATCCTGTCTTTGGTCCCAGCTATATCTTCTAGTTCTCTTTTAACAGCATCCTTGACACCTATGGCAAATATAACAATCCCTGCATTCCGCAGCATTTCTGCAGGCATGGTTACTTGATCCTGGGATTTACCATCTGTAATAACAATGAGGAACTGGGGGACATTGTCCCTGGCTGAAGTTTTGAACAAATTCTTCATGTATTGTAAAGCATCTCCAGTTTTAGTGCCACCACCAAGCTGCCAGATCGCTTTTACTGCTTCTTTTAATTGGATCAATGTATTGTACTCATTAATCAGAAACTCTTTATTGGGAGCACTTGCATATTGAACCACCCCAAAACGAACTTGATTGGGGCCAATCTGGAACATGCTAATCACTTCATTCATAAAGACTTTCATATCATGGAACTCTTCTGTCTGTATACTGCCAGAACCATCAATCAAGAAATAAATATCTGCTTCCTCTGTCTCTTCACAGCCTAATGAAAAGTAGAAGAGAGGAAAGTAAGAATGACAATTCCTTTACTGTGAAGCCTACACTCACTTTCAATAAACATCAGTGAGATGTTCTACGATATTATCTCAGCTTCCCCTGCTACTTATCCAGTAGTTCCCTGCACAAGATTTATGTGCCTTAAGAACAAAGTAGGTAGTGTATTACAATTAAGGGTGGAGGAGAAGGTTGTTGAGTTCATACTAAGTATGAAATTATATAATTTCTAATTTTTGAAGCCAAAACACAAGCCGAGACTCAGTAAGTCCGAAAATTTGAAGGATTACATTATGAAAAATAGTAACAATTCTGTATGCTAGGCAATATTATAAGCAAATATATATATACTTTGAGAAAGATGCATACATATATAATTTAATGCAAAAATTCAAGCATAACAAGACAAAATGGCCATATTCATATGCATACAATGAACTCCTGTTAGCTTACTGTAAATTTAAAGGATGTAAATTTGAAGTTCAAGAAAGGCATAATAATTATTTTTCTGCACCCTGTTTTTTTCCTAGAATATTTTTTATTCCCAGCCATTTCTAACCTCCAAGCTTTACTAGGGGCAATTTAAAAGTTTGAAGATGGAGTACAGATGGGAATATAATTAAGAAGTCTTATTCCTCCCACTCACTATATTCTTTCAATGCTGTCCAGCTATTGCTTTATGGGAAATGGGGACAAGACACAGAATAAAGCATGGATCCTTTAAGTTCCCCAAGCATGAAAACATCCCCAAAGTCAATCACATCCTGCAAACTTTATAGGTAATTACTGAAAATAATTTAGTATTTCATTATGTAGTTTTATTTGGGCAAAACAATTACCGGCCCAGTGTCTGCTTCTTTCCCTCTTAAGGGAGGGAGAACAAGATGCTTTTGAACAGAGTCACCACAAGTAACTTTGCTGGCTATTAAAAAAAGCTATAGCTTCTTTTCCAGTCATGATAATGGATTGGACATCAAACATCCTATTTGCAGTGGCCAGCACATTGCTTATCCCACACATAATAGAGCCTTCTGCCTTTGCTTAACACAGCTTTCTCCAAGCCTTCCAGATTATGCAAACAACAACTCACAGAATTTTCAATTACAATTCTATTAAAATGGCTAAGAATGCTAGATGTGACCGTTTATACTCTGGAAGAGAAATCTAACAGGTGAAGGCCGTGCTGAAGACCTTTTTGGGGGGAGAAAAGAAATAGGTAGCAGAAGGTTGAATGGTGTGAATAGAATCAGAATAAGAGTAGGTTGATGACAGCAAGCTGCCCACCTTGATTCAACTATCTTTCATTTGATGTCATCCATCCCTTGCCTTATTTCTCTCTTTACTAGCTGCCCAAGAGAGAAAAAGAGAAAGAAGGAATAAGGATATGTGTGCATAGGCAGATATGGTAAGTCCAAAAAAAACCCTCACATCTAATTTTCCAAAGTTTATTGAAATAGGTTTGAGATTGATCAAGATAGCACTCTCTTACCTTCCTTCAGGGAACGAGCCTGCACTGGAATTGAAAATGCTTGTGAAACTATTTCACTACAAAGTTGTTTTTTTATAACATATTCCAAGTTTGATAGTTGCAAGAAATATTCCATGGTAGTAACATGTTTCCTTGGGGGATAAGATGCAATTTTGTACAGTTGGCTACTCGCAGAAATGTTTTGGATACCCACAGCATAAACTGTAACACCTGCCCGGCGAAGCTTGGATGCAGGAACAGTGAAATCATCTAGTGACTGGCCATCCGTGATCACAACAGCCAATTGCTGCACTCCTTGACTTTTCCTGCTTCCTGCTCTCTTGGTGAAAACTTTTTTCTTTAGGAAGTCTATAGCAGCACCTGTATATGTTTGCCCCCCACGATAAGGCAATCTTTTTAAATAGTTCATAACCTCTGATTTGTCTTCAAATGTATTCAGGCTAAACTCTAATCTTGGCTTATCGCTGTAAAGTACCAAGGCAACTCGTACATCATCTGGGGCAATTTCCAGAGCATTGATTATTTTGAGCAGAAAAGTCCTGATCAATTGAAAATTCTTTTGACCAATGCGAGTGGATTCATCCACAAGAAACACAATGTCTGCCACTGAGGCACTGGAGCAAACTATGAACAAAATAAGCAAATAAAAGTTAGTAAAAACAAAGTGATAACCACACAATCTTAGAAGTTGCATGAGACTATTCCCAGGTAAGTGTGTTTAACATTACTGTCTGACATTTATTTGTTTAAGAAGTAAGACCCAAATAGATGAAGAAATAATTGGAAATCCTATCAAAACGTTAGAGGATACCAGGAGAATAACACTGAGGACTATATGCTGAAGAAAGAATGGAAGCTCATTAATGTAAACAGTTCCCTGATGTGCTTCTGTTTTGCAAAAAGCCATGAAGCTATTTTCCAATAAGTTAAAGTCAAACATACCTGTTTTAACTTAGGTGCTGATCAGAAATATTTGCTGGTTTGAAAGTAGGTAAATATTTTCAGTAGGTAAATATATATCATAGTTCAAATTCAGGAATTGTCTTTAACCCAACCTCATAATATAAGCAATATAATTAGAGCTTGTCTTTCATGACATGTCATGACCCAAGGCTCCTGGAATTACTGGAAATTGTCCTGATGTTTTATTAGTAGGTCTGTCTAACAATCATAGGAAGGGGAAAATTTGAAGTATCTATGATATGCACATTGCACCTATTGGCAATACTTAAAGAGGCTGTGCTGCCAATTAAATTCCAGAGAAGGAAGACACGTTTAAGAAAACACCAACAGTTGCAATATACACAGTCAAAAACACACTGAAATAATTTCCCCTTTGAATCCAGAACTCTTCACAGACCTGATTATTGAAGTCCTTTTAAGAATTAATGACATTCTAGTTCAAGTAAATCCATCTAAGAAAAATTCAGGAAATATTGTTCATTAACTTCATGAGGAAATATAATAACAATCATGTTTTGTTGTAGAAGCTGAATGAATTATATTAGCCTCCTTCCTATTTTAATGTGTAGTTCTTCTAGTGATATAACAATACCTGCAGGCACACTTGCATCTAAAACAGCCTCATACTCTTGCTGGACTGGTGCTTCCACAATATCTATGATGATTTTCTGAACCTGATCAAAATCCTCTATGTCATCAACCTGGTAAACTAAAGGGGAGGTAGCAATCACTTTCATTTCTTTCTTATCAGACTGTAAGACATCAACTGTTGCAATGTTCACTCCCATTTCTTTCAGTTCTTTTGCAGGTTTCTTGACGTCATCTTCCGATTTAGCAGAGGAAAAAATCACTGTTAATTGTGGTGTTCCTTGCCGAAGACGGCTTCCAGCTTTCTCAACAAAATAGACTTCTCGCAAAAATTGGAGAGCACTGCCAGTCTTCAGAGGGCCTCCCATGAATACAGTGCTCTGCTGAATATGGTTAAGAATATCTTTCTTCGTCTTATAGCTATTCAGTAAAAATTCCATTTTCCCTTCTTCGCTGTACTGTGCAAGTCCAATCTGGTATTTTTTAGGGCCAATGTCTAATTGTTCGACAATCTGGACAATTACTTTTTTTACTTTTTCAAAATTGGCAGATCCCATGCTGTTAGAGGAGTCCAAAAGGAAAACAATATCAGCATAGCGCTTTGTGAATGCTGTAGGAAAAATAGAACAGTGTGCTTTTAAAAGACGTACAGGATGGAATAGAACTCACATTACAATTACAACTTATTTGTGGCTAACCATCTCCTACTGTTCTACTGTGGCAACTATTTTTTAAAACGATACCCACATGCTCTCAAAATCTAGTTTTGCCAGAAAGCCCCAAGAAATCACTTACACAAGGTAGGTTGGATTTAATTAGTTGCCGATTTCTATGGAGTGGGACCCAAATCTCCCTGCCTCTTAATTTCAATTTCTTTTCAAGAGTTATTTACCAGACAAATAAAGACTCAAGAAAGTATTGTGTAAAACTGCATAATTATTTGCTACCAGATTAAAATCTGGTTGAAAAAAGATCAAAATAATCAGTGTCTCCACTCTAACTCATAGAGGGATATACTGGAATATATACAGTCTGACTTCTGTAATTCTTTCTGTAACTTCTGTCTTATAGAGTGGGAATGAAGATAATAACATTATTAGAAATGAAAAGACAATCTGTCATGCCTATATTGTCTTCATTTTCTGTTTTGTGAGCCTCAGACCATATTGTTGATATTCAGCAGCAAAACTAACTACACACACATACACACAGAGATCCTTTTAATGCCTTTAGAAATGGCAAAAAATGCATCCAAATGTCTGTGGAACACTAAGTTTTAAGATTTTTTTCTGTGCAAATGCAACTTTAAAAAGTCTTCGACTTTCCAAGTAAAGCCTGGAATGTTTTCCAAATTAAGCATGGTATCATAGAAATCACAATACAAAAAGAAAATTGCACCATTTGCACAAAAAGAAAACTGTATAACTTAACACGGGAATAAAAGAATAAAAATACCTTCTGAAATCTTACATTACCACCAGAGGCCATTTAATTACCTTTAATCTGGCTCTCCAAAGCAAAGCACATTGTTTCAAGAAGGCTGTTGATAAGGCCTTGAAGGATATCAAAATTGTCAATATTAAACAGAAACTTATTAAAAGGTTGGTTTGCAATATTCATAAGTTCAGTGGTGTTCTGGATCCCAATGCCCACCACATAAATTAAGATTCCTTCATTTTTTAATTTGTGGGCTGGAACTTTAACTTCATCATGTGACTCCCCATCTGTGAGTAGGACCAATACTTGTGGGATATTTTCTTGGATTCTGCTCCCAGCAGATTCAGTGAAGTATTCTTCCTTGATAAAATCCAAAGCAGCACCTGTGTAAGTGCTTCCTTTCCGTAAGGTCAAGTTCTCTATATGTTCTAGAATATCATTTTTTGAAGGATATTGGTTTAGATGAAACTCGCTAAAGATCTCATCACTATACTGGGCCAGTCCAATTCTGACCTGGTCATGACCAACAAAAAGGCTGGAAATCAGGTTGTAGAGGAAACTTTTCACCTTCTGGAAATTCTCCAGATCAATGCTTGATGAACTGTCCACCAAAAACACAATGTCAGCCACAGTGGCTTTTCGGCATACTAAATGAGAAATATACATATATAAGAAGAAAAAGGAGAGTTCATTAGCCTTTTCAATCTGAGGTTATTTCTGACTTCAAATATAACTTGAGAATTTCTTACTCTAATCATATAAATCTTTTTTTTCCAATGAATTTAATTTGTTATACTCAGAACCAAAATAAAATATTTAAAAATATTATTTCAATATCCCTTTGAAATCATACATTTATTTCTTCATAAAAGCATTAGCTACTCCTAGGCCAGTCATTATATCAACTTGTTTAATGACATCCGGTGCCTGAAAATGTAATTAGCTGCTAAATTACAACCCTTTATATTCAAAAGACCCAAATATCTTCTGTTCTCGGAATAACCCCCATGCACTGCTAGGCTTAAAGTGTAAAAATCAAAATCTTTTAAAAGGAAGCCTGGAGAGAACAGCTAATGTATTCTATGGAGGAGCCTAAAGATGAAGCAATTAATAAAAATGACAAGCTATAATACTTTGGATAAGAGGTAAGGTAAGGTAAAGTAATAAAAAATAAAATAAGATAAAATAAAATAAAAATGTGCATGGCCCAATTATAATGGGATTTAGAACCAATTTCAGTATTCTTGGTATTTGGTATACTGTAATGATACACTTGCTCTGCTAAGGCAATGGCTTTCAAGCCACACTTTTAATTGCAACAGATATGAGTCTAATAAATAAATAAACAATACACTGGCTTTTGTCCTTTAGTTTTGATAAGCTAGAACTGTCCACCTAAGCATAATTTAAATGCCCACCTTCAGGATGTTTGGACAATAATTACAAAATAGGCATGTGAATAAGAACTTCAATTTTCTTTTAAACTAAGAGGATTTACTTTCTCTCTTTCTCTCTCTATCCCTGATGCTATTGCTTATCTAGGTGTGATAGTAAGAAATTCTGTTCATCAAATGTATTTTAAACTGAAAAATATCCTGTCTGTGAGCACCGGGGAACCAGCCTATTCTGTAAGAATTGGGAAACCAGCCCAATTCTTACAGAATGGTAATACACATCTCATGCAATTGGCAGGCCTTTCACATTTTATGAAACTTCAGATGAAATCAGTGTCCTATGAAATTATTCCAGATAAGATGCATTTATATCTTTCTCAATGTACATGTTTGGGGAATGATACTGATAGAGTCATCTAGAAACACTAGGAGTTTTTAAAGGAGGAGACATGGACATCTAACTTCAATTTAGTGAGTTGTTTAGGGAATTCTAGGAGTTGCAGATGGATTGACTCCAGACAAATAAATATTTCAAAACTTCAGTGGGAAAAAATAGTTCTATGACCATTTAATGAAAACTTGGCGGGGTAAAGGAGGAGAGAGAGAGAAAGAAAGAAGAAAGTTTTGTTTTCACAAATGTTTATAGTACCTCATTTTATTTTTCCTCCTCTTAATACTATAATTATTAAAATGTGCAACTGACTAAAATGAGAACTAAGTCATGCTACAGTAAGTCCAAGTGGGAAAGGATGCAGATTTTGGGACTTTCGAAGTATGGTATTTTTTAGAATTCACTTTGCTATAAAAGAACTAATTCTTGACCCTTTGTTTTTTTTCCCAAAGGACATCTTGTAAAATGCTTAGGATCATAAAATGAAAATTGGCAGCATATGCATTTTAAAAGTAAACAATAGTCAGCAGTGAACAGAGTTATTCTATTAATGTTATGAGATGGCTGAGTAGCGGAAGTGGTTCCTATTGCATCACACAAGGAAGTAAGGAGGAGAGAATCAGTTTGGTCTAGTGGTTAAGGCATCAGGCTAGAAACCAGAAGACCATGAGTTCTAGTCCTACTTTAAGCATGAAAGCCAGCTGGGTGACTTTGGGCCAATCATTCTCTCTCAGCCCATGACATCAGGCAACAAGCTGGTTGGTCAATTCCAGTCACAAGCAAATGTTGACCAAAAAAAAAAGCAGATCCTGCACTTGTGGGAAAACACTAGGAACGAAAAAAAGAGAGGTAAAAATGAGATAGGGAGGAGGCAGTGGTCTTACTCACTTTACAACAATAAAATTTACTGAAAATGATTTCTAAAGAATCCTGAACATCTCTTTTCATAGTAGAATAAAAATTTGGAGAAATTGGAGCACCAATTTTAGTTTGCTACTCTACTCAGTATTTTAGTAAAAATGCCCTTACCTGTCTTTAGTGCAGCCATCCCCAGAGAACTTTGCATACCCCACTGAGATACCTCATAGGATTACAGTATAATGTTAATGCATCTGGAATGAAAAGTCTTGTTGGGGGGCTGGGGGAGAGCAGAGGAGACTGCTTTATCCTTGCCATGCACTTGATGAACAACAGATTCCCATTTCCTACCATAGGCCTGGCACTGGATAAGATGTTGCAAATTACACAAGCCACTAGTGTTAGATTATATTATCTGTTGTATATAAAATAAGGGGTAGGAGTCCATTTTTCATGTAGAAAACAGTTAGCCTTTTAAATTTACCTGGAAAAATATGTATAAATTCTTGAGAGGCTTCCTCAACAGTAGTACATAACACTTGGAGTATGTTCTGAGAGATACCTCGCAAGCCAGCAAAATCTTCCACATTATAAACATGCATTTCATCTGGATCACTAGCAATTTCCTGAAGCTCAGACAAAATAGCATCTTTGATGCCTATGGCATAAAGTATGATGCCTGCATTCTTGACTTCTTCTGCTGGCCCAGAAAAGTTGTCTTGGCTTTGCCCATCTGTTATCACTACTGCAATTTGGGGAATGCCTTCACTGTGTCGACTTCCAGCCATTTCACTGAACTGCTCATCTAGCATAAACTTCAAACTTTTTCCAGTTTTGGTACCCCCACCTTTGTAGATTAGATTTTGTATTTTCTTTAAAATGTCCTTTTTCTGATGGAAAAAATTCAACAAGAATTCATTGCGAGGATCATCACTATACTGAATCATCCCAACTTGAATTTTGTCTTTTCCAATGTCAAAACTGTTAACCAATGTGTAGAGAAAGTCTTGTATGATTCTGAAGTTTTTTGGTCCTATACTCCATGATCCATCCACCATGAACACAATATCAGCGACAGAAGCTTCTCTGCAGACTGAAGAAACACATGATAGTTTCATTTTCCATTCTTAGCATTAATTAGTTGGTGGCTAATTCACTACCACTGAATGTCATGATCATTACTTAAAATATTCCAATTTTTGAAATTTTCTAGCAATCATAACCAATATAAATTACGTGAACAACTGAGGCTTTCATATCCTACTTTTGATTTTGTGTGTGGGGAGGGAGGAATCTGGATGCCTATTGATGAATACTGAGTACTATGTCAATTGAATCATTATCCTCCAATTATTATTGCAGAAATGTTTTTCTTTTTTTCCCAAAGTATGTACTATTCAATTACATTTTTTTTCTTTCTCCACCACCACCCCCAAGCTGAAATACCAAAAATAGTCTTCGACTTATTTTGAACAGCAATGGCTTATTTTTGCTTCTTTGTTCTTCTGTAGAAGAAGGATAGTGTCTAGGACAGCTTCCCAACTAGTATTTCCATATGTTTTTGAACTATAAACCTGTTGGCATTGAGCATGGGGCAAAAATGGTGGTATAATGCAAAACTGTCTAGAAATTACAATTAGGTAAACATGAGAACAGCTGGAACTATGATCATTGAAGACCATTCAAGATCTTTGAATGATCTTTCATTCAAGATCATTCAAAGGCTTCCACCCTTTCCCCTTATTTTCCAAGCTCCAAACTAAGCTTGCAAACAGCTGCCAAATTGCAGCATTCACAAATGGAGGGTTTTCCCATTTGGAAAGGCTGTGACTGAATTCAAATCAATGACAATTGCTCTACAGTCTTTGGATTATTATATCTATTTCCTGAACCTTATTTTCTTTTGAAAACTAAGGATATTTTGTAATTGATCTCATTGAATATCAAAGTATGACATTACCAGTAGTTTGAGCATCTGTGCAGCACCAAGTAGATAAAATGGAAACAATAAGAATGTAGCTCCAATTATTCATCTTGAACACACCTCCACGGCAAATACTTTTAAAAAGAAAAAAAAACCTCAATTATCCATTCTAGAAAAAAAAGATCATATTATTCTAATCCAGAACTTCACTGTCAGTAAGCTTACATTAACTATTAGTATATACCAACCCTCTCTAAACTGGTGCATATTGTTCAAATACATTTATTATAATAATAGCACATATGTATGATGGTTAAGGATTATGGCTGTAGTCCAATACAAATGAAGGGTACCAAAGTGGGGAAAGCTATCTATTGTGCATTGAAATGGTATGATGCTAAATGCTGGACTGTATCAAAAGTATTGCCTGCATTTACACAACACTCATGGTATAGTATTATGCTTGAACAAGTTATTATCTGTCCAAAGGTGCTTTTTCCAAAAGGCAACTGGACTTTCTTTCAAAAAAGGGCTTAGTCCTTAATACCAAAACAATTGGGAGTCACAGTTGCAATCATTGTTTTATCTCAAGTAGTTTCTTGAGGCAGAAATGGAAACTCGCAGCTGAACCCAAGAAACATTAGAGGTCCCTAAACCACAGTTAACATGGGGTATCTCTGGAAGCTCAAAGTATAGTTTGAGCCTTAACTATGGCAAGCAGAAACAATGATTTGGTGTATATCACAATTAGGCTCAAATTGTCAAAATCTGCTTTTAGTCTTTTGGCTGTAAGTAGTCAGATGGAGTGTGTCAACAGTTAGGCCAAACATCTATTATAATTAATAAAGGAAAGCAACTAATTCTGAATTCATCATGACAAGGAAATCTTACAGATATAATAATAATAATAATAATAATAATAATAATAATAATAATAATAATAATAATAATAATAATAATAATAATAATAATAATAATAATAATAATAATAATAATAATAATAATAATAATAATAAAAAAAAAAGTTGGAAGGGATCTTGGAGGTCATCTAGTCCAACCCCCTGCTCAGCCAGGAAACCCTATACCATTTCAGACAAATGGCTGTCCAGTCTCTTCTTAAAAACTTCCAGTGTTGGAGCATTCACTGCTTCGGGAGGCAGGTTGTTCCACTGGTTAATTGTTCTAACTGTCAGGAAGTTTCTCCTTAGTTCTAGGTTGCTCCTCTCCTTGATTAGTTTCCATCCGTTGCTTCTTGTCCTGCCTTCAGGCGCCTTGGAAAATAGCTTCACTCCCTCTTCTTTGTGGCAGCCCCTGAGATATTGGAACACTGCTATCATGTCCCCCCTCGTCCTTCTCTTCATTAAACTAGACATACCCAATTCCAGCAACCGTTCCTTATATGCTTTAGCCTCCAGTCCCCTAATCATCTTTGTTACTCTTCTCTGTACTCTTTCTAGAGTCTCAACATCTTTTTTACATCGTGGTGACCAAAACTGGATGCAGTATTCCAAGTGTGGCCTTACCAAGGCATTGTAAAGTTGTATTAATACTTCACGTGATCTTGATTCTATCCCTCTGTTAATGCAGCCTAGCACTGTGTTGGCCTTTTTGGCAGCTGCAGCACACTGCTGGCTCATATTTAAGTGATTGTCCACTAGGACTCCGAGGTCCCTCTCACAGTTACTGCTATTGAGCAAGGTACCCCCTATACTATACCCGTACATTTGGTTTTTCTTGCCTAAATGTAGAACCTTGCTTTTTTCACCATTGAATTTCATTTTGTTAGATAGTGCCCAGTGTTCAAGTCTGTCCAGGTCCTCCTGTATCTTAAGCCTGTCTTCTGGAGTGTTGGCTATTCCTGCCAGCTTGGTGTCATCTGCAACTTTGATGAGTTCCCCATCTATCCCCTCGTCCAAATCATTGATGAAGATGTTGAAGAGCACTGGGCCCAGAACAGAGCCCTGGGGCACCCCACTACTCACTTCCCTCCATGTAGATGTGGTTCCATTGAGGACCACACGCTGAATACGGCCAATCAGCCAGATAATATTACCATTCTTTACCACAAACTAAGTAATTAGAATCTGTTGCTGACTGTCCAGCAGCTGTTCTGTTCACTGAAACATGCTTCATGTATTTCAGAAGCTCCTTCAGTACGACCTTCTGAAACTGTTTCATACTGCTTTGTCAGTACATTTTTCCCTTTATGGAAAGTAGACTGCAAACCAATTCCAAAAATCCTGAAAGCAGTACCATCACTCAAAGCATGGCCTTGGAAACCGATGTTGGTCTTTTCATAACAAATCCTTTTTCAAAACTAGCTAAGCCAAAATGCTTTGAATAAAGCCTCATAGCCTACACATCATATGAGAAGGAGAGAGTGGATTGAAAAGAAGATGAATGCAGTGATTTATAACAGCTGAAGCTTAGCTCTGTGTGGACATGCAAAAATCTAACCTGAGTTCAACTTTCCTCAACTCAGTGCCCTCTGGCTATCCTGATTTGGGGGTTATGGGATTGCAATCCAATGCAGCCCAATCCATTTAGAAGCACTTGGTCAGGAAATCTACTTTCAAAAAGTGGATAGTGTCAGAATCAAATAATAAGCACCAGAATGAAATTGTTGAGTCTAAATCTTTCCAGAATTTCCGAAAGTATATCTCTGTATAATTTTATAGAATCGTTCTAATTTTGAAATAATTAAAGATAGTCTCCAATCTTAGAACAGAATGTCATTGGATTAAATTAGCTGAATTCCATAAAATATTTACTTCATGACTGTTTTTAGGATGGTGTGATGCAATCTGCCTAGACTTGTGTTCTGCTCTCTTTAATAATACCTTGATTTACAAATCATAGATAAATCATAGTGTGCTACTCTGATTTTATCTTATCATGTTGCATGAATCCAGCTATTGTGATTTATTCACTAAACAATAGTTAAATAAACCATAGTTTATGTTACATATGAGTTCAAGAAAATTCTTGCTGGTCTTCTTCATTGGTGTTTAACCATTCACCTATAGCGATAATTTTCTAAAATGTCACAGTAAGCTCAAACATCACAGTAAAATTCAATAGAAATAGAATTTTAAAAGAGAAGCTGACTCACCTGATGGTGAACTTGCTATTTCATGTTAAATGCATCAGCACTCAAGTGACAACTCTGACAATGTTCTTTAATATATTTTATAAAAGGGGGGATGAAACATTAAACTCTCCTTGTATACAGTCTTTGTCTCCAAAGACTGGGGTGTTTGCATCCAGCCTCAAGAGATGAGAAGGAATCCTCTTGTCTCTGGTTGACTGCAAACACCCCAAGCTGCAAACACTCCATGACAAATTCTGCTTGGATTTCAGGACAGATGCAACACAGGACATTTGCAATCAGCCCCCAGAAATGAGAGGGGTTATTCTTGATGTTGGGGGCTAGCTGCAAATGTCCATGCTGCAAAACTCCCTGCCAATTTCTTGCCTGGATTTCAGGATGGACCTTTTTCAGCCAGCCTCTTTGAAGATGAAAGGGCCACCTGCCAGAGGAATTCAGCCCTGGGCAAAGCTGAGATCCTCTGGCAAGCACCTCTTTTGTTCTCTCTTCTTAATGACCAGGAAATCACTTAACAACTGCAACTGGGAGTACCAGGATTGCAGTTGGTGAGTGAAGCAGTCACATGCTCAGCTCCCTTTAACAACCCTTCACTCAATGACTAAAATTCTGGTCTCAACTGTAATTTAATTCAAGGACTAGCTGTATGTATTAGCCACTTCCCCCATGCCAGCTGCCTGAATAACAAAGAAATGTTCTTGGCTCTCCCCCCCTTTTTTATTTTATTTTAATGAAGTCCTTCTTAAGATTGCTGAATTCCACAGCCAATAATCTTGAGGAATGAGAACAATGAGCTACAAAATGCAACACTAAAAAACATTGTTCAAGATTTAGTTCATCTTTTGTTTAGATAATGTGGTATCAACCATGTTTCACAATCTGTTGCAGTGACTAACTTTTTATAAACATGGAATTTCTGGACAGCTTTCAGAGCAAAATCAAGCACTAATATCTTGGTAATAAGATTAAGTCAACTAAGTTAGAAGTTCTATTACTATGATTTGAAAATCCAAGACCACACAGATAAGATTTGTGAGGGACTCCAAATGAAAGTGCTGTTTTAGTATGAGATTACCTATCTCGTGATCAGATGATATTGTAATGAATGGGGGGAGGGGTTTCCGGCAACACCAATTCTATTAGGATCAGAGACTACAGATGATTAGACAGATGTATACATTAGGGTTAGGGTTAGGGTTACCTGGTGTTCAATAGTTACAGTTAACAATTTGAAGGCTACCATAAAGACCTTCAGTTGACATTCATAAGGTTAAAACACAGATCTAAAACCATGAGACCTAAAACCATGAGGCCCAATGCATCAGAGAGTACCTTTCCTAAGTATCAAATTTTATTAAAATGCAGCTTTGGTGAGCTGCCGTTCACTTTATCAGATATATAGAGTAATTAAACTGATCTAGGATTTAAATGGAGGTGATGTGGGTGGGGAAAGGGAGGAGGAAATAGATTGCTTATGCAGATACAAATTACATGTGAGACACATTACAAGTATATCATCAATTAACAATTGCAATCTTGCTATTAGGCTCACCTCACCAGTTCTACCTGCCAGATTTATTATAAGAAGACATTTTAAGAAGCTTCAAACAATATGTTGACCAAAATATTGGGACAGTAAAATTTAGATAGTAATATTACAGTGGTGAACTTGTAATTCTGAGGCATATCAATTATTAAGGAGCAATTGCTGCTTGAAACAAACAGCTGCATACTACATAGGTTCCTGTTACAAGGTGGATAGTCTTAGTTACAGAAGCAATGGATGCAGTGGTAGAAAATTTGAAATACCAAGACTGAGTTAAGGACAGATAGTCAGGAAGAAAATCTATATATATGGTCACTAAGAGTTGAAACTAACTTGATAGCACATAATCAATTAAAATGTTCCTATTAGAAAGAGTGTCTTCCAAAATCCCATTATAGAACTGGCATTTTTTAGTAAAAGGAGGTGAAATGAGCATCCTGGCATGTCAACCAGATAGAATATGAAATTCTGTTAGAAATTTACTTTCTTTTATTGTAAAGAAATGAAAGTGAGGTGTGTTTTTGCTGAGACACCAGCTGAGGCAATGAGTTACTGGCAAACAAGAAATCAAGCATTCGTTGGTTTGAAATTCTCTATACTGGCCATAAAGCAAAAATGCTGACTATCTCTAGGTTTTCTACACATCCATGATCATGTCTTGATGCTGAAAGTAGTCAACACACCCTGGATCAATTTCAGATGTGTTTTAAACTTGGATAAGAAGGACTGGGAAATGGAAAGGAAGTTTGATTAGAACTGCCATATGTTAGATGTAAATCAAATCAATCTTGCTCAGTGAAAGGAAACAGGATGGATTTGTAATCCCTGAAAAGAATTCCAAAATTGATGCTAACCAGACAATTGGACTATGGAGTTATAGTCAATATCACATCTGGAAAGCACCAAATTGTGGAAGACTGTTAATGGAGATTACTCAAAGTAGGAATTTTTCACACTGTATAACATACAATGTAGATTAATTCTCCCACAATTTACAACAATGCTTTGAATTTTATCCCAAAAGTGCTTTTCCAGAAGACAAGTGGACTTTCTTGGTTTTTTTCTTGAAAACGTTTTGCCTCTGAAGAACTGAAGAAGCTTCTTGGATGAGAAGCAAAAGTCCAGCTGCCTTCTAGAAAAGCACCTTTGGGATAACAAATGACCTGGATGATTGATAATCTCCATAGATGCTCTGAACTTTACTGAAGACAGAATTGTGACAGGATTTTTGGATTATTGGATTTTGCCATTCCAGCATAGGATACTATCATACAAACATTTCCACCTTTGGAAATATATGCCCCATGATTGCACACATTTTTATTTTTCCTTATGGAGAAATGAATGTCTTTTCATCGTGTGTGTCTGTATTAACTGGCAACAAATATGAACAGCTTATTTTTCATTTATTTCATTTATTTCAATCGCCAATGGTGGCAATTGGGTGGGATTTACTTTGCCCTGCAAAGGCAACATGCGCTGCCTTAAGAAGGCTGGGTGTGATGTGCTCTTCTTCACTGAAGTGATTCACAACACACCTCTTCCAGTATTCTGAAGCAGAGAAACACACTGCTTTATCAAACAGTTTGGAAGGCATTAACCTTTGCCCAAATGCAACCTCCCTTCTCAAATATGCACAGGCTTAGAAATTAATGATATTTGTACATCACTATGTTCTTTTTGAAAACAAATCTTAATATTAACATGTCAAAAGGAATTTTTACTGGTCCATGGAGCAGATAATCACTATTTCTGAATTTTGCTTAAGTCTGCAAGTAGTGCCTCAGTTGATAGTTCTTTGTATCAAAAAATATTCATGTGCATAGAAAACTCATGGCTGTGGCATTAGATATCAAGGAAATGGTTAGGATCAATCTTTTTCCTGACATGCTAGTTTTTGACATAGGAGAACTGATTGTGGAAGGCTTCCACAGAACAAAAAAAATATATCTAAATATGTTCATAACCTTCTACTTGAAAGCAACAAGCATGCAAAATGTTTATGTTATTCGTGTCATTAAAAACATTAAAAGTAACATTAAGAATTGCAGCATGATGATAAATACAGGGTGGCATGGAGAGGATATTAGCTATATTTCATTTTCACTGAAATTAAAAGGTCCATCCCGCAGCTCCCCACAAGCTAACTTTCAGCTGCCTAATCTTACCTATGCTGGATTTGGGAACAAGTCTGATTTTTTTGCTGACTCAGTGCAGGATATTGCACAGCTTATAGCCAAGTGCGTTGGATTTAAGATTTAACTGCTTTTAATTGCTCAAAAAGCAAAGGTCCTTTTCACAAAGAATTCATTTTTTTCCTGGTCTTCATTAGCAGAATAAGCTCAAAGGTTCTAAACTGATGGGTTTTTTTAAAAAATGTATTTGGGTAGACTAAAGATAAAGATGCATTGAGCAAAATTCAATTCCCGATAGCTATAGCCACATAGGATTTGGGGAGAGGAAGTACAATTTTATAGGAATTGTTTGTCATTCTGCTCTGTTTCTTTAATTTTTCAGTAAAACCCACAGCATTGAAATAGTTAGGTAGTTAGTTCCCCATTCAAGTACTATGCAGTGTCTAGTTGACCTTACTGGTCCTCAAGCTAAGTCAAATTGGAACTGGTTAGGATTTGAATAGGAAATTACTCTTTATGTTATACAGCAGTCTCCATCAACTCTAAAAGCACTCTGTCTTGAAGAATGGGACCATATAAGTTCCTTCTCACTTCAAAAATGAAATCTATTGTTCCTTAGTTGTTCCATCATGGAGCATTCTGGGTTCCTTCAATTCAACAAAACCATCCATCAGGAGTCAAGAAGTGTGTCTTTAGCCACAACTTCTGCCCTCTGAAATAAGATGCCTCACACACACCCCTTAAATTTGTGTGGCTTTCACCACTTCCATCATTCCATAAGGCCTTGTGTTAAAATTGATGGAACCCCTTGTTGGATGGGTTCCATCTATGATTTTATATAGATGACCAGATCCTATCTTGTTTTGTCCTGTGTTGTATTTCTATGGTTAATTATATTATGAGCTACTTGGCTCAGTCTGAAGCACCTAAATTGAACTGAAACAAATAAATAAACATCTGTCCTATAGCAACTAATGTACACATCACCAAAGTTCATTTTATTATGTCATTGAATCCCAATCAACCATGTGCATTTTTATATAAAAAAGTCATATGTGAGATACCTTCATCTTTAGAGATGAAGTTCTTTACTTTTTTCTTTACTTCTCTTTTTTTCTTTTCTTTTTTAGTTTGCATTAGTTTCTTTTTAATTGTAATATTTAATAAAATTATTAAAAATGTTCCCAACTTTTCCATTGAACAAAAAAGATTTTGAAATATTTAATTCAAATATGCTCAATATAGCTCAGTGAAGTGAAAATATGGTTCCCAGTGATTTATTGTGACTATGCCACATATTAACTTAATTTCTCTCTTAAAAAAAGGTATTTTGCCACTTAGCTAAAGATTAAGCATACCAGATCATATTGTGCATTTTATATATTAATTGTAAGCATTTCACAAAAAGGGGAACAAAATAAACACAAATAGAATAATATCCCCAAAAAACGTAACTGACATGCTATTCAATTATAAATGCTAATTGTGAGAAATTAAAACCCTTATATCATCATTACAAAATAATTTGTTTTTTACCTACTTTTATAAACAAAAGAGGGAAAGGGAAAAGAGAAAGGGATGGAAGATGTATTTGCTGTGGTATGAAAAACAATATTTTTTGGGAATACGTAGATACCACTGAAAAATATGAATATTGTATTTCTCAACATAGTTATTTACAATTGTAATAAATACACATTTGGCAGTATTATATCCCATATTGGCATCTCTTATTTGCTGCTAGATTATACGGTCATCTCACATCTGACTGATATTCCTTTTTCTTTCTCTATTTGGAAGAAAATTTATTCTTGGATTAGATTTTGTATCCAGACAGAACTGTGGAATCCTGTATGCCTTTTATACCTTTTTGCAATATTCTGCTTATTATTTCTTTTCTTTTGAACTTAGAGATACAAAGCCTGAGGCAATGCGTACATCATTTTTAAATAAGTATTAGTAAATTCCTCTTACCTTCAAAAGCTGTTGCGTATTCTTCCTCCTTTTCTCTGCCCTGCCTTGTTTTCTCTGGAAGTCTCAGGCAAAGGATGACATTCTAAAATACAAAAAAAAAAAAAAAAGCCCACAGAGCTTTAACACACATGTTCATTGTTTCATTTTCCTTCATAGAAAGTGATCCCCTTTTCTTTTCTTTTTTAATAAGGGCTTGTTCCCATAATTCATAACAATCACAAGGATCTAGAAACAGTTAGCAATGCATTTCAAACATAGCCATTCTATGAGGTAAGAAAACTTATTTAATAATCCTCTTCTTATCTTCACGGTGAGGTCATCCACACTCAACATCATTAATCTATTCAAAGCACAGCAACGCTAAAATGCCTTGATAACAAAGACACACTTTTCCTTTTAGAGGCACAGACCAAAGGATGGTGAATTCATGATATTGTCCACAAAATCCTATTCATTACCAAATCAGTTAATTTTAAATGTTAAACGTCTCTTTGAAATTTTTTATTAATGAATGATCTCCTGAAACAGCTGCTCCATGTGTTTTTAAGTAAAGAAAGCGAATGGAAAACTTGAAAGAACAAAACATTGCACTCACCAAACTACTTAGAAGTCCATCTGAATTTTATCTAGTGGTCCATATGATTTGCTCTGTCATCTCTTATTCCTCTGGGAAAGGGGCAAACACACTCCCTCCAAACTTAGAAATCCGCCTCCTAATTCTCTTTAGGGCAGACCGTTTGGAGAATGCGTCCTCACAGATCAACCTCTTGACTCCTGTTTAAACTGAATAAACGCCCTGGGCTGCAGCAGAAAAGAAGTATAGTTCCAACATACATTTAGAATATATATATTCCAAAGTAAACTATATACTGAGTCAAGTTGTTTAGATTTCAATTAAATCCCTGCTGGACAACAAATTGATTCAGTGTCTTCAAACATTTCTTTATCTCCATTTCCCCTCTCTCTAAAATGGGATGATTACTACAGTATTACTGGATTATTTATAACAAAGCTTATCTAATTAATGACAGGCTGTTAAATAAAGTATAGCTTATGAAGAATAATAAATAACTGATCCCCAAAGCAATGGAAATTGTTCTCAAGTAAATATTTTTTGAAATGCTACATAAATACAGGTTCAGACATAACTTTACCAAAAATCTCCAAAGCAATAAAAATTATTCCTACTACAGCTTTAAAATCACAGGTTTTACATTTCAGTTCCTTTCATCTATATTGTAATATTTATGAGAAGTTAAATGTAACATTGTATTTGCTTAACAAAATACAAATCAAGATAAGAAAAATGTTGGAGTAACAAAGTTAAAAACAACCTAGGAAGTACCTATAATCTTTTATGAATTATCTTCTAAAATCTAATAACAAAGATATTTTTAGCACATAAAATAAAGCACATACCTAATATGCCAATAAATCCTATGTTCTGTTCTTAATCTATGCTGGGAATAGATCTCTAGAGGAATCATGAAGGAAAAATCCCTGAGGTCTTGAACTTCAAAGGCAAGTTGCTCATCAATATACATGTCAGGTTAGATGGATCAAAACATTTGACTCCATAGAGATATGTTCAGAGCAGGCACGCACAGGGACTCCACTTTTTTCGGTGGCACTTTGGTGCCTGACCGGGTTGGCCAATTTCCCTCTTTCTTCTCCCCATTCCTCCTCCTCCTTTGACAGCGGTGGGGTTTGGGAGATGATCAATCCCCATTGATGGCATGGCTGCCAATCACAGCGCCATCTCTCAGGAGGGCAACACCAACTGCCATTTCATAAAACTCATTATACATTTGATGAAATACTACATTTTAATTCCCTTGGTGTTTGTTATTTCAGTAAACAAACATACAACATAAAGAGAAAAAGTGCCAAACAACCAGGGGGTGACAAGCTGTCATTTGTTTCAGTTTGGTGTTATGCCCCAAATATTATGAGTGCGCTGGTGTTCCCAAACGGTGAAACCAATAGGAAGCTAGGACACAATGAACCAATAGAAATATAGATTTCAAAGGTTATATTATCGCCCATTTCGGAAGCTGTGGAAGAATGCTCACAACTTTCTCGTGCCAAATAGGTTTGTCGTACACATTATTCAATTATTTTTTGTCAGGTATTATTTAATATTTTTTCATTAATATTTTAAAACTCTTTCTTATAATCTAGTTCTGTGTATTTCTTTTATTGTTCTTATTTAAGTATTAAATGCATGAAATAATAAACTACCTTTTGGGATATTGTTTTTTTATACATAAAACCGTCATTAGGGCAGAGAATCAGTTGTTAAATTATATGTGTGTGTGTGTGTGTGTGTGTGTAAAATCAGAGCAGCTGATTACAAACTACAGCATGAAGTTATTTCCACTTTTTTCCATAGTTAATATATTACACTTAGCCATGATTTGTTGAGTAACTTACAACTGGTTGGAGACAGCCATTGCATCCATTTTGTCTGCTATAAAGGAATATGGAGATAACCTTGAAGAAAGAATGCAAAAGCCTTTACATAAACATCAGCTAAGCCTTGAAAGAGAGCCGGGGCTATGTGAGAAAAAAACACATAATTCCTCCATCTTGATTTTTTGATATAACAATGGGGAGAGACAAACTCTCTCAGGCTTTCATGATTTGATTATTATACTTCATAATAATAAAATTGAGTCCAAAAGGTTCTTGTGATATCTGTTTTCTGACTTAGCTTACCTTGAAAGACAATCTTCAAAGCACAAAGGCTAAGGTCACACAGCAGTGAAGTCAAAAACTCCCTAAAATGTAACTAAGCAAAACAGCATTTCCAAAATTCTATTACTGAATCCCTCAATGGAAATTCTCGAAAGCTTCACTAATATCCTCAACTTACGACCACAATTGAACCCAATATTTCTGTTGCTAAGTAAGACATTTGTTAAGTGAGTTTTGCCCTATTTCACAACTTTTCTTGCCACAGTTGTTAAGTTGGTAAATTAGTAACATAGTTGTTGAATGAAACTGGTTTCCCCATTGATTTTGCTTGTCAGAAGGTCGCAAAAGGTGATCATGTGACCTCAGGACACTGCAACTGTCATAAATACGAGTCAGTTGCCAAGCCTCTGAATTTTGATCATGTGACCAAGGGGATGCTGAAATGATCATAAGTGTGAAAAATGGCCATAAGTCACTTTTTTTCAGTGACATTGTAACTTTGAATGGTCATTAAATGAACTGTTGTACAGAAAGTTATTCAAATGAATATTTATAAAAAAATATCGGCAGGGTTCAAAGGAATTTAAAGTTCAGATACACACAAACATACATACATACGTACATACATACATACAATACATTTGAAGACAATATGATGGATTTAAAAATTCCACAAGACTTCATAAGTGAGGAAACAATGAAGCAAACTAACCACTGAATTTGATCCAGACACATACATACAGGTGAGCATTGTGGCTGCTGCCACAGTTGTAAGTGTGAGTACTCGTCATATGTCATTTTTTTCATTGCCATTGTAACTTTGAACTATTGTTAAACAAATAGCTGTAAGTTGAGGACTACCTGTATTGTAATCAACATGTATACCTAAACTGTATCTAACAATTCAAGAAATTCTTGAATTGATGGCTAATTTAGAATTTGCAAGATGGATCCCAAAACACAAAGACATTAAAAGAGGTTTCATGACTGAAATAAACAAGATCATGCTTATTAAAATTGTCCCTTTAATTACTTACAACACTAGGAGCTCTTCCCCAATCTGCCAGGGCAAACCTAAGTGGTGGGCACAATCTGCAGAACTCACAAAGTATCTGCTTTAATTGGGCAACTTTTATAAATCTTCCACCTTTGTCTTCCTAGAATTGTTCATTTTAGGCATCAGCAATGGCAGATTAGACATTAATGAGAATTAATTGTTTAGTAATTATTGGAGCCCACTAGGGCATGGTGACTGAGCGGTTAAGATACTGGGTTTGTCAATCAGAAGGTTGGTAGTTCTAGACCAGGGGTAGGCAACCTTGGCTCTTTTATGACTCATGGACTTCAACTCCCAAAATTCCTGAGCCAGCATGGCTCAGCTTGGAAACCTCTCCCTTTCCCCTCAGCATGGCTGGCTCAGGAATTCTGGGAGTTGAAGTCCACGAGTCATAAAAGAGCCAAGGTTGCCTACCCCTCTTCTAGACCAAGTACCATGTGATGGAATGAACTTCCATTACTTGCCCCAGTTCCTGCCCACCTAAGTAGTTTGAAAGCATGTAAATACAAGTAGATAAATAAGTATTACTTCAGTAGGAAAGTAACAGTGTTCCGTGCACCTTTGGCATATAGTCATGCCATCCATATGACTCCGAGGCATCTTCGGATAATGCTGGCTCTTCCTTTGTGAACAGGAGATGAGCATCACCGTCGAGTTGGATACGACTGGCAGGGGAAAACTTTCTCTTTTTTCTTTAACACAAAACAGAGAAATAATTATATAATTGGGATTACAGCAGAAAGTTTGTTATCTTACAGCTCACATGAATAAATAGGAAAAGGTAACTTGTCTAGGTAGTCTCTCTTCCAGATATTAATTGAAAAATGTGAGTCAATCACAGGACAATCACTTATTAAGAGTGTCCTTGTTCCATTCTCACTCCCACTCCATTATCCCCATCGTTTCTTTATTTTCAGTTTATTGGGATAAGAAGTATGGACATGCATATTCAGTGACCACATAAACTTAAATCTTCTTCAGCCCTCAGGTTCCCACATGCAGTCTCTCAAGTCTTAAGGGATAAATCCAATCAAATAAGACATTAGTAACTGGGGCTGTAGCTATTATGAAAATAGATCAATGGATGTTGCAGGCTCATATTTCAGAAAGGTATATATATATATATACATACATACATTTGCATTTATTCATTTTGAAGAATTGATTGATTTTGATTGATTGAATTTCTATGCCATCCATTACCCCTTCAAGATGACTCTGAATGGCAGAAATATGTATACAAAACATTTATGTCTAATATTGCTCTGCTAATACATGAACTGCTACTTTCAAAAAACTATACTCTCGATTTTCAACATTGTGCTTTTCAAGTGAAAAGTTCCATTTAAATGACTATAACAGAAGATCTATCCATACCTTAACTATTGATGAAAAACAAACCCTTGTCAAAACTCTTTTTATTAATGGCAACAATAACAAAAGTGGAAAGGATTCAGATTTGTAATTTAATTACAAATGTATATGGAACATAATATACTTCAAACTGAGTAAATGACTGAGTTCAAAGAAATTTTACATAGGGAAATGTGATGAAGCAGATCAGGGCAGATCTAGTGATTTTTATCTTCCTCAAAGTTGTTTTAAATTAACAAAAACATACTCAGCTTGTAGTACTTAAAATAACTTGGCAGAAGGAGCCTTTCATTTATAAAAGCTTGCTTAAGAATGTAAGATCAAAGACTTTATGTAGATAATTTGTAACCATCATGAGGAAGCAGCAGAAGAAAAAATATTACATGGGAAAATCTAATGCTCTGGAATGGCTTAATTGAAAGGATCATACTTAAACCAAGAGCCAGCAAATGAGAGACTGCACATCCACTTCTCAGGAAGAACTTCTTGGCAAGAGGAAGCTTACTTGTCCCATCCAGAGAGAGAACAGCTGCAGAAAGAACACGTATAGAAGTTATGCAGCTTATAACTAGTGCAGGCTTGGGAAACATTCTAAAAACTAAAGTAGACAATGATGAATTTTTAGAAGCCTCATCACAGCTTCCTTCAACAGAACCATGTCCATAGTTTCTTCCTTTGCCAAGCATGTAAGTCATCAATACCTCTGTAAATCATAGTCCAGGCCTGTCTGATCCAAAATTCAAGAGCGGCTAACGCTAACTGATGTCTTCCAAGTATTTTGATTTAAAATTATCAGAATTCCCAACAATCTAAAAACTTGGAAAGTTGTTTTCCAGGATTTAATTGATAAAAAGTGTCACCAAATGCTTCACCTCTTCAAAAACTATGTCTGCATATTGAGACTATACAAAATGATTAAAAAAGAAAGAAAAATAAAGATAGGACAGATAAAAATAGTCATTGTGAAACAGAACAAAACTAAATACAAAAAGGGATATGAACGTATTATCTATAAAATATTTTGCAACTGAGTCACAACAGACTATAGCCGAATATTTCTCCCAATTCCCCCATTTGCTTACACTTACTATGACCTTCATTATTCAATACTGTGCTCTACCAATTAATGGATTCAACCATGACACAGACATTTATTGTCATTGTAACAATCACTATGGAATAGAGATTCCTAGAAATCATAAGACAGTATCAATCTTAGAATCACTCTGGATTAAAAACAGCATATTTAAATTATATGGAACAGAACAGAACAGAACAGAACAGAATAGAACAGAACAGAACAGAATAGAATAGAATAGAATAGAATAGAATAGAATAGAATAGAATAGAATAGAATAGAATAGAATAGAATAGAATAGGAGCTGGAAGGGACCTTGGAGGTCTTCTAGTCCAGCCCCCTGCTCAAGCAGGAGAACCTATACTGTCTCAGACAGGTGAATGTCTAGTCTCTTCTTAAAAATCTCCAGTGATGGGAGCACCCACGATTTCTGAAGGCAAGCTGTTCCACTGGTTGATTGTCCTCACTGTCAGGAAGTTTCTCCTTAATTTCAGATTGCTTCTCTCTTTGATCAGTTTCCAACCATTGTTTCGTTCTTCTCTCTGGAGCTTTGGTGAACAACCTGGCCCCCTCTTCCTTGTGGCAGCCCCTCAGATACTGGAATACTGCTATCATGTCTCCCCTATTTCTTCTTTTCTTTCGACTAGGCAAACCCAAGTCCCATAGCCGTTCTTCGTATGTTTTGGTCTCCAGGCCTTTGATCGTCTTAGTTGCTCTGAATTTTTTCCAAACTCTCAACATCTCTACTGGTAGTCCTTGACTTGCAATCATTCATTTAGTGACCATTCAAAGTTATAATGGTACTGAAAAAAGGGGCTTACAACCAGTTCTCATACTTATGACTATCTTTCATGCTGGAGTCATGTGATTGCTATTTACAATTTTCCCAACTGGCTTCCGACAAGCAAAGTCAATGGGGTAAGACAGATTTACTTAGCAACCATGTGATTCACTTAAAACTATGGTGATTTGCTTAACAACCAGCACAAAAAACATCATAAAATTGGACATGGCTGACTTAACAACTGCCTTGCTTAGCAATGGAAATTCTGGTCCCAATTGTTATCATAAGTTGAGTGCAGAATTATTCTGCATAAGTGAAGAATTATTACAGGATAATGAGATTATGCACCTGGAATGAGATATTGTGGCTTTTTTTTAACTTTGAATGGTATAGGCAGATTGTTCATTGTTGGTCCCCATTAGATACACTTTGACCTATATTCTGATATTTTTTTTGCCACTTCTTTTTTCTTGCCCAAGGAAACCTCTGATATTTTATTTTTCTCCAGTTAACATTTCAATCAGGGCTTCAATCAGTCAAGATGGCAGCTGTTCTGTTCTTGACCCAGACATGAAGACGAGGCAGTTGATGCAAAAAGATGTTCTTTATTTGGTACTTGCACTGAACAGAAGCATAATGAAGATTGAACAGAAACAACAGGAATCAGCTACTAACAACAACAACAACAACTTGGCCACACTGGCCACTCCTTCTTATATTCCCTAGCCAGGGAATGCTCAGCCAATCGATGCAGGCTATTCTCCCGCCTCGCGCATGCGCACGAGGCTGGAGACAGCCTGTCTGGGTCCCGGGCAGACATGTGGTCTGTCCGGGTCTCTGCAACTGTTTCCAGTCATCCTGGGCCTTGCTGAATGACTCAGCAAGGCCCAGCCTTTCTACAGACTTTCTGAGCCTTGCTGAATGACTTCAGCAAGGCCCAATACATAACAGCAGCCATGATTGACAAACATTTAAAAAAATGTGGAGTTCAATCACCCTGTGATAGACCTCATCTTGACTTTTTCTATCAGTTCTAAGAGACACCCTCAGTTCTAACAGATTGCAAAAAAAAAAAAAGCAAAAAAAAATTAAACAAGGAAAGGAGATATACAGGCTAACCTATCGCTATGTCTAGTCCTGGTAGTCAGTGGACTTATAAGTGCTGAAAACCAGTGCCCACAAAGTTGAATTCCAGTATATTTCACCTCTTTAAAACTTACCTCATAAAACTGGTGTATTTTTCTCACTCCAGTGATTTTAAAATTCCAAATTTCATCCAAACCTATTTAATAACAAGTTGGAAAATACCCCACTCGCTCCAATTTCACTATCAGTCATAATTCCAATGTCTCCTAGAAACTAAAAAAATTAATCCTCCCCCCAGCTGCAAAGAAGTGGCTTCCCCAATGTACTTGAATAAAGAATTCAATACAACATTTCTACAAACTGTGGAATCCATAATGTTTCAGGTCCACACATTTAATTTTCTTTGACAGCTATGTCAGAATTAATAATCACCAGAAAAATAAAATAAAATTGTCTTTGTATTGGTTCAGGCAGGAAGGAAAATGCCTTTAGTCAAAGTTACTCTTACGGGTTCATATCTGAATGCAGTTAAAGGTATTTTATTTGTTTGTTAAATTTTATATGCCACCCATCTCTCTATCCAAAGCAATTCTATAAAAATGTATTTATAACAATCTTATAGAATAAAAAGAAAAAATGTACTTTCAGTTCATTTAAAGCTTAGAATGGGGCAGTCACATCTTAACAGTAGCCAGTCTGAAGTTTATAGATTTAGCAAGCCAGAAGTATAGATGTTTTTCTTGTGCATTTCTGCCTCAAAAAGCTCTTTTAAAATGTTGACTTGTTGTTTTGAGTATCTGCACTGTTTAGAATATCTGAACTGTAATTGAGCTGGAGTGCAAAGGTTAATATATTGTTTAAACCATCTGCAGTACAGATGCTTCAGTTAATGTAATATAAACTAATATATGATGAGACATAAGCAAAATCAGAGCAATCAGATGAACTGTTGTTACACAGACAGATGGAACAGATACTAATAGTGCCAAATTGACCCCAGTCCAGAATATGTTAAAGCCACAATCATTTCTCCTAGTTTCCACTCAAGGCAAATAAAATTTGGAAAGGATGTTTAATTTAATTCTAAAGAAAACAGCATTAGGCACCACTCATGGTCATTCATTTTCTCATCATTTCCCAAGTGGACTATACCAAGTGCCTTGAAGACCATGCAGAAGCTCCAGAATATGGCAGTGAAAGCCATTACAGATGTGTCTCAATGTACTCATGTTACACCTTTGCTTTTTGAACTACACTGACACCCAGTTTGCTCCTAGGTGCAATTAAAGGTGCTGGTTATCACCTGTAAAGCCTTCATTGCATAAGACTTGGTTATATTTGGGGCTGCATATCTCTGATTGTTTCTATCCATCCCATCAGATCCAACAAGATAAGTACACTGTGGACCTGTCATTTAAAAAACTGTCATCTTCAGGGATCCAGAAAGTGCAGTGTACTTTTCAGACAGAGCACCTGCCATTTGGAAAAATATACATTGCTCCACTCAAGATTAAATAGACCTTTCAAAAAGCCTTGAAGGCCTAGATGTGTTTCCAGGTACTGGACCCAGGAAATTAGTTGGAACCCATCGGGCATTTTTAGTTTTTCAGACTTGTTTTACCCTTTTTATAAGTTATTTACATTTGTTGTTTGACAGCATTTTTATCTACTACTTTTTCATATAACTTTATTGTTTTATTTTATTACAATTTTATTACATTATAAGATTATCATAAAGAAAGTTGAAAATTAGCAAAACTAATATTTTGGAAAAAAAGAAAGAAGAAATGAACAAAAAAATAAAGACAAAAGTACAGAGAAAGAGTTCACAATAGCTGCTGGAGTTGTTGTTCATACAGTTGTTCACATTTCCAACATAAATTTGAAGCACTATTGTACATTCAAGACCAGGTATGTCAAACTGCCGACCCGCGGGCTGGATGCATCATACTGAAACTGCGCCCACTCCATTGCCGGCAATGGGGGAAAAGTCGCGATACGTCGCACGACGTCATGTGACATCGCAAGTTTGACATGCCTGTTCTAGACAATTACTTTGGTGACATATACTAACATTTTATAAAAATTGTCTTTAAAATTATAACATAATATAAATTTCAGTCCATTCAACCAATATTGTCCTACTATTCCGTTTGTATATTGTAATCAAAAAAATTTAGTTCGGTTTATTACACATTCTTTTACTTATTCTTCTATTTCAAATTTCAGTAAAATTTATACATTTTAGTAACATGTTCATAATTTGCATACACTGTATTCCAAACTCAGTCTTACATTACTCAAAACCAAAAAATCTTTTGTTTAAATCTTTCTACTAATTATACATAAGAAAACCATTCCCAACTGTTACCTTCTGCCATCAGATCTCTTGGTTTTATTTTACATTCTCTTAGACAAAATTCTAATAATCCTTGAGTTATAACAGTAATGAAACTTGCCCATTACTGTCAAATGTTGAAATAAACATTAAATGAACCAAGACATTAATGACCCTCCATCCTTGCTCTTACCAATGCATTTGTTAAACGAATGTGCAGATAGTTAAGTACGCATAGGATGCTTCTGGATGCCTGCCTTGGGCCTCCCAAGACCTCCCCCCATCCCCTGAGATATCCCATGCTCCACTTCACAGCATTTGGAGTCCCCACAAACATTTCAGCCTCCTCCACTCTTCACAATTGCTTATTTACCTTGCAAAGATCTGTAAAGCTCAGGAGGTGAGCGTAAGGAAGGAAAGCAGGCCTCTCTTGTTGAACTACATGGGAGAAAGTGGCTTCTTTTTCCATCCAGCCAATATAGTAGACCTTTTTCCTCACTTCCCTGCTGGCTTACCTCTGTACTGTTTCTGTTCCCCACTGTTGGTAGTTTTCAAAATAAAGAGATAGGCCTACAAGGAAGGCAGAGGGCTGCTTATACAGAACTACTGTAAGCTCAGATTTCAAAACATGCAATGAGGGAAGTAGACTAGGCTGCAAGATGGCTGGATCAAGCTGCTTTCTCCCACGTGGCCCAGCTAGAGAGACTTGCTCGCCTCCTCTTCCTCCCACCTCCTGAGCACTTACCTATCTTCACAAGGTAAGAGAGTGATTGTGGGAGCAGAGGAGGACCGTGTGGAATTCAGTAGGGGGAAAAAGCAGGCCCAATGACTTCATGGATTGGCAAGGCAGGATGTGGAGGAACAGACAGGTAGGCATGGTGCAGTGTCTCTGCAGTTGGTCATAAAATTTGGAGAATTTTTAACTTTGAAATAGGACTGTATATGGCTTTTGGTGGGAGGGTCTTTGTAACTTCAAACTGTCATTAAATGACCTGTTATACCTTGAAGACTACCTGTATGTTATGATAAGTTATTCATTTGTGTTTAATTATCATCTCCCTACTAGTAAATGTTTTTGAGCTAAGAACCACAAAACGTTTTTTGGGGTACAATCTGGGTTAGTATCCATTACATATTATCAATACTGCATAGCTAACAAAATTATTTTTAAAATCTACATTATCCTTATCTTTATTGTACCATAAATATCCATGCCACCCAAATCTCAAGTCATGCCCTTCTAACTCTAAAAGCCTTCTATTTCTTAGCAAACATCCAATCTTTCGTTAAACAACAAGCTTCAAAGTATAATTTCAAAAATATACACCTAATCCTCTTCTTTCTTTTATAGATTGCAATATTTTATATTTAACTTGTATTTCTCCCCCCTCCCTTGCCACACAAATTTATATATATATATTTGCAATTATTTGTTACATTAGTTGCAAAACATGTATCATCTGAAATAAAAATAACATTCTGGGCAATACATTAATATTAATCACAGAAATTCTCCCCAACAATGACAATTAACTTTCTCCCATCTTAACATGTCTGTTTTAATTTCATTCTATGTCTTAATATAATTATTTTGAAATAACATATAGTTCATATTTGTCATAGTAATACCCAAGTGTTTCACCTTTTTCTCAATCTTAAAATGTTTTAGTCATCAACTCTGTTTGATCTTGTATCTTCGCATTTTTTAACGTCTTTGACTTTGATGTTTTAATTCTGAAACCTGTAAATGCAACAAATTCTCTTAGTTTTCCCATTAATATTTCAATTCCTTTTAAAGATCTTCCAAAGTCAGCATCACATCAACTGTAGGCGCTCTTAGCTTGTAAGGGTCATTTTTAATTTTTATTCCCACAACACTCTCATCCCATCTTACATCTCTGTTCAAAAGAAACAATGAGTGGCCCTGTCTTGTTGCATTTTGCATCAAACATGGTTTTGCTAAATCTTCATTAACATTAATTTTGCTATCTGTGAAGTATTAATCAACTTCACCCATTTTATAACAGAACAGAACAGAACAGACTTGGAAGGGACCTTCATGGTGTTTGACTCCTGCATGCTGGGAAAACTGCCTTGAAAGAAATGAGGGAAATCACTATGAAATATAAAAACTTGGTCTTAAAAAGTTAATCTGACTGAGCCAATAATTTGTAAAACAGGCCTTCTGTTTCATGTGCTGATAAGCTCTTGCATTGTTAATAGATCCAATAAATATTACTCATGTGGAATGCTTTCTTAAATTTCAGTATGTTTTTCCACAAAGCCTGTTAGAATTTATTACCAGAAGCAGGAATGCAAATGGGATTTAAACCAAAGACAGCTTTTAGAGATTTGGAATAGATTTCTCTTAAAATGTAGCGTGTTGTCATCAGCTACTCAGTCAACAGCTATGCAGAAGAAAATGTAGCAACCCTCCTTTCCTAAAGATCTGTGATAAAAGCAGTTGAAAACAGCAATTTTGGAAAAAGGGATTTCTCTTTTATCCCTCACAATGGTTAACAGGGTGATGAAACCATCTCTCACCCACAAACAGAAACATTTTGGGGTTTTGTTTTGTTTTTTGTCTGTCTTTCCTGATCAATGTGCTGTCATTTTATAGACTACACAAAGCTTGTTCTGACACAATTCAGTGAGAAGATTAAATACCTTATTTGGAAATGAAGCTGAAATAATTATTTATTTTCTCGGCTCTCATTCCCTGCAAAGGAGAGCTGGGACTGGAGAGCACTATCCACTTTCCATCCTTCTGCTGACATTACACAGGATAGCAGTTAAAAGCAGAGAAGGGGGGGGGAGGGTCGGATTCTTTAAAAACTAACAAGTGAAGATTAAAAGGGTGAGCATAGCACAACCCTGTGCCCTCAAGGACACAGGGAAGGGAAGGGAATGTGCAGGGGTTTAAGGCACAGTTTAGCCCAGATTTTCAGAAGATGGGTCAAGATTCAGCTCTGACCTATACCTGGCTGTGCCTCTAATATCTGTGCCACTGAAATTCAGATTTTAACATTAATAGTTTATTATAATTTTAAGAAAATGAAGAGAAAAAACTTACAAGAATAACAACAAAAATTCTAAGAAGAAACATCTGGGCTGCAGAAATACAGATAATCATCAGATGGCAGCAAAGGAATACAGAAATTTCTAGTACTTTGCTGCCCCACAGTGTTCATTTCAATTTTTACAGATCAGATTTTTTATTTTTGTCTTCTTATAAACTCTTCTTATGCAGTATATGAAAAATAAATATAATGCATTTCCCATCTGGAACATAATACAGCCATAATCAAAAATTAACAAAAACGTAAACCACAGTTAAGCAGAGATTGGAGCAGTGTAAATTGGGCCAAAATATTGTGCTGAAATTAATATGGCGAACAGGAATTGTTAAAGCAAAATTTATGTATAAATAGCAATCAACACGGAAGAAAGCTTTCTTCTGTATCAAATCTAGTGACTGAGAACAATTAAAGCAAAACAGACTTGGGTTCTGGCAGAACAAACTAGCAGGGAGAGTTAACAGAATTTTAGTTAACATTACCGTAGGAAGGGAAATAAAAATTAATTTTCAGTCACTAGATTTGATACAGAAGCAAGCTTTCTTCCGTGTTGATTGCTATTTATACATAAATTTTGCTTTAGCAATTCCTGTTTGCCATATTAATTTTAAGAGATGGTGATAGTTACCAAAATTATTTGTGCTTGTTGTGATGGAGGACGAAACTACTTCTTTACTTTTTTGTCTTTTTTGTCTATTTTTTCCACAATTTATATTTTTTTGTTTTTTTTATATATTTTGTAGTTTGTATTAGTTTTTATTTTTTTTAATTTATGGTTTTTAATAAAAATATTTTTTTAAAAGATGTAGAATTTTACCCTGGATCCTTGAATTTTTCACTTCAAGCAGATCCATATGTGTATCAACACTAGCTGGAATGAGGTCCTTCTTGCATTCAGCATTCTCTAAGGGGGGTAATATCAGATTCTCTTTTTTAAAGTGTGTGAGGGCTTTCTTTTCTCCCCTCCCCCAGATGGCTTAAATACTCACAATTTGCTTTTGCCCAGGCTTCAAAATACCTTGGATCAATCTTTTCAACAAATCTGAACTAGGATAATTCATAAGTCTGATTTCCCAAGAGTTCTGATGAAAAAGAAGGAGGAGGAGGAGGAGGAGGAGGAGAAGGAGGAGGAGGAGGAGGAGGAGAAGGAGAGGAGAAGAGAAGGAGAAGGAAGAGGAGAAGAGAAGAAGAAGAAGAAGAAGAAGAAGAAGAAGAAGAAGAAGAAGAAGAAGAGAAGGAAGAAGAAGAAAGAAGAAGAAGAAGAAGAAGAAGAAGAAGAAGAAGAAGAAGAGGAAGAAGAAGAAGAAGAAGAAGAAGAAGAAGAAGAAGAAGAAGAAGAAGAAGAAGAAGAAGAAGAAGAAGAAGAAGAAGAAGAAGAAGAAGAAGAAGAAGAAGAAGAAGAAGAAGAAGAAGAAGAAGAAGAAGAAGAAGCAGCAGCAGCAGCTTTTTCTTTCCAGCACTTCCTGGGTTGAGGGTTTGACTGCACAACATGTTTATAATCTCTGTATTACTGGGTCATCTTAAAAGATATTGTCTAGGACATTTGTTCTTCAACCCATGGAGCATATTATTGAGTGCAGTTAAAAGACTGTCATCAAAATCTTGAGAGTTAAAAGAAATTCCATTCTATGACACTTCTTCCAACACAGGATGACCCAGGTTTAGATCAAAATAGTTGACTCCAATAATTGGCCACAGCTGCAAATTAATGTAGCTTTGAATTATAAACATGCTTATATTATCCCATGGTAAAAGTCCTATAAAGTAGGAGTTTACCTTACCTTACATAAACTTTATTATATAGCACGTGCTTTTGAAAATCAACTTTCCTTAAACAGCTGTGATTCTTCAAGGAGGTTTACAGCAACAGAAACAAAGATGGAGCAATAGCCTCATGTTTGCTGTCAGCTTCCATATCCTAGAAAATCTAAACTGTTTAGATTGTATTTGTATTTCATTTTGTAATGGTATTCTGGGAATGGTGCAATAGTAGGCTAACTAAAAATAATGAATGAAATCTTCTCTGAAAGCATCTAAAGGAGAAAGAGGGATTTAAAAGAGGGATTTAAAATTTGGGGTTTTAATTATCTTCACATAGATTAAATTCCAATTAGGAACAAAAAAGCAGAACATATAGATGTCCTGAACTGATGATTTTGAAGTAAATTCCGATTTAGTCTTAAATGGTATTTAGTATCCTATACAACTGTGCTTGAATGGTCTGGACATTCTGGCTTAATCACCATTTGTTAAATAAAGATTACCTTAATGGAGATACACAGACCCCATTGCAAAGGCAACAAGCACTACTATATTTTTAGTCCAGAAAATCCACGTAATGTTCAGAAGTGGCAGGGGCACTTCACTGAATTACAAGGAAGAGGAAGGAAAATAGAGCAAAACCAGACTTGCAATCTCAATAAAAATAATTGTAGACATCCTGTGGAGTCTGCCTAGTGGGGCTGACACATATTTCACTAAGTAAACCAGAACTTACAAGACGTAATGGCTGAGTTCACACATCATTCTAAACCAGTGATGGCGAACCTTTTAGAGACTGAGTGCCCAAACTGCAACCCAAAACCCACTTATGCATCGTCGAGTGGCGGGTGGGTGTGGCCCATTGGCTGGGCATGGCCCATTGGCTGGGCATGGCTGCGGTGGTAATGGCAGACTGGGTGGGACTAAAAAGTTCAATCAATCAATTCCAACTTTGCAAGATCTTTTTTTTTCCTGCAAGAAGTTGAAATTGACTGATTGAACCTTTTTTTTTTTTTTGCACACGGCGGCGGAGGCCTAAAGCGAAAAGGTTTTATAAAACCCAGCTGAAGGCCTAGGACTGGAGCGACGGTGCGCGTGCCCACAGAGAGGGCTCTGAGTGCCGCCTCTGGCACCCGTGCCATAGGTTCGCCACCACTGTTCTAAACCATGAACAAAATAAATATTATAGTTTGCCACAATATGTCAAAATTACCAAATTTAATGTATAGAGAATTGAGGAAGCAGCCTACTTACATTTAATTAACTGCAGAATTTTTTCAAAAGACAGCAAAAATTTGGGATTCCATAATATTAGCATCAAGCATCATCCAGCAAAGCTGAATGGTAGATTTCAGATGTTTTTTTTTTCATATAGCATATAATACAAGCTTCATTGTCACTTAATGCATGATTCCCATTAAAGAAATCCCAGGGCTGCAGGCCAGTCTGGAAAGTAAATAAAACACTCTGAAAAATCTCTTCTGTCTCATTGCCAAAAAAAGTTATATGAATATATCCATGACATCATCAGAAGATAAACTTGACTGAAGGAGATGTTACCTTTTACTTTTCCATATATTTCTCAGTTGCTGAGAAATCTGGAAGCAGAATGTGCTTTCACAGTGATTTGCAAAACAGTTGGTTATAATCATAGCCCTAGTTGGAACAAGTGAATTTTTGCTATGAATTTCCTTCATGTTAAAAAAAAGGCATTACTAGGGTTGTATTGCTCAAAAAGATAAATACTGTACACATGACTTACAGTCATTCATTCAGCAATGATTCAAAGTTATGGCAGCATTGAATGAAAGGACAAAGGACCATTGAAGTGTCCCCACAGTTACACAATCAAAATTTGGGTGCTTGGCAACCTCCCCTCTCAACTTATGATTGCAACTGCTTCAATTCCTCCGATCTGCCTATTTCCCCCCACCCCACCTATGCCCTTTTGGCTTCTTGCACTGATAGTGGAAGCACCAAGCTCACCTTGAAAAAGTTACTTATGACCACGTCCCATTAGTGCTCCATTGACGGCCACTCACTAATCCTAAAACTGAGGAATTGAAAAAATATTCTGGAAAAAGCAATAACAAACAACTTCTATACTGCTGTCAATAGAAAAGGAATCAAGTTTTGACTCGAGTTTTTATTTTTCATCCATATGGCTCTGAGTGTACTTGAATCCATCCAATTATAGTCAGAGTTCAGTGCATTATATAAAAAGCAAAGTCAAAACTTTTAGTTTGATCTAAATCTCTTGAGAATGACTCTCTCCTTCCAAGTGGAATAGAAATGCTCTTCAATAAGAACAAGTATTTTCATCCCCGCTTTACTCACTCCAAAACGGATACCTTGACCAGTTATAAAACGCCACTTCTTTGAAGAAGCTGCACTCAGACCTATCCTATAAAATCTGCTGCCAGAAATCAAGTCCTAGAGGCTTCATTTTTGCTGCCGCCACCTGGTGAAGCGTGGTGGGTCTTGCACGTATGGTAGTAGTCCCGTCTTTCTCCACCACCACTCCCAGTGTCATAGAATTAGGAGCGGAAAAGGGTTATTGCTATTTCAAACTTAACAAAAATTAATGTTAAGAGATTTAGTCCGGTAAGATTCATTCATTTGTGAATCTTTTCGCTATGTCATGATTCTTTGTGGTGGTTAAATTTTTCTCATGTTTTATAGCCGGATGATCACTAGACACCAATTTGCAGCTCAGAGAATAAAAACAGCTACTACAAAACCGTGAAGTTACGAAGACGTTAACACAGCCGGAGCTGAAGCCGGGGCTGTCATCCGTGCCCTCCATTGCGCAACAAGCAGATGCACGCAAAAGAGGTTTTTTTAATGGGACGCTTTGGGAATCAAAAAGACACGTCATTATACAATCGGGCACAGAATTTGGGCTGGGATGAGTAGCGATATAAGGAACAAGTAAACTGATTGCAGGATAGTTCATATCTCAGGGTGTCATGGAGATTTAACTCTGAAAATCCAAGCCAATTGCGCCTGCGCCCCTTGGGGTGAGTGGGCGGGAAATTTATAAATTAGAGCAAAGATATATATATAGGCTACCACCAGATGGCAGAAGACATGCAGGAAACTGGAGCTCCCGGCGTCCATCTAGCGGTCGTCCACTTATGTGCAGTTTAGATCTGGTATTCCACAAAAAGACGATTCGGTAGAACAGTAATTATATGGTATGAATCCAACTTTAATCGATATTGGAAGCTCTTCCTGCAATTCGGGAGAATAAGGGAAATTCCGCGTCTGAGAGAGCAAAATTGTCATTTTAAATGCCTGTGATAAAATGTTGCCCACTAAAACTTAAGCCAAAATCCATAGACGAGTCTTTCGAATGCCATGGGACTCGATCGATTGTACTTTGGTATCAGGCATTAAGGCAGGGATCTCTAGTCCGCATGCGCCTACGCTAAAAAAAATGTTCCCGAAAGAAAAACAAGTCTTTTCCTTTTCCGGGATGGGGCGGGGCCACGGGGATTGCCCTGACTTCAGCGAGGAGGAAGCGGAGACCGAAAATAACTGCCCGGTGTTTGGGCCGCTGAAGCAAGAGGGGAGGGGGTCCCTGGGCCGCGCGGCTCCTCTTCTGCCATGGACGGTGCAACGCAGGAACAAGACGCGGTGAAGTTCGCGCAGGTGGCCGTTCAGAAGGATCAAGAAGGGAAATACCAAGAAGCGGCGTTTTACTACAAGGTGCAAGGCAAGGGGTGGCTGGGTGCCCAAAGGAAAGCCCCGCGCGCTTGTGAATAGCACCCGGCATGGAGGAACAGGATCCTTCCTTAGCGCTTACCCAGTCGGAAGAGCCGTAGAGGCGGGTGGTGAGAGAGAATAGGGCGCTATTTAACGAAGCAACTCTTTGCTCTGCCGCTTATTCATTGGGCTAGAATTATTTCCCGCAGCTTCATCAAAGCTGGAACCTGTGCGCCTACTGACTGAATTAGCCTTTGGGGATTAAGAACTCGGGGAGATAACTACCTTGAGTTTATTTTTCTCAGTATCATTATTTTTAGCTCTCTTAAATAGAGATCTGATTGGCTGAGGCTAATCTGAGGAATTAGTGGGGTCTCTTATTCCATTTCCAATTCTCTTCCCTATCTATTAATTATCTCATTTGTATATGAAGGAACCGGATAGAGAAAACATGGGGAATCAAACTTATTCGTGATAATTAAATGAATTGACTCATTTTAATTCACATTTCAGTCCAGTGATCCTCATGCATGTTAATATACAGCTGAACTCTAACCTCAGGACTGCACCATATTTAATAAGCAACAAGGGATTAGAGCAGTTTTTTAAAAAAAACTGGACTGAATTATCTTATACTCATTAAATATAATGAGTCTTATACTTTTTATAGGCACAAATCCGCACCTTGCAAAATGTGAGATATAACAATTTGGCCCCACATTGCAAACAGTGGGATGTGGTTATTTCCATAATGGTTGGAAAATCTAATTGTAGCATTGAAAGTTTTGTGCATGAGATGAGATGGTTTTATTTCTTCATTCTACACGTTAGAAAGTAATTCTTATATGATTAAAGTACTTAATTTGCTCATTCTGATTACTATTAATTTATCACTTATGGATAACATTAGCTTGTCAGTTTGTAATTAATTTCTACTATTTCCTCACTGCAGTTGATGCCTAAAATCTGTAGGCTCCATGAAATATTTCCTATATTGGGGAAAGGATGATAACATTATCTATCTAGAGCAAAATAGATATTAGGATAGTGTTGTAGAACTACTTGCATCAAATTGATATTTATGGTTAAATAGAGGAGTCTGAATATATTCTTGTTAGAATTGTGCTTGAAAGATCTGAGTACTATATATATATATATATCACCTTTTTTATAGAGCAGCATAATTGGACTGATAACTTTGATGTGAATCTATGTATTAATTTCATAACTTCCCCTTGGAGATTGAGTCAAACTATATCAAGAAAGAGAGAAATATTTTCTGGCACATGATTTAGAATGATGCTATAGTGAATTGATAGTGGATCAACTTGTTCTGCAGCCTGCCTGCTCATCAGCCAACACTTGCTTTTGAGGTAGCCAATCAATGAGTGTCTAAGGTTATTTACTAATAACATTTACAATTCTCATTGGCCTCAATATTGGGGCCTGAGGTTAAGCCACACAACCCCCACTTCAATTTTCAGAAGGACCAGAGTAGATTCCCTTGGCATAGTAGCAGCAGCAGCAGTCTCTAGAATAGATCTTATTCTGTTCTTTACAGAAAAATGTTTACCTCACTAGGCCTTAACATTGGTGGTTCTGGAATGGAGATATGGTAGTATTCTCCCCCCCCCCCTAAAAAAATACTATTGCTGTAGTCTGGAAGATGTAGTAATTTTACAGTGGATGTTCTGTTCTCTTGCCTGTACCATAGTTGGTATTCTGAATTAATATCGTCCTCAGTATTAGTTCAGCCTGCTCAAAGAAGTAGCATGTGCTCTTCCTTGTTGACCCGGACTTAGGGGACAGTAGCAATTGTGAATACGTGCAGATGGCCCCCCGCTATCTCTGGCCACTTGCAGAACTATGAATGCAAGGTCATAAAAGGACAGCAAAGGAAACACTCAATATCCTAACCCACCCGGGAACATATGGTGTCTCGGGGGAACACCCAAAAGGGAACATTTCTAGCTACTTCTGCTTTCTTCCTTCTTACCTACAGTGTGCCAGCCTTAAAGGGCAAGTCTTTATCTTATGTGTGTCAGCTTTGCTGGGTGAATTGCTTATGTAATCAAAGTAGGTATAAAAATAAGGCTTTTCTGATATTTGGGGCTTTTTCTCTCTTTTAGAGAAGCCCATCTTTGTTCAGCTGAATAAAAACGTAAAGCTTGAAGGTAACTTCTGGTTTCCTGTATTTTTTTTATCAAGCAAAACCTCAGAACCTGCATATCATCCTGTTACCATATAATTCCTCAGAAATTTCTAAAATATTGTGAAACTTTATTCAGTCATGCTGACTGTGAAGAAACTCTGGGACTAATTAAGATTTGGCAGGTTAAATCACTTTTGTAAGTTAAATAAGTATAATTAAAAAAGAAAAAATTATGATCACATCATGTTCTACTATGTACTCAAGGTACTGGTTAAGTTCTATGGATAAAGGTTCACATGGATTTTTTTTTTATTGTTTATTTTTTGTTTGGGTTTTTCTTTTCTTTTTGCATCTCCTGAAGATTTTAAGAGTGAGTTTTTTAAATGCCTTCCCAATTCTAATTTTGAATAACAGGCATAGGGGAAAAGTGCTTAGTAATTGCATATTGTTCCATTGGAGCTGAATAAATCTTATAGTTTCCTAGATACATTATAAAACTTGTTTGTATGGGGCAGGGGTAGGCAACCTTGGCTGTTTTATGACTCGTGGACTTCAACTCCATGCTGGCTCAGGAATTCTGGGAGTTGAAGTCCACGAGTCATAAAAGAGCCAAGGTTGCCTATCCCTGGTATGGGGTAACCAAAATTGTCTAGATGACCAAAATTATATAGGCAAAGCAATAAGAATTCTGATCTTGTATTGTCAACATCAGAAAGGCTTCAGAATGGCTGGCAAATCAAGCATCCAGAGGACAGTCATTCAAATATATAGTGAAAATTAATCCCTGTCCTATATGGTTATGTTATGTGTAGTGGAGTCTTAATGAATTATTGTTTTGTCTCCTTATTCCATGTATGTAGTTTTTACAGCTAATATTTCTATATAAGCTAATTATTTGCAGGGAAAATCTCACCTTAGTTTATAAGGCATGGATATTTTGTGTGTTCAGAAATTATAATCAAACTTTTTAAAATATCTTAAGATCATAGCCATATGTCTGCTTTGGTTTCTCCGCAAGGATTTGAATTTGGGAATATCCCAAACTGCTTATCTAATAGGGCAGTGAGGTATGTGCTTTAAAAATTATTTGCAGTACTTTGAACCTGAGTGAGCACAAGCACATATCTTCTACTCTTAGATAAATCAACCCAACATGTCTTAATGCAGTAGCATCCTGTTTGGGTTCATGCATGCTTAAGCCTGAACCAAGATAGCTTCTTTAACGAGGCTGCAACCTTGTGACTATTCCATCTTAAGGGCATATCTAAAGTCTGTTTTTAGATATTTAAAGGGGCCCAAATGAAGCTTTAAACTATATACCAAGGTCCTTATAACTTCTTCTTTTTTTTTTTAATGAACATTTTGGCTGTGATCTCTCTGATGTCATCGACCTGACTACCCTCAAGACTCGTTTAAAAAAAAAAAAAAAACTTCATTTTTTATCCATAACTGGAAAAGCAGTTGTGTATATGCATACAAATTTTGGGAATCCTTTGGAAAATTCTAAAATGTAATGAAACCTTTGAAAACCACTTGCCACATCTATACTGATATATCATTAAAGCTATTAGAAAATTTCATACTTGGGTTATGTTTCTTTCCTCAGGAAGGCACAAGCCTTGATTTATGCTGCAATGGCAGGATCAACCTTAGAAATATTCAGGGAAAATAAGTGAATATTTGGAAAGAGTTCAAGCTTTATATGCTGCAGGTAAATAATAAAAATCTTTCTTGTTTTCACTGTCATCTACTCAAACAGTCTAATAGAGCAGGGCTTTTCAATCGTACGCATACCACCGGTGGTACATTGGCACTGGCAAGTGGTAGCGACATTGTCTAGTCTAGACAACTGTGGCAGGGGAGGGAATGAGCTAAAGCGGCACAGCACAGGACTTGCCGTGATAGTCATCAGAAGCTGCAGGGTTGCTGGACGAGACAAAGGCCCCAGGATCAGCACTTCCGGCATACCCAGAATAGAAAGGAGGAGGAGGGCAGAGACAGGAGAGGATATAAAAGGAGACAGTTTTGGCAGGAGAGGGAGAGAAAAAAAGACACAGCCTTGGGAAGAGGAGTCAGCTGGACCTGCACAAAGAGAAAAGGGGGGGGAGAAAGGAGAGGATAAAAAACAGGCCAGCCAGGAGCCAATTTACAACTTCATGACAGCCATCCATGCTGGGTACGTACACAAGTGGCAGCGAAAAACAGGGAAGAAACGCAGCTGGGGAGGGATCGCCCTGCACGAGGAATGAAGAAAGACAGCATCGGCTGGAGGTGACCAGCAATTGGCAGGTGACCATTTTGCCCTGTAGGCTGACCGCATTCTGAGCACTTCCCTTTCACCCAGGATGCCAGGCCAGATGCGCTCGCCGCCTCCTGTGCATGCGCCCAGGCAGGTTCAGCTCAACAGCTTCGCCTCGCCGGCCAGCCTCTCCGCGTGGTGAGGAGAGTGCGCCACTGCCTGCTGAAACCAGGCAGGCTGGGGGCTGGGCAGCATCACGCAAGTAATGTGGACTCTCACGCCGCTTGCGGCATCCCCTCCCCCGGAGCCCACAGAGCTGTGTGTGAAGTGGACGAGGGCCATTTGCTGGTCTCCTTCAGGGGATGGTGCCTTTCTTCATTCCTTGTGGAGGGTGGCACTCCCCAGTTGCGTTTCTTGCCTGTTCTTGCCTGTTCTTCTCCCTCCCTCCCTCATCGCAAATATCTTCCTGCCACACTGCTCTTAAGGTTGTATGGGTCTTGTCCAGGAATTTACAGTGGCCTTTCAATTTACACCGGCCATGCTGGCAACCTCTCCCCCTCCCCTTGTCCCTTCCTGGGCACGGAGGGAGGGAGGAGGAAGGAAGGAAGGACATGGTAATGAGAAGCAGAGAGGCAGGGAAGGAGGGAGGGAAACAGGAAGGAAGAAAGGACATGGTAATGAGAAGCAGAGGCAGGGAAGAGGGAGGGAGGAAGGACATGGTAATGAGAAGCAGAGAGGCAGGGAAGGAGGGAGGGAGGAAGGACATGGGAATGAGAAGCAGAGAGGGAGGGAGGGAAACAGGAAGGAAGATGGGAATGAGAAAGGGAGAGAAGGAGGGAAACAGGAAGGAAGGAGATGGGAATGAGAAAGAGAGGCAGGGAGGGAGGGAGGGAAACAGGAAGGAAGGAGATGGGAATGAGAAACGGAAGGAGGGAGGAAGGAAGGAGATTGGAATGGGAGGGAGGGAGGGAGGGTCTGAGGGAAGTCCTGCCATAACACTTGGCCACCAGCAGCCCTGCTGCCCTTTCGCTATCCCCTGGCCCCCTCCTCCTGGCCTATCCTGGTGGTCTCCCATCCTATCGCTAAGGATGCTTTTGCTACAAAGCCAGGTCTCCTCGCATGGAGAGGGAGTGTGCCTCCCTCTGACCCAAGCACTTTGCACTCCTGCACCCACCATGAGCAACCTGGCCAAGGAGAGCGAGCACAGCAGCAGCAACCTCGAGGAGGAGGTAAGCGCAGCCAGGCGCCCCCTCGGGGAAGTGGGGCTGGACTGGGTTGGGCTGCAGGATCCTGGTGCTCCGGGAGCTCAAGCTGGATGCTTGCTCTCCGCTGCCCAGGGCTCCGGGCAGCTCATGCCAGCGTCCAAGAGTCCCCTGCGTGGCCCAAGAGAGACAGCGATGGTCCTCCAGTGGACCATACTCTGGCGTCCACCCCCCTCCACCAGAGACCCCCAGATCCCCCCACAGCCCTGCCCGGCTCCCCCCACAGACGTCCCCGACCTGAGTGATGTTGAGCTGGCCACGCCTCCCCCGGTCATTGACTTTGCTTGTCAAAAGGTTGCAAAAGGGGATCACATGACCCTGGGACACTGTGACCATCATAAATACGGAGCAGTTGCCAAGCATCTGAATGTAAATCACCCTGGGGATACTGCAACAGTCATAAGTGTGAAAAATGGTCATAAGTCACTTTTTTCAATGCCGTTGTAACTTCGAACAGTCCCTAAGCAAACTGTTATAAGTCAAGGATTACCTGTACTTTATCACTTTTTTCCTTTTCTTTTGGTCATCAAGTTTTTGACACCTTGCTAGGAGATTGGTGGTACTCGAATATTGCCATACCCTAAAAGTGGTATAATCGGTGAAAAGGTTGAAAAGCCCTGTAATAGAGCATCATTCCCCAAATTCAGAACCACATCTCTGCATGCAGGAAGTGAATACTTTTCATGGACTTATTAAATTTACAGAGAGGGCTTCCACTTTTTCTTATCTGTAGATATAGCAAATTTGTAATGTACAAAATGTCTTGATTCCTTTTTAAGAACAAAAATATTCCATTATTTCTCTTAAACTGGCGTAGTTATTCTTTTTGAAGTTTGTCCAATCTCTCTGTTTTTGAGAACTCAGTTTAAATTGTTCTTGCATATGGTTTACCATAAATACATAGAAGTTTTCATATGTGAACACCAAGTTGCTAATGAATATTATTTTTATTTATTATTTAGCTATTATTAGTAAGATTTATATCCAGCCTTTTATGCAGATATTGCAACTCTAATAAGAAAAGTTCATCAGTTACTAAATAAGGCGGGCTAATAATTTTCTCCCTAACTTAGTTCAACTGCAGAAAGTTGATCCATTGAAATCAAAGCAGCAGCTGGACTTGGAGCGTGCCCACTTCCTGGTTACCCAAGCTTTTGATGAAGATGAAAAAGGCAACAAAGAGGAAGCCATAGAGCTGTACACGGAAGCTGTGGAGCTCTGTTTGAAAACAGTACGTTAAGCTACCACTTAACTTGGTGGATTTATGTTATGGTAAGAAATCCTACCCTTTATTCAGGTGACTTTTCAGGCAGATGTGTGCATACATCCATATTTTCTTGATTGTTTTAGAAACTTGAATGTACTACACCTGGTTAGAGCCAACAAGAAAGACTATGGAAGACAGTAAAGAAAATCTCTTTTTTATGGTGGGAAATTTCAGCAAAATAAATAACCAACCAGTATTTTGGATCAGGTTAGCCCTTTGAATTACCTTCTAATTTTTATAGTAGAAAATATGATGTATGCGCACACCCTTCACCCCAGGATAAAAAAGTGGTACCTGTATTTATATTCAGGAAGGTTTTTCTGATTTGGAATACTGTTGGGAATTACTTGTCCTGAGCCTTTATTTCAGTTTTATTTATTTTATTTTTGTTTCTTTATTTATTAAATTTGTTTGCTGCCCTTCTCGCCACAATGTTATTTTAACATTTTTTCATATTAAAAGGACACTCTAGACCAGGGGTAGGCAACCTTGGCTCTTTTATGACTCGTGGACTTCAATTCCCAGAATTCCTGAGCCAGCCAAGCTGGCTCAGGAATTCTGGGAGTTGAAGTCCACGAGTCATAAAAGAGCCAAGGTTGCCTACGCCTGCTCTAGACCAATTTTAGGTACTTTGTCAAGCAAACGTGTAACAATACTTTACTGAAATAGAAACAGAAGATTTTAGAGTTAGTGAGCTCCCTTTCCCTGAATATCTGTGATTTCTACTCCTGATCCATTAAGTTAAATGTTAAGGGGAGAAAAAAGTTTCAGTAGTTGTTGAAATCAGTGAAACTTTGCTATTGTTATAATAAATTTGCTCCAGTGATTTCAGTGAAACTATGACCAGATAGACTATGTCACAACCTTGTACTAAATTTGAATTTACAAAAACCTACTCCCAATAACTTCCCTGTTTCACATCTGAAGCAAAAAAGAAGCTTCAGGCCACCCAGGAGCGTTCATATAACACCTATCTATAACAGCTCTTTTCCTTGAATTAGGTGGCAGTTGTGGAGGATTGTTGGCTAGTTGTGGGAAAAGCACAGCAGAACTGTGTGCATTTGGTTTGTAACCTCAGTCCAGTATTAATACTTTGAAGGTACCACTTTTTTATACTATTTTAGTGAGTATTATAGGCAAAACGTCTTAGAGGAAGAGTTCACAATCATGATGTAACTCCACCAAGTATAACTCCTCTCCTCTCCCCTCTCCTCCTCTTCTCCCCTTTCTTCAAAGAATCTTTGTATTTTGAGTAAAATTGAATTTAGTTTTGCTTTATTTTCTTAAATTTTTGAAATCTCTCTGTTTCAACTGCTGGCATTAACATCAATATATTTGCTTTGTTCATTAATTAAAGCTGGACTTATTACTGATGAAATCATTTTTCCTTTTACATGTCTACAATAATTATATGGTCAAGGACTGGAGAACCACATAACTGTTTAGTTCTCATTGAGAATTAATAGTTACTTCAAGTTGGATTGATTACAGTAGTGCTGATTCCAATAAAGGAGAATATTTGTAGCTCAGGGCTGAAATGAGGCTCCTTGGTGCTCTCTACGATTGATTGATTTCTTGCAGACATTTCATTACCAAATTAAATGCTGACCAAACTAGGTAACTTCCTCAGTGCTAGCATCAGTGTTAATTTGGATAATATCTGCAAGAAAACAGCTAAGCTCAGAAAGTACCAAGGAGCCATCATAGTGATATTTATATGGCAAGTATATTTTCATTTAGCCGGTTATATTCCTGCAGCGTATGTATAGTAATTATGGTAAAGTGTGCTTTGTGAACCAAAAAAATGGATTAACTGTGGGTAAGCAGACATGCAGACAAAACCACTGTAAAGTGGCTATGAGCAAAAATCTCAACTGCATCTCAGAATACCAAAACATAAACATAGGAAATACTTAGTGGGTTTAGTTTTTATTCATGTGCAACATCAACATCATGTGCAACATCAGCTATTGTACCTAAGCAATTTTATTTTATATATTGGTGAGGGAAGGTGCTAATAATAGCCTGATACGATTATACCTTCTCCATTTTCTATAAACAGTTGTGTAGTAAATGGGAAAGAAAATTTACTGGCAGCTGATTTATTTTGTGGATAGTTTAACAGACTATTTTCCTTCTTATTTTTTCAATATCCCAGTCTAGTGAAACATCAGAAACAGTTCTCCAAACAAAACTGAAGCAACTAGCTCGGCAGGCATTGGACAGGTAACTCTTGGAATTTTGTACTCACAATCCAAATAACAATCCAGAACTGTGACATAAAACATGTCTCAGGTATACAAGAAGACATTTTAACTGTTCGAAAATAATTCTGAATATTTTTTTCATTCTGGTTTGTTCAGTATTGAATAAAACAAAGGTTGGCATAATTTCTAAATCAGAAGTCTTATATGTAATCATAGCTCATATACATATGATTTAGGTTTTGTGTAAAGTAATTTGGAATAATTGAGTTGCACTTAATTCCCAGCTACTCATTAGTTTGGTTGGTGAGAGCAGAATCCACAATTTTGTTTGACCCTTGTGGTTTTTATGTCAGTAGGGAAGCATATAAAAGCAAAGGTTTAAGAATGAACCTACTCATTTTGCTGTATTGCAATTGCCATTTCCTTTAACTTAATTGTAGAGCTGAAGCACTGAAAGATTCAAAGCCATCTCAGAAAGACAAACCAGCTCCAGTGAAGCAAAGTCAGCCAGTGAGAACTTTTTTTCCATTGGGACCTGATTTTTCCTTGAATGATAAGCCACAGTCCATCAGACCTGTTCATGCTAGTGAACCTCAAGGTCAGCGATATACTGTGGAGGAGATCCAAGTGCTTAGGTAAGGGAGGAAAAATATATATCCTGCAACATGTTTATATAAAATGTAGTTTCTAATCTAGGCTGTAATCTAGTTTATTGAATAGGTTAGCTTTTAAATAAATGTGTGTAGAATTTCATGCTGAAAAATACTATCCTAGAGATAAATGCAGCAGAATGTCTATATAAACTCCATTTGCTATTTCATGGTTTTTTAAAACCAGCATGCAGACTTGCTTATAGATGAGTGTATTCAAAATATCAGGAAGTGAGTCACATTTTCTTCAGGAAGCAAATGAAAGAAGAAAAACAGTTGCTAATATTATGGTCCTAAACTTCCTTCATGCCCAGCTCTGCTCTGGGTAACTTACATAGACACATCCATATAGTTTTCCTATCTTAGGAAAGAAGAAGTTTGTTGTTGCCACCTCCTGGTTGCTTTTGCCCATTGTCTAATCTGACCATCAGCCCTGAAATTTCCAGGTGGTACCTCATCCAAGCTGCTTAATTTTCTTCATTAAATAAATTCAGCTAGATGCTTCTGCTCTTTTTCGAGATTGGTATAATATTGCATAGTGAATAGCTGAATCAGCTTTCTTCAAGCTGCTCCCTATTGGATGTGATGGGCTGCAGATATTTAGAATAACAATGTTCATGGAGATTTGAGGAGTTGGTACTCATTGCATGAATGGGGGCAATACATGGGACAGGCTAGGTCTAGTTGATCTAGAATCACATTTCTACATGTTTAAAACAATTAAAAGTAGTGTTTTGTTTAAAGCTATATAAGTAGTCTTCAGTTGGGACAGGAGTTTCCATTGTTAAGCAGGGAGGTTGTTAAGTGAGTTGTACCACTGGAGTTTTTAAGCTAATCATGTGGTTGTTAAACAAATCTGGCTTCCCCCATTGACTTTGCTTGTCAGATGCGCACCGGGAAAGGTTGCAAATGGCAATTGCATTACCCCAGGATGTTGCAATCATCGTAAATACATGTTGGTTGCCAAATGCCAAAATTTTGATCAGATAATCTTGGGGATGCTGCAATAGTCATAAGTACAAGAACTGTTGTAAGTCACTTTTCCAGTGCCGTTGTAACTTTGAACGGTTGCTAAATGAATGGTTGTAAAGTGGAGGATTGCCTGTAGAAGCATCTAAGGGGAAATGCTGCAGGAACTGTGGCCATTTCAGTTGAAAGAAATAGAGCAGCCTGGTTGTCAAAGTTTTTTCTTTTCTTTTTAAGAAATCCTTTATTACTGGACATTTCCACATTAAATTAAGGTAGAAATGCCTAAGACTGACTTGGAAAAAAAAAAGAGAAGTACAAAATCTGTAATCATTAAGTGCCCTACGGTAAGGGGTCCCCACCCCTCGGTCTGCGGACCACTACCTGTTTGCGGCCCATTGGGAATTGGCTGCAAGTGGCTGGCAAGTACGGAAAGCTCCATTTGCACAAGCGGCATGCAGGCAAAACCATCCCCTCCCCCTGTCACCACTGCTGGTCCACAGAGCCAGAAAGGTTGGGAACCGCTGCCCTATGGCAAGCATTTAGTGGAAATAGTGGGCAATGATAGTATTTGAATAAGACTATATGAGAATTCTAGGGCTCTCAGATTAGGAAGTTGAAAAAACTTCCTGGAAAAAGACCATAGCAACCATCTTGTAAGAAAAATACATGGATGTAGCCCTAGAAATTGTTTAATGGCAGCACATGCCATAACCAAAGGGATCTAGAGTCCTCTCAGCAGGAAATTTATTTAGACACAGTTTTTAAGCTTTTCAAACTGAGCTTTATGTAGTTTTAATTATTCTATCACATACCTCCATTGCTTTGTCTCTTTGAAAGGTGGAATATTGGAATACTTTTAAAACAATAGCTTGCTCTGTAAACAGGACTTTCAATGCAAACTGAAGAAAAATTGTGCAGAAGATCTATATGTTTAATTCAGATCTCATAGTAGGAAGGGACCCAAATACTAAGCAGAACAAATCCGCATTGGCATGAAGAGAAAAAAGTAGAATTTGAACAGTTCTGTTTTTCTAACATCTTGCCCTTTGTATTTAGGAAGACATCAAAAATAAATGGCGTTGAATACGTCCCTTTCATGAGTGTTGATCTGAGAGAACGTTTTGCTTTTCCAATACCTTTCTCGTAAGTTTATCTTTGTACACACCAAATACTTTTTTCACTGCTCACCTTTTAGAGCTTTCAGTATTGCTGAACTGTGATACTGTAATAAATTATAATTACTGATACGTATGTATGCATACTGTATATGTATGTGTGAATGTGAAGATGGGTGCATGAATGGACAGCAAAAAAACTTGATCAACATCTGGTTATCAATAGCAATTTTTCAAATTGTTCTGTTTTGGAAAAAAAATCATACAACTTTATGTACTATATGAATAATAACACATTAAACAAATCTGAAAAATTGCTGTGTGGTGCACATGAGTACATTAATCATGTTTTAAACATGGAAATTAGTAATACACACAAGCAATCTTTCTTCCCTGTGTTCTGACACTGGGGTTTTTAAAATAACTGATATTCTGATAGGCTTCTGTCAACAGGACAGATGTGGAAGAGGAGAAGCATCTGTATCTGCCTCTCTCTAGCCAGTTTTCTTTTTATTGGAAATATTCCCCCAAGGTTTATGACAGAAGAATTTAAATTTATGCCAGCAAATTATGTATCAGTTTGGCAATCTGAAAGCAATGGCTTCTTCCAGTGTCAGACTTTTGATGTCTGAAACGTGGACCTGCATAGTATAGCAGGAATTACTGCTCTATTTCCTCTTTTAAAGCTAGAACTCTTTCCGGGTTTGGAGAGGAAAATCCCAAAAAAGTGGTCTTCTGGATTACCTCAAATAATAGTTGTAAACTCTATTTTTAAATTGCCAAGATTCTGCTCACCCTTTCTGTAAGTTAAATATCTCCCCAAAGACTATCTGCTAATACTTGTTTACATGTTGTGCTGAGTTACTGAATAAGTCATAGTAGCTTTATTCCTACATAATATAAGGTCATAAATCATGGTTTATAAGCCATAAGGGTAGGGTTTACCCACTGCACTATACTGTAATGTATTATAGTTAATCTTGGTTTAGCATGATGTAGATCTTAGCCAATGAGGGAATAGCTTGTATCTTCTTAGAGCCAGGGTAAGTTAGAGGATGTATGTGCAAGGACCCGAGAAGTAAAAAAAAAAAAAAGAATCAGAAAATAAGGAATGTTCTATAATAAAGAGACTAGTTGTAACATGAGGTGTAACATGCTCTAATTCAGATTAGGAACTAAATGGGTTTTACTAAGACCTGGGAAGCTAAGAGCAAAACCATAAAACGTAGTTGTTGGTCACATGCACTCAAAATACTTAGATTTCATTTAGAAATAATAATAGTCCTGAACAATAATATGAAATGATATTTGCTAAGTATAGTATACTTACCAAGCAGTTTTGATTTTAGAGATAAATGTGGCCCATTGCCTCTGTCTCCTAAGCAAAAGGCCGTGTTTTCCCGGTGGATACGGCCAAACGATATAACAAATAATCCCACTATGATCTATACTGTGTCAAGCTTCAGCATTAAACAGGTAAACCTGATTTTTTTTTTCTGTTTCTCTTTTTATCTTTTGTCTGCAGAGTTGCTTTCTACTATATATTGTACACTTAGCAGTTTTCTGAAAGTTTAACAATCACAATTGGGATTGGCAACTCCATCTCTAATCAATATGGATATTAAGTTAGACAACACATCACCATTAACTTGCAGTTTTATTGCTGCTTTTCCATTAATTCTGTTTTCAAAAGCCACCTGTGAAATGCACAAATAGTAATCACATGATTATAGGACAATACAGCAACTATAAATAAATGCAGGTTGTGAAGCGCTGAATCTCAATCACATGATCATGGCGACATTGCAGTAGTCGTAAGAGCAAGGATCAGTAGTAAAGTTACTTTTCCAGCATCATTGCAACTTTGAACAGTCACTAAACTGAGCAGTCACTAGATAAGATGTACCTGTAATTTCACCTATATTTGTTTTTACCGGAAAAAGAAGATTGGATGTTGCCTTACTCAGTCTCTTCTCTCTGTTTGCAAGCCCTGCCGCCTCAGTGTCTCTTCTCTGGTCTTATCACCATCCTGTGTTAATAGGCTCCAGGAATATTGTCCAAGAGTAGAACCGCTGTTCCATTTGCAGACTCAGACCCAGTAAAGCCAGTTGTCTCATGATAGTGAATGGAAAGGAAGGAGAAGAGAGGAAGAGAACTAGTGACAAATGTTATTAAAACACATTGAGAATACTTTTGAAATAAGTTTGAATCTGTCAGAGAATTGGCAGGTTTCTAACTCAACTGAAGAAATAAAAATAGCCTTGAGTTGGATCAAAGTTGTCTCTGTTATTATGCTGAATTGTAAGAACTAAATTCCTGAATTCTGTTTGTATTTGTTTACTGTTTTTGGTTCTTAGACAATTGTATCAGATTGTTCCTTTGTTGCTTCACTTGCTATCAGCGCAGCTTATGAAAGAAGATACAACAAAAAATTGATTACAAGGTACACTTTTTTCTGCTCAATAACATGCAGGAGTTTTCTTTCATAATTTTATTTGTTGCCAGTAACACTTAATTTGGGATGCACTTTATTCTGGTTTAAACTTTAGAAGTCAATAGGTTTGATTTTAGATGACAGTTTCAACATACTTTGTCAAATTGCTTTTTCATTTAATGTGTACAGTATTTCTCTGGATTTCTGGTCAAGTCCTAAAGGAAAGAGATAAATCATTCAAAGGTAGAATGCCTTAGTAGCAAAAAATTTTGCTGTGACATTATTCTGCAGACCTGTTATAGAAAAAAAGTGACTTTGTGTAGGAGATTCTGCAGTACTCATTATAGTTGTTTCATAAATATCACAGATGTTTGTCAACAAATACTTTCATACTTGCATTCTAAATTTCACTGCAATATATATAAAATTTGCTTTGCACAATCTTGTAAGTATTGCCTTGTTCCCTATTCTTCAATGGGACCCTAAGCTAGTGTTTTTCTACCTGAGGAACTTTAAGATGGATGTTCCCATTCTGGCTGGGGGAATTCTGGGAGTTGAAGTCCATCCATCTTTTAAGTTCCTAAGACTGAGAAACAATGGTCTGGTTACAAGGTTTAATGTTAGGTTCCTGCATATCAGTGGCAATATCTGAATTCTAAACTTAAAAATTTCAAGGTAAATCCGTTATAAGTTCCTTCTTTAATTTTTAAGTTGTTTAATTGGGTGATGCTATAATTTTGTTTAAAAAAATATGCCCAAAAGTAAGTTTTCCATAAAAGTGAAAAGCAATAACAATCTATATTTGCTATTAAGTTCTTCTGGTAAGTGCTATCCTTGTGCTTCATTCTCAGAGTATTTTATTTTTTCATACAGTATTTTCATTTCTAATTTTCTGGCGTAATTTCTGTCTTGAGTTTTTGGTTAATGATGTAGAGCTTAAATCAGGGATCCCTGGGCCACGGCCCACTACTGATCGGAATCAGGAATCAGATCGGAATCAGGTCGCGCAAGTGGCGGGCGCATGCACACAAAGCTCCACTTGCGCACATGGTAGGCGCTCATGCTCGCATGTGCAACTCCATTTGTGTGAGCAGTGGGTACTCGCACTCACATGTGAACTCCATTTGTGCAAGCGGTGTGTGTGTGTGTGCCACTTGCACAATTGATCTGCTCGTGCACGAGCCTGCCTCTCACATGAAACCATTCCCTCTTCCCCCCCCGCCCTCGGATCGCCAAGCCGGAAAGGTTGGGACTGCTGGCTTAAATGATGTATATCTAATATCTACAGAATGTAGTCTAATTTTGATTCATGTTTTTCTCAACATAGCATCATTTACCCACAGAATAAAAAAGGAGAACCAGAATATAATCCATGTGGAAAATACATGGTCAAGCTGCACATCAACGGTGTCCCTAGAAAGGTAGAGATTTAACAGGTTTTATAAGCCCTCTATCCCATCATTCAATGGGTTTCTAACAGTCTTGTTGTTTGCTTCTGCAAACCTTCTTTTTGTAATAATTTCCTCAAAAACCTTACCAAAAGGATAATGTTTGCAGTTTTGCTTTGCATATTGTTTGATCTTGTTCCATATATTTTGACCAGGTGGTTATTGATGATCTGTTACCAGTAGATCACAGTGGAGAACTTCTCTGCTCCTATTCAAACAACAAAAATGAGCTCTGGGTATCATTGATAGAAAAAGCTTACATGAAAGTCATGGGAGGTTATGATTTTCCAGGTTCAAATTCGGTGAGTATTATGTAATTCTTGGCAAGATGTTAAAAAAATTAGGCTGACAAAAGATCCCTTAGTAGATAATTTTCCTTTTAATCTAGTTCAGTTTTTCTCACTGCAGTGGCCTCTAGGTATTTTGAGGGACAACTGTCAATGAGGTTAAGGATGATAAAATTATACTCCAAAAAGACTGTAGTCTAAAAACTACAAAACTACGAAGTACAAAAACTGCAAAAATTGTAATTAAAATTTGAAATTAAAAAGGCAAGTTACAAAGTTGTGATTAAAACTATACAATTAGAAACTCAGTACAAAAAAATTGTATAAAAGAGATTGTAGTCCCCAAAAAGTTTGTAGTTTGCTTAGTAGGGTTGAACATGAAATGTGTGCTTCAATATAAACATAGTAGTGAGAATACTTAGCCTTATTACAATCACATTTTAAATTCAATCTCTGTAATTGTCAAAGAACCATTATATTTGCCATCCAACGAAGAAGAAAAAAAGGAATTGACTCGTGTAATATAATTCTATCTTATTTGAAAACTAATACAAAATGTAAGATTACTATTCTGTTTCCTTATATGCCTGCATTGGGGAAAAAGGAATTTTGCATAGATGTAGAATTATTATTGAAATGTATGGTTATCAAAAACTGCACTTCCCTGGAAGTATGATTTCATTAATCTGAATTGTACATTTTTTGTTGGTGATGACAGAATATTGATCTTCATGCATTGACTGGTTGGATACCTGAGAGGATTGCCATGCACTCAGACAATCAAACATTTAACAAGGATAGTTCTTTCAGAATGCTTTACCAAAGGTAATTTTTGTTGATTTCCAAAAATGTTGTTACAGTCACAGTGTTGTAAAAGTTCAAGGTGTTTTTTTTAATCCACTGTGGATCCTGGTTTTTTGAATGGCTTCCAGGAGAAACAGTGCCTACGTAGTAGGCGGTTGAAGAATGAAACTGACTGAGTATAGGTACGTGCCAATGCAACTCAGAGATCCTCCTGAACTTGTGGCTCCTATTGAATCTGGAAGTGGAAGCCATGGCCAAGGGACTCTTTGTCAAGCTGCCATGTAGTATGCTATTTATGGCCCAACCTCAGATGAGAAGACCTGGCTATAGTGCCTCATGGCTTCATCAGCACTCAGTTGACCTAAAATGCAGCACCCTACATGGCAGTTATTAGGTGGAGTATATTATATTTGTATTTACCTGCACCTGTACAAGTCCTTGAATTTGTTTTCTCTTGGCTTCTACATGCATGTTAATCTTTAAACCATTTTACATCTTGGTTCCAAGATACCTTCAGGACTGTCCCACTAGAATTGGCCTGACTGATTCTTTTTGGGGAAAGCAGCTGGTGGTTCCCCATTTTAGGAAGATATATGATGGCCAAAACACAGAGATGTAGTCCTGAAAGTAATATCTATGGGACAGTCTGAGGCAAAATTATAAAGAATCCAGTTCCAGGGGTGAAGATGAAAGTGTGCTATGTTTAATGTTCCAGGATTCAGTGGCCAGGGATTGACATAAGGGACTGGCTAAATTAGAAATATTGAGAAATGAGGGGTGAGTGTGTGAAATTTTCCCCATTATTTCCTAGAATATTCTTGAATATCTGTAGTAGCCATCATGTAGTTATATTTTCCAAAATAGTATCTGTGGTTTTTTTCTTTAGAAAACTAAATAGGCAGGCAATGAACGGGGGAAGCAGCCACGTCTAAAGTAAACTTTTTGTTCTTGGCCAGATTTCACAAGGGAGATGTGCTTATTACAACAGCTACAGGAGTGATGACTGATGAAGAAGGGGAACGATGGGGTTTAGTACCAACCCATGCCTATGCCGTTTTGGATATTAGAGAATACAAGGTAACTCTGAAATAAGAACCTTTGGACCTACTCTTATGGTTGACATGACTTGCTTTTTTTTTTTTTTTTTTATCTGATCTCTTGTACTGCTGCTCAAAAACTGAGGGAAAGACAAACTTTGAAAAATCTGTCCAATTAGTCTTTTTTGGTCCCAAACATTTTGGGATTAAAATGCTTAAAATAATGGAATAATGTTAGAGAGGTAAACAAGTCCATTGCAGAGGTGACACCTTAGTTCCTTTTTTGAAGCCATTGGAGCCCTCTTTCCCGTCTCACCCCTGAAATTTGATGAGGAAGATTTACAAATTTTCAGTACTTCTTAGCAACAAAATAAACCTCAAGTTGTTTTGATATACTGAATCTCCTTAAAAAAAAACTGAACATGAGAAGAAAAATCTTAAAAACATCACCCCTGCTTTCTGTGATATTATATGTCCTCTCCATAGCCCTCATGTGACCCCCCGCCATGGCCCTTCTCGTCTACAGTGGTTGAATTCTTTCAAAAACAGAGTTGCCGGTTTCAGATATTGCAGTATAATGCCATTAAAAATCTGATTTTATCAGATCATTCTAGGAAATAAATGGCAGAGAGAGAAACAGATAGAGATCTTTATTGTAATCCATGATCAATAAAATTAATGACATTTAACTTATTGTCTTTATTCTCAAAAAGAAATATATTATAAAGTCATATTCTGTGTCTCCTCTTTTCCAGGGTATCCGCTTCCTCCAGTTGAAAAATCCCTGGAGCCACCTACGTTGGAAAGGGAGATACAGTGAAAATGATATCAAGAGCTGGACTTCTGAACTTCAGAAATACTTAAACTTTGATCCCAGAACAGCTCAAAAAATAGACAATGGTAAAAGATCAAGATGATTTGGGGGGGGGGGGACCCAAGGCTACAAATGATTTGTTTCTCTTGGTACCCCTTTGTGGTCCAAGAGAAAAATTGCAGATGGCAGAGTATCATATCTCTCGTCAATCTGAAATAGGATTACAATCAAGGATGGTCTTTTGCAAGAGAGAAAAGCAGAGCTGTCTGAATCACTGAGAGAATCTTCTGCTTGATAACTGTTTAGGATCCCCTAGCAGGGCTAAAATTTTCCAAGGCTATTAATGACATATGATACAAACTAGTGCATATTTACTGGAGAAAAACACCACTGAAGTAGCGAGGTTAATACTGGAGTAATTGTGAATAAGAAATTGTAACTTCAAAGGAAAGTTTTATCTGGATAAAGTTGTTGACTGGGTGGGTGAAGTTAAGCATCTCCACTTAGATTTGGCAGAGGAAAGGTAGTGAGTGAGAACCAGTGTAGTTTAGTTTATCATAGCAGCTAAGGAACTTACATGTGACCGGGGAGTTCATCAAGTGATTTGGGGCAAGTCCTGCTTTTGTTCATCCTAATTTATACTTGCTAATCTCGCAGATTTAAGGTGAAATATAAATGTAAGCAATAACACAATACAAGAAATAAGTGATGAATTTTGCTTTATTAAAAATTGGAATCAGTGATCAGTTCTAAAAGATCTTGATAAAATTACAATTGTAATTGTAAAAACAAAACAAACATTGAAATGTATTCAAGTACTAAACTGAAACCTATTGCCACTTTTGAATAGGTGGAAGATTGTAGGCTAATTTGATTTAGGAACTTCTCGGTTTAATAATGTATAATACAGTCTTGCAATAGTCTGCATGCATTCTGGGAGTACATTTCACTGAATTCTTCGGAACTTATCTTTGAGTAAGAATGCCCAAGATTGCAATAATCTTTAATCCTTTTTTCCTACCATTTGATAATTTAATATTCAGTCACTGGTATTGGATAATAACTCATTGGCAAAAAAAATTAAAACATTTTTATCTGCATGTTTTTCCTTATATAGGAATTTTCTGGATTGCCTGGGAAGATTTATGCAAGTATTATGATGTTATTTATTTGAGCTGGAATCCAGGTCTTTTTAAGGAATCCACTTGCATTCACAGGTTTGTTCAATAGAAAAGGATATAAAATGCTTATTCTTCTGTATACTTATTGTAAAGTGTAGAGATGGAAATAGCAGGCATGTTAATTTATTAGCCTCCCTTAGCCTAACATTCAAGTATTAATCTGTGATGCCTTTCTTTACATTTTGAAGCCTGGCCCAAGAATAAATGATTCATGTGTAAACTGGTGAAAAGTGATACCATCACTTTTAGAGCATTTATAAGCTTAGACTTGCACATCTGCAGCTGTTTTTGCTTTATTATTTATTATTTATTATTCTCCCTAGTATTTCATGCTAATTTGCCAGATCAAATTGAGAGCAAGTGGTAGCTTTCATGAAAAGAATATTTAATTGTAATTGTTGAACTGCAATTTTTTAAAATACTCATAACTCTATTTCTGCATTTCTCTTTTCTGAACAGTACCTGGGATGCAAAACAGGGTCCTGTGAAAGATGCTTACAGCTTGGCTAATAATCCACAGTACAGGCTGGAGGTTCAGTGCCCACAAGGTGGCGCTGCAGTCTGGGTTCTACTCAGTCGACACATTACTGACAAGGTGTTCATCACTTTTCCAAATAACTTGTAAAGGAAGCAAAGTGCAGCTCTAAGATGTGGGTGTTCTTTATGACAATTGAGTTACCAGAAAGATAGCTCAAATATGAAAAACATATTTGATGCATATCTCCATATTCAACGAATTGCAGTGTTCTTATGCCTGATCACACAACACTGTGTCCAATCACAGTGGTATTTCATTAACTGCTGTGTAAACTAGACATGAGCAGAAGGAAGAAACTGAATGGGCTCCTTTAGCCTTCCATCCCCACAAGGATAACCAGATTTTATCTCATTTTGGATTCCAATCAGAGTTCAGGGACTCATGATAAAGATTTGGTATTAATATTTATCCTGTAAAAAGAAAGTTTATTTAAAATGAAGATGCATTTTCCCTATCCAGAATTTGCAATCCATTAATTGGGCATATTCCAGATCAGTTGGGCTAGTAGCTTATGGCATTTTAGCTCTGATGTGTGACTATTACGGAACCTGAAGTGCGAAAAAATCAGAGATACTTAGATATGGGGAGGCTGCTGGATTTGGAAGGTCTAAAACAATTTATTATAATTTAGGCAAGGAAGAATGTTGAATGAAATCATGGCCATAAATAGTATATAAATATTTGGTTTTGAGGATTAAAGTGATTTTTGTAATTACTTTTCTATAGGATGATTTTGCACACAACCGGGAATTCATCACAATGGTGGTCTATAAAACTGATGGGAAAAAGGTATACTACCCTGGTATGTATATCAAAATTCTCTTTCCTGCACATAATCTCTTTCCTACAACTTTCCTTTCTTCTTGACTAATTGTTGAAGAAAGATAGGAAGTTTGGATATAACTTTGGGTGAGAAATATGTTTGCTAACCATAGCATCCACTAAGACTAGAGGGATGTCAAAAAAGACAAGATGATGGCCACAGCATGACACTGGACATAAAATGGTCAGAGCTTCAGTCCTACTGGCATGGCAATCATAAAGTTTCATTCACCTTAAAATATATTTTTAATTTCTTGAATTGAAAATTTGGACTAGAAATGTAAGATCTGCCCATCTCCATGTTTTGGTACAGAGAATTTATTTTAGAAAGTTAGTGCTATATTTATGCTGCTTCACTATTAGTACCCTAGTAGAATATTAATTTATTACTTATATTAATTAGAGTAATTTCAGATTGGTCTATTCTAAATTATTGTTAAATACAAATGAATTTTTTATTTTCAGCTGATCCTCCACCATACATTGATGGAATTCGAATCAATAGCCCCCACTATCTAACCAAGATAACGCTCACTTCTCCAGGCACTCATATATTTACACTTGTGGTTTCTCAGTATGAAAAACAGAACACAATTCATTACACCCTCAGGGTAAGTGTATATGTAATCTTTTAAAAATATTAAATGGAAATCATCTTCAACTTCCGTGACTTCCATTATGAAAAATATTGTGTGTATGTAATAAGCTTGATAATGACCATCGGTCTGCCTTTAATTAGGATAGAGTTACCACCAAAATCCAATGTGACTTTGCTTTGCCCAGAGCTCACACAAGTTCAGCTGCGCGCATTCGTGTATGTGCTGGCGCACCGCTCACACAGCCCGGTTCCCTTCTCCCGGCCAAGCCGCAAAGGTTGGGGACCACTGAGTTGCACAAAAACTGTATAATCGTATAGCTTTTCAGTGAGAAGAAATCAAAATTATATAGTTCCATTCAGTTCCAGCCTTGTATGTTTTCCGAATACACTTCTTTTTTCTTGGGAGTATGAATCTTTCTGGGTTAAAGATTAATTTCTTCTTGATCTTAGGTGTATTCAGCATGCAAGTTTACCTTTTCTAAGATTCCAACACCGTATACTGTATCAAAAAGGGTAAGAAATAATTACATTTTGTAGTTAAAATTTTACTACTACATCTTACACAAACCTAACTATTTAAATGTTAGGTATCTACAGTCATACAAAGTAAGATAGAGTTTACTTGCAGTCTTCTTTTGTGGGTTTTTATTACATAATATTGCATTATCTACTCCTTGGATTAGATTGAATAGAAAAGCTGTTCCTAAGTTGAGGTGTATTGGGATGCATGACGGTCGAAGAATATTTGATTGCATGATTGGAATTGTTTAGTCTAGCCAATTTTAATAGCATGAATGTAATATAATTGCAAATAACCTTTGAAGTTCTATGCTAGTCAGAATGGCTCCAATCTCTCTTGGGCTGCCTCCCCAAACAGGAGAGCCTTTAGAATAGCTCACTGGCTGAAAATTCTGGTCCCGACATATATAGAGGTCACCAGGTTGGGAGAAAACAACTATAATGTATAGTATTTCTCATTAAGCCACTGTTAATAAGTTTCCATATCCTTTTCCCAGGATTAAATGATCCCTCACAGTTTTCTCTGATGTATTATTACCAGTCAGATTATACAGAGATATGAGCTAGAAAGGAGCCCAATGATCAGGAAAATGTGGTTTGTGTTCCTGCTTCAAATCCATTTTCCCTTTCTGGAACATCTATTCTTGTGTCCCTAAAAGTATGTACTAAGCATGGCATCAAATTAAGTCTATGTGATATGCTGAGGAATGAACTTATCTTTTAAAATGAATAATGAGGACTGATTTAAGTAGGAGAGATGAAATTAAATTGAAATTTTTTTTTAAGAAAGAAGAAGAAAATAGATGTGCTAGCTGAGAAGCTCTTGGGGTGATTTTCTTTCAGGTGAATGGACAGTGGAAAGGTCGTAGCGCTGGAGGATGTGGAAATTTTAGAGATACTTGCAAGAATAACCCTATATACCAGTTTCAAGTAGACAACACTGGGCCACTCCTGCTTGAACTAAGAGGACCAAGGTTTGTATAGTGTTTAATGATTGGAACAATACAGTTAACCACTTACAGGTAAGACTTGCAGTTTCAAACTTAAAAATATTTATAGATTCACCAGTTGGAATTATGCTATCCATAATTTTCAGCCCATATTATCAGCAATTAGAAATAAATAGTTTTTAAAAGAATTATCATGTTCAAATTCCGAGCTCAATCCCAAACTGTGAGGCTGCCTTCATACATCATACTTAGCCATAAACAATGATTACAGATTTCAGTGACTAGATTCGCATGGCACCTTTGGGAGAAGTTAAATACTGCTATGGCTTAGCACAAATTGTGAATCAAATATGCATCCAGATAGAATCAGAGAATATACAGCATTTTTTAAAAGTTCTAATTTTGATTTAAACTCAGAAACCTTCCAACTTCTGATTCATTTATAGGCAGTACAGTGTTGGACTTGAAGTTGTAACAGTCTCTTCAATAGGAGATCCGGGATCTTTGGGTTTTCAGAAGAAAAATAGTGCTGATTACAGGTAATAGCTCATCTGATTTCTGCATATTTTATCGCTGTCATATGAGATGCTTGTATTACATTATCTTCTCTCTGTATTTAACTTTCCAAGGTGTGGCTTTTGCTATCTGGAAATTGAGAATATACCTCCTGGTACTTACAACATTATTCCAAGCACTTTCCTCCCACAACAAGAAGGACCATTTTTCTTGGACTTCAATACTGCTACCCCTCTTAAAATATCACAGCTGCAATGAAGTTACCTGCAAAAACATTTTTAATAAAAATAGCAAACTACAGCTGTCACACTGAAGAACTATCTAAGAACTTACCTGAGAAAATGTTTATATGAGATACATAAAAGGAATGTGGACTGTCATAAGAAGAATTGCACTCTGAAATTAGAGCAGCCTAATATTAACTTTATGGTTGCAAAACAAAGTGGAAAACATGATTTCTGTTATTTGTGCTGTGGTAAAGTTGAGGCAAGTAAAAAAAATTGCTCATGTACCCTGATACTTAATTTTGATGGCTTTCTTTATACAGAATTGGCATTTTATATATATTATGGAATTTTACATTCCATTTTCCTCATCAGTTTTGTTTTCCTAAGTAGTATGTCAAACAGTTTCAATTCTACCTGCTTAATATGGAATAGTTGTCCTAGAAAAAAATGGTGGAACCAACGAACCATTCAAGGGGTGTGCACAGCATCAGCATCTTCCCACAACATATCCTCAGGGCCATAGCCCTTCAGTCCACTAAATATTGCAGACGTCCCCGGTAAACATGGGAATCCACAATGCGCGCCACCTCATATTCTGGCTCCCCATGCACTAACACTGACTCCGGCGGGGGCTCACCAGCACAGCAGGCACAAGCAAGGACTGATCAGTGGAATACCAAGTGGATGCGCATTTGGGCAGGCGGGGTCAGATGGTACGCCACTGAGTTGATCGCTTCCACTGGGAATGGGCCTAGGAAGTGATCAAGCTTGCGGGACGGTCGGATTGTGGGTATGTGCCAAATGGAGAGCCAGAGGCGGTCACCAACCGCCAAGGGAGGCACATCTCGATGTGTTGATCCACAAAGTTTTTATAGTCCTCCTTGGCCTGCTCCAGTTGTTCCTGTAACACTCGGTAATGAGTTCTTGCAAGAAATCCACAGCTGCAGGCACCAGTGAATCCACCGTGGTCAGAGGGAACAAATGCAGATGAAATCCGTAGGTCACCAAGAACGGAGACATACGAGTCAAAGCATGCTGGGCATTGTTGTATGCGAACTCTGCCAGCGCCAGCAGATTCCAGTTGTCCTGGTGGAAATTCACATAGCAATGCAAATACTGCTCTAGCATGGCATTCATCCATTCCATGCCTCCATCTGTGTCTGGATGATGCAAGGATGAGAGACATACCTGCACCTGTATAAGTTCCAAGAGCACTCACCAAAACCAGGCCATGAACTGGGTACCTCGGTCTGACATAATACACTCAGGTAGGCCGTGCAGCCAGAAGATGTGACAGCCGTGTTGTCTCCTGTGCCATGGGCAATCCAATGCATGGCGCGAAATGGACCATCTGGGCTCCCTACGAATTCAGGAAATCGGTGATGAAGTCCATGGATACAGTTCCCCAAGGCCTCTCCATTTTTCTTTAAGAGCACTTTCTAAAACTAGATGATATTTCTTTTTTAACTGAAGGATAGTTAACCCATCATCAAGCTTGTAAGAGTCCAGACCAAGTTGATATCCGAGTATATTCAGCTGATTTTTCTGAAGTTCAGTGTCATTTTCAAGTTTTTCTTTCAAACTCCTTTCTTCATCAACATTTCATTCAATAGTGCCTCAGTGTTGCTGTTTACAACCTGCATGTGTTCAAGCTGTAGCTTTTTTCTAATTCCAACTGCACTCCATAAATCTAGAAATTTTCCCATTATTTGAGTCACATTATTAACCAGGGAAGAAGCCAAAAGTTCACTTCCTCACAGAGATTTTGTCCTGTGAAGCCTAGAAGCAGTTCTACCACCGCTGCCACTCCTCTACAAGTAAAATCCAAACTGAAGAATGCAAAACTACAAGCCAAACCAGCCAAACTGTCGCCAAGCAAGGGAAAAGTTTTCTTTGCAGGACACTTAGCAGCTAGGTGATCAGGGCCTCTGCAGTACAGGCACAAGCAGTGCATTTTCTACCACAGAAAACTTTTAGAATGACTCTTATCAGCCAATGCATTGCAAATAAAATGGGAAGGGTACAAAAAAGTACAATAAGTTGTGTAGGGTAACCCTAATGGTCTTTATAGCAGGTTAGCAAATATAGAAAATGGTCACTTCTCCCTTAACTAGGATGTTGGTGATTGCTGGTAATGTGTAAGGGCCAGAATTTACCACAGGAAAATGATTAAATGTCACAACATCCATGAAACAAAACAAGTTTAATTTTGTATCTCAGAGTTTTTATAAAGGCAATCCCCAAACTTTAAATTTTATTACATATAGCACCTTACACAGACACAGACTCACTACTAACATTTTTAGTTCTCACTTTATTATTACCATTCCCATTGTTCCTTGCAAAGATCCTCAGCCAAAGTATAACCAAAACATGTATGGAAGACTTATATATATATTTGAAGAATGAAGTTGTAAAGATTAAAAATAAACATATTACATGTGAAAACAAAAGAGCAGAGGAGACTTAGTGTGAAATAATTTTTACATTTGTTTTAAGAATATACACATAACATTGACAAAATAAAACAAAAGCCAAGTAACAAAAAATACTGAGAAAATGGATATTGCTAATCAGTAATGCTCAAAAAATATGTTCATTAAAGATTACCTATGTCAATTTTTAGAAATGTTAACTAGTAAAGCAACTCTATGCTTTTAACTATTTCTTACTAGCATAAATACCAATTCTTGCTAACATGCTTCAACTTCCTTTCCATCTTATTTGGATTTTTACTTAAAGGATACTAACTTTTAACTCTTTTTAACTACTCCAAAAATGCTTGATAATGCAGAGATACTAGAAATTGCTCCCCATATCAACGCTATGGCAACTATGCCATTCGTGCACATTTCTCTTTTTTAGTTGGTCGGTTGTGGAAGAATCTTCCTTTTATGCTTAGTGATTATCATAATTGGTACTTCACAACGAAGTGGTATCCTACATTAATGTTTCCAGTGCCCATTTCATTTTGATCATAATATATATAAACCAAAACTACTTCCCATCTCCATCCTCCCCCCAGCCATGTAAAAAGCTAGAAGGATCCTGTGCATCAATATTAACATTTTAATTACCTTTGAGGTATAATGTATCAACACTCGTGAATTCTATAGGAAGACTGAAGGTATCTTAAATTCTGCTACATGCAGCAGCGTCCTTTGGTAACCCAAAATACAATACAAGGTATTTTAAAGGATTTGCTGCTAGCATCCTGGAATTTTATGGCGTTGAACAGCAGCTCAAATCACAAATAAGACACCAGCTAATCCTCCCAACCTGGCTTTGCCCTCAGTGCCAGAATGGCCTAAACTTCACAGAGGACTGGTATTAGTTATTGCTTCTCCCAAACTGTTACAAAATGTCTTAAGGATCGAGATTTCTGTCCTTTACAATTTCTGTCCTGACCAAGATTTCTATTATATACTTAAATGCGCATATTTTAGCCCTCAGCAATTGTGTAAGTCTTTATTGTACAGTAAAGACAAAAATTTGGCATATATTAGTTATTGGCACAAGGTTCGGACAATCAGAAAACAGTTGTGTATAAATAAATTATATTCCTCATTAGGCTCTGGACATTACTTCACCCAGTTTGTACTATTAGTTTGTCTGCACAAACCCCATCCTTGCCTTTCAGGCATTGTAGGGAAAGTTGCTTCAACCGATTGTCCAGAACTGGGCCACTGGAAGAAGAGCTGCTGTCTACACTCTTCTTATTGTTCACTTTGTCAAGTATCTTGTTCTCCGCTCCTTCTGCCCTGTCTCCTGTGAAAATGAGATGGAAAGATTTTGCAGCTTTGGACCATAAAGGGTAAAATTCCACAATATAATCATAACTTGGGTTGGATTCATACTCCGCTTACAAAGTATGTGTGCTTCTGAATCCAGTCCAAAAAGATCTTTAATTAGTCACTAAACTTGGAAAGTCCTATCAATCATGATTCCACTGCATTTGATGGCCACCAAAACCATACAATTTTATCACAAGGCTTTATGCTTTTTAGTGCAGATCTGGCTGAGAAGTTGCATGTTACAAAATGCAGGGAAAGTTACCACCTTTCTTAAAAACTTCCAGATCATTTTGTTCCCTTTTCTAGCTTTCTCTACATCTACAGCATCCTTTTAAATACAGCAACAAAATAGCATATACTGTTCCCAAAGTTACATATCTCACATCTGCATTGTTTGTCCTTAGCCATTTTCTTATCTCTGTATTGAACTTTGCCTTCATCAATCCAACTTACCTCTTTCAATTTCACATTCAGGAGAGGATGCCCCACTACATTCACTGCGAGGTCCTAATAGAGGAAATACACCAAATTCAGATAGCGATATAGGGCTAGACAAATCCAAGCTTTTAGGGCGAGTCATAGGAAGAAATTGAGCTGGTATATCAAAAGGGCTTGTGGGACCAGAACTGAAACTAGATAGAGACTGAGTTTCAGAGTCGTCTTCAGACACAAAGCTGCTGCAGTTGTCATCCTCAAATACTTCTGATGCCACTGTGAAAATGTTAAAAAAAATTAATCAGCATTAATAAACATAAAATAAAGAATAAACATGCTTATAAGCCATCTCAATCACAACTAACAGAGTAATACAATTCTCCCTAACTTGGAACAGAACAAAACAAAATTCAGCATTATTTCCCCCCATTTAGGACTTCTGTTCCCCCATCCCAAACCACTGCAACCAACTATTGTTTATTCTCAGCAATATATTAAAGAGTACTATCACCTCTTGCCAAAAGGAAAAAGGTAAAGTCTATCTTGACAGAAGCTCTATTCTAGGTAACTTCATGGATACTTCTAGGTGGTAATATAAAAATGGTGTATGATTCCCCTCTCAACCAATCACCGAAGGCTATTAGAAAAAAGTGAACTGTCATAAAAATAAGTCAGCTGCATCCACACACATGTTTATGTTGTCATTTTCCAAAGGAAAGGTTCGGCTAGAGAATGATAAATACAAAAAACCTGCCCCTCATCCATTTTCAAAATACTAGCCATGTTCAGTGTCCTAGCCAGACTATAAAGCCTGGCAGTCAGCAGAATTAGCCTGCAATACTGCATTCTAATCACTGAGCCACCATTGCTCCTATGAAACCAACTCTCTAATTTTCATAGATGGATAGTTGTACTAAATAGTTTAATACCTATTTTAAACCATTTTGTATGTTTTTAAGAAACTTTTAACAAAGTCAAAATTGAAAATAGATTTGGTAAAATTTTACTATTATTACAACAAAGCTGAGAATGTTGCTTGTCCTATTTTTCATGGTACAATCATTTCCAGATTCCTGATTTGTCCTATTTCTATTAAATATGAGAAATTTTCATGAGGAAAAACCTCCCAAAGGACTTTTATCAGATTCAAAACATGAGAAGCCACAGACAGTTGCATAACAGAAAAAGTGAAAACAGAACTCTCTCACAACAATCTATTTCAATCACACCTCAAAAAGAAATTCTAAAGTACCATGGCAATGGGAAAAATTGTTTGGAAAATTGAAAAACACTTTGGCACTCTATTAATTATACTATTATAATTGGCTCCTTGACACCTAGTACTTTTTAACCAGTTCTTAGTTGCTGATATAACCTTTGAAAAAAATTGACATGGCCAAAACTCTATACCTTTTTCTACTACTTACTGGAAACATTATCTGATTCTAATTTGCATCCCGAAAGGTCTTCTGCCAAAGTACTATTGCCTTCAGCCCCAACACCACATCCTCTGGGCCCCATTGACGAAGCTCGCCGTCTCTCATGAATCTCATCAGAGATCATCTCCAAGTTCTTCAAGGCTGTTTTGTATTCACCCTTGGCCAAAGCCAATTTTGCTTGCAGGTCATCCACTATCTTCTTTAATTGCTAATAAAACCGTCAAAAAGATTTCCTTACTCAAAGAAAAATGTCTAAATATCCATATATAATAAATTGCACAGGTTTCAAGTGAAGAAAGACTTGCATTAGGGCACTAGGGACCCTCTAAAACACCTCCCAGCTTTCCCATAAAGCTTTTCACCAAAATAATAATCAGCAGATTTACAGAGAACTGAACTCTTTTTATTTCTTACACAAATGTCTGTTCATTCAATCTAGCATGTAGAATGAAGTATTCTAACTTTAAAATAACTCCATCCAATTTTAAGATCCTCCCACCATGTTGCATTTTGATTTCTTTGATTTATCAAGCATGACAATCCAATAACTTGTGGGATGATTGATTATGGGAGTCCAACACCTAAGGAGGATACTAGTTAAAGAAATTATCCTGAAAATGTTCTTTCTAGTTCTGGTGCTAGCTTCATTGAAGGCTTGATTGAAAGCTTATAGCTCAATCATACTATATATACAGTTTTGTGGATTATTATAGCAGGTGGAGATGCTTTTCATCCTGGGTATATATTTCTAATATTAGCATATAAAAGTCAGTTATACATAACTTCACATATGTGCAGATTAACTATTTTTTAGGAAGAACATTTCTATACTAAAAGATTACTATCCATTACCCACAGCAAAATTTCCACCTCACTGAAATATATTGTCTACATTCCCCACACCACAAGACAAATAATAGCAAATGTTCCTGGGGGGGAGGGGATGGGAAAAAATAAATTGTCTCCTTCTCTATAGAGTCAACTGTCCTATGAGAAGACTTAATACATTTCTTGATTTATTGTTTTAATACATTATAATTAAGTTTTGAAAAATCTGGTTCCTATAAAGGTGGTATAAAATTAATTAGAACTAAACAAATATGCTAAATGCTACGCATTCTTCCTCAAATTCCAAAAGACAATACCTCCCATTTATACAGAAAATTTCACATCTATAAAAGTTTCATCATTCTTAAAATGAAACAACCACTACAACAGCAACAAATGTGAATGAGGGGTTTTTTTTCTGTTGTTTTTTTTGGGAGTCAGATGGCTTTAAATAAGGAAAATCAATAACTCATATTGATGATAATATCTAGTTGGCTAATGAAATATCTGCAAACAACCAAGCACAGAGAGAATCAAGGACTCCACAACTCAATCCAGAACTACATATATTTATCTTCTACATAAAATAAATAAAAAGTACATACCTCTAATTGTACATAATATTTTGCTTTGAGTTCAAAATAAGGCCTATAAGGATGGGAACATAATAACATTATTATTGGTAGAAGAACAATGCACTCCCTTTTAATTCCCATCCATTCAGCCATCTACCATCCTGTTGATATAAAACAATCTAGCTATCCTATCAGTTCAATATATGGAATTTGTTTATACAAAACATACCGTAATACTATGCTAATGAATTTGTGTGACACTTCTACCCACCTAAAAAATAATAATTTCATTGGGCTTGGGGTTGAGCAATAGATAAATATACCTAAATTTAATCTATATATAACAGCACACAGATTCTCAAATTGCCTAATAGAATATTGAGAGTTAAGAACAATGATATTGAAGATATACAAGATACTCCACTGTCAAGGCAAAGAGGAGTAAAACGCTAAGTTCAGAACATCCAGATAACATTCAGAAGTGATTCAAATAGACAATTTATTGAACTGCACGAAGGAGGAAGAAGTAAAACACAATAAGATTTGCAAGATTCTGTTATTATAGCCAGTCTTAATAAAATTAGCTCTAGCCTTTCTGTGGAGTTGTCTTCTTGATCTAATCTACCTAGTGGGTCTGATAGCAAGGAGTAAATCCTGGAGAATGTTGGAAATTTTCTGCGTGTACAAGTGAGATCAAGTTCAAATGAAACCTGATCCACCTTGCCCAGTTGCTCAGGATCTCCCAGAAGCTTCTGATCCAGAATCTGAAAGCCCTTTGGATTAAATCATTCTGTTGTTACAGTATAGCAGAGACTGGAAAATGGTATGTAACACAGTGCTGTATCGTAATAGAAAAACTACTAAAATAGTGTTATAGTTTCATTTACCAGCCTTGAGCCATAATCTTGCTGCTAATATAATTTGACTAAGAGATGCTTTAAAACCATCCTGAAAGGCATTCGAAGCACAAGGTAGTAGTAGCTCAGATTGATAAATGAAGCACCAAATATGAGGGCCAGGCAGGATTCATCAAACAGGTCCTTTTTTTACAATGGTTAAACCATAAGGTAGTTTTCCTGTGATTTTTCAGGCAACTCTTACTTTTTACAACCATGGTTAAACCACAGCTTAAGGCTCACTAAGACCATTGGTCCAGAGAACTCATAACTGTTAATTCAGATTGATAGAAGATTTTATGAAGAACTCTTTAAGCAAGACTTTTTTAATCCCTAATCTGGCAATATCACAGCTAAATGATTTGCACTGAATCACACACTATAGACTGCTGAGCTATGATCCCATAATATTTATTTCCTGTTTGTGACGCCTTCTGCATTTGTCCTGTACTGAGCATTTGGAAGGAGTCTATTATTCAAGGCTGCCTTTGACATTTCCCATGGTTTCTCATGGTTCTATTTACATATGTCAGAAAAACACTCAGCAATCACAACATCACATGATCCCTTGGAGATTTAAACTTACTTGGATTTGTTGATAGCCCTTTTCAGCTTCTTCTCCAACTGTTTCATTCTGCCCATGGCAGCATTGTATTTGGCTGCTGTTTCTTTATGTAGAAGTTCACTTCTAGTTTTTGTCTGCTCTGCTTCCATAACCTTTAAAAAGGGTTATGAAAATGTTTTTGAGTTTAAGCTATTACATGCAAAGCCTAGTTTGTTTTTAGTAACAATATTCCTCAAATGTCTAAGTAATATCTGGCAAAACAGCATAGAAAAAAGAGGGCTCAGTGGAATCTGAATTGTAAATATCTTGCTATAATTTATTAATGTTAGTGACATCCCATTGGCCACTTGACTAAAATTGTTACAAAAATGCAAAAATGCAAAAAATGTAAATTAAACTCAATCACAGAATCATGGAACTGAATTTGAAGAATCCATTTAGATTATTATGTCAAGGTCTTTCTAAAAAGGCAATTACTTTTCTTTTTAACATTGGCCATAGAGCCTACTAAAAATAGCTACTTTCATTTAATCATAAATAATGCCTAAAGTCTGATTAATATTAAATAATGATTACAAATCAATCCTCCTAGTTTTCTGAAGATAATCGTAATGCTGGGGAAATGGAAAAAGAGAGAAAAGGATGACCAGCATCCAGATGGGTGGATTCAGTTTTGGTGGCTAGGGGTGAAAGACCTGAAGAAACAAGTTATGTGCCTTTAAGCCAATTTGTTTATTTGTGCAGTTGCAGGCCAATCAATCATGGACAGATTCAGCCTTTTTCTATCTGTTACTAACCTGTGGTTACTTTACCTGCAAACAGTCTTGCTGCTTTTCTACTGATATCTACTGTCTCTGAAGTAAGTGATAGAACCTATGCAATATTCTGTAAGGTATCAATTCCATCTTGCCTAAAATACTTAAAAAACTGATAGGAAGAGTAGTAATACAGCCTACCCGCTGTGTGGCATGGTTGAGCATTTCTTGCCATGCAGAATCAAATTGACGTTTGTCATCTTCCAGCAGCCTCTGTTCTGCAAGGGAAATGGTTTCCTTAGCAGCCCGTAGCACTTCTGTGGCTCTCTGAAAATCCTGTGTTGCTTTCTGCGCTTCTAGCTGAGCCTGCAATGAAAGATTAAATTGATCTAGTACTAAGAAGAAAAGGGATAAATAATACCCAATGATTTCTTCTGATTTTTATTTGCTGATCTTAAAATGTCAGTACAATAGACGCCAGTAGTAACTATTTCTATTGATTGAAGGATTATATCCTGCTTATATATGTAACATTCCCCATCTCATCATATCATTAAGTAGATTCATGTTGATCACTGCTTGTTTCAGTATTGTCTCCAAAAATGTACAAGTTATTCTATAGTTTTAACATATCCAAAGGACAATTCATGTAGGATGCTATACGTTCGGGTTGAACCAGCTTCCCTTCACATTTTGATGATAAAGTTCCTTTTCTTCCCTCTCAAAAAATATAAGACCAAGTCATGGCTATGAATTGCTTGCTCAAACTATTTTGTTAATGTTTTTTTTAAAAATATTGTATATTATAGCATTCAATTTTAAATCACCATTTTGCAACTATAGATGCTAGCTAATTAACCATCTGAGGCCCATTAGCATGAAAAGACAGAATTTTTTTCAAGGTCATGTGCTCATATACATAATCAGATCTTGTTGCTAAGACACCACATTGAGTGCAGAAGACTTACTTTAAAGCATCACTTTTCTAATAAATTAAAAGTAATATCTTCAACTTTTGAGATCCAGATTAGCTCTATTTAAAGCAAGTCCAAAAAATCAAGATTTAAGACATGTATATTTAAATCCGATTTAGGTAATAACATATAATCTTTAGAGCAATTAATAATTCCTATTAACTACTCTAATAGCATAAAATCTGATCCAATCCTCTATCCTCTAATGCTGAATGTAGAAATATATAATCCGAAAATAAGCAGATCTTGCTACAAACTATCAATTTAATTACTTAGTAATTAAGGAGGCTTTTTGCTAATATAGGAGTGGGGAAGCTTTGGCCCTTCAGATGTTGCTAAACTATGATGTCAATAAAATACCTCTTGTCAGAACCTTGCTGAGAAAGTCAGTCACTCTGTTGATAAATAAATATCCACCTGTTTTCATCTAATGACCCTTCTTACTTTCCTTTGACTTTTTGCTTCTTTGTATCTACTGATAGTACCGTCTCTTAATGAAATGTTTCAAACAATAATTGTAATTGACATTTTCTGCCAATCTATATAAATTAATTCAGAGACTTAATCTCCAACAGATCTCACACACACACAAGATAAATTGGAAAATACCCCAAAATATTACTTAGAACAATACCAGAAAGCATTTCAGAATAATTTGCACCAAAAAAGCAGTTCATTTGGTTCATATAGTCATTTTACTTTTTTTTTTAAATCCAAAGTTGTATAGAAAGTTGTAAAAACAAAAGTTCATAGGTTATTGATGTAAGACTTATCACAACTGAAAAAAGGCAGAGGCTATTCATTAAAGTTATAAGCAAGAAGCCAAATATTTGCTTAAGTATTAGCAGCCTATACAATGTACAGTCATTATTCCCAAGGCTTTATTTTATTCACATGATTAGCAATAATACATTGAGTTTCCACTCACAAATTACAGAAAAGCTGGTGCTAAATACTCACACACACACAATGCACACAACATGAAAGAATCTTCTGTAACGTGTACTTCTTACCAGAATTAGCTGATTGATATCTTATGACTGCAATTATTGTCTTATAAAATATTTTCCCTTGATAGCCTATATACCTACATAATTTACTCACAACCAAGACTTGACTGAACATGAAAGAGGACTTGATGCAAATAGAAAAAAAAATCTTGCACCTCATATTTCATACTAGTTGAAAGGACAACATCAGAAGTCTCCAGCAGCTACTTGTGAGTCATTTTATTCCAAATAATACAAACCCATATCAGATGTGATTTGTGATGCAACACATTTCATAAATAATCCTGGAGAGCAGAGCATATTTATGCTGCAATTCTTAGCAGACTTGCCAATCAATAAGCCTTATGATCCTTATGACTTATGTCTAACGTAAGTCTGACATACTCTCTAGATACTATAGAAGCCTTTCAGCAAATCTAAAGCATTTGAGGCCATGTTAATAATTTTTGATAATACACAGGAAGCAATGGGTTTGATTATCAGGAGAAAGCAGTTTCTAGAGCAGGGTTGGAAACCAAAGAAATGCAATCTGTTAAGGCTGAAACAAAACAGGGTATCACACAGTTTTTCCCATAAATTGTGAAAGATGTCCTTATCCTGTGTTGACTGTATAGATATGTGAAATGGCTGATATGAACATTTTTCTTTTCCAAGTCAAATGATGATTCCCTCCTCAGAAAATCAACATCTCAAATTACTAGCTTCCACAATTTAGAGATAGGAAACCATTTCCCTCCTCTCAGCAATTTTTAACTAGGCTGGTTTCCGTTCTCCTAGAATTCTACATTGACCTTGAATTGGATTTATATCAAGTCACCCAAAGAGGTTCCTCAAGCGGATGTGCTTCAAAATATTATCAGACATTCACACAAAAGACAAAAATAACAAAAATCTGAAGGTTCAAGATTAATTAGAACAGTCTTTAGGAAAGCTATTCCCCTTTCAAAAAATATCTATTTTCACTACAGATTTGCAATTTAAACAATAACAAAAAGAGATATCTAAATTTGTTTGGTAAAATAAAGGACTGAAAGTTAAGGACAAGGTCCTGCATGATGCTAAAGCCTTACTAAATCTGAAAGAGTACTTTGCGGCCTGTTCCTTAATTTGGTTGAAAGAATGGGTGAGGCTGAGAGATACAAGTTTATTGGAGTTGGAAGGGCATGTTTTTAGATTTAGGGGGCATGCCTACTTACAATATGATAAAGTTAAGTTTTATGTAGATGTCAGAAATAATTTTATTAGACACGTCATTATGAGAATTTGGAACAAACTTAAACCTAGAATATGTTCAAAAATACCTTTATGGTCATTCCCATAAGAAGCACATTAAAGAAAAAAACCACAACTAAATAAAATAGTTAAGGTATATTGAATTGCTAAAACACACACAATATGCAACAAATCAGCAAACACCTAGAGGCAAACAAAGTCATAACATGGGTTTGTCAAAAACAGATCATTCCAGACAAATCTTATTGCATTCTTTGACAAAGTGACAAGATTAGTGGATCAGAGGAATGCTGTGGATATAATTTACTTGGACTTCAGTAAGTATTTGATAAAGTAGACCACAACCTACTACTTGATAAGATAGAAAAATGTGGATCAGACAGTATCACCACCAGATGGATTCATAAGTGGCTAACCAACCACACCCAACATGTACTCCTCAATGGAACTGCATTTAAATGGAGGGAAATATGCAGTGGATACTTCAAGGCTCTTGTTTTAGGCCCAGTATTCTTCAACATCTTCAGAAATGATCTGGATGAAGGGACTTTATAATGCCTTCGTAAGACCACACTTGGAATATTGCATCCAGTTTTGGTCGCCACAATGTAAAAAAGATGTTGAGACTTTAGAAAGAGTGCAGAGAAGAGCAACAAAAATGATTAGGGGACTGGAGGCTAAAACATATAAAGAATGATTGCTGGAATTGAGTATGTCTAGTTTAATAAAGAGAAGGACTAGGGGTGACATGATAGCAGTGTTCTCAGGGGTTACCACAAAGAAGGGGGAGTCAAACTATTCTCCAAAGCACCTGAGGGCAGGACAAGAAGCAATGGATAGAAACTAATGAAGGAGAAAGTAACCTAGAACTAAAGAGAAATTTCCTGACAGTTAGAATAATTAATCAGTGGACCAATTTGCCTCCATAAGTTGTGAATGCTCCAACACTGGAAGTTTTTAAGAAGAGATTGGATAACCATTTGTCTGAAATAGTATAGGGTTTCCTGCCTGAGCAGGAGATTGGACTAGAAGACCTCCAAAGTCCCTTCCAACTCTATTATTCTGTTCTGTTCCTAGAATCAGCGGGCCCAAAGCTCAAAGCCACTCAGTCTTGCCAGGGTTCATTTGAATCCTGATGTTCTCCATCCAGATCTCTCCAAACACCAAGATAGGACATTCACAACATTGCTTAATTCCACAAAAACAAAAATATACAGTAGTGTATTATCAACATACTAATGATACCTCAACCCATGGTGAAAGGTAGCTCAACCTTTTGGAAAAAGATAATGCAATCTAATGTAACCAGAATGAACATTATATTTTAGTCCAACCATATTTTTTATCCCAATGCTGAATAGTCTGGTCATAAATAGAAAAATAATTATACTAGCAAATGAACTTCAATAATAAGCCAATATTTACTTACCTAAACAGATAAACAGAAAGACATCAAGTCAGCAAAAGAGCATTGGGGCAGCAGTGATTATCAATTTCCTGCTGGCTTCCCCATTGACTTTGTTTGTGGAAGCTGACAAGGAGAATTGGAAACCACAATCTCATGACCAAGGAGATGTTGCCACGGCCACAACTTTGCAAATAAAGCTGGTCTGAGCATAGTAGAAATTTCAATTGCACAGAAGTAATGGGTAGTAGATTATTTTTATACATTTTTCAAATTAGTGGATTTTGGGTACTTTGATTCAAAAATTGTTGCAATATAATGTACTGTTTGGGCTAACGTGAAGGTACAAACAAACAGATAAACACAGTGAGAGTTTTAGTAGTATATAGATTAAGAATTGATACCTTAGTATTCTTCCTCTTTCTTTCTTTCCCTATTAATTTTCCTACTATGTAAGGAACAGTTTTTGTTTGTTTGCTTCTATAAACCAGGTTGGGAGAATTTCCTATTCAAAAGGAAGTTAAATATAGCTTTGGTATGCTTGGTTAATTAACAGACTTTCTAGGAGTATGTTGGTATGGTATGGTACAGTACAGTGCGGTGCCGTGTGATGCGATGTGATGTAATGTAATATAAATATTCTTCCTGCTGCTACAAGAACTGGGAAAACTTATGGTTACATATTTAGATATAAAGATAACATACTGTAAAGTAAGTCATCATTATTTATTCCCTTAGAAATAGTAACTTCTTTAAAATCAGTGAGTTCACTACAGAAGAAATATTAGAGACATTCTAGTTTTTAACTTAAAATCTGAGCTCTTAAGCTACCATAGCACTTAATGAATTTCAGTAGCATCTTCTAATTTTTATTCAACAACATGCATATATTTCATGGATCCAAAACTGTATTTTTCAAAAGGCAAAGAAAATACTCAAAAGGCCACTCAGTGGATTCTGAACAATTAAAGAAGCATCACTGCACCAGAAAAGTTAATCCATTGTTATACCGGAAATGAGCTAGCTCATAACCCAACAAAAGTACAACTCTACAATTTTCACTAACATAGGATTATTTTTCTCCAAACAAATGTTCAAGATAGTACAATTCATATCATTACTTAATTTGCCGCAAATTCTACAAAAAGTAGTGTTTTAATGAATATATAGATTAGTCTGGTGCTTTTAAAATCAGGATTGAAGACATGTGTATGAATAGAGTTCCTAACTAAAAAAAGATCTCAGGGCACAGAAAGACATTTCTAAAGTTTTAGGCCATACCATGAATATATAGAAGTCAGACATAAGCAAATTAGCTCCCAATAAACCACCATGTATTCTTTTGAAGAGGGCAACAAGATCAGAATAGCTGCAGATTTAGCAAGGGAATATAGACAATATGGATTAGGCTTTTTAGCTTTGGAGAGGTCAAGTAGAGAAAAGGTCACAACTTCTTGCTTCTGCAGAGTCTGCAGAAACATTGTTCTAAAATAAGTAATAAATTCAGAGCACAGTAAATCGATAATTGACAAGTATATTAGGCAGTATTCTCAATTCATTTTAGAAGCAGATCCAGGGAGTAGCTTTAGAAAATCTTCAAAAATAAGTCAATAATATGCTCCCTTGGAAGGTTCACATTCAGTTTGTGCCAATTCAGTTTTTGGTCAGCTCACTTTGAAGCAGTGGTGGGATTTAGCCAGTTCGCACCAGTTCGGCAGAACCGGTAGCTAATTTTTTGTTGCCCAGGCCTAGAATGGATTTCCGGAAGCGGCATCCACACAGAACCAATTGTTCACATATTTGAATCCACCACTGGTTGAAAGGCTGCAATATTTTCAGACTGGCTATCACAAATTAAGTGAATCCACCCACAATTCCATTATACGGTATGAAAAAGAATCATTTAGGTGATATTACCATTATTTTTTTCCTTTTGCTTAGAGAAAGAAAAATCTACAGTACAACTTTCTATAAGTCATAATTGAAGAAAAAGAGAATAATTGATTCTATTGTGATGCATTTACAATAACTGCAGTGAAAGAAGTATGAATGAATTACTAGAAATTTTGCAGTGATCGTTAATAGTAGGGACTGAGAATAAACAAGCCTTTTAATAGAAAAGGTCTGCATGGGTGGTATTCATCACGCTTGAAAGGAGAAAAAGGTCACTGTCTCATAGGAAGCATACAGTTGAAATACCCATCATAGCATCATAGCATGGAGATCATGTGCTATAAACAATACCATTGTGTTTTTATTGTGCCTCTAAAGTTGTATTCCAATCAACTAATAGTTTTTTTCAATTGTATTCTTACCTGCCTAGCAACCCTTCGGGCTTCCCAGTAAGGCTTTGAATCTTCTACAGATTTTCCAATCTTCTTCACAAGTTCATCCAGTTTTATTGTAGCTTCTACCAGAACTGAACGGAATTTCTGACGTGCGTCCTACAAAGAAAAACACAGCAAATCTGCTAATACCTATTTCTCATAGATCACTAGCAACTAAGTCATTTTAGGTAAAGCTAAGGTTAGTTACCTAGCAGAACAATATTTGTGTAACTCAGTTTTAAACTTAATAAAATCAATGAAAACCTGAGACAGTGCTAAACTTAATGTATTATACTTCTGAATTTTATCAATTTTTTAACACTTTCTGATACAACCTGATCTGAGAAGAGATAGAGTTTTTAAAAGATGTGAGTCTTTGTTCACATAATCAAGTAATCTTCATTGAGCTTTAATCTAAATAAAAAGCAATATTGCACAACATCTGCTCTGTCCTGGGTTTCAACTCTTAATGCAGCATTGAGACCAGCATAAGTATACAACTTTTTATATTTTCAGGGAGAAAATCCTTTGGCTTTTTAGAAACATTAACCCCTTTCCTCATTCCTTAACAGGTTACTGTTTCCAAATTACTAACTACTAAATGGCCCTTAAAGGAAAGGAAAAAAATATCTTTAATTTCATACTAACATTCTATCAATTAATAGCTTCATTGAACAAAATTAGTGTATTCTCAATCTCTTTACTTCAAACAACCCTCCTCCTTATTTTGTGTATTATTTCTTTTTCTTCAACTACCTAAAGTAGGATACAAGTGATTAAATTATTCTTCAATTAGCCAACATGACCTAATTAATTGCCTTGTTTTGCTACACAATATAGTGCTGTTCCTAGATCTAAAACCTGGAGATGGAAAACTCAAGATGGATATTATCCACACTTCAAGCTAGAAGCTAGAAGATTTCTGAGCAGACTAACTTATTTACTAACATTTGGAAAAGCATCCAGAGAGTCAATCTTTACTTTCAGTGCATATATTATTGGCAATATTAAGAAAGACCATGCATCTTCCTAAAGGGAAGGAGAGAATAAGTAGCAGATTAGCAAAGAGCACCATCCTTAAAAAGATAATACAGGTAGTCCTCAACTTACAACCACAATTGGGACCAAACTTTTCATTGCTAAGCAAGGTAGTGCTTCATCACTGGAGGCTTTCAAGAAGAGATTGGACAGCCACTTGTCAGAGATGGTATAGGACAGTGGTGGCGAACCTATGGCACGGGTGCCAGAGGTGGCACTCAGAGCCCTCTCTGTGGGCACGCGCGCCGTCGCCCCAGTCCTAGGCCTTCAGCTGGGTTTTATAAAACCTTTTCGCTTTAGGCCTCCGCCGCCATGTGCAAAAAAAAAAAAAGGTTCAATCAATCAGTCAATTTCAACTTCTCGTGGGAAAAAAAAGATCTTGCAAAGTTGGAATTGATTGATTGAACTTTTTAGTCCCACCCAGTCTGCCATTACCACTGCAGCCATGCATACCCAATTGGCCACACCCAGCCAATGGGCCACACCCAGCCAATGGGCTACACCCACCCGGCACCCAATGATGCATAAGTGGGTTTTGGGTTGCAGTATGGGCACTCGGTCTCTAAAAGGTTCGCCATCACTGGTATAGGATCTTCTGCTTGAGCAGTGGGTTGGACTAGATGACCTACAAGTTCCTTCCAACTCTGATATTCTGTAAGATTCTGTAAGTCTGTAAGTAGTTTTAAATGAGATATGCCCAGTTTTATGCCTTTTTTTGCCCAACTTCCTCTCCTTGATTCTGAGGCTGACTGGGAAAGTTGCAAATGGCAATCACATGACCCCAGGATGCTGCAACTTTCATAAATACAAGCCACTTGTCAAGCACCTAAATTTTATTCACGTGTCTATAGGGATGGTCCAGGAATTGGTTGCATGTCACTTTTTTCAGTGTCATTGTCACTAAATTAATAATTATAAATTGAGGAATACCTGCATAAGCTTCATTGTACCCAAAGCTGATCAAATTATTTTGATATCTGAGGCAAATAAATATCTGTCCTTAGAAAGAGAAACAAAACAGGAAATTGAAAAATTGCTACTCTTTCAATTCCCTGAAACAATCCCATTCTAGGAGGACTGAAAGAAATGTAATGTCACCAATGTTATAAATTGCCAACAGATAGCAGTACTGATACAGTAGAAGCTCTGTCATGTTCTTTAGCATCTATTCTTTCACTTCAGTTAGCAGAAAGCTGTACTATTATATATTGCTGTACTTTGTGAAATGACCAAGAAAAAAATGTTTAATTGTGCACCATGATTGCATTCTTGATTGCTGAAGGAGTGAGTTCTTTCACTCAGAATTCACTGCCAACTACAGATGGTTTACACTGATTATTATGTTGACAAAAGTTCTGTACCAAAATATATAAAGATGGTGAAGCAGGAAGAGTTTATCAATGTGATCAAGAACAAAGTGGATAAGCTGTGATAGCAACCAAAAGATTTCAAATGAGAAAGACTGAAGAACTAATTAAGGACTATCAGTAGATTGTTAAAAGGGTGCTGCCAAGCTCAGCATTTTTCATAGGAATATGTAAATATACTATTGATCTACTTCAGTATCAGAAACTTTGTGCAAGATGGATCCTCACATGCAAAGATAAGTTTAGGAGTTGAACTTTGCAAGCAATTGTTGTCATGCTAAAAGAATGAAAGTAAAGAATTTTTTCCCAGCACTGTGACCACTGATGAAATATGGGTGCATCATTATGACCCAGAAACAACATGTCAGTCCATGTAATATCATCACAAACTTCACCAGTGAAGCAAAAAATTCAAAACCCTTTGTTAGGAAAACCTACAGTAATAGGGGTTGGGGGTTGTAGCTTTTTTTGGATGCAGATCATGTTATTTGATTTCTTTGAACCTGGCACCACACTTAGTTCAGAATGCTGCATGTTAACACTTAAAACTTTGAAACAATTAAGTAGAGTTCAGAAGCAATATGCAATGTGACAACATTAGGCCTCACATCTCCTGAGCCACCTAAGAGTAATTGCAAAAATAGATTTCACCATATAGGCCGTACTTGGCACCGTGTGATTTCCACCTTATCCCAACATTGAAGGAATACCTTCATGAAAGTTTGTTTGACCCAAATGAAAAGTTAGAAAGGACTGTCAGGACCTAGTTGAAGAAACAAAGTATGGGTTTCTTTCACATCAGCTTTAAGAAGTTTGCCCAATGTTGCAAAAGCAGATAATGAACAGTATTATTATGTAAAGAAGTACAAGTAATCCATTGGTTATGATCACTTGTTCAGTGACCATTCAAAGTTATGACAGTGGTGAACAAGGAGGACTAGTGATTGGTCTCAAGGTTGCAGCCATTATAGTATCCCCACAGTCAAGTGATCATGATTCAGGCAACCAGTTTTCAATTATGGCAGTTGCAATGTCCTATACTGTAGTCATATGATTAGCATTTGCAACTTTCCCTGCGGGCATCCCACGAGCAAAGTCAATGGGGAAGGCAGCAGAAGATTCAAGTTGCTCTCACTGATTTTTCTCCCAATGTGGTTCTCATACTCCATTGCATCCATCTGCCCACATTCCATAGCACCAATCCATGATGCCCATCTGCCCACTGTATTCAGTAGCACCTGCCCACCCATAGCTCTTGGCTGAAGTTCTTACACACCAGTCTACTTACATTTTTCATGCCATGTCATGGTCACTTAAGGTCCTCACCCGCATGGTTCTCACTTATCGATGGCAATGAGAACTGCCAGGATTGGCATTGCTAAGTGATGTGGTCACATGATGGCATGTTATAACCACATTGCTTAGTGACAAAAATTTCAGCCCCAATTGCTATGGTAATCCAAGGATTACCTGTAAATGCAGATAACAAAAGAACTGATTTGAAGATTGCTTTCCTGCTTCACTTATTAAAATATCCCCTATTTAAATTAGAATTATGAAAGTATAGGCATTACTGTTCATTCAACCCTCTTACCTAATTGTACAGCAGACTCTGAACTTTAGAGTTCATTTTTGTGTTTCTGCAAGCTTGAATATTTCTTCAAAAATAAAGTCTTGCAGTAGTTGTCCCTCCAAAATTACTTAAAGATGGTTGGTTGTTTCTAAGTCTGAACCAATAGTTTATTTTATTTTTATTTTTTGTATTCTGCCTTTATTATTTTTACAAATAACTCAAGGTGGTGCACATATCTAACATACCTTTCTCCTCCTATTGTCCCCACTACAACAGTCATGAGCTGGGTTGAGAGTAAGTAGCCCTAGGTTACCCAGCTGGCTTTTTTGGCTAAGGCAGGACTTGAACTCACAATTTCCAGCTTTCTAGCTTGGTGCCTTAATCACTAGACCAAATTGGTCTTTGTTGATTGTTTCTGAGATGTTTCTGATGAGGATAACAATGCCATACCTCATGTGATGTCTCATTTAATGACCATGGTGATTTGCTTAACAATCACTTCTTGTGAGGCTACTGGAACTGCTGTCACTAAGCAGTTCACTTAGCAACCACTTCATTTAGCAACAGAATTACCAATCCCAATTAGGCTTAAGCGATGACTACTTGAACTACTAGTATTATTATCATATAAAGAATATTATGATAACATTAGAGATGTGTTGGTTGGGGATGTAAAATATATGTGTTGTTTTATTTGCAGACGATACTATATTGTTGGCTCAGAATCCAAATGATTTGCAAAACACATCAGACTGCCTGATGCAGGGGTGTCAAACTGTATATGTGAAAGTTGGATTTGCAAAGTGAAAAAATATAAACAGAAATGAATGACCAGTATGAAATAAATACTTTGTAATACACATTCATATAAAAAGAATGAATGAGAACTGAACTGTAAAATATGAAGGAAAAATAGGACAAGAAGAAGTCTGAGAAATTTGTAACTGGCTGGGGATGATGAGATCCTGGAAAGAGAGAAATGAGAAGTTTAACAAGCAAAAGAGACTATATGAAGTGGTGTATGGATTTAATGGAAGTCAGGATAATTTGCTAGGGGACAAAAAGGTATGGAGAGATATATCAACTTTACACCGCATGCTTCTATTATGCATTTAATTTTTGTGCCTTACCCTTATTCCTTCTCTTGTTGGTATAATGTTGCTTACCCTGGAAGGAAAGGATGATGGGTGTCGGTATATGTTTTGTTAATAGCTTGAAAAAGGTGGGTTTCCTCAAAGCAAGTACCCAATTTTTCTGTTTTACATGAATTGATCAAGATTTCACACATTGGCTTTTGAAATGGGAAAATAGCAATCAGGAACTGAGGTGTAAAATCAGGGTGGCTGTGTGAATTGCATTTAGCAGAGGAACTTAAAAAGTTTCATATTTCGCTTTTTAATTTGTGCTCTATATCCTATAATCCGTCTGTCATGTGCAAATTTAATGCCAAGTAATAGCTAAACAAATTTCCGATGCCAGTCTGGATCATATAAGGGGGCTAAACTTGAACCTTGGTTTAGCAACCATGGTAGCAAAGTTTAAATAATATACTAACCCTTAAGGTAAGTAAATCATATTACAGCTCAACCCTATGTGTGAACTTAGCCAGTAGTATGTGACAATGTAACAAGGTATGTCTAGCTTTCAGTCTACATTGCTGAAAGAAATGACAGTATAACCATCCAGAGGAATTGAATTTTAGGCTAGTAATTTCCAGTGTTTATTAAGAACCATGGAGAATTCCAAGTAGAGAAGGCTGTTGAGATTAGCATAGACTATTTATGAGATACAGTAAAGATGTTGCCATGGGATTCCTTCCTATGACCTCAAATTTTGTTCAGAACTTTTCACAAATATTTATTTGGTTGAAAGGCCAAAGCAAAACAAATTTCCCAGCTGGGAATTTCAAGACATCAAAAACACCAGAGCCTTTTAACACTGAGTTAGTCTCTGTAAATTCAATTAATTTGAAGGTAGCATCTTCCTACTTGATCCACATACAAACTTGTGAATAACAGAGAATAAATATTTTAAAGTGGAATTTAATTGTCAGAAGTATTTGTAGCCTGAAATAAACAAGAACAGAATTAGAAGACTGATAGTAATAAAAAAAGAGCACAATGATTTACATAATTGTGATACAAAACAGAAGAAAGCATCCATTGTCCATTGATGCAGGACAGCTGGTAAAAAGCAGAAAGGACAGAGGAACAGCACAGAACAGCTGTGAGCAATGACAGAATGACTCCAGAGCACACTGAACTGATTAATGTGGTTCTTCATCCAAAGCATAATCATTTTACTACCAATTCTGAGGATATGATTTAAAAGTTATAACATTATTATTAGCAATAGAATATAGTGCAGTTTTCGTTTGCTTGTCTGATTTGGTTAAGGAACAGGAAAACAAACAATATACTGGCCAGGCTTCTGTTTACGTAATGACATTTGGGAAATACAAATGTGATCAAAATTGAGCTCAGAATCTCAGGCATTGAGCAAATGGCTGCTTTGCTCCTTGATACTAATCCTGGCACTCCCAGTTGTGGTTATTAAGCAATCTCCTGGAGAGTTAAATGGACAGAATCCCAGGTAAGGAGCATGAAGTGTCTCTCAGGGAAAGATCCTGGGAGAATCCACGGAGGAGGGGATTCTCATTGGGCTGCAAGGATGGAGCTAAAATCTTTAGGATTTTAACTCTCTTCATGCAATCCATCAAATGATTTCACCCCAATGGCCAGAGGGGAGGGGAAATCTTTCATTGGGCTAAAAATCTCAGTTCTGAGGGGAGAGAGAGACAGAGCTGAGATTCCAATAGAGCTCTTTCCGCCAGCTCCCAAAGACTAGAGCAAGGCCTCTCACTAGGCAGCAGCAGCTTGCAATCTTCTCTGCTAGCTTCCCCACTGACCTTCTGAGGAAGAGAAAGTCTTCTTCTCAGAGAAGATTACAAATAGTGATTACATGACTGTGAGGTGCTTGGCAACTGGTCGTAAGTGCAAAATGTTTCCAAGCACCCTATTATGATCATGGGACCATGGGGAATAACACAACACTTTGACAGCCGGATCCTTTCTGAAGCTTCAGTCATTAAACAACCAGTGATAAATCAAGGACTACCTGTACATTAAACTTTTAGTACTTTGATTTCTTAAACTAGAGGAAGAAATCTATGGTAAATAAAATAGAAGTTGTTCTTCTTAATGAATTTCTAAAGTTAGATTCCAATAGGAAATTGTTGGGCTAGAATGGACATGCTGGTTTGGTATGATTTGATAAGATCAACATTAGGAATGGCTACTTCATTTCAAAACACATTGTTGCTCATTAAGGGATTCATTAACTAAATATCAACAGGGCTATCTGACCAAACCTATCTGGGCTTGGATGCTAATCAGGGTTGAACCTGACTAATATTTCAAAGAAAACCACCCTAGCAGAGATTAGAAATTAACAAAACATCCTGGAAAAAATTAATGGCAGATATCGTCAATACTATAGTCAGAAGAGCTGTATAGATTGCATTCAAATAGCTTCCAGAGCTTAAGCTTGATTTAAGCTTATCTTCCTATATCAATCACTATTCAGAGTGGTTGGAAATTCTGAAAGCTGAAGTACAACATATTCAAGGTAGTGAAGGCTAATGTAGGCTATTAATCTTGTTTTGCCTTTTCTCACCTTGTCACAGACAAGGAGTATTCTAGGAATAGTTCTCTCTCATTTTGGACATTTCCTCTTAATTTTGTTTCACCTGCATAGTTTCTAGACTGTTTTTCCACCTGCCTTACAATATAAAAAATATTTCCCTATTTTGTTTTTGTATTTAGGCACATATGTGTGTAGATTTAACTCTATCAAATCAGTCTGGTGTACAATGAGTTATTTTATATTTAGCATGTTGTAAGGCAAAAATTAAATATTTTACTATAATAAAAAGTAATAATAAAAGAAAACAGAACTGTGGGGATATTCACAAAGAATAAGGTAAGTGAAATGTGTGCAGATAATGTAGCCTATTCATCCTGCTCCCCCTTTCTATTAATATAAGAATGTAGCATTTGCCAAACTACAGAAGCTTGGCTTATTTGTTTTTTACAAGCTTTGGTTTATAAGTCATACACAAGCTCTGATATAATTCTGGTCTATAAAAAATGGAAGAAATCAGCTTACCACGTATATACTTTTTGTGATTTATTAAACAGTTAGACCTACTGAGAGGAGTAAAGAACAAGGGATAACAGAACTCTCTAAGACAAATCAGAATTGAAAACAAACAATCAAGGAAGAAATCTTTCTCATTTAGTTCTAATTACTGTACTGAAATTTATTATGAAAGAGCTAAAGTGATAGCATAAAAATCCAGAGAGTGCAGCTAGTATGTTGTGGATGGTTTCACAAAATGGTTGACATGGGGATTGTCCATTCATAAAATGGCTACCAAAGGTTTGAGCCAGTCATGCATTATCTATTTCCAGGTTATGAGGAGAATTTTCCCTTGGGATGCCATACACTACCTGCTTTGCATTCCCCCACACACACAAACATATACACATACTAAAGGTGAATTTATTTCCAGATATACTGGATTGCAGCCATTTTTTTTCTAAAACTATCTATGCAATTTCAGAGACATCATTGAAAATTATACAAAGTATTTTTGAAGTATACCAGCTTTGTAACTAATTATTTAATTTAAAACATAATTTACAAGAAGTCAGAGGGACAGAGAACTCAGCAAGCGTCATGTTCCATTCCAAAGCCTGGAACAGAATAGAATATTATTTTTATGTTATTCTGAACCAATACTTGCAACCGGGGATTTTCAGAAATCTGCTTTATCTGTGCATGTGAATACAGTCAATATCTACTGGTGTTTAGGTTTTAATGTATGGCAATTTGAAATAGGAATTTTGACTTCATATTGACATTTAAATGTTTAATGCTGGATATATGGATACTGACTACAGTTTTATAAGTTCAGTGCCCTAGACTAGAGCAATAGATTTCTTTACAGTGCAAGCAGCTCCTGCATTCTGAATTGTCATATGATAATACAAGTATCTTCTTATAAATTTCAGTCCCAGATTCATCTGCAATGAGTAGTTGTTTCCTCGCCAAGTTTCCTGGGGATTTAATACTCTCTTTGTAACCTGCAATGTCTGGAAACCTGTTATTACTATAACTGCAGGAAAACCAGTTTGCATATATTTCACGATTTAGTAGTAAATTCATATTTATTATTTATTACTGAAATTTGAATGTTGCTTCAGTTCTATCGTTCCAAACAGCTTATATTGACTGATACAAGACACCCCCCACAACACACATAAATATATTACACTCAGTTAATCAATGCATCCATAAGGATTCAATTGCCCTGCATTTAAACAAAACTTCTCTTATAACTGAGGAAAAACATTCTTATAATTTGAATACTCCTCTCTTCAATTCCCTAAAAGTTTGCAAAAAAGCAAGGCTGAAACACATTTTGAAACAACATGTAGAATATGGTCACAGCTGTGGATATTAGTCAGCCGAAGAGAGGAACCATAACATAGAGATGGTTGCCTCCTAATCCATTATATATCTGATTATATAGTTTCTTGTACATGGTTCTATAGTATTTCTGGTGTTGTTTTTTTAAATAAGCACTGATGTATGGCTAGATTCTGGTTTTTGATACTGAATTATATCTATTCATTTTGTGCCATTGTGCCCACAGTAAAAAATGACAATAAAGGTTATCTATCTATCTATCTATCTATCTATCTATCTATCTATCTATCTATCTATCTATCTATCTATCTATCTATCTATCTATCTATCTATCTATCTATCTATCTATCTATCTATCTATCTATCATGAAAAAAGGAATACTTTTTCCCTCTTGGTATATTGGATTGTATTTATGAGAGTTGAAAGAATTATATGGCATTTTTACTGCCCAATAAGATTTTTTATTTTTTTTTATTTTTTGTTGATAAATCTTAAATACAAAATTAAATAATTATTTATTTCTTTAATTATATTTCTCATACATTGAGCCTTTAGTTTCACAGAAAGTTCTTTTTAAAAAAAGCAGAATTGAATTGTGCCCATATTATTGCAACTCCAAGGATTTGCAGGTAAGTGGTCTTTTGTCATTATGCACTAACCTATTTTTTGCAAGAGATTTTAAGTTACAAAAATGGATGGCATCCATAAACACAGTTATTTGAATAACATAGAAATAGATAGGCTTGAGAGAGGTTAGATATAATAAGATGTTTGCTTTATTGCTAAATGAAAAAGCTGTGCTAGAAATAATTTCCTTTTTCTGGACAATATAAATACTTTATATTTTTAATCCTAGCAATAAAGAAATAGTTTTGTTTCTCAAAACTAAAATTAATTTAAAACAAACTACTTAAAATTGTGTGGGGGAGTGTGCACGCACATATGTATATTGGTATTTTTTTTCTGTTAATTTAAAGGTGCGCATGCGCACATACACATTCCCATTAGTGTTAATTCTACCACTTCAGTGTTACCAGTTCTTTTTATTCTGTTCCAAGCAGCTTTCACATCCTCTTTTCCTTACTGATTTTTCATTCCTTCCTTTGGAAGATTAATCTTGTAATATTTTTTCATACATAATTAAGAACATTCTTTGACACCCATTCTTTCATTTCTTCCCTTATTATCCTTTTCCATCTTTTTTCCAAGATTCATTTCTGAATCTATCAACAACCTTTCATCAGTCTTGCATCTTTTAATTTTCTCAGTCTGTCTATCAGATCAATCATGCTTTTACATTTGTCTGATTTTTTTTTTTACTATGTCTATATAGGAATGTATGCTTAAGCTATGTACTGGGGAGGAGTCTTTTTTCTAAGCAGATACTCACTAAATAATTGTTATTAATTCTTTGATCTCTGAAATTACCTTTCCTGTATTCCGATGTCTCATTCCCACCTTTCATCTCATATAGCAAAATAACTTATCCTGTTTTACATTCATTCAAAATATTACATGTTTTTGCAAAATTTATTGTGACACCTCTGTTATTATTATTTAACATCCAAACACTTCTATGGCATTTTGTAACATATTTTTTTCACTCTCACAAGCAGATTCCATACTCTCTTTTCTTATATTTCAATTGGATGAATGTATCTTTTACTTTCTCTCCCATGTAGTTGAACAATTTTCATCTAGTTTATTTTTTCACAGAAGTTAATCTCTTATTTCATCATTCCCTAGAATGAAACAACTGTCTCCAATTATGGATTTCTACATTCATTCATCCATACAAACAATATGAAATTCATATTTTCTGACATAAATTTCAGCCCTTTTGTTCAGAATTAATCTGTCACATCTCTGAATCTAATTAATATAAAAAGTTTACGTAAAAAGTGTTAAAAAGTTGAAGTGGGAAAACAAGCATGATCAGGAAATTGCCCTTCTACCTGAAAGCTACCTGAAAGCTATGTCCCAGCAGGGAACATAGCCAATGAGTGTTTCCTTCCTGGGGTTAATCAGCCCTTTTTTGAGAGGGGAGGATGTTACATGCAAAGGAAATAATTATAATTTCTTCCCTTGTATAATTGCCCTGATTCCATTTTGCCTTTCCTCTAGAGCAGCAATTTTAGTCTTCAGTATAACAAAATACACAATTTTTTTTAAACAAAATTTTAGGCTGGCAAACAAATATGGATCTTATAATCCAAAGCATTTTGGGGAGAGCATATTAGGAGAAGGCAGCCTTATATACTATATTTGACGTATGGCTCCAGAGGCTAAACTAAAATTCCTACAGTGAACATTTTCAATCTATTTTCCAGAGAAGTTGACAAGCAACTTTCAAAATTCTCTGCTAGCATGGCTTCTGTTTTTTTTACTGGAAAAATGGTTTGTATAGTTCCAACTCCTCTGGAGGATGGGTATGTTTGGGAAATACTGCATTCTGGCAACACCAGCTAGCAATCTGAAGTCATGATGAAAACTCTTTAATTTCACAATACATGGGCAGACTTACCCATAATTTCAACTGGCAAACTGTGAGCATCCTTGCCAAGCTAAGTCCCAAAACACTAGAGAATTCATAGAAGTTTGGTGCTCAGACAAATTAGCTATCAACAGGCACACAGAATTAACACAACATTTACACACTATTCAGGAGAAAATGAAAAATCTAAAAAGGAAACAAAAAGATCAGAACATCTCCTCGTCAGAAATCATCACCCGGATAAACAGGGATTTATACTAGGATTAATACCAGACCAATAATGAAGCAGTAAACAATACTCCACTCAAAGAACTACCAACTCAGACAAACAAATAGTAAACAACAACCTATTCAAGGAACTATCTAGAAATAAACATTTCCATCAACACTGACAGGGAAAACCACTGTATATAAACAGAGCAAATCTGACTCCCTGAATATGTTACCTAATTCAGGGGTACTCAACCATTCTAGCTCTGCAGACCGGGGACGGCAGGAACAGCAGGGGGAGAGGGAATAATTTCTCAGAGTGCGCTGCTTGACAAATGAATCTTCATGTGCTCATGCTCACCTGCTGCTTGTGTGGCCCTATTCCCAAAGGGCTGCAACCCTGACCTAGTTGGATAATGAAACGACTGCAAGAAAACAACCAAACTCAGAGAGCGCCAAGCTAAGCCTCAACCACAGCTAGCCTTGTCCAAAATGTATACTCTAATAATGATAGGGAGATGGCTTTTAGTTAACCATGATACTAAATTATCATAGGCTAATATTACCAAATTAAAAGAATCATATCCATATCTACAGAGATAAATAAAAATAAAATTTCTGCTTACTAACATTATTATTTCTCCTATGGCACATTCACATTTTTTATTTTAACAAATCCACAAGAGATAAAATACAAAATATGAACTATAAAATCTAAAATATTATAAACATATATCTATATTACAGATATAATTTTTTTCCTCCATATGTCTCAGCCAGGAAATCTCTATTATAGATTCTATTTTGGCACTCTGTCATTATATGTTGGATAGTTTGTTTTTCAGCCCTGCAGTCACAAATCAGTGATAGTATTTTGCCCCATTTATAGACCATGCACATCTACCATGGTCAGTGCAAATTCGGTTCAGTGTTCAGGGGAACAACAAATATTCCTTTAAGTCACAATTGTCCCCTATGTGTTGCTAAAGAACAGTCACTTCAAGGCAAAACATCTGAAGCTTTGAAAACACGGCAGCCAAGTAATCCTAGCAATCTCCTGGCTACATCACATCACATCACTAAATCTTAATCACCACCAACAAGATGTTCTATTCAGAAATGCTTCAATCACGTGCAGGAATATTATACAAAGCCAGCATTAAAAACACACCATAGCCTTCTCTAATCTTCTACTTTTTTTTGTAGATCTCATTCTTTTAATGATTAAATCACTTTTTGTATCAATAGAGTTATGGATTTTAATCAGGCTCATTACAAAGCAAAACATTAAACTATCAACAGTTGTTGACTTTTAATAGCTGTTCCCTTACTAGCCTAACTAAAACCATCTTCACAGTTTATTAAGTACATACATTTAGTTGATGTACTCTGGACAAAGCAACCAGGAGTAAAGCAGAGATCACTTTTTTTGCAGCCATTTCACCTTGCATTCCAGTGAGGTTTCCTTGCCAAGAACTATCAAAGCAAATTGCTCCAGGGGACAATATATGGTTGTCTTACAGAAGTGAGAATGCCAAAGAAATGGATTTTATAGACTGATAACCATTTTTTAATGGTTTGTGATTTTCGTTGAAGAAAAAAAAATCATATGAATAATATGGTCATAATTGCAAGTCAGGTGCAGCAGCCAATATATTGTGGATTCACATTTTGATACAAGATTTCAAATTATACTTTGATACGGAAATCAATGAGTCGCTTTTGGCAAGATGGGTGGCATACAAATTTGATAAATAAATAAATTCAACTCTTGGAAGTGAATGCCTGCAACCAGTTAGAACAAACTGGAAGCTAATGAAAGCAGTATGTTTGGGAATAGACGTCGCAGAGTAGTCTTTTATTATCCATAAAGAACATTATTGATTATAAGAATAAGCTAACACCTGTAATCAATTAAGCCTAACAATGTCCACCAACTCTGCACTTCTATTTATCAAGTATTTAATTCATTACATTTATAAACTACCTTTATTTCAGAGAGCTCATAATGATATATCTAAATGGGGGATGTGTAGTGTTTCAGATATTGCTCATCTGCAAATTTCATTGGCTCTGACCATTGGCCAAATTGTCTCAGTCATTAGATAGACTAGGAAATTAATTACATAGGAAAACCCTACTACTTTTTATTGAGATTAGCTATAATAACAGAATATTCTAAAACTGATTTTGCTGCATCTCTTTATTCTGATATTCCAGGGAATCAGGGAGGTATCTGCCTAAGCATTTTCCAAATATTATCTTAATAAATGTCATCAGAGTTGTATTGGCTTAGGCCCTAACAAACTTAGTCTTTGATAACATTAGGAAGTGGAATTGTGAATCTACCTCTTCAATGTTTTCTGTATCACAGAAAAGAAACGGCTATTTTTGGAATAACTAATAAGTGGCAATACCAGCTTTATAAAACAGACTCAAATAATAAGAGTGTCTAGTCCAAACTCCTACCTATACAGGATGTGCATTCCTACAGTATTCCCATAACATTTTCTTAAGAATCTCATAGTGGATTATGATAATCTGTTCTATAGCTAATAACTCATCATGTGGGAAGTTCTTTCTATTGTTTAATTAAAAACTTGTAACATGAACAAACATTACAAGCTTCTTCTGTGTGTAACTTCTTGAAGATGGCTATCATATTATCATTTCATGTTCATATGTTGTCATTATTACTTCACCATATTTATACTAAACACTCCCAATCTTTTTCTTCATAGGATTTGTCTCCAGATTCCTTCCCATATCTATAATAATCTTTTCCAGGCAAGGAAGTTCCCTCAGTCCATGTATAGATGAAACATACTACGTTTAGCTTTTCCTTTCTCTGGACTCAGTGCAGAAATTAAAACAATCTAGTGAAGAAAGAACAAGAACAATCTTTATTTCTATCCCCAATTCTCTTATCCCCATGGAAGTTTGGGCAGCTTTTGCTACCAATAAAGTTATCAAATAAAGTATTTATACAGCTATATTATGCCTGGCTATTAATTTCCATAAACTACTGATCAAGTTACTGGCATACACTGCAAAGTAGGTGAATGCTCCATAACACTGTTGCCCAATTCAAAAAGCCACATATGGAAAGCACCTGCCAGTAAAGTTGGACATATTCCTCACTGCCTTTTGCACACATTAACATCCAGAGATCCTAGCAGAGAGTACCTGGTTGAAATTGCTGTAGTTTCCCAGAATAGCTGTTTCTCCTTTGCCAAGACTCTTAATTTGATCTGATGCTGGTTATGAACAACTAAAGGACAGAGGTTTAAATGTGAAGGTACAGGAAATTTGTGTTAGGTAAACACAATTTAGCCTTTTCCAACCTATATATGTGAAACAAGGTATAAATCACATATATGGAAGAGATCAGAAAATGATCTAAATGGTTTGGTTATCCATCACATTAAGGTAACATGTGGTTTGCTTGGACTTGATTAAATATAATGTAGTACCCAGAAAACTAATGCCAAACATATAGCATTTGTCTGTTATGGAAACTATTTCTTCTCCAATAAAATATTTCATTTTGTTCCTTCATATTTTAGATGTAAAAATCTAAAAATGCTGGGCTATCAAATCCAAACATCATCTCTCAGCAGATAATAATTATATTATTTTTTGATTATCTATTATCTAGTTACTATTAAAAAGCAGCAGGCTGATGAATATGGCCAGTTTAATTTTATCTACTGATATGGGAGAAACAGGAAAAGCTTATCATGACAACCCAACCCATGGTTGTTGTTTTTTTGCTGTGAAAAATAAACCAGGATTAAGGGGGGAAAAACAAGCACTCTGAATTATTAGTGGCTTATAGGCAGTGGTGGGATTCAGACAGTTCGCACCACTTCGGCAGAACTGGTAGCTAATTTTTTGTTGCCCAGGCCCAGAATGGATTTCCGGAAGCGGCATCCACACAGAGAACCTGTTGTTCACATATTTGAATCCCACCACTGCTTATAGGCCCATCTTTTTGGAACCAACCTAACGAGAGATTCTGGATTTATATATTACAGCTGTCTGCAACTCATTAGCATTACACACAAAAATGGGAAGGGAGAGACTGAATCATCCACCACATTGCTAGTTCATAGTAAGTCAGGAATTCTGAATTATTGTTATGTTCAAATATAACTTACAATTGCTCTGGTGTAACATAAGCTTTGAGTGTCACATGGCTTCACATTCACAGAAAAGAAAGATCAGAGAATATATTTTCATGTGGTCTCAAATTAACTTGTTTGAAGGTTGAACTACATTATCTTGTAAGTTGTTTTTAGGAATTTAGGAATACAATAATTTTGTTACTACTGTATTTTTTTATATGTTTTAACATATTTTTTAAATAGTCTATATAGAATTAACACCAAAAAATGATGTCCTTATCATCATGGGGGATTGGAATGCTAAAGTAGGAAGCCAAAAGATAACTGGAATAACAGGCAAGTTTGGCCTTGGAGTACAAAATGAAGCAGGGTACAGGCTGATAGAATTCTGTCAAGAGAATACGATGGTCATAGCAAACACTCTTTTCCAACAACCCAAGAGACGGCTCTACACATGGACATCACCAGACGGTCAACACAGAAATCAGATTGACTATGTGCTCTGCAGCCAAAGATGGAGAAGCTCTATACAGTCAGTAAAAACAAGACCAGGAGCTGACTGTGGCTCAGATCATGAGCTTCTTGTTGCAAAATTTAGGCTTAAATTGAAGAAAAAAGGGAAAAGCACTAGCCACTCAGGTATGAACTAAATCATATCCCTGATGAATATACAGTAGAGATGACAAATAGATTTAAGGAATTAGATCTGATAGACAGAGTGCCTGAAGAACTATGGATGAGGTTCGCAACATTGTACAAGAGGTACAACTAAAAACCATCCCAAAAAAAGAATGCAAGAAAGCAAATGGCTGTCTGAGGAAGCTTGCAAATAACTGAGGAAGAAAGGAAGAAAGGCAAGGGGAGAAAGAAGAACACCCAATTGAATGCAGAATCCAGAAAGCTAGAAGAGTAAGAATGCCTTCTTTAAATGAACAGTGCAGAAGAAATAGAAGAAAACAATAGAATAGGGAGACCAAGATCTCTTCAAGAAAATTGGAGATATGAAGGGAACGTTTCATGCAAAGATGGGCATGATAAAGGACCAAAATGGCAGGGACCTAACAGAGGCAGAAGAGATTAAGAAGAGGTGGCAAAACTACACAGAAGAACTATACAAGAACAAGCTTAATGTCCCAGATAACCATGATGGGATGGTCACTGACCTCGAGCTAGACATCCTAGAATGTGAAGTGAAATGGGCCTTAGGAAATCTGAGCAACAACAAAGCTAGTGGAGGTGACAGTATTCCAGCTGAGCTATTCAAAATCTTAAAAGACGATGCAGTAAAAGTGCTACACTCAATTTGCCAGCAAATTTGGAAAACTCAACAGTGGCCACAGGATTGGAGAAGGTCAGTTTACATTCCAATGCCAAAGAATGTTCAAACTATCGCACCATTGCACTCATTTCACATGCAAGTAAAGTTATGCTTAAAATCCTACAAGCTAGACTCCAGCAGTATGTGGATCGAGAACTTCCAGAAGTACAGGCCTATTTAACTTATATGCAGAGCACATATGAGAAAGGCAGGGCTAGATGAATCAAAAGTTGGAATTAAGATTGCCAGGAGAAATATCAGCAACCTAAGATATGCAGATGATACCACTCTAATGGCAGAAAGTGAAGAGGAACTAAAGAGCCTCTTGATGCGGGTGAAGAAGGAGAGTGCAAAAGTTGGCTTGAAACTCAACATTAAGAAAACCAAGATCATGGCATCCAGCCCTCTCAATTCCTGGCAAATAGATGGGGAAGAAATGGAGGTAGTGACAGATTTTATTTTCCTGGGCTCCAAGATCACCGCAGACGGGGACTGCAGCCAAGAAATTAAAAGACGCTTGCTCTTGGGAAGGAAAGCTATGGCAAATCTAGACAGCATACTAAAAAGCAGAGACATCACCCTGCCAACAAAAGTGTGTATAGTCAAGGCCATGGTTTTCCCAGTTGCAATGTATGGCTGTGAAAGTTGGACCATAAGAAAGGCTGAGCGCCAAAGAATTGAGGCCTTTGAATTATGGTGCTGGAGAAGACTCCTGCGAGTCCCTTCGACTGCAAGGCGTTCAAACCGGTCAGTCCTAGAAGAGATCAACCCCGAACTGCTCTTTAGAAGGCCAGATCCTGAAGTTGAAACTCAAGTACTTTGGCCACCTAATGAGAAGGAAGGACTCACTGGAGAAGAGCCTGATGCTGGGAAAGATTGAGGGCAGTAGAAGAAGGGGACGACAGAGAATGAGGTGGCTGGATGGAGTCACAGAAGCAGTAGGCGTGAGCTTAAATGGACTCCAGAAGATGGTAGAGGACAGGAAGACCTGGAGGAACGTTGTCCATGGGGTCGCGATGGGTCGGACACGACTTCGCAACTAACAACAACAATAGTTTTGGTGTAAATGAATTCTATTTATAAATTTACTTTCCTGCTTTTTCTATTTTTGTACCTTAAGCAAATAAAGAAAACAATAGTTTGAAACAAGATTAACTGCCTCATGGATCCCTAAGCATGATTATTTGATTGGTGTAAGATTAATAAAGAAGATTAATGGAATCCATGGAATTATGCACAGAATGTCTCATCCAATTTCAGTATCAGAAATGGATATATTTGACCTTCTTTTCCTTCATTCACTGACATAAACCACATAAATGTTTTCATCAGTTTTTTTCTGCATATTTTAGCACAAAAATCTAAATAAATATTTTCCAGCTGAAATATAATAAATAAAAAATATAGCTGGATGTTTAGACAAAACAGCAAGGAAAAAGTGTACCTCAAGCTCCGTTTCTCTCCGATTAATATCATCTGTAGATTGATTCAACTTTTCTAGTTCTCCCTAGAAGAAAGCCAAAATAACATGTTGAGTAATAAGACACTGAGAGAGCCCTAGGAGGAATCAAGTTATTAAGTGTCATCTGGCAATTCACAGAGAGGCCCCCCAATGGAATGTTAAATGGAAACAGAAGGATAGAAAACATTTAAAAGTAAAACTGAACTTTACTTTAGCTAAGGCTCAGTTTCAAAGGGCAAAGACAGAGACCAGACATATTTTGAAGGTTAATTTTTAACATAATTCTAATTTAAGCTTTGAGGGGGGGGGGGTTTCTATCACTATTGAAGCTCTACATAATTATTTAGTGTGGCACTATTAGCAAAATGACAAATGATCAAATAGCATATGATTGTGAAATTTTTTTGATGAAAAATACAAATTTTCCTAGTTCTTGAAGGCTTTAAGGGTTTGGTTCCAATAATAAAGAAATTCCATGCAAAAGTCATAAAATACTAACGTTATTTATTTTTATATTTATTATATGTTTACCCTATTATTCTTTCAAGGAGAATAAGACACTGTACATATTCATCTCACATTCTCTCTAAAAAAGTAAAAAGGCTCCCTGAAGTACAGCTTTACTTTTAGTAGGAGAGAGAGAGATTGGACAAAGCTCACAAGGTTCTTGGCTGAATTCCTTTTCCTGACTTAAGTCATAGGTATCTGCATGATGTCTGTATGGCAGAGAAGGGGGTAAGTACGTCACGTGTTATGAAGTCATGAATTATGTAATTTGCATTATTTTCACAGTGATGCCACATTGCACATTTTAACATTCCTTGTATCAAATAGTTACATCAATATTATAACTAGATTTTGCATTTCTAGATTTATTCCTCTGTGATACGAAAAAAAGGAAAAACTAAAATTTTCAGATGTTTCACTTCCACTTTACCAATTGTTACAATAGTATTATAGAGCAAACTAGCATGATTGCTCCACATTCAGAAAGAGTGCCAATAATCATAGACAAGGAGAAGTTTGAACAGATAAACTTATTCAAAAGCCAAACATTTTTTTACTTTTTATCCTATTGCCAGCGTCTATTAAAAAAAAATGTTTTTCCTTTTTTTCGTATCCTTAGTCACCATAAATCATTCTTCTGATTCTTAAGATGAAATTTCCACTGACTACCTTCACAAATTGGCCAGGTTTGTACTAGGGAAGGAGATGCTTCCTACAACTTTGTCAATTTAGGCAGCAATGGGAAAAGCGAGAGATTGTAATAGTTAGAATATATAACATCCTTTCCTATGTATTCTGTCAGAGTGGCATCAATCTTTATGTTAACCTTCCCACCTGATCCTTCGGGTTATGTTAAATCTGCATCTATTAAGAAGCCAATAGCCTTCTGGTTCTGGTAAAGATGTCTCTCCAAGTCAAACTATCACGCATACACTTTTATTGGCGATGATATGAAACTGATTTGCCACCCTCCTTTTTCCAGGATGACTTTTTTTTTCCTTTCCACCTATATGGCCTTGAGATTTCACAGCCGTTACCCATTCAGGCACCAACCCATTTTTCAAGGTAGCCAGTTAAATGCTGTCACCTGAGACCAGCTTGGGGAAGACCTGAACTACTAAGAGTTTATTGAGGACCATCAGAGTTTATTGAGGACGTCCAAAGGTCTCCCAGGGACTGAAACTTTCTTCATGGCAGGGTCAGGTGACATTTAGAGCAGGAGCTAGCATCATCTATTAACAAGGATGAAGTACTGCCTTTTAATAGAACTACAGCAAGATCCTGCACATGGATTAAATTAACCCCATGGCCCTTTCCAATCCTTTCTAACTCGCCCCCAACCCCAAGGCACGACATCCCTTGGTGGTCTCCCATCTCCTTTTCGATCCACCTCCCGGTTCGCGTTGGTCCGCCATGCTAAAAAAAACCTGTAAAAATAAAAACGGAGCAAACTGGGAGAGGAAGGATCCGGCTCGACAAAGAAAATGCCGCTCCACGAAGGAAGAGCAAAGCTCCTTTCGAATCGGGAGCATCTTTCCTTTGCAATGAGTTTCTCCAGCCAGCTGCAGAAAGACTTCGGGAAAATCTAATAAAGCCAAAGCAAAAAAGAGGGGGGGACACACTACCATCAAAATAACGGGGTGCAAGAGAGAGGAAAACGCCCCTGGAGGGAGAGAAAACGAAAGATATTCTCCAAGATTCAAAGACCTAACCAAGGTCGTACCACACGCGCACACAAACACACACACGCCTGCTTACTTTGTAATTACAGACCTGCCCGCGCCCCGATCCTATCACCCCACCCACTTTCGGCTGCAATCGCGCCCCTGGAGCCACTCTCCCAAGGATCTCGGGTAGAGCGATCGGAGACTCCGCTTACTTGAATCCTAGGGTCCACTTCTTCCTCAGCTTCCGGAGGCTGCAGCTGGCTCCCTTCCTCCGCCGCGGTCCTCTTGGGGCCAGGATCCATGATGGCTGAGCGCTATTTGCCGATCCAGAGAGGAGGAATATGATCCTAGTTCTGCGCTTTGGAAAACCGAGGGGCCGCCGCCAAGCTACTCCAGCAGCCCAGGTTCCACTGGCAGAGGAATGCGCCGCCCCTGCGCGTTGGTCTGAGTCTTTTACTCCTCGCCGCGAGGCTGCGCCAGAAAGAAGGAACCGCTTCTCCGTTAGCGAAAGGGGGAAGGAAATGTGCCTCGCCTCCTTACTGCCGCCGCAACTGCTGTTATTAAAGCGGCGGCGGCGGCGCTGTCACCAAGTGGCTCTGTCCCTCCTTGACACCTATGCGAATTCAACTGTACCAGGCGTCTTCTTCCCCGAAGCAATTAAAGCAAGGCCTCCGAAGAATAATACAATAGCCGCAACAAAGCAATAATATTTTAAATGCGGTTAAGTAATACAAGCTTCGCCCCCAGGCCACTCGATTTTTTCAATGCTGCAGAATTGCTCCTGTCCGCCTGGAATCGCTTCGGCAATCCCCACATACCACCAGCCTGGTCCAGTCACCCCGCGAGCTAGGACGCCCCAGAGTCACGTCCTGGGAAGCCAGCCTTGCTGCTTTCTGGCGAACCCACAAGGAGACTGGTGGGCGCCTGTCAGGTTTAAAGGAGTCGAGATGGCCCGGAAGCTTTTGTGGAGCGCAGCTGCTTCACTAGGCACACAGCTGACTGCCATCAGTGGGTAGGTGTGCACTGCATGTAGGGGATGGACGTGGTCCTACGGACAGGTAAACAGCCATTGATGGGTTGATTGATTTGTACATCAGAGTCCCAGAAATGCTGTTCTGGACAGCTTACCACAATGAATGCAAAATCACAATATCACACCAACAATGAAAAAGTCAACAAGAACAAAACCTACAATTGGGGCACATCAACAGGTACTTCCTCCCAGCCAAGTCTTCAAAGTCTTCCTGAAGGGTAGGAGAGGGAGATTCTTCCACAGAACTCATAAAAATGAAACAGAGAAGTGAAAACAACTTTTTTTAAAAAAAGTCACCAACTTTTAGATATTCCTGAACTGTAAGTCCCAGCTACCATGAATAGTGTGAAGGATGTTGGGAATTATGATCTGGTAAAATAAACTAAGGAGCAGTTATATATTTTATATATATATAAAACATGAGTAATTTTTAATCAGGAGTTTATTCAAAACATTTTTTCTGAGTTCACACAACAGTGTATTACTTAATACATTTAGCATAGGACAATCAAAAATAATATTTTCTGGATCAGTCACCAGGACCAGAGATTTGGTCCTCCAAGCTTTCGGACTCATGCTGGACCCTGTCCTCAAGGAACTTCTCTCTCACCAGAATGTGTGGTGTGTGACACATTCTGATGAGAGAGAGGTTCCCTGAGAATGGGCTCCAGCCCTACTCCGAAAGCTTGGAAAACTAAATCTCTGGTCCTGGTGACTGACCCAGTTTGGATCCCGCAACATTATCCTGAGACATATATATTTGCCTTCATTTGTGAGATATTTCATTTAGTGTGTCAGGCAATCCATTAACAATTACTTCTGAACTTGCAGATGCGTAAACCGTGAAGTAATAGTGACTGGCTGGATAGGGTGACAGTATTCCCATAGCATGCTAAGTCATGCTTTGCTTAATTGTTTATGTCACACATAATTGCTTTACTTAATGTAACTTAGTAAATCAAACACCCTGTATGAGTTCACACAGCACACTAAGCTACAAACTCATAAACTGCCTTATGGCTCAATGTGATATATAAACCCAATTAGTAGACTGGAAAAAATTACTCTATTCTAAATTAAGATTTCCTGGGCTGTGAACATTCTTCCTTTTACCTTTTAGATCATCTAGATTCTAAATGTAGTACACAACAGATCCTTTCTCTAGTGACTAGAAAGGTGCAGAAAGGCCGTGTACATGTGATATACCAAAAAGTGAAGATATCATATACAACCTGTTTGATTACAAACTAGTGGAAAGCCATTTACTTAGATCTCTTCTAAAAAAATCTCAGAAATATTGGATACCCAGAATTAACTATTGTATCTCTTGTATAAAATGAATATGCATATTACTAGGAAGACTACGATTTCCATATCAAAGGCCATTTTGAAAAGGATTGACTACAAAAAACAGATTTGGGCTGCCTAGATAAATGACAATTGTTAATGAATATGTCCTATTGTTTTTCTGTAATCTTTTTTTGTAGTTTTTTGATATGGTCTGATAACTAAGTAATAAAATATATTATATTGTATTGTAGCACACAATAGAAATAGGATCTTATAGGTCATCTAGTCCAACCCCCTGCTCATGCAGGAGACATTATGGCATTTCTGACAAGTGGCTGTCCAATGTCTTCTTAAAAGCCTTCATCACTTGTCAGATGGTACAGAGTCTCCTGCTTGAGCAGGAGGTTGGACTAGAACTAGATGACCTATAAGATCCCTTCCAACTCTGTTATTCTGTAAACAAAAGCACTTTAGACATTCGGTCAAGAACAACCCCCAGAGTCATAGAAGCAGCAGCAGTTGTATCTGGTAATTTACATATGTCTCAGAAAAAAAATATATACTAACAGATTTTAGTATATGTTTTTACAAGAGTAGCACATGTCTGTGTATCAGAATAATGCCACTCATCCCAGCTCCGATATATTCACACCTACTCAAGAGAATGTAGGATTCACAGCAAGGAACTGTACCTAGCAATGCTTAATGCTGTGATGGCAAACCTAGGACATCATGTTATTTTTGGTTACATGCCAGGCCTCCAGACTCTCTGTAAGCAGAGCCTCTTGAGCCTCCAATACTCATTCAATTTTCAGAGGCCCCTGGGATTTTTGTGTGACTTCTAGAGGGTCTGGAGGTCACTCCGCATCTGAGATCTCATGAGGACTCTAGAGCAGTGATGGTGAACCTTTTAGAGACCAAATGCCGAAACTGCAACCCAAAACCCACTTATTTATTGCCGGGTGCCAGGTGGGCATGGCCCACTGGATGGACGTGGCCCATTGGGTGGGCGTGGCTGCGGTGGTCACGGCAGACTGGGTGGGCATGGCCGGGGTGGGCATGGCCACCTTGATGTTGCTCGTGGGGAGGGACGTTTGTGGGGGCTGGGCAGGGTTGGGGGAGATCCAGGGGGTTTCTGGTGGGTGGGGCAGTGGGCAGGAGGCTCGTCCTGCAGGGTGAGGCGAGGCAGGGGGCAGGGCGGGGGTGCCATTGCCACGGGGCAAGGCAAGGTGAGGCAGGGGCCGGGGCAGCTGCTGCCTAAGACCATCGGCCCTCGCACACAGAGGCCAGCGAACGCATGGGGGCCGACAGTGTCTGTCAGCAGCCACAGCCTGCCAGCCCCTCGACCAGTGCACTCTGAGGCTCTGTAGCCCACTGCAAATACTGGGCCAGCCCTCCAGCAGCAGGCAGAGTAGGGGAGGGGGGAGGCACGTGATGCAGACTGCCAGACGCACCTACTCTGTCCCATCTGTTTTTGCTTGAGGTTGGACAGCAGGTTGCTGCTGGTCATTTCCTCGGCCCCCTCGCAGATCTTGTCCTTGGCCTGCACATGGAGCCTGTTCCCCTCGCACACCCGATGCACCTTAGCCCCGCCTCAGGCCGCCGCCAGCAGCTCGTGCAGGTCCATTAGGCTGCCGCCGCCTCTTGCCCAGCCCCGTGCATTGCTCAGGCACCGTTGCCGCACGAGGCTGGGGAGCCAGTGTGCGAACTCCACTGCCTCATTGAAGCCTGGTGAGGTTAGAGAGCAACCGAGGCGGCTCCAGATACCTGGAGGCCCCTTGTCCCCCTCCTCCCCTGCATGGCCAGCCGATCAAGGGGCTCGGAGCAGCAGCCACTGAAACTCACCACTGGTTGCTCGTGCTCGCTCGCTGTCTGCACCAAATGCTGCTCCCGCCAAAACTTGCGCCTTTTGTAGCCTCTCCCCGCCCAGCTCTTGCAGCTTTCCCAGACTCTGCATGCATGGAGAGGGAGAGGGGAGCAGCCCAGCCCTGCATCCCTCTGTCTGTGGCAATGGCGCGCATGCCCACAGGGATGGCTCTGCGTACCGCCTGTGGCACGCATGCCATAGGTTCGTCACCATGGCTCTAGAGCCTCCAAAGCTCACTTGAGGCATGCTTTCCTGCACTTTTCAGAGCCCATGCAGGATCATTTTCCAGTTTCCAGGCCTAATACAATGCAGACCAACTCAAAAAGGTACTTTGAAAATATTAGTTATGCAAGTATTTATTAAATAATACATTTAAATAATTTAATTTAATGTATTACTCTTTGTTAAGGATGGTTTCTCTTTTGTCGGGTCTGTGTGTGTGTTCATGTGACATGCCAGCAGAGTCAAGATAGGCATTTTCTGAATTTTTGGCATGTTAAGCCCAAAAGGTTTACCATCACTAGCCTAGTAGTAGTCAATGGAGAGCACACAATGGCATTCAAGTATATAAAGTGAATCTGCTCCCTCCTCCAAAATATAAAAATGTCATAAAAATATGGCATGCCAAGCCCCTTGTCAGTTGAAGCAGAACGTAATGCTCTCTTTCAAAGCAGCAGCACACATGTTCTTCATGCTCTTTCCCGATTCATGTTCCTTCCTGATCACAAGGAAGCACCACCCCTCTTTTTTTGTTTAATCAAAGATCTGGGTTATTTTAGGAGACTGTTAGATGAATATTTAAAACAATTTTAGTGGTCTTCCAAAATCATGTAGATAAGGAGCCTGAAGATTCAAGTGTCTGCAGCTTCAAATAGCCAGTAGGAGCTGGAACAATCCAACCTCCAACTCAACATTGCCACTGGGGCACTTCAGATTGTATGGCTTGTATGGGGTGAAGGGGGAAAATAATGTTTTAAAACTTGTAATGGTGTATGGGAATGATCTTGGAGGACAGTTGGAAGAGCCACACTCTAGACTACAGTCAGACAAGGAGCAGCTGAGTCTTGAGAAAGAATTGGGATGTACCCAACTCCTCAGTAGGAACCTCCCTAATTTCTTGCACTGCAAGAGAAGATGAGGGAGAGATGTACTTTTAGAATTAAAACATTCTGTTAATATAACTCTACAATAAAGACAGAGCCAGTACTTCTGAGTATGCTTCTTGTCTGGAGTAACTAGCAAGATTGAAAAAATTGGAACTAAAGATGAATGTAAGATGGCCTGTGCTGAAGCATAGGTAACATTGTGAAGATATACTCTGTAAAATGGTAAACAAAACATCTATGCTGCAGCTAACAGGATGTGAAACCAAACTGTGGATCTCAAATCTATTGTGTTCAGTTGCAAAGTTAGTGCTACAGAGTGATTCTGTGTTTATCCAGAAGTGATGTCACTAAATCTAGCTGTATGGCAAATTGACCTTGACTAATCTTGAAAAGCTAGGAAGGATCAAATAATGATATATGATACGATATGATATACGATATGGTGTGATAGATGCATTGATATGATAGAAGACCACTGAAAAAACTTAGGGCTATAGAATAAGTTGGGGAAAAGAAAAGTAGTGCCAGCAAAAGGCAGGTACAAACCAATATCAAATACTTGCTAAGAAAACTTTGTGTACGTGTCCATGAAGTCGCCAGGATATAAGGAGACTTCACTTTAACCTCACCAACATCAGTGGAGCTTATTCCCAAGGAGTGTTCATAAAAGCCTGCATAGTTTAAGATAATTACCTCTTTTAGAGTAAGATATCACTAAACCCTTTATGACTGAAGTAATTGTGGCTGTTCCTGACCTATCATGCAATTGCATTGTTTTATAGTTAGAGAGAAGAGAGAGGTGACAGTAGAAATGCTAAACTGTTTAAGAGATAGGGACAAAGAGAGAAATTTCTGCTAGCTCTTAATGGGCTTTTGCTGATTAGGATTGAATAATGAGGGCTTATTATTTACTAATAAATAAAATATGAGATATAGGATTTTACTCTTTTTTGTTATGGTTGTCAAGCAAATCACACAGTTATTAAGCAGATCCATTAACTTTGCTTATTGGAAGCCCTCTGGGAAGATCGCAAAAGATGATCAATTGATCCTGGAACAGACACTGAATCTATTATAAATACATGCCAATTACAAAGCACTCACATTTTGATCATTTTTCCTGATAGTAAACTGGAATCTGTCTTCTTGAAATTTTAATCTAGTATTTTATAGTCTACAGTCTAGAATGATAAGACAACAGAATTTGACCTTCTTCGTGTTAACTTTTTAGATTTTTGAAAGGCACTACCATATCCCCATTAGTATTCACGTGGCTGAATGTTCTGTTTGTGGAGTGTCTTTAGGGGAGGATCAAGAGTCAAGATGATGAGTGAGACTGTAGTCAAAGCCCCACCACTTTTCTACACATGCGTACATATGATATGCATATTAAAAAGGAACAGGGCTTCAGTTGGGCCCACTATAATTTTATTGGGCCATCTGATGAATGATCCTGCCCAGTTCCTTCAATCTTCATTCTTGTGCCTTAATTTCTTATGCTTTACTCTTTCTCTGTATCTTTTCTAAAGTTGTTCCAGTTTTTTTGACTTCTTCCTAAAATATAGTACCTATCTAGATACAATATTTGAGCTAGTGTCTAATCAGTGCAGAACAAAGTAGAAAACCTTGCAATATGCAATACTATATTGTCTTAATGAGCTGAATGGGATTTGTTCCCAGATAAAGTACAATTATATAAAGATGTTATAAAAGAGTAACAACTGTCCATGAAATTTCATTTATGGTCATTTGATTCTGGGCTACAAAATCATCACTGAACTGGGCAACTTCCTAACTAGACATTGTGCAAAATAGTACAGATCCAGGTCACACTTTCCATGGCGAGAAGGAAAATATCAGCTCATAATTATTTAGGAGGAGGAGAACATGCACCTTCATCTTCTACATCTAGAGATCTTTTGGAACCTACTAACTATTGCTCAGGTTTTGTTTTCAGTTGTTCCTCCTTATGATCACTTCCAGGAGTTTCCAATTCTTTTCCAGGCCCCTCTGGTTTCTCTAAGCAGCTACATTTCAACCTGTGCTCCAGGACAAACAAAATACCCACACAGCATCTCCAAAGGCAGAGCTGACTTATTTTTATTTTATTAAGAGTACAGATATTCCTAAAATTACATCTAAACTGGCATGTACTGTATACATATTTATCTTTACATTTCTTTGCATCCAGAAGACCAAAATTGGCTATAATGGTGAATGTCTGATTGCCAATTGAACTACAAACCAAAATACAAACACATGCCTGTGTGCACTTGCACACAAGCTTCATATGAGTTTATAGACTATACAGGTAATCTTTTGACTTATGACCACAATTGTGCCCAAAAATTTCTATTGCTAAGCGAGACATTTGTTGAGTGAATTTTACCCCATTTTACAACTTTTCTTGACACAGTGGTTAAGTGAATCACTGCAGTTGTTAAGTTAGTAACATGGTTGTTAAGTCAATCCGGCTTCTCCATTGACTTTGCTTGTCAGAAGTTCACCAAAGGTGATCACATGATCCCGGGACACTGCAACTGTCATAAATATGAACCAGTTGCCACGCATATGAATTTTGATCACATGACAATGGATATGCTACAACAGTGGTAAGTATAAAAAATGGTCGTAAGTCACTTTTTTCAGTATCATTGTAACTTTGAATTTTTTACTAAATGAACTGTTGTCAGAGGAGGACTATCTGTAGTTCTGATTTCTGCCTAGATAAAGTTGGTGTTAGGAACAAAACAGAACATTTCGTTTTCCAGCCATCAGTTGTAACCAGATCTTATTATCTAGGGTTTCTTGCAATACGAATGTATAAAGAAGTCAAGCAAGAGGGAGGATATTGTTTTTTCAACCTGAACAGAATAGGTTGTGGTAGATCTATTGAGATGGTCTTATTTTTCCCCCACCCACTTACCATCTGCTTCCTCATTCATTGCCAGTCTTTCCTTAAGACTTTCTTAACAGTGCAGGTGGTTTCCTATACATCTAACAATTTGCATAACCTGCTTTTTCTTTCTGATCTTGCTCAACAAATACTTTCTTGTCTCCATGGATTCTGATGACACCTATCCTGTCTTATGAGGTTTTTCAGTCACCCAGTCATTTCAGAGTTCTGCTCAACCTTATCTAAATATTCTGTGCTATTCCTTTCTATTTCGTCTTTGTCTTTGAGATCTTCAGCTCTCAGCTATGAACACTTGTGATTAGTTAACCCAAATCTGAAAGCCAGTTTGGTGTAATTGTTAAAGAACTGAACTAGAAAGTAGGAGACCATAATTTCTAGTCCCTTAGATACAAAGTCAGCTGGATGACCTTGGTCCAGTCACTTTCTCCCGGCCGCTAAGAAGGAAGCAATGACAAACTACTTCTGAAATCTTGCCACAAAAACTGCAGAGCCTTGTCCAGGCAGTCACCAGGAGTTAACATTGGCTCAAAGGCACTACATGTATGTATGTAACTCAAAGTAATTCTTAAATGAAACATCAGGCCAAAGACCATGAGAGGCATAGCATAGAACTAGGAATGTCATGGTTCCAAAAGAAGAAGCTTTTCGAAGAATTTTGAGGCATCATTTTCCTTAAAGAATCTTTAATAGCAACATAGCTTCGGCACATACATAGAGAAGCCAAAATCTGAATTCTCCTCCCCCATTCCACAATATCTAGGCATAACTCACTCCTTCATTTAACAGTCATTAATCACATTCTCCAATTAGTTTGAAGTGTGAACTTTCCCTCCCGTTCCATAACCCGCCATGATTTATCTCCTCGTATTACAACTAACCTTGAAAATACACTACTGAGATATTGTTATGGCTAACTAGTTCCCAAGCACATTCTTCCACCTCCTCTCCCGCACCATCTAATTGTAACTCTAAAAGTAATACACAGGTTAAATAGAAAATGTCTGCATCTTCATATATTGTCAAGCAAGAACATCCGATGTTAGCAGCATTGACAATCCTCTTGTCCAGTTAATTAGAGCTTGAGTTCTTAGTGTGCAATATTAACTCCCAAAACTGATCAAATGAATTTACTTGCATTTATCATCTTATGAAAATTACAAAATCATGTGATAATAGATAAAATAGCTGTAATTGGTGGATTATGCCAAGGGATCCCGGGCATTATTTGTGAGCTGCAAGTCTGATCATATATCCAAGAAGAAAACAATTGCAACCAGTCTTGAATAATTATTATTTGAGATGTTTGTTCTATTAATCTCTTTTAAAGATCCTGAAACCTGAAGTTGCATTATCCTTCTGCTGATTTACAATAGGATATTCAATCTCATTAATTTTGATTTGGGAATATGGGCAATCTTTGTTTTTCTTTCTTTAAGAGAAATCTGTTGGGAAATCTATTATGGCCAGAATGTGTATAGGGGTGTCAAAAAGTCAAGATGGCAGTTCCATGTCATCAAAGCCCAGTTTTTTCTTAAATGTGCATTGCTGAAATAACCCAGAGCCAAAAATAGTGCAACACTAAGCTCATGTGAGGCAACTAAGCCTTGTACAAGGCATTTCATGCCAAAGCATCATCACAATTCTCCTTCTCAAGGCAGTAATGCCATTGTCCTCAATGAGGTGCTTTGTGTGACCCAGTATCGTTCACTAAACTGTTTCAATCTCTTCTGTGTAGTGAAGTTGCTGGACACCAGACTCAAGAGTTACACAAGTGAAGCAACACCACACTTCATTTCCTTTTGCTGTTAGAATGAAAGCAGCATTGCTTCATGAAGTATCTTTTGCACAAAGCTTTTGGACCTTTGCGCAAGCCAGATTTCCTTTTTTTTACGATAGTATCCTTTTCTCCCAGGAGAGGCACTGTAGTTCTTACAGAGATTAGATTAGTGGTCAAGCCTCCACTGTATTTTCTGATTAAAAGTTATTCACATTCTAAGGCATAGAATAGGAAAAACTTTAATAAGTACCGCAGTTGCCTGATCACTTCTAATGTTATATGAACCTAGCCATTTTGGTCTGTAAACTATGAGATATAACTTAGTTTTGTGTATGAAATCACAAACTGAACTATGCTTACATTGGCTAAGACAGAATCAAACCATATTATTTCTTAAATCTTATGTGAATCAAAAGATTGTATAAGATGTAATCTGAATATTTGTTTTGATTTAGCATGTTATGTGAACAATGCCAGGATTATGGTAACTATTTCTGAAAGTTTAGCATGTCATATAAAGAACCATTGTGGCTAACTAATCAAATCACAGATTAACACAATGTGATTCCAAATCATTTCCCCAAACACAAATCAAGAGATTCAGGTTTCCCAGTATTGAAAAGGAAAAGAATAAATTTGAGTATTTTTTTGTCTCTCTCTTGAGCAACAAAGTGAGACTGAACTCTCCTTTACAGATACAGTAGATACACATATGGAAGGAGAAGTGAAATTCTTCAGTTTCAGAAGTTCAGTTCTCCATGGTTTCAAGTAGAGGTTTGGCTAGTCCTAGGTGGAAAATGGCCAGATTGAACCTACACCTTCTATATAAGAAATGCATTCTCAGCGACTTGAGGTACACCTTGTGCTAGAGGACGTAGGAGTGGAAAATGATATTTTGTGCCCCAATGACTTTCATGAGGCAAACAAATGTATATCTCTAGGACGTATGGACAGACATGATGTAAAAAGGTAGAAAATAAGACACCCTACATCATGCTGAAAAATGTTTGCTGCAAAAGTATGAAAAAAAAATGATACAAATGTTCTAAAGGGTAAAGACATTGGTATATGTACCAAATCCCTACAAAAGCCTAATGAGGGGGTCTGGATTAAAAGTTTTCCAAAACAAATAGTGACCATGAATGCTTTCAAGGAACATGTGACCAGAATTCACAGTGCTAAAACAATTATGCAACATTTTAACTAATTTTAATTCCCAACTTTATAATATTTTTATTTTTAACCCAGTGATCCTCAATATGTAATTTGGTAATTACTGTGTTATGGAGATTTGTATCATGCCTTGGCAAAGAGCGGTAATAAGTTGGTGTTAGCAGAAATTGTGTTCCTTTAGAGAAGAGATGATACTTCTTTGATATCAAGGTAAAGGAAATGGTGGGAAGTTCCAATTCCCAAAGAGATACTGTACTACTAAAACTTGGGGTCAGGGATCACAGAATAAGGAGCACAATGTAAGGATCCAGTTCTAATGGTAGAACGGAAAGAAAACAAGCCAATACTTCCTAGTCAGCCCACTTTATTTTAGATCTTCTGAATGATGAAATACAACTATTAGATCACTATTATGGTCTAATTAAGAGATATCTTAACAGCAAAAATGGGACTGTCATGTAATTATCCAATATTTTCACTCCTGTTACTATGTGATTTTAGGCAGCCACTCTAACATTATATAACAATTCAGAAGAAGTTTATAAGTCAGTTGTGTATATGCCAGATAGAAGAACCAACAATGAATTTATTTTTATAATTTTAGTAACAAATAATAAGGATGAAAGTAAACTGAAAAAAAACTGAAAAAAATATGAGCAAAAGAAGAACCGATCCATAGTAACAGAAATTGATTATGTCACCATGATGCACAGAGATTTCCTGCATGGACTGGTGATATCACAAAAGCCCAGTTAAAGTGACTGTCTCTGAAATTGTTTTGAAAACAGTTACCAAGTAATCATCCCAACAATAAATTGTGCAGGTACATTCCACCCTATCAATACCAACACTCTACCTGTCTTCTTCGGTACTATAAAACTACAGTGTAAATGAAGTTGAATATAACTCTGATCAAAAAGAAAAGCATGAACTAATTAGCTATGAAGTATACTTGATACCTAATATAATCAACAGAGCACCCCAAATTATGCCCTTTTTATTAATCAACTTTTAAATCATTCAAGAATAGATTGAAAATATTCAAATATTAAATTTAGTACCGGGTCAATATATCATTCTAAGCCATTGTTTGGTTTTAAATATGGTTTCTTAATTAAGTTATAATGGCAGTGTTCATACACTAAGCCATGGCTTCCTTGAGTATAATGGCTTACTGAGATGACAACCCATTAAGCTTTAAATCTCAGTTTTCAAAACATACTGGCTGGATTTGTGCAGCTTTCTTCATACAAGTTCTTCTCCCCGCAATAAATAAAGAGGAAAAGATACCTACCCTATTCTTCTAACCTCTTGTGAGTTATAAGTTTCAGAAAATGAAAATGAGGAATATAACTCAAGAAGAATAAAAGATTAGCTTTTCAGTCCACCGCCATGACTTGACTGAAACTTGCTTTCTGCTAACTGATTTTAAGACTGAATGAGCATTGTGATCTCATAGGATTGTGTGATAGGGAAAGCATAGCCCAGAGTGAACAGAGCTACCTTTTTCCCTTACTCTTTTTCTGCCAGGCCTGTTTTTTTTATGGCTGCTTCTCCCTCCCTTCCTCCCTCCCTCTCGCTTCCTGCCTAGTGGGCTGCCAGCACAAGAGACACTTTGTTTTGATCCAAGTCATAAATGATTACTAGGAGAATGATTTTGCAATTTGGTCAAGGGCCACATGGCCCAGATTTCCCATCTATTTGGGCCAAGAAAACATCAGGAGATTCCTATCACAGATCTCTCAAGTCATGTCTAATCCAACTTTTTTTTTAATGGCACAAAGGCTAAGCCAATTGCAGTTTAGTCAATTAATCATAGTTAAGCAAATATTTAATGTAGTAAGAGAGTTCAGCCTTTGCAATATTTAAAAAATAAGTTGCCTGATGTAGGACATAATTTTGGCTCATTGTACTGGGTGCAAGAAGTTGTAACACCAACATTAATGGAATATTTCAAGCATAGCCTACTTACTTCCTATTACCTATTGCCAGAAAACTGAAGAGACTAAAGCCTGCTCTTATTACAACAGAGGTAGCCATCTTTTTTACTCATCCTCCTTTAACAATTTTTCCCCATTTCAAGTGGAAAGAACACTCTGAAGCATACACAAATTTAGCTGGGTTGAACCAAACCAGTATCAATGACTATACCACTTCATTTGCACATTAAACTAACATGTACTTTAGTTTGTGTCTTAGTGCATTGTGTTATTTCAGCCAGTATGATCTATGCTTCAATGTGTTCTTTGAACATTGACAACTGACAATGGTTTACTTAAAACTGGGTTAATGAGTTGTGTGAACATAGCTAAGTCTCCAAATGAGCATGCCAAGTAAATACAGTCCAATAATGCTAAATAGAAGAATTTCTAGCTTCATCCCAGCTTTATCAATCAAATGTCTTGTTTTCCTGTCTGATCGCAGACAACGGCTTCTGCATTCAAGGAAGCATTTGCTTGTTCCTCCAATTTACAATATTTAGTTAGTTCAATGGCAGTGGAACCAGAATTGCTATCACTAAGTGATGCAGTCATAAAGCATAATGTCACATGACCCTGTTATATAACAAGAGCAATTCTGGTTCTCCCAGCTAAAATTTTTAAGTGAGGATTACATGGGTTATTAAGTGAGAACCTCATATGACTGGGACTTCTGATTCCTGCTTGTTTCCTCATTGTGTTTGTTTGACTGGAAATTGCAATCGTGTAGCTGCAATCATGTGATTCTAACTCTAGCTTTTGGGCCAGGCATCCAAAAGTTAGGATCAGAATCACATGAAAATGGAAACACTGCAATCATTAGAATTCTCAGAATACATTGTAAATCCTCTAGTTCAGAGGTCCCCAAACCTTTTGGGCACCAGGACCAGTTCCGTGGAGAGAGGTTTTTCCGCAGACCGGAGGGTGCTTGGTTTTGTGTGCTGCCTGCATCTCGCGGATGGGGCTTTGTTTGTTTGTGCAAATCGGTTGCTGGCATGCCGCGGCCCGGTACTGCTCCACGGACTGGGGGTTGGGGACCCCTGCTCTAGTTCAGTGCCATCACAAGGTAAGGAACACTTAATGGTTGCAACCTCAGGACCAATGTACACAAATATTTTGTTCAGCAGCAGAGTATTCCAAAGTGTATGAGCAAAATATATGTGTGCGAACAGCTATCTTTCAGGGGTATCTTAATTTTGGCATCCAATGTGCTTATCTAATATTAGAGTTCAGACTTTCTCTCTTCATTCTATCTATCATCTATTTCCTGCCTTTATTATTTTTACAAATAACTCAAGATACAAACATATCTAATACACCTTTCTCCTCCTATGTTCCCCACAACAATAATCCTTTGAGGTGTGTTGGGCTGAGATAGAGTGACTGGCCCTAAGTCACTTAAGTGGCTTTCATTATGAGGAGCTAAAATTTATTTAACAATGAATTAAAAGAACTACTATTAGTTGGGATTGCACAACATATTAAATCACAATTTAAAATTCACAACCCACAAAAGTGGCTCATAATCAACAAACTAAACTACAGGCTTAGTGACATACTATGTTTCTACAACTGTGCTTACACTCACCCAGGGTTAACAAAAGGTAATGTTTTGGGTTTAAAAATAATAATGAATTATAAACTAACCATACTGGCTAGGTATGCACATTATGTTAGGCTAAGATGTTGTAAGCTAGTACTGGCTCACTGTTGTATCAACAAAGCTATCATGTGAAATCAGACACTGCTTATATATGAGGCTAGCCACACTTCTGGAATCTGCCTGACAATAAGCATTCTAAAGTCTTGCCAAGAAAAGCTTTGTGATCCTGAATGATAAATCTGAAAATTGGTAGTTTAATCCAAAAATTATGGAATTGTATTTAAAATAAAAACAGAATCTTCAGGACTGTATCAATAGAAGAGGACTACGCAAGTGCTAGGCTTATTTTCATGAATGTAAAATATGGATGTCCAACTTTTTGGCTTTCTTGGACTGCATTGAGTAAAGAGGAATTGTCTTGAACATATATAAAATACATAATATTGTAACAATTGCTAAAAATAATATATTAAAATTTTACAATCTTGTAGGGCTGCATTGCCAACTGTCCAGGGCCGCATGCAGCCCACGGGCTACAGATTGGACATACCTGATATAAAACTTGGTTTAAACTGAGTAACATAAGAAAGTAATCTTGAAATTCAACTGTCCAACAACTTATTAGCAGAAGCTTATTTTTGAGGCTTTCGAAATTTGCTTTGGAGAAAAACTCTTGGCACACATATGTTTTCTTTTTTGTTCAAAGTTTCTCGAAACACATATTCATTGACTATTTCCTCATATCCCACAGACAGGAAAAGTTCTGCCAAAAACGCTATAGAAAAAGAGGGAAGAATATTTTTAAGAAACTTGTGTTAAAGATGAAATGATACAAATCCTGAATAGGCAGGTTATTCTTCTCAAAACAAAAAATGAGAAACAGTTTTGTTGATGGTTTTAAAAAAAGATATAGGCATGAATGCAGAGAATGATGCAATATCCAAAGTCAGATTTTCCTTCCATTTGCCCGAAGAAAGCTGCTAACTACGGATTGTTCCTTTATGAGGTACTTAAGACATATCTTTTGAATAACAATCTATCATTAACTATCAATATAATTTTTTTAATAAGGTAGTTTTTGAGAAAACCTGGAGATTATTCGAAGCAGCAGCTCAGCTTTGAAGGTATCTCAATAGAAATGTGGGCAATTGTCAAATCCCTTTGCAGCTGATTATAAAATAGAAATATCTTTAGTGGTTATAAATAAAACTTAACCCACTAGAGATATTTTTATTTTATAACCCAGCCGCAAAGGGATTTCATCAGGATTTTATTTATTTATTTATTTAATTTCTATGCTGCCCATCTCCCCTGCAAGGTGACTCTAGGCATCTTACAAATTATTATTATATGAGGCTGCCTTCACATTCCTTACCTTCTGTCACCGTTTGACAGTCAGAGTCAATAACATTTTTATTTCTCTGAAAAGAAATGGGAATAGGTTGAGCTACTTGGGGTTTCCCTATGCACCTGCCCGGCCATGGTCAGCAAGAAGAAGCTGGACTAAAGTTTTAGTATAATTTAGTCCAGTGTTTCTCAACCTCAGCAACTTTCAGATATGTGGACTTCAAATCCCATTCGTCTGAGAGTTGGAATCAGCATATATGAAATTTGCAAAGATTGAGAAACGCTGATTTAGTCAGACTCTCATTGCTTTCAAGAATACAAGGAGGTATTATCTTAAGAAGAAATCCTTAAATCCTAAATTGCTGAAATTAGATATAAAGGAATGTTGGAGGACATACAGTTTCTTTAGGTTTATACTTTGTAGTGACTATTATTAAATTTGGAGTTACACAAACTTACATTAGAAAAGGATTATATACATATCAAAATAAATGTTAACAGTTATTAAATAACATTCTGATGTTGAGGTTTTTGCAGCTTTTTGATATTTAAACATAGCTAGCTTCCTTTATTGTTGAACAAATGATTTTTTTTTTCATCAGTATGCTTGTACTGTAGAAAACCTTTCAGTACAAATACCTGGGGATTATTTATAGATTACTATACACTGTATTTTTGTTCTGACAGATTTTTGTTTTGTAAACTTTTCCTGCTTTTCAGTATTTGTTGGGTGCTTCCCATACTGATATCTATATTGTATAATATCTTAATTAAGATCTCACCATCAGAAAAAAAGTATGACCTGGTTCCATCTTGTCGTACGTAGAAGTTTTCTCCCAGCTTGCAAGCAGATTTAAACCTCAGCATTGCATGGTCATGAAGGCCATAATCTCTGAATAGGACATATTTACCTGGTTTTAAAACCTGAGAACAATATGAAACATATTAAGCTGGACTTAATTAATACACAAAACCAAGTAATGATAAAAGTGGAACATTTTGTGCCACTTTGGCTCAATCCTGTTAAGCAGACTTGACACAATTTCATTTCATTATAAAAGAGTTTTAAAAGGTTGACTTTTACTCAAAATATCATTCCATATTAATTATAACAACACTAGAAAAATTAATTTCATACTTGTCATAAAACACATTTCATAGCTTAAATCAGTTCCCATTATTTGCTTGAACCTGGGAATAACCACCTTAGTTTGCATTTAAGACATTCTGAGTCATATTCCTGGGAATTAATACACTTTCTAGTTATTACAAGATAGATAAATACACCAAGTGTTGTCCCTGAAGCAAAGTATATGTAATCCTCAGTTAATGACTGCCCTATTTAGCAAAGTGTTTGAAGTTAGACAGCTCTGAAAAGTAACTTTTTGACCAGTCCTCGACCACTGCAGCATCCATGGTCATGTGATTGCCATTTGCAGAGAGCTTCTGACAAGCAAGTCAATGTGGAAGCTGGCAGAAAAATCACAAGTCACAATCACTTGATGTCTCACTTAACTACCATGTCACTTACTAATGGAATTGCCAGTCCAATTATAATCATTAAGCAAGGTTTATCTGTATGAATTACCTTTCTATTAAATCTTATGTGGAAAAGACAAACCTGATACAGCATTCCTTTTAGTTCAGACTATTTACAGCTTCCTTTAGTCCTCGCAGATAAATACACAAACAATAAAGACCATCTCTTTGAAAGTTGCTGCAAGTCTGAATCATACAAGGATTGCTGACATATAAAATGTATTGTGTGAATTAGAGCACAGATTCTGTATTACATCTTTTCATAGCAGAAATACATGCTCATGGTAAAAACCATGTTATTATAGCCATGCAGACTTGCCTTATAAATATTGTGCAAAACTAAATGCATCTTCTCAGGATGAATGGCAGAAAGTACAAATATTAACATAACCACATCCACCGACTCTAATGGTACATTTTCCACAAGATCATCTTTGGTCAGGTCACACAGGAATACTTTGCATCTTTTGGCATCATATAGAGAATTTTGCTGTGAAATGAACATATGGTACAACCTTATTTAAGTTTATATTTTGAAACCTGAAGCTAGCACAGTAAATCATACAGGATAGAACGCTGAATAATACAGAATAGCTTGGCTATCTTGGGAATTCTGGGAGCTGAAATCTGTCTACTTACAGTTGCCAAGTTTGGAAAATACTGGTTTAGATAGTGGATATTTTGAAGCTGTTTATTATAATCTCCCTCAGTGCTGAACTGAAGACAACCAAGCAGAAAAGCAGGTAATTAAATATGAATCGCAACCTTTCCCACGCTAGTATCTTTTAGATCACTTTTTCAGTTTCAGAAACTTTAAAATGCATGGACTTCAAATCCACACTTCTTAAAATTGCTGATTATTTTGTTTATGTACATTCAGAAAAAAATTTTCACCTCAGTATAAAACAGAAAAAGCAGACCTTATTATTAATATTATATATAAAATTGTACATATGTATTTCTTCCAGCATTAGGGTATGGATCTTTTATTGTATTATGTAATTGTTTTTACTATAGTGATTCAGTATCATAAGTGGTCTTACAAATTTTTAAAATAAGTAATTTAGATGCTCTGTTCCATAATCTTCTGAGTAATATTTAATCACTAAGCATAAAACTCAAATTCCAGGCTAAGATAATTTAATGAACTACCAAATCAAATTAAACAAATGGGTAAATAATAGGTAGTTCAAATGAAAAAGTATTAGCTCCTAAATGACCTAAATACAAACTCTGACATTTGCTACACATAGACATTAAAAATAGGACTTCAGCTAATAATGATTGTCTAATTCTAATTAATTTCAGCAGATCTAAACCAATTTAATGATACCAAAATAATGTCATTTTTGCTTTCTCCTCATTTCTTTTTAAAGAAGCTTATCTTTCAAATGTATTCACTTAATAGAAGAAAAAAATGACAAATATTTTACGAACCTTTACATATTCCACTGCTCGGGGAGAGAAGTCACACGCATAAGCAAAAATATTCAAATCTTCTTCTAGAAGTGGAAATAAACAGTTCCCAACACCACAACCCACTTCTAGAATTGTCAATTTTTGATCTTCAAACTGAAGAGGTGAGAAAATAATAATTGTAATTGTCTGATCCTTTCAAACAACATGAATTAATTTTTGGACTAACAACTTTAGCTTTTAAAATCAAATTTATTATAGCAAATCTCCATTTACTGGATCCCACACAATAGATTATTCAATCACCACAAAGATGTATTTCCAGATTAATGACCGAAAATAAAAGAAAGTTTTATTGTACTCCCATTAAGTAGTGGTTTTATGGCAAAGCAAGAAAACCTTCATTTAAAAGCAACTAAAACTAACACCTATTGTGATTCAAGTCATACAATTTATACAAATGTTGCATCTTAATACATACAACAGATGGAATCATCTTCTAGTGAATCAGAAGCATAAGATCAGTCAAAGATAGTTTCTTGAAATTAAAGATATAAAACAGAATTCATGATACTTTTTGTATTCTATATGAAAATGAGTGATAACTTAATTATGGAAGTTACTTTATCAACAAACTGGACAAAATTGCCCAGAATCCATCTAATTCTTTTGCTATGTTGCTCTGAATAGAGACCAACATTACCACTTAGCTGATCCTTACTGTTTCTGATAGTGACAAAATGCTAAGAATATAGTCCAGGAACTCCATTTGTTCACTAAATGGATACTTGTTTCACACAGCACAACTCCACTCGCATCTTTGGGGAATTGGGACCAGATTCACCTCTGGAAAAATGAATCATCTTCAATCAAATTGATTGAAAAAGATAAAATTGCACCTTTTCTGAGTTCTACAATCATAATTCCACTCATGGTTTATAATAATAATATCTCTTGTTGCTGCAGATGTGAAGAGCATGCAGCCTTCCGGATGTTACTGAACCAGATCTCCCAACTATCCTATTTTGTGTGACAAATTGGTGAGGATGGTAGGACTTCCAATTTGTCAACAACTGGAGAACTGATAGCTTCCCAATTCAGCTTTAGAAATTCAGGATACAATATATGTAGCAGTTCTCACCCAACATTATAGATTTTTATTATTTGATAGCAATTGAGAATTGTCAACTTTCCAGCTTAATGCTCTCTGAGGATCCCAACTACATCCCCAGATGTCCAATTATAAATACTTTTCCTAAAATAAAGTTTAATAGCCATCTTGATAGGAAAAGAAAGAATTATTCTCCATCATTGTAATTTTTTTCTATGTTTCTATTTTTACAGTCTTATATTGCAGATGGTAGACATGGTCACTACTATTGTTTGGCATAAACCAAGCATCTTTAAATTAAGTTGTATCATTTTGTTTTATAATTCTATGACCTGTTATTTTTCCAAGGGTATGAATGAATTAAAGCCTAAAATATGTACATGTAGTAAAAGTTCCTTTGTAGAGCAAGGCCTTCTGCATACCAAGGAACTGACTGTCAATATTAAAATTTCCATCTCAAATTTTATCATGGAATCTGCAAAACAAACATACTATACCAGCCTAGCCTGAATTTTATAGAATGCATAACATAATAAGATCAGTTAGAGGCTTTCAAGTCAGAGATTTTTCTATAGTAGTTCTTTATTGCCCTCTGGTGCCAGAGAATGTGAAACTCACTTTACGGCAGGCTTTTAATTCTTCAAACTCTCTTGTTGTCCAGTGTCTGTCCTTAAAAAAATTGGTACTGTTCCTTTTGTAGAATAGATCCCAGTTCTTTTGTGCTTCTTTCTCAAGTTTCTGCTTCTTGAAGTCAGATACTAGGATCTGATTTTGGGCTAATTGTTTTGCTTCTTCAGGACCTAGAATTCTTGTCTTCTGCTCTGTTTTTTGGAAAGACTCATCTTCACAAGCAATTATTACCTCATCAGTATGTGGAATAGATGAGTGACTTTTCAGAATTTCGGATTTAATCATCTTAATTACTGGACATAGCAGATTCAAAGCTGCATTAATCCTTAATTAAATAATTGCCCATATCACATATCATGCAAGAACTAGATGCAAAAACACAATAAAGAAAGGTTACTATTTCGCAATTTTCTCCGGGTACCAAATGAAGTATGTTGACAATAGATCATTTCCCTTACTTTCATCTTCTAAAAGCACACTTTAATTAATCTATTAAGAGCATGCTCTGCATGCACTGACAGGTCACAAAGAGAAATAATGTAACCAGTTAACAGTTCTTCATTACAGTACTGAATAGTCCACCAAGATGGACTAGAAAATATTAATTTGATTCTTATGGCACCTTAAGCCCAGATGTAATTCGAGTTTCAGTTTAGCTTGATGTGTAAACCCAGCCACAACTTAATTAATGCCACAGTTGATTTGTAGGATGGGTTTATAACACACACTAACCCATTAGTCAATAACTGATTGCCCCAAAACCATAATAGAATTTATTCTTCCATTTACTCTTCCCTCAGTAAACCAAGTAGGTTCAATAGCACAGAAAGCCATACCAGCTTAAGCTAGATAGGCTGGACTGATATGTTATAAATATTATTGGCTGGTTTATCATGCAAATACAATTTTAGTGTAGTATTCAATCTTATTACAGAGCTACGACTCTCCATCCTAATTACAATTTGAGACAATGGCTTGCTATATACCACCAAATACCAGAAGGCTGTTTGATCATGGTTATTGGGAATTCTAGAACTGGTTTCAATTCACATAGAAGGGGTCAGGCTGCAGAAGAATGATCTAGACCAGTGTTTCTTAAACTTTTTTCTCTCAGGACTTCATATCATATTATATTACTTTTAAAAATTATAGAGGATACCCAAACAGCTTTTATTTGTATGGGTTATATTTATCAATATTTATTAAAACAATGCCGCTACCACTTCTCGTAGCTGTTATTGTATTGTTTTTCAACATAGGCTGGGAATAATTTTGAATTTGAGGATGCCTGAGATGGCCTAGCCCTAGGGAAACCCCCAGGGTCCACACATAGAAATACTGATCTAAACAATCCTAAACTACATAAACTATTAATCTGACTGCATTTGGTTGAATTATTCTGGGCTCAGAAGCAGAAGCAGTCCTTCAAAGGGAGGCCTCTATGTTAGTTCTGGGTAGAGACTACCAGTCTAGACTACAGGTACTCAACAATTTACATAGTTGAGCTGAAAATTTCTGTTGCTAAATGAGGCACTTCTTAAATTAGTTTTGCCCTTTTCTTTTCTTGCGACAGTTATTAAGTGAGTCACTTCAATTCTTAAGTTAATAACATGGTTAAGTGAATCTGGGTTCCCCGTTGTCTTTGCTTGTCATAAAGTTGCAACAGGTGATCACATGACCCTGGAACACTGCAACCTTCATAAATATGAGTTGCCAAGTGCCTGAATTTTGCTCACATGACTGTGGGGATGCTGCAACGGCCGTAAGTGTAAAAACAATCATAAGTCAACTTTTTCCAGTGCCATTTTAACTTCAAATGGTCACAAAAACTGTTTTAAGTCAAGGACTACAAATACCAACAACTTGAAAAAAGGCAATAACCAACCACTTACATTCTGTAGCCAAAACAAGAATTCAAGGATCAATCTGAAGTTACCAAGAGATGAATTCTCCTGGTAGGAGTCTTCACCTGTTTTTTGCTTAAAATCAATTAAATAGAAAAACTATTAATCTGACAGCACCTCAATACACCTTTTTACACTCCTGTTTTCCAAGAAAACAAAACAAAAAGTGCCCCGAGGTGATCGATAGGATCTGGATTAAATTTCTGTGTCCTGAGGGTTGCTATCAATTCAAGAACCCTTTGCGGATCAGGCCAAATGCGGCAGTCTCATGCGATGGTAGGCTTTCCCTAGTGCTTTTCTTTCTTTTTCTTTCTTTCTTTCTTTCTTTTTCTCTTTCTTTCTTTTCTCTCTCTCTCTTTCTACCTTCCTACCTAGCTAGCTGTTTGGGGCCGGTAACCCTTCTTCCCCCTCAAAAGTTTCCCGATCTCCCTGCCCAAAAACCACGAGGACGCCTTACGGTACTGCCAAGCCCCGTGGTCCCCTCTCGATCGGCTCCCCCGGATGGGGAGCGTTTTCCCAGTTGCACGCTGCTCCGATCCCGGAAGAGAAGGCGGCCAGGCGGGGCGGGGCGGGGCGGCTGCGGGTATTCTTGTTGTTCTCGGCGGGCGCCGCAGTAGCTATGAACGGCGTGGCGAACCCGCTGCTGGACAAGGAGGAGCATCCTCTGCAGCTGGGCGAAAGCTTCGAGCGGCACCCTAAAGCCTCCTTCCACACCATTCGCTGTGAGTGCCCGGCAGAGGCGGCGCTTACGGGCCAGGCCGGCAACCCCCAAAGCATCGGCTTGATTAAGCTGGCTTGGCCCCGTGTCAAAAGAGGGCCCTAACCGCGCTAGCCTATGCCTGCCTAACCGAAAATTGAGTTCAGGGTGACTTACTCCCAGGTAAGTAGGTAGAGCAGCCTTCCCCAGCCTGGTCCATTCCTAAGGTTTGGATTACAACCTCCTATCATCCTCAGCCAAGCGGTAGCCGCGTGCTGGGGTTTACCTGGGAGCGCACTATGTTGGGGTAGGCATACCTACACTTCTGTGGGAGTAAGCCCAATTGAACTCGCTTTCTGATACAAGGTTGATTTTAGTATTTAGAGAATTGTTTGCTTGCTTGCTTGTTTATTAGATTTATGTGCTTGCCCATCTCGTCTAAAGGCGACTCTAGGCAGCTTACAATAAATAAAACAAATATTAACACTTAAAATTTATTTAAATTGATAAAGATAGGAAGGAAAGTTAACATACACAGGGAGGAGATGGGGGTCTTACCTCAGTCCATTAATCACCTCCAGAATGACATGTTGGGGCCCAGATCAGTTGTCAGAGCCAGGTTTTCAGGCCCTTTCCAAAGGCCAAAAGGATGGGTGCAGATCTCACCTGGAGGGGGATAATGTTCTAGAGGTTTTAATAGCTAATATCCACAAAAAGGCTTAATAGGGTTGGATAGTTTGTGGATCCCTGTGTTGTGAGAATTGAGCCAGTTGTATTCTTGTGGTAATGAGGCCACTATGTTAAACCACAATATGGTTGATTTAGAGTAATATATTAAAAAAAACATATCACCCTTTCAAAACATTCTGGACAAATGTGTGATGTGAATGTAACAGTTGCTTTTATTTACTCAGGTTTAGTGTGCTGTGTGAATCTAAGTTAGGGGTGTCAAACTGCCGGCCCATGGGCCGGTTGCATCATGCGGAGGCTGCACCCACCCCAGCTTCGGCAATGTGAAAAAAGTCGCAATACGTCACAACACGTCACGTGACACAGCAAGTTTGGCACCCATGATCTAAGTGATGTGGTTAATTGACAGTTTAGTATTATGCAAACCCGGCAATTAGATTAAATCAGTTAACTATGATTGTTAGTTATGGATTAGCATTTTAGACAACTCTAGCCCTACTTTATCTGTCCTTTCTGTAAAGAGTTTTACCTCTAGACATTTAGTTGCTGAGATTTTTCCTCACCAAAAAAATAATGAGGAAAACTTCATTTCCTCAGTTTCCAAGCATAAAAGGAATTTATGCAATTTTCATATCAGTTTCCAATTCCTCACCAATAAGTTTGAAGCATATGAGTGAGCTGCTCAGTTAAAAAGAAATGAAAACTAGCAAGGAATACCACAAGCCAATCAGTTTTCTCTCCAGATGTTCAACAGAAGAGATTCAAAAAGTGGGACTTCTCCTATATCCCACCTTCTGAATTGCCAAAGCCTCTATAGTGACAAGAATCATTTCAACTAATATTCCATGCAGAAAGGAGAAAAAATATCCTCTCTCACCACCACCTATGGTTTAATTACATGTTAAGTACATACTTGCCATTTGTGCTGAAAATTCTTATGAGACAAACACCCCCTGCTGTTAATGCTTAGTTTCTTCTATTTGTGTTAAAAGCCTCTGCTATCTATCTGTATCTGTATCTATCTGTACAGAATCTGTGAACATGATTATAGATTGTAATGTACAGCAGAGCATTCAGGCAGTGATAGGTAGGGGCCATGCTTGAGGCCAAAGATGAGTGAGCTAAACATTTCATGAAGGCTGCTTATTGGACAGTTGTTTTATGGAGATTTTGAAACTGACCAGGTAGGAAGCATTTGCAAATCATTTCCATAATCATGCTTAAAGGCCTGCAGTAATCTTAACTCCAGAGGGTTTTTAATTTGCTTCTGTTCCTTCTCTAGCATACATTGAGCAAGAGTTTGCTTGCACCCAGAAAAAGTGTGGTGACATAAAAGCAAAGCCAATTTTAAAAAGCTGCCCACAAACTCCAGTTCTGCAAAAAAAGAAAGAAAGAAAGAAAGAGAAAGAAAAAAGAAAAGAAAGAAGCTTATTGTAGGGCTGAGTTAGAAGAGTTTTTAACTCAGCCCTACACAGCCCTGATTTCATTAGATCCATAGTCCAGGATTTGCACAAAAGGTATATCTGGAGGGATCTTCAAACTAGAACAGTAAAACCTCAGTTTCTGAGGCAGTTTACAATTCTTTGAGTATCATCACATAAGAAATATAACCTGGGCCAGAGGACAGATTTTGCATAACAGGCAAATGACAAATATGGGCATTCATGGTTAATAAACACTCCCCTCTCTAATTAGTCTATTAAAACCAAATTTTATTGTATAATGTATAATTATATTATATAATTATATATTGCATAATGTCATGTCATATCCAGAGACTTGATTTGAAATAAGAATACCATATATGTGCTGTCTTGAGCTCTCAGAGAAAATGGCAAGATAAAAATTATAAATACGTTTAATAACATAGGACTTCGATTAAATCTGTTTGGAGCACCAGGAAAGAATTGTGCCTTTTGTAGTTGCTGTCAATGCAAAATGTGCATCCAGTTGTCACCTCAGGCTGCTAATACTAGACTGCATATTATAGATGCTTATTATATATATTGTTGATTGTATTACATCAAGTTACTATTAAAGGAAGAGGAATATGCCAGGCCTATGCTCACAATCATTCTTGGAATTGTTGAAAAGACAAGGACTACAATAGAAACCTTTTGTTTCATAGCTAGAATCAGTCTTTGTTGCATTCTTAATAATTTTTTGTGCTCCCAAAGTAAGGTAGGGAGTATAATCTGAAAATAGTTATTTCTAGAAAAAAGTTGGTTCACTTATAGAGTTGCCATTTAAAACAAAAACTGGCCTTATGAATGAACTTCAAAAAAAAAGATGGGTCACGGAAATTTTAAAAAATTAAGGCTGTTCATTTTTATTTTTTATAGCAGATAATAGCTTTTTGAAAAAATGAAGTATGCTGTGTTAGAATTTTTTGTGTTATTGGCTAACAAAGAATGACAAACCTAATTGCAGAAGAACATTATAATTTGGTAATTCAGTTTAATTCCTGTCTGCACATTCACTCTACTAAGCTGGCTCCAAAATTATTTGAATGCCAGTGAAAACAAAAAAAATAAAGTAGTAATGAGATTGTTTCTAAATAAATACTCATCAAGCATCCTTTATAATCTGATGTATGCTTAATATCAGTTATTGTATCCTCTAGATGATTTTAAACCAGCATCTATAGATACGTCTTGTGAAGGGGAGCTTCAAGCTGGTAAAGGAGATGAAGTCACAATTACATTACCACATATTCCTGTAAGTTTCCCATATCTCACATTGCAGATTTGCTTTCTGTGTCAAGGTTCTTAGAAACTTTGCTCTGAACTTTTCATATGTAGCCAAGGGGAACATGATATACTTCATAAAAACAATTTGTGGGAACTCAGACTTGCTTAACAACTGTCTGTTGAATATGCTGTGCATACTTTGAGAAAGATTGCAAAGAAATACTTTGGCCTGACTATAAATACAACTTTTTACTGTATCATTGAAATAAGCACTTCTGATTTCCAGGCAAGCTTCAAGAAAGATGCTACTGCATTAGTTTAATGCATCTTTATATAGGGCTTATAGTACTTTTTTCAGGCTTGTGTGGAATCTATATAAAGATTAGTATGTGTGCTTATAAGATTTGTAACACTCTGATGTTTCAGAGCATGCATAACTGCGATAATCAACCTGAGATAAATATGTCTGAATCCTTTTCAATTTCTGGCAACTTTCTATATAGATATTATATTTAAAACATTGGATCATTGTTTTCATTGCCTAATATTATTTTGGCTATGTATGAATCCTAATGTGCATTGAAGGATTCATAAAGTAATACTTCTGAATTCTCTAGAACTACAGTGAGGGAAAAAAGTATTTGATCCCCTACTGATTTTGTACGTTTGCCCACTGACAAAGAAATGATCAGTCTATAATTTTAATGGTAGGTTTATTTTAACAGTGAGAGACAAAATAACAAAAAATCCAGAAAAACGCATTTCAAAAAAGTTATAAATTGATTTGCATTTTAATGAGTGAAATAAGTGTTTGACCCCTTCACAAAACATGACTTAGTACTTGCTGGCAAAACCCTTGTTGGCAGTCACAGAGGTCAGACGTTTCTTGTAGTTGGCCACCAGGTTTGCACACAGCTCAGGAGGGATTTTGTCCCACTCCTCTTTGCAGATCGTCTCCAAGTCATTAAGGTTTCAAGGCTGACGTTTGGCAGCTTGAACCTTCAGCTCCCGCCACAGATTTTCTATGGGATAAAGGTCTGGAGACTGGCTAGGCCACTCCAGGACCTTAATGTGCTTCTTCTTGAGCCACTCCTTTGTTGCCGTGGCCGTGTGTTTTGGGTCATTATCATGCTGGAATACCTATCCACGACCCATTTTCAGTTGCTCTGGCTGAGGGAAGGAGGTTCTCACCCTGGCCCTTTGATGTGGTGAAGTTGTCCTGTCCCCTTAGCAGAAAAACACCCCCAAAGCATAATATTTCCACCTCCATGTTGATGGTATTCTTGGGGTCATAAGCAGCATTCCTCCTCCAAACACTGAGTTGAGTTGATGTCAAAGAGCTCGATTTTGGTCTCATCTGACCACAACACTTTCACCCAGTTTTCATTCAGATGTTCATTGGCAAACTTCAGGCCTGTACATGTGCTTCTTGAGCAGGGGGACCTTGCAGGTGCTGCAGGATTTCAGTCCTTCACGGCGTAGAGTGTTACCAATTGTTTTCTTGGTGACTTGTGGTCCCAGCTGTCTTGAGATCATCGACAAGATCCTCCCGTGTAGTTCTGGGATGATTCCTCACTGCTCTCATGATGATTGAAAGTCCACGAGGTGAGATCTTGCATGGAGCCCCAGACTGATGGAGATTGACAGTTATTTTGTGTTTCTTCCATTTGCGAATAATAGCACCAATTGTTGTCACCTTCTCACCAAGCTGCTTGGCAATAGTCTTGTAACCCATTCCAGCCTTGTGTAGGCCTACAATCTTGTCCCTGACATCCTTGGACAGCTCTTTGGTCTTGGCCATGGTGGAGAGTTTGGAATCTGATTGATTGCTTCAGTGGACAGGTGTCTTTATACAGGTAACAAGCTGACATTAGGAGCACTCCCTTTAAGAGAGAGGGAGCCAGAAATCTTGCTGATTGATGGGGGATCAAATACTTATTTCACTCAATAAAATGCAAATCAATTTATAACTTTTTTGAAATGCGTTTTTCTGGATTTTTTTGTTGTTATTCTGTCTCTCACTGTTAAAATAAACCTACCATTAAAATTATAGACTGATCATTTCTTTGATAGTGGGCAAATGTACAAAATGAGCAGGGGATCAAATACTTTTTTCCCTCACTGTATGTTAAGTTCTGTAAATCTATTGATATTGAACATAAATAATATTGATGATATATTTGTTCCAGATATTGAATCATAACTTTGATTTCTTTATAAATTATATTCTCAACTATAAATAAAATATTTTCTTGCATCGCCTATCTGCATAGCGATAGAATATTTAATATGGTGTTTATAGTCACGAAGTTAGCCATATCAGTCTGCTGTAGCAAAATCAACAAATGTTTCTACTGGTTTATGACCATTGTCACTTCTAATTTCAGATGTTTCTTCTTTGTAGCAGGCGTAGTATACAATTTTTCTTTGGAAAATTAGCAAATGAATAAATCATTTTTGTAAATAGCAAGTTCTATATACTAATTTTGCCAAAGTAAATATGATTTCTTTCTTGCATCTAAAAATATAGCAATGACTATCAGAGAACAAAATATTAAGAAAATACAGATTAAAGCATAATCTTCTGAGTTGGATTTGAGACACTGATTATGCTATTTATTATATCTGTTTTTCTTACGTATGCATAACTACTTATTTAGATTTAAATATATCTTTTACTTTTCTTGAATATCAGGGTTCTACGCCTCCAATGACTGTATTCAAAGGAAACAAAAGGCCTTACCAAAAAGACTGTGTACTTATTATCAACCATGATACTGGGGAATATGTACTTGAAAAGCTAAGCAGCAGCATTCAAGTCAAAAAGACAAGGTAACACAGGCTCAAACATGTGAGGCCAATATGGATCAGCATATAATATAATTCTTTCTGAAATAACTCTTCTTCTATCACCTGCTTTTATCTTAACTATATAAAATAATAAACATTAAATATCAGAATGGTGGAAAGAAAACTAGTCTAGTACATAGTCTATAACCTCCACTCAAATGAAGTGGCTATTCCAAGTATATCCAATATGCTTTCTCTCCATATTAGAACTTTAATCATCACTGATCTTATCAGTCATTAATAAAGTTAGCAGAGGGATGACCTAGGTCACGGGTTGGCAACCCGCGGCTCCGGAGCCGCATGCGGCTCTTTGAACCATCTCCTGCGACTCCGGAGCCTCCTCCGCCATTTGCAAAGAGAGACAGAGACAGAGAGAGGCACTTGCGCTTCTCCTCTCTGTCTGTCTCTCTCATGGGGACTTGCCCCCTCGCAGGGCTCCTGATTGGCCCTGCGCCTGGGTGCCCCGCCCCCTGGGAGAAGGGCAGCCAGGAAGTCCCTTTCCCGGGCTGGCCCTGTCCGAGGCGCACGTGGCCGGGGAGCCGCGCGGGGAAGCTCCTGGATCCCCGCTGGGAGCGGCCCGCCGGAGCCTCCACTGAGCGGGCCAGCCCTCCCGCAACCTGCGGCCCCAAGGGAGAGCAGCCCCTGCGATGCCCAGCCAGGAGCAGAGCAGGAGACAGACGGTCAGTGGCGGGGGGGAGGGAGGGGGCTCCGAGCCCACGGAGCACCGCCGCGAAGCGGCCGCGGGGCAGGGCGGCTTACTTGTACCAGGCGGCAGTCCCAGCTGGGGCATGGCTTCCTGGGCCGCTTCCCAGGCCGCCAAGCCGGCCACGTGTTTCCCCGGGCCAGGCGGCAGTCTTGGTTGGGGCGGCGGCCGGCGGAGGCATCGCTCCCTGGGCCGCCGAACCGGCCATGTGTCTCCCCGGGCCGGGCGGCAGTCCCGCCAGCGGCGGGGGCATCGCTCCCTGGGCCGCCGAGCCGGCCAAGTGTCTCCCCGGGCCGGGCGGCAGTCCCGCCGGCGGCGGCGGTGGGGGCATTGCTCCCTGGGCCGCCAAGCCGGCCATGTGTCTCCCCGGGCCGGGCAGTAGTCCCGGTGGCGGCGGTGGGGGCATTGCTCCCTGGGCCGCCGAGCCGGCCATGCGTCTCCCCGGGCTGGCCGGCAGTCCCGGTGGCGGTAGCGGCGGGGGCATCGCTTCCTGGGCCGTCCCCGGGCCGCCGAGCCGGGTATGCGTCTCCCCGGGCCGGTCCGTGGTGCCCCGGGCACCTTTCAGCGCCCTCCGCTGCCTCCTGCCCCCTTTCCCTCCCCAGGACACTAGTAAGGACACATAATTTGATTATGGAGCTGACAAAAATGAGGGTGTTCCAAAAACAGGATAACAGGATGCCTTGAGAGAGGGAGAGGAAACAGAGAGAAAGAGGGAGAGGAAAGAGAAAGAGAGAGGGAGAGGAAAGAAAGAGAGAGAGGAAAGAGAAAGAGGGAGAGGAAAGAGAGAGAGTGAGAGAAAGGAAAGAGGAAGCGCAAGTGCACACACACATATATATATACACATACATACATACATACATACACACACACACACACACACATATATATATATATAGGTCTTTGGTAATTCGGGTTTTCTCCCGCGTAAAATTGGAAGTGTCTTGACAACGTTTCGACGAAGTCTCATTCGTCATCTTCAGGCTGGTGTCTCTTCGGCTTCGTGCTTCTAGGAGCAATGATGCAGCTGTGGTCTGGTTTCTGGTTTGAGGTCGTGCCTCATCATCGGTGTGGGTTTGGGTTTGCTTTTTGCGTGGATGTGTGGTAGTGACATCCTGTGTGGTTTTCGTGAATGTGGGTCTAGTGTCATTCTTTGTGTTAGTTTGTCCGATGTATGTGGTGCACGCATTGAAGAACACAAGAACTCAGTCAGAAAAGAGGAACCAACACATGGCCGGCTCGGCGGCCCAGGGAGCAATGCCCCCGCCGCCGCCACCTGCAGCACCACATACATCGGACAAACCAACAGAAGAATAAGTGCACGCATTGAAGAACACAAGAACTCAGTCAGAAAAGAGGAACCAACTTCTTCCCTGGTCCAACACCTTAAAGCCACAGGACATAAAATTGACTTTAAAAATACCAGAACTATCGCCAAGACTGAACACTTTAACAACAGAATAATCAGAGAAGCCATCGAGATAGAAAAACGCCCACACAGCATGAATAAACGAGATGATACCTCCCGCCTACCAGCCATTTGGAAACCCACCCTTATTGACAAACGAGTCCCTAACACAAAGAATGACACTAGACCCACACTCACGAAAACCACACAGGATGTCACCACCACACATCCACGCAAAAAGCAAACCCAAACCCACACCGATGATGAGGCACGACTTCAAACCAGAAACCAGACCACAGCTGCATCATTAGCCATTTCAAACCCCTCCAATCCATACATGAAGCAAACTGACACCCACCTTGATGATATGGCACGACCACGAACGCGAAGCCAAACAACAGAAATGCAGCTCTCCATCTCAAATCCCGCTGCAACTCAGACTAATCTGAGCACAACAAAGCCCCCACCCAAACAGAACACACCCCCATCCAATCAGAGCACAGCCAACCCCCCCATCCAATCAGAGCACAGCCAAGCTCTCACCCAATCAGTTCATACCCCCACTGGCAGTTAAAAGGAAGAAACAGCTGCGATCACACATTGCTCCTAGAAGCACGAAGCCGAAGAGACACCAGCCTGAAGATGACGAATGAGACTTCGTTGAAACGTTGCCAAGACACTTCCAATTTTACGCGGGAGAAAACCCGAATTACCAAAGACCTACATACAAACACCCGTGAAAACCTCAGAAAACAAATATATATATATATATATATATTCATTTTAGATGTCAAAAGGGTTTTGCGGCTCCCAGTGTTTTGTTTTCGGTGGGAAACGGGTCCAAGTGGCTCTTTTGAGTATTTTGGGTTGCCTACCCCTGACCTAGGTGATATTTTAAATTTTTAAAAATTAATTCTTGGGAAAGTTTAGCTGGTACTTAATTTTCCTTCTTCAGTTGAAAGAATGGGGATTTAGCAGTTCCATAAATGGTACATTGGTATTATTTATTTACACAATTCTAATTTAAGATTTATTAAGATCAGAGAAAATGAGAGAATAGAAATTAGATTTTATTTATTTGTCTGTTTATATTTCATATTTCTAAGCTGCCCATTTCTCTCAAAAGACTGTACCAATCCTAATTCCTAATTCCCTCAAGCTACGAAGAAGGATTAGAATTGGAAGAACTCCTCTGCATAGCCACAAAGGAGAAGCAATATGAGGGAACAGAAGTATGAAGAGTGGACCCAATTACTCTTACAGAAATCTCCACACACATAAATTCACCACTAGTTGTATTTTAATTATAACTGACAGAATAGCCAACAAAATCAACAATTTTGGAACAGGCAGGAGTTGGGCAGAGAGAGCCTTCTTAGATATATTAGATATAAAGGTTCTTTGCCTGAAAGGGAGGACCCAAGATTATACTGGACTTATTTCCAATATGAAAACAGTAGTAAGGGTTTCTTAAAATAAATAATGTGACTCAAAATAAATTAAGATTATGATAAGTTATGGAAAGCAATTACATATTATACATGTTACCTGTTTTAAATATTTCCTTTCAGAGCTGAAGGCAGCAGTAAAATCCAAGCACGGATAGAACAGCAATCTGCTCGAGCTGCACAATCTTCCACCCAGTTCAGAGCTCCAATAAAACCTGCAGCTGGACCTAAAACATCCCCACTGAAAGACAATCCTTCACCAGAGCCTCAATTGGATGATATTAAGAGAGGTAGAACATTTATTATAGCCTGCCTACTGTCTGAGATGGGAAGAAAATCTATTACTCCCCCCTGTAAGTTTTCTTCAGCGTATTTTTCCAATGGCAGGAGCACAGCTTATAACCTTCACCAGCCAGTCACCTCACAATTATATTAGTTGAAACCAAATGTAATTTAATTAAAACTGTTACATCTTTTAAAACCATGGACTATCTGGGGTGGGCTAAATAATTGAGAGCCAATGGAGCATTATATTTAAGTTAAAATTAGAATTTCAATCCTAGGGCAAAATCAACTATATAGAGAATTAGAATTGCAGAGGCAAGTGCTATCTAAATGACTTTGAATTTCTTGAGAAAACTCAGGCTATATTTTTTAATGAATAAATAAACTTTAAAAAATGACCCTCCTATTTTTACTCTAGAGCTAAGAGCTGAGGTTGAAATTATTGAGCAGATGAGTAGCAGTAGTGGCAGCAGTTCATCTGATTCTGAGAGTTCCTCTGGGAGCGGTGATGAAACTTCCAGCAGTGATGGGGGTGAAGCTGCACATCCTTCTCCTTCTCAGCAGTGTAACAACAAGAATGTGATTGCCAATGGTACTGGCAGGGCACAAGGCAACAATCAACTCATGAATACTCTCAGTAAGTATTTTCACTAAGTAGCCATCATACAACATAAATGCAACCTGGAAATTATAAGAACTATAGACCAAGATTTCATGAGAGCATCATGCTCAGGAAGGCTGCTCTAAGTACAAGTTGCCCTCATTCCTGGGGGATAGCAGTGCTGAAATAATAAGATTTTTCATCTTTGGGAATTGGGGTTGAGTCTGTGATTGACCTCCTCCCATAAGGGTTGTCTGTGTAGTGATCTTTATTCGCTCCTCTTTCATGCCCAATTGAAATGCATCCCATTGGATCAGCTCAATCAGAAGGGCTCCATGTGGCTCCCTTTGGGTAACTAGCCTCTTTCAAGTGACTTACTGTGGGAACAGTCTGCAATCAGCACTAGCATTCAGAAGCCCCATAAGATGGTGATGCTGCCTACAACTTGCTTGCGTTAATTTGTCAGGCTACTGGATGTTAATGCTGCCCACACACAACTTATGGAAATCAGTAATTCATAAATTGTATGTGAACAGGATGAGCACATTCAAGAAGTTGTTCCACAGAGATCCTGCATCAACTGCAGGCAGTGGAGAAGCCAGCATAAACCATATGGTATAAGAAGGGCAGCTTCCATCATCAGCCAGGAAAGCAATTTGAAAAGAGCTGAAAGTCACAAAGAAGCTACTTAGAGCCTCACAATCAAGCTGCAACTAAGTGAAAAGGAAGAAGTGGTATAGGCATCTTGCTTAGAGATATAATTCTTTCAAAAATATATTTTATGCATCCACAAAAGCTTGTCTGCTTTTTTGACATGTGTAACATTTGCACCTTTTTGCAGATACGAAAATGTTTGTAGGCTTGGTTTCTATAATTGTGGATATAAGACTGCAGATAACAAGTGACATTTGTACTCACAAACACACTTGTTTTCTGTTGAGTCCTTGCTGCTCTTTGAATTGGTTCTTTGCTTGCAGATGTTTCATTACTTAGTTAAGTAATAGCAATAGCATTTAAACTTGTATACCACCATTTAGTGCTTTACAGCACTCACTAGATAGTTTACAATATAGAAGCATTATTTGCATATTGCCTCAACAATCTGGATCCTCATTTTACCAACCTTAGAAGGATGGAAGGCTCAGTCAACCTTGAGCCCCATCAGGCTCAAACTCCAGGCTGTGGGCAGAGTTTGCCTACAATACTTCATTTTAACCACTGCTCCATCGGGACTCTTTCTCATAAGATCATCGGTTCCTTGACTAGGATATTATTTCTGCTTGATTGTTTGTCTGGTATTAATCCCTTCTTTTCTGGGTATAAGCTGCTGGAGAAAATGTGTTCTGGTCTTTTTTGTTTCCTCCTTAGTTTTTTTTTACCATCTCTCTTGAATTATTTGTAAATGTGATTATCTGTATATATCTTTAATGGCTGATTTGTCTGAATACTAAGCTTCCAGGAATTCCCTAGATATTTTGGGTTTAGCTTGGTCTAGGATGCTCACAGTTTCTCAGTCAAAGCTATGATTGAGTCTGTCCACATGACATTAAGGAGTATCTTTTAACTACTATTTGTTGTTCATTGCTGCACTCTGCTGGTCTTCTTGTTGGTCCATCATAATGGCTGTTATTTCTGCAAGCAAACAATCAAACTCAGAGAGCACCCAAGGACTTCACAGTTCAACCTTAAGCTAAATGTATTCTCTTCTGTTGGAAACACTTATTTTCTTTTTCCAAGACGTACTTTATTTTTCCCTTTATACACAATAGTTAATCTTTATGTCATGATTTTTTTAGATAGTACTGATTTGCATTTTTCAGCATGACCTCATAACTTAGGGCAGTTGTTGTTTGGCTGATTCAGATCTAGTCTAAAGAAACTGATACTAACAGTACATGCAATTGCTTTAGTTCATATTTGTTCAAAGTCCCATTGCTGGATCAAGTCTGTGATGGAGCAAATAAAAAACCTAAACTCTAGTCGTACACAAGTTTATTAAAGAAAATTATGAGCTTGTGATTTGCATAGGAATCATTGCAACATTTGGGCTTCTCGTGAATCATGCCAAAGAGCACTAGGAACAGAGAAATAATAGAACTCCGGTCTTAAATATACTACATACCAGAAAGCAATCCACTTGGAGTAAACTCTTTAATGGTCTTATAAAATTGCTGCCTATTTTTGCTCTCTATGTCTCTGATAGCTAACATTTCATAATTCATCAATGTAGAACTTAATTCAAAATTAAGACAATTCTCTTTTTTTTTAACAACAGGAAATGACTTGCAGTTGAGTGAATCTGGGAGTGACAGCGACGATTAAATTAGGTTTGCTGCTTTTGTTTCCTGTTATATAGAAATGCAGATTTAATGAAGAGTAATACAAAAGTGGCAACTGACTTACTAGAATTCCATCTATATAAATAGAATTGTTAAGGGAAATGTTCTTGGAGTAGAACTGTCCTGTTTATTCTATGTATAAATTAAGTCGTAGTAAAATCTTCTAACTTTTTTTCAGTAGGTGTGAATAATTTTAATCTAAAACTGAAATCTATCTTCAGACATGTGATATACCATAACCTGTAAAAGATAATAATCTTGATGTATTCTAATCAGGTTCTTGAATCCCTTGAAAATTTAAAGCAAAAGTTATTTGTAAGGTAGATGTCAATCATTTTAAAAAGAAATACATACTTTGATATTCAATGAGAAATCAGAATAAGAATGATAGCACCTAGACTTCATAAGTTTAAGGCAGGGGCACAAAATTATTCAAGTGGATATTTGTGGTGAATAAAAATTCCCTTGTGACAAAGAAAGTTTAATCATCTAGAAAAAAACTATCTCACCCTGCTCCTATTTTTTTCAGGCTCTCTTGAAAATATTTTACACTATAAACACTTGGCAAAGGTATATATATAAACAGGCTAGCTAACAGAGTTTCTCAAAGACTAGTTGTGAACTTAGCTGAAAGGATTTACTAGGGCTTTTTTATTTTTGCAGGAAATTTATATAGTCATTTATGCACAAATGGCCATTTGTGTACAAATAAAAAACATACAAATGTCATATCATTACTTATGCAAATATTTCAAATTGTGCATATATGTCTGCTATCCTAGTATTGAAGAAGCCAGTATTATTTAGTGCTCCATATTCCCAAGTACAATTAAATTAATATTACATGTGTGAGATATATAACATTTCTGTGGATAGAAATGATAATTGTAAGATTTTCTTGTTTACTAATATTTAGTGCATATAGCATAGAATGATAAGGTCTGAAACTTTAGATGATATAAAAGAAATACTGTTTCATATTGATCTTGGAACAATTACTAGCCAATCTTGTTGCTAACAAGATTTTTGTTTCAAACACTGATAAGTCTCATCTGTCAAGCTGCTTTGGTTAGAAGAGACAACCCTTCACATATTGTTTCCTAATGAAGTATTTTAAACTTCATACATGCTTTGTACTAAATACAGCTAACCCATTTATACAATAATTTGAAATAAAAAGCAGAAAATTAATGCAGAAAAATTCTTTCACCAATAAAATATTATTTCTTGAGAATTTCATGAGTTAAAAGTACCAAATTGTTTTTTAAGTTTAATTTAGTTTATCTATAGTTATGCTACCATATTTTCAAATTATTAATATACAAAATATATTTTGAGCAATTTACTTGTATGGTAGCTTGTTAGCAACCTTAGTAAGAAACATATCCAGCGATCTCCTACAATTTAGGCTGCATATTATCAAGATTGGTTTTAAGGTAATGAATATTATCTTAAAATATGCGACTTCATTTTAATTTTATTGTTTAAAAAAGGGGACTAAGCAGACAAAGATTATTATTATTATTGTTACTGGAATAAAAGTGCCTTGTGTTTAAATCAGATCTAGTTTTCCTCTCAAAAGTTCTACTACTTTGTCCCACACAAGCAGCAGAGTGCTTTATATGCCAGTGCAAAAGCATGGACTCACTAGGCTGAAAAAATGACAAGTGAGAAACAAACAGTTACAAGGCAAACCAGGCAGAGTAAATATTTGTGTCTCTTTGGCTTCACATAGCAGCAGTAGCTATTGTGAAGAGTTTGAAATTGATTGGCGTAAGTCAGTGATCTGAATGCCATAATAGCTTTCAGCTGTAGTATGAATTTTTCGTAGACTCCTTGTCTAGAGCTAACAAACAAATGGGGGGAGATGAGCAGTGCTGTACTTTTTGGGAGGTAAGATAATCATCTTTTTTTAAGGGGAGGGAGAACAATACACTTTAAATTTACATCAGGGCTATGAACCATTCATGACTGTCCAAATTCAGAATGAAGGGGATGTTCATTTTTGTTTTGAGTGGCAAGTTGTATGCCATTAAGGCTGCAATGAAATCTCAGAACAGGATTCATTTTTTCCCATAGCGTTGCAAGATGAGGTCATGGTACTTGACAAAAGCAAGACAAATTGTTCTGGTTAATAAATATATAAATATTAATATGGCTTCAAGGCTGCAGTCTATATGTACTTATATGTACTTCTTCAAAAGTCAGCTTAATTAGGGCCTTTTTAAAAATGAACTTTATCATGGAATTTCAATTATTTTATAGAGGCATGCAAATAGTAACCTGAAGGAAAAAAATTCTTCAACAGGGCTGCAGTGTTTCCAAACTATTCATGGTCCATAACACTTGCACAGGAGATGCTCTTTTGATTCCTAAAGAGAATTCTTGTGATTCATGTGGCCATATGTGATTTAAAAACATGACTATTGAGACAACTGAAGTGTTGTAACAGTTCAAGTATTAAAGGAATAAAAATAGGAATGAAATGGAATCTAAGAAGTATAATACATTATTTTTGATGCAATTTTGCCTCAGATGTACTTGTATCATCAATCTATATTTGTTTATATTTCTGTAATTTAGATTATATTATTTGTAACATTTTGTAGTTTTTCTTTTAAAATTTATTTAAATAAAAGAATAAGCTTCAGCAGCACAAACACTGTAACAAAGTTTTCTCTCTTGTTAGAACTCATCTGACCTGTTTGAACTTAGTACCCTTTATACAGTTTTACACAATACAATTATACAGTACTGGGTTGAATACTTTAACCATAGTGAAGAATTGTTACTCAGTATTATTTACACATGAATGCACAATCTTAGATATACATGTGGTCCTGACCCAGAAACAGAAGAATTGTTACAGGTTTGTAGTGTGCACATCACAGATTTAACAATATAGTTGTATTGGTCTTTGATCAAATTGGCATGATTAACTCATTCACAAATATCAGCATTTTCCATAGATATCAGAAAGCTAGGATAATTAGTATACAGCATAAGAAAGGAGACAGGGATTGGAAGCATTAGAGACATCCACAGCATTCATTTAGCTGGCTGTGCGAACGTACTCCACAGTAGTTGACATACTGTGAAACAAACTAGGTTTCGGTACAGAAATCTAGCTGTAGACTGGAAAAATATTCCCGATTTATCAAAGATAAATCTTGTTCTGTATTTTGCCCACCAGTAGTATTAAAATCCGATGCGCAGTGGTTAGAATGCAGTATTGTAGGCTAACTGCTGACTGCCAACAGTTTGATCCTAACTGGCTCAAGGTTAACTCAGTCTTCCATCCTTCTGAGGTTGATAAAATGAGGACCCAGATTGTTGGGGGCAATATGCTGATTCAAATATGCTTCTGTGACAAAGAGGCCCAACGTTAACTCAGCCTTCCGTCCTTCCGAAGTTGGTAAAATGAGGACCCAGATTGTTGGGCAATATGCTCTGTAAATCGCTTAAAGAGGGCTGTAAAGCACTATGAAGCAGCATATAAGTCTTAAGTGTTATTGCTATTAAAGTTTTTTGCAATTGAATTGTATAACACTATCTTTACCTAAATACAAAATGTAATGAGCTGTTGAAGCTTTGCCTCAAGGTTGCTTGCAATCAGCCATACCCTATCAGGTATTGTTGTGATTCTGTTAATCTTTGATGATTTATCTTTACTGCAGGAGTATTTGACTTGCCCACCTGAGAGTGAGCAGTTAATCCTGATGAATCCAAGGACCAGACACCCATAAAATGTTTAGGAGTCCTATGGTCTGTTTACCATTATAACATGGTTAACAAGGTACAACATTTTCCCCTTCCCCAAATGGTGCAAAAGGAAAGGTGATATGGTATGGAATTGGAAAGAAGATGCTTTCAATGAAGTAAAACATGTAATTCAATAAACTGTATAAGTTTCCAGATCAAGGGAATCTTTTAGAACTGACAGCAGGAGTCATAGAGCAGAGCTCCCCAACCTTTCCAGATTGGTGGCCCGGAGGGAGGGAGGAGCAGGGAAATGTGTGCAGTGCGCACACAGCAGTGATGCACCCATGCGCAAGTGGGTTGCTAATGCCCACGTGATGCTGGCGGTGGTGCTAGCGCCCCCACGCATGCACAAACGGGACTGCTAGCGCAAGTGAGGGTGTATGTACATGTGCGCACACTTATCAGCCATTCCCACGGCCCAGTGGCCAAGAGGCCAGGGACTGGTACCGGGCCGCAGCCCACAGGTTGGGGACCCCTGTCATAGAGGATAACCATATAAGGGATCTGGCAAACCAACTCAAATCAGAAAAAATGGCCTATAAAGTTTTTGTTACAGCTATTCAAAATTTCAGAAGTATTCCATACTTCAATATGGTATGAAGTGGTATATAAGTCTTAAGTGCTATTGCTGTTGATATAATCAATTTGTGCAAAATCTTTCGGGGTATGGTGTGGTTACATAAATTCATAAAGGTAACTGTCAAATATCAATCTATAACTATAAACCCATTTGACAGGAAGAATGTGCAAGTCATCTGAAATAACTAGTTATAATCAATTGGTGCTCAAAACTAATTGATGGGCAAAAATGTTTTGGTGGGAAAAAAGGAACAAGAGCCAAAAATTTAATAGCTCTATTCACACAAAAATTGAGCTGTAATGGTTGTACAAACCATTTAAATTGTCACAAATGGATTTAATTTTAGCTTCAGACTAATGCCTTCCAGTTAACTGTGTCACATAAGCAATGTTGAGAGAATGAAGCATTAATCACCTCTCTGCTTTTGAAACGTATCCCCAGAAAGGCAGCACAAAATGAGACTATACTCTGCACTTTCTTTTCCTTCTCCCTATTTAGTGTAGCCTCATATGTCTTGGAAAAACATATGTTACAAGGGAGTGGAGGTGAATAAGTTTATCCACAATCTTACTAAATCTTACTGGGTCACTGAATTGTCCATTTATCCCCATTCATGAGGAAGAGGAGCAGGCCACATCAATTCCCAGTCTCTGAATCTCACTGCATCATCAACAATGGAGCAGCATCTTTCAGGGGCACAATACACATTTTCGCTCCTGAGACCTCATCACTACTCTCTACCTCCCATTATTTGATCCTGAAACAACCACCTAATGATAAGATCTGCTTGCTTCACCAAAAATGTGGTTTCTCTAAAAATCAGTGACCCATTAGACTGCAAATAACAGCTGTATCTGAAAAATTGAATATTGGAGTTTATCAGCCTCTCAACAAGGAGAAATTCCTTTTATTTTAAAAATGTTTGGTGCCAAAAATAAATTAATGTGCATATTTTATAAAAATTAATGCATTGTTAATCTTGACACTCCATGCAATCAACATTTAGAGCTATTATGAAAATATAGCAGAGAAAAAAGTACCCTTTAGATAATCTGCATGTAATGAGAGTAATGGGAAATTGAGTTTTATTCAAACAAACTTTCTCAGTTACTAAAGCTAAAAAAAATTTAACACGCACCTGTGAACTGCACTTGGTTCTTTTGGTTCCAGAGATAATAAGCACACTAGTAAATAAAAGGATTTTAAGCTTTATTATTAGTTCAAGCAAACAGAATTAAAAGCATACATAACAAGCAAGATAACACCCAAATCTCTTAAAGGCTGCCAGGAGTTCCTTAACAATGACAGTACATATGCTATCATCAGTACTCAGTGCTCGGTTCCATTGCAGAAGCTCCCCAATTAACAACAATCCTAAAGGTTTTATCAAAACTTGGCACTGTGATTTCATGGTCCTATGTTCAGGAAACTGGAATGCCTGACCTTGACTGATTGGCACATGAATCTAGGACGGGAATCAAAAGTCTGAAATTTTCACAGCAAGAGAAGCTTTGAAACTACATGAAGATTTCTCCCCCTTCTCCTTTGTTCAGCAAGCAAGAGTGGAAAAGAAGAAGGCTAGTTCTAAATTAGACTATTCTTAATATGAAGGAGAAATCAAAATATCTCAGTAACTTTTCAAAATAGCAATGCTCTTCCCACATTGCCACTACATTTCACCTCTGACATATTGTAATTTCTCTCCATATTTTTTCTTTGCATGATTTCCAAGTCTCCAAGTAATAAATGGTACATTTTTATAGAATCATTTAACTTTTAACATATAGAATACATATCTATATAGCTATTAGAAAATAAGTACTGGATGCTATGCCAAATTTAAAATATTGATCATAGTTGGGCTCCATTCTGAAAACACTTTGCAAGCAGTCCTACACTTATGATCATAATTGAGCCCAACATTTCTGTTGCTAAGCAAAACATTTGTTAAGTGAGTTTTGCCCCATTTTACAATCTTTCTTGCCACAGTCATTAAGTGAATCAATGAAGTTGTTTAAGTTAGTAAGATGACTATTAAGTGAATCTGGCTTCTCCATTGACTGCTTTACAGAAGATCACAAAAAGTGATCACATGACCCTGGGACACTGCAACAATCTTAAATATGAGTCAGTTGCCAAGTGTCTGAATTTTGCTAATTTTTCTACAGGGAAGCTGCAATGGTCATGTGAAAAATAGTCATAAGTCACTTTTTTCAGTGCCGTTTTAAATGATCACTAAACAAATTGTTGTAAGTTAAGGACTACCTATATTAAACTTCTCCAACAACATCTGGAGACATAGTGGTCTTGTTTGGTTTTCTAAAACTGGATGCAAGATGAACAAACAGCATTCTTGCTTAATGACACCTGTTCCTCCCTAGCTGATAGCAGATGGAGGGTCCCAATTACTGCTAGGACATCAGCAATTGTGTTCAAGGACTAATGCTCATGTACTGGTAAATTAGAACAAATCCAGCTATTTTAACAATCAGTTATTGAATCATACGTTAGATATCTTTGTGACCCCAATTATCTGTAAAAGCTACTGTAATCCAAAATATACACGACAGCTTCAAAGAATTTTTTTCTAGAAAATAGAAGATAGAAAATAGTTGGAAACAATAACACATTTATTACTAACACTTCTTTCCTAGTTTACCATCTGGTTTTCTATATTAGCCTTTCTTTTCTGTGGATGTAAATCCACACTGATCCTTTAAGATATTAAAGTATTATTCTTTGGGCTATCCATCCCTTTCACCTGGCAAAAGTAGCTCTTGAAAAACATTGCTGTCCCTTTATTACATAGGACAACCTAAAATTCTCTTCTATAATCTGAGTACCGAACACCTGGAATCATTTATAGACAAATCAGACCTGAGAACAATCCAGTCATACTATACTATACCATAAATCTACAGCTATACTATAAATCTACAGGTCCAGAGATCTAGCCCAATTGCTTTTTGAGTGCCCATGGTTAGACATTTGTACACTAAAGCCAAAGTGAGGGCATCAAAATAATGTGCAAAGGAGAGGGCAAATATAGTTTACCAATTGCTTTTTTCAACCAATTAATATTTTCCAGAGGCACCCTGGAAGAGTGGGCTTGTTATTAATCTCTTCCAGGAATATGACAGGTCCCCAAGTTACCATTTATATAGTGATAAAGTGAGCAACCTTTTGTTATAAATAAGCTTTTCATTTCACCAAAGCAGAGACTTAAATTGACCTCAACATCCTTTTTTCTGTTTTAGAGTCACTTATCCATCCCTACATTGGGTGCTGTTTTAACTATGATTGGGTTGATTTCTTCCATATATTGTAGTACATAATAGGCTATCACCAATTGCTTTTTTCAATAGGACATACTGTACTTCTGCACTTTTGAACAGCTGTAATCAAAACTCTATAGGCCACTTTTTCTGATTAGAGTTTTCCACAGATCCCTTGTATGGTTATCTTCTAAGACTCCTGCTGTCAGTTACACATTTTACTTCATTGAAAGCATCTTCTTTCCAATTCCATACCATACCACTCTTTCCTTTTGCATCATTTGGGAAAGGGGAAAATGTTGTACCTTGTTAACCATATTGTAATGGTAAACAGACTATAGGACTCCTAAACATTTTATGGGTGTCTGGTCCTTGGATTCATCAGGATTAACTGCCCACTATCAGGTGGGCAAGCCAAATACTCCTGCAGTAAAGATAAATCTTCAAAAATTAGCAGAATCGCAGCAATACCTGACAGGGTATGGCTGAATGCAAGCAACCTTGAGGCAAAGCTTAAATAGCTCATTACATTTTGTATTTAGGTAAAGATAGTGTTATACAATTCAGCTGCAAAAAACTTTAATAGCAATAGCACTTAAACTTATATACCACTCCATAGTGCTTTACAGCCCTCTCTAAGCGATTTACAGAATCAGCATATTGCCCCCAACAATCTGGGTTCTCATTTTATTGACCTTGCAAGGATGGAAGACTGACTTAACCTTGAGCCAGTCAGGATCAAACTCCTGGCAGTCAGCTGAATTAGCTTGCAATACTGCTTTCTAACCACTGCGCCACCACAGCTCCTAATGCCATTTATTTCCCCTATAACTTTCGAAAATCAAAAGCTGCAAAGCTGGGAAGAAGAAAATCTATACATGTTTAGTATTGAACTGCTTCCCTAATCAAAAGTTGTTATAAAATGTTTCAGTTAGACCATATTAATCTATGGAGTCTGTATCAAACATTGTGTTAAATATATTTTATTTTCCGTTTTATTTATCATGTGCTATGCTGAGGGACAAATGAAATCTAATAAACTTCTATAATCCATGTAGAGTTTAAAAACTAAAATATATGAAGCTACTGCCCCTTCTTTCTGATCACCTGCATTTATTATCAGTGAGAACTTTCCTCTTTCTTCACTTCAAAACACATTGAACTTTCCTCCTCATTGTTTGGGACTTTTTTTTTTATCCGGTCAGTGGTCTTACTTTCCTGATTCCCTCTTACTGCTGCCATAAGCAGAGGCACCTGTAACTTAAATTTTCTTTCTTCTAGACCCAGCCCCTCCTCCCTTTTCTGTCTCTCTTCCAAGAACCTACACTATTGCAGGACGGGTGAGATTATAAACTTATAGTTTACTTTCATGGGCTCTCAATAAATTGTTCTAATTCAGAGACATGTCAGAAGTAAAAGCAACATTGTCTATTCTCACGTTCTTTTGACAACATTGGGCTGGCGATTTTTCCATAATCTGTGTGTGTGTGTTTTGAGTCAGTCGTGATTCTTAGTATTGTTGGCAACTTTTTCACATCTCGTTCCTAAAGCTGAGAGACCATGACTGGCCCCAAATCACCAATTGGATGCTCTGAAAAAAGACAAATCCGAACTCAACTTCTAGCCAGGTACCTTTAATCACTACACCAAACTGGCTCCCAGTAAAATTGTTGGCCCTTTCTTTTTTTGGTTTTAAAAGAAAGAAAGAAATAAGATACCTTTGACACAAATGCCACTTCTTTGCAATGGCAAGGAGTTCCAAATTCAAGCAGTGAATTATACCTTAAAGCTCACAAAGCAAGAACATAGCAAACTTCATTTCTTCCTGTTTTGTCTAAAATGTCCTCAAATGCATTACGAAAGAAAAAACACATTAATCAACCAGTTTTCTTTACATACTATATAAATTTTCCAGGCACTGCTGCTGCCTGTGGGGAGACATGCTTATTTAATTATATACAGCTTTAAGTTTGGAAGGTAACATATCTGATTTTGGCACACCTTTTTAAAGAAGTTTCATGAAATTGGATTCTCTTTTCTGAGAACCCTCTTTAGCCACTTAAGAGGCTTGGGAACATTTCTCTCTGTACCCTATATACAAGATACAGGAGGTTATAACACTGATAGTTGCCCTATCAGCATTATAACCTTCTTCACAGATATTCCCTGTGCTGGGCTCAGCAATGCCAGCAAAGAACTGAGCATACAGCAAGGGACTCCTTTCGTTAAATGGCCCTCATCCCAGCTATGAGACATTGAGCATCAGGTCCTGTAAACCTTGGCTGCTAAATCCCTGCCTGTATAACCATTCCTCTTAATTAATCCACTGCCTCTCTAATGGAATGACATGAAGGCATCTGTTCTTGGCAGCCAGGTATCTGTACTGTATAGTCAGTATACACCAATCAAATAAGGATACTTCTGTAGTGGCATTAGGCAATCTCAAATATTGGTTAATCAAGATGTCTTTAGTCCAGAGGTCATCAACCTTTCTCAGTTGGTGGAACAGAGGGAAAGAGAGGGGCAGCATTTTGTGTGCGTGCATGCACGCACGAATGGGGCAGCGAGCATGCGTGTGATGCAAACGGTGGCACTAACGCCCACATGATACTAGCCCTGCCCCATTCTTGGGTGGTGCAGTGCCGTTTTTGCGCCCCAAGGTGTGGCGCCCCGTTTTCGCGCCCCATGGTGTGGCAGCATCCCATTTTCACACCCCGAGATGCAGCAGCGTCCCATTTTTGCACCCTGAGGTATGGCAGCATCCCATTTTTGTACCCCACAGCATGGCGTCCAATTTTCACGCCCTGTGGCGCTAGCACGAGTGGGGGTGCATGCACATGCGTGCACTGGCCAGCCTGTCTTGCGGCCCAGTGGCCAGCAGGTCATGGCCCGGTAGTGGGCCATGGCCCACAGGTTGGGGACCCCTGCTTTAGATAATTCCAATTTAACTCTTCCCCAGTTAAGTAAAGGCTACTAGCTCCTTGATTCCACATTGTTATTAACCACTGGCTTAGCCTCTCTCCAGGCTTCTGCCTCTTATTATTAGATATGTTAGCTAACTCCTACTGAATATAAACTCTGATAGCCCGTGTTGTTTGAGCAGCCTGTAGATTGCCAGGTGACTCCCCCGATTTATTAGTGACCAAAGGTTGTGCTTTATACACCCTTTCTTTGCCTGTTTATGGTGCTTTAATTTTGCAAACAGCACAGCCATGATTACAGCTTGTTCCTCTGCTGAACCCCCCCCCCTTTTGAATACATTGTAGTGGTGTTCTCAAGAGGGACTGCTAATCTTTATAAACAATAATTTCTTCAACTTCCTGCTGCACCTTTTTATGAGTAGCTTCAAACTGCTCCCAGATATCATGGAGTTCAGTGAGAAAGGTCCAGCTTAGTCCACCCACTGGCTTCTGCCCCAGTCACAGTAACGGGTCTGTGACAATTTGTCACAGCCAACTCGCATAGCCAATTCACCATGGGACAAAAGGAAGAACAAAATGAAATGTGAATGACAAAAATTAAAATATTTTTTAATTATTTAAAATAATTAAATTGAATTGTTAAGTTGTCCCGTGGCGAGTTGGCAGCGGCAAGTCGGTTGTGGTGAATTGGCAGCAGAGAATTGGCTGTGACGAGTTGTCCCATTCCGACAGTAACTGCACGCTTTGGGAACTGAATCTCCCAGCTGTGCCAGCCCTTGCTGGCATGACACAAGTGGGGTTATTTGAGCCACTGGCCCCAAACGCTTGTGCTGGGCCAACCAAGGATATAATTATGGCTACTAGTACCTTGCCTAGTAGATATTCTTTTCCAGAACCAAGGCATTGTCACTGGATTATACCTTCATCCCAATGTCAAGGCAGTGATCAGTTGCCTAGGCAATTGATTGTTTTGGATCCAAAGACAATGAACACTCCCTTAAATAAAAGGATTTTAAGTTTTATTTTTAGTTTAAGCAGACTTAAAAACATAACATAAAAAGCAAACATAACAAGCAAGGTAATGCCCAACTCTTTTACAAGCTTCCAGGAGCTCCTTAATAACAACAGCAAAGATACCCCATGGGTAGCCAGTATTGCTGTCACTTGGACCTTCTAAAAGGACGGCCTCCCGCACCCCGAAAGGGCCGCTTGGCCTGAAATTGCTGTCTGAGTCTGTCCCTGTTACCAGATCTGTTGAATTGATGGCCTGGTCTGGGAAGATAAGGGCAGGAGAAATGAGTGAATTCCGACCCTGTTTCGATTGAGCGAAAGGACTGCTTGTGGGCGTAGGGCGTAACTCTCCTATCTGCCCTTCTAATAAGATGAGACATGACCTTGCGTTTATCCTTATTTTCAATCAGATAAGGATTTAGTGCCTATCCAAATAACTGGCCTCCCCTGTAAGGGGCTGTGGCCAACCGCCATTTAGACCTAGCATCCGCTCGCCACTGTCTGAGCCACAAAAGTCTGTGATGCAGCCACTAATTTATTTAAGTCGTGGTGCATCCATACCTCTTCTGGCGGGACTCTAGCCTGCAACTGGCGAAGCCAGAGGAGTGAGATTCTGGCGAAAAAGGAAGTGGATGTAGCTGCCTTTACTGCCCATGCTGAGGCTTGATGGGTCCTGCGGAAATTGAGCTCCGTTTTCTTATCCTCTGAATTCAAGGCCTCCGCCATATCTCCAGACACCGTGAAGAAAGAAAACAATGGTGCTAAGGGCTCATCTACAGTGGGGACTGCTCGCACCTCTGACAGTGCTGGGGCCACATTAAACAACTTTTTATCAGTCGGGGGGCCAGGGATGGAAAGGTACCAGGCGTACCCCATTGTCTTTGGACTGTATTGAGGAAAAGGGGAGGACAGGGAATGTCTTGTTGGGTAAAGATTGGTTCTGAAAAGACCATACTGGTAGGACCCTGGCTGGTGGAAGGCTCAGCCTGAGGAGGGAACCAATTTTAGCGGCCGGGCCATTGTGGAATAAGGACTTAAAGAGGACCAGATTAAACAGGCCTACGAAGGCAGAGGATCAGGGGATAAGTCCTCATCTTCTGACATCCCCTGCTCCGTCTGTTCGTCATCCCCTGTGAACGACTTTCTGCTCCTGGAGGATGGGAGGGGGAAACCGACCCCTGGTATGCGTCTGCTTCCGCCTGGGAGAGATAAATGGATCCCTAATGCTATTGACTCAGGTGAGATTCTTGGTGTAGTGTCAAAGCTACGCCTTGGGCAATAGCCTGAGAAATCATAACCTGCAGTTGCTCTGATAACACTGTCTCCTGAGCGAGGGGCGAAGCCCTGCCACTATAGGGTGAATGTGGCCTCTGGGCCCAGAGGCCTAGCTGTATTCGGAGGAGCAGGATCTGAAGGCCAGCCCCTCACTGGAAAGGGGAACCATTTCCACCTGCTCTGTCATGGGAAAATGAACTGACCTGTTTCCCCTTCTGGAGACCAGGCACTTGGAGCAGCAGAGGTTGAAGGAGCGTGTGAGGGCCAAAAACGATGCTTCCATGGGAACAGAGTAACCTGACCAACTCTTGCTCGTTCTGTTGCTTTGCAGCTTTGAGAACTGTTTTTCCAATGCTGGTGCCTTCTGTTTGGCTTCTTTCAGAAGCTTTAGATGATCTTTTTGCCAGAGATAGCTCTGGCTCTGATTTTCCCCGCAGCTTCTTGTTTGGCCGATCTGGATTTCTTGTGCCTGGAAGATTGCTGGAGGCACCTTGAGACATTGAGCTGCAGTGTTGTCTGCCATTGCAAATAAGAGATATCACAGCAATGTAACAGAGAGTTGATCCCAGCAGCAAGGAGCCAAGTTGTGGCTAGCAGTGGTGGCGCAATAGCCCGGCACACTCACAATCCTGATAGTGCGGCGGACCAACTTAATGGAATAGCCAGTGCACTTATAAAGCTGTTAGTGGTTCAAGACCACTTAATGGTGTGGCCAGCACACCTTGTTAAATCCTCTTAGTGGCGGCAAGACCACTTAATGGTATTTCCAGCACACTTGTAATCCTTCTTAGTGGCGCAATGGTACGGCCAGCACACTTGTGATCCCGTTGTTGGTGGCAAGACCAACTTAATGGTACGGCCAGCACACCTATAAGCAGCCAAATCGTGGTGTTTAGGAGCGCTGAAATGGCGGCGTTGAAGCTGGGTTTTTTTTTTTAAAAAAAATTATTAGTTGCTGGGACCGACTGAAGACGTCCTTAAGGGCTGGGAGGCTGTTTTCTGTTGCCTGATTGCAATAGCCTTAAGTATGCAGCAAGCTGCTAAAGGGCCTTAAACTGGAGAAGCGTGCACTCGCACAATGCGCTCCTTATCCTGACCTTCTGTGTGATTTACAGGCGTTCAAAATGGCCACTAGAATGACCTCCTGGGCCGAATTAGCAGAAGCGGCAGCTGCTTCTATGCCGGGCTAAACGAAATTGCTAGCTGAAAATTTGCCGAAAATGACTCTGTTTGAGTCAAAATAGGCCCGCTGGAAGGGAGGGTCCTCTCCCCCAACCAGGAACGGCACGTGCGGCGCTCAAAAATGGCGACCGCTAGCCTTCTGTGGATTCTCCATTGTCATGATGAGAAAAGGCATTCAGTAAGACACACCCCTTTCCAGAACCAGGGCATTGTCACTGGATTATACCTTCATCCAATGTAGGGCAGTGATCACTTGCCTCAATTGATTGTTTTGGATCCAAAGACAATGAACACTCCCTTAAATAAAAGGATTTTTAAGCTTTATTTTTAGTTCAAGCAGACTTAAAAGCATAACATAAAAGCAAACATAACAAGCAGGTAATGCCCAACTCTTTTACAAGCTTCCAGCCCTTAATAACAACACAAGATACCCCATGGGTAGCCAGTATTCACAGTACCTAGTGCTATACTCCATGCAGAAGTCTCCCCCATAAAACGGTTTTTTTAATTAAAACCTGGCACCATGATTTCATGCCCTGCTATGTTCAGGAGATCGCCATGACTCTGGGGTGGGAATTGCTAGTCTTAAGATTTTTACAGAGGACAAGCTTTAGAGTTACGTGAAGGTTCCTCCCCCTTTATTCAACAGCAAGAGTGGAAAAACAAGCAGGTTAGCTCAGAATGAACTCTAAACCTCTAGACTTATTCTTAATACGAAGGAGAAATCAAAACATAACTTCTTAAAATAATGATTCTTCCACACTGCTATTACATTTAGCAACAGAAATTCTGGTCCCATTATGGTCGTTAAGTTGAGGATTACCTATACTCAACATCCAGTTCGATGATGGTGATGTGTGTGGAAATCCAAGCTATTGTTGACATTAAAAGTAACCAGCTGCAGACCTGTATTATCTCTTTTTGGTAAGTCAGTTTATCTGAGGTCTAGAAAGAGGTAGGATAATCTGAGGGCAATCAAACACAGCCAATCATTTTATGATATTGTCATGTAGATGATCCATGAATGGCAAGGAACAAGTATTGATTCAGAGTAAAACCTACTGCATAAAGCTTGGTCTGTATTACTCTGCATATGCTGTAATGGACTTGATGCAAGGAACTTTAAAATCAAACAGAAAACATTTATTTATAATGCATTTCCTGCTTAAAAATGATCCAACTACAGTAAAAAAAATAAGAAATTAAATAACAATTAAAATTACACAAAAGTAATAAAATAGTATATACCATGCAGTATTTACAGCATAGTAATACACCATACCACATTCTAATATATTGCCCAAACTCGATGATCATACTTGCATTCTCCAGACAGGATCTCTTGAGTGAGCTATGAACAGGATGCAAAGATCTGACAGATTGAACATGTTATCATTGGCACCAGAAAATTCTTGGACAAGGGGAAAAACTGTAGGCCACAACTATATGAAATTCACAGCTTATAAATGCCTATCCCTGAGAAAAATATGGAAATGAAAATAAGGAAAACATTTTTAAAAACCCATTGCTGAATATCTGTTTATCAAGAAAACAGATATTATCAAATATAACCTGAGGCCAAAATCCTGAAGTGACAGGTAAAATATTTGGTTGCTGATATATTCAAAGAGTTTAGGGCTGCATAAATGTGGGCATCTCTAGATTCTATTATAAACTACAGTAAATATAGTCCCAGACTGGAGGATAAAGCCACAGTGCCATTTTTTAATAGCAGTCTTTTCTGGCTACTAATTCATTTGGTGAAATGGAGATATAATAATAATGATGATGGATGATGATGATGATGAATGATGAATGATGATGATGATGATGAAGAGAAGGAGAAGAAGAAGAAGAAGAAGAAGAAGACAGAAGAAGAGGAAGAAGACGAAGAAGAAGAAGAATAAGAAGAAAAGAAGAAGAAGAAGAAGAAGAGAAGTAGTAGTAGTAGTAGTAGTAGTAGTAGTACCTTGGAGTCATCTAGCCAACCCCCTGCTCAGGCAGGAAACTCTATACCATTTCAAACAATGGCAGTCAATCTCTTCTTAAGACTTCCAGTGTTGGAGCATTCACAGCTTCTGGAGCAGATTGTTCTAACTGTCCGGAAGTTTTTTCCTTAGTTCTAGGTTGCTTCCTCCTTGATTATTTCATCTTTGCTTCTTGTCCTGCCTTCAGGTGCTTTGGGGATAGCTTGATTCCTCTTCTTTGTGGCAACCTCTGAGATATTGGAACACTGCTATCATGTCACCCCTCGTCCTTCTCTTCATTAGACTAGACCACGGTCGGCAACCTGCGGCTCCAGAGCTGCATGCGGCTCTTTGAGCCTTCTCCTGCGGCTCCCAGCATCCACCATTTGCAGACAGAGAGACAGAGATAGACACTTGCACTTCCCTCTCTCTCTCTCTTTCATGGGACTTGCCCCCTTGTGGGGCTCCTGATTGGCCCTGGCCCAGGCGCCCCGCCCCCTGGGAGAAGCGTGGCCAGGAAGTCCCTTTCCTCTGGCCCTGTCCCGAGGCGCACGTGGCTGGGCAGCCGCACGGGCAGTCCCGGGGATCCCCCCTGGGAGCCTCCCACACATCGACTGGTGCGGGTCCTTTAAGAACAATACGACCGGTTAAATGAATGGACCAATGACCCGATCGAAGGCAGGGCGTAGGGGCAGCCGGCTACATAAGAGAACTCCCGGATCCTTTGTTTTATACTCTGACGATGTTGGCAGTTTGGCCGACGAAAGCTAAGTAGTTTTGTAATTAAAACAGTTTCGTTTTTTATATTCTTATCCTGGTGTTCGAGTATATGTTCGAGACTATATATCAAAGACCTACTACAAACACCCGTGAAAACCTCAGAAAACTATATATATATATAATTTGTTTTCTGAGGTTTTCACGGGTGTCTGTATGTAGGTCTTTGGTAATTCGGGTTTTCTCCCGCGTAAAATTGGAAGTGTCTTGGCGACGTTCGACGAAGTCTCATTCGTCACCTTCAGCTGGTGTCTCTTCGGCCTCGTGCTTCTAGGAGCACGAGGAAAAAACCACTAGATCCAAATAAAAAGCCTCCCCCCATCGAAGAGATCCAGCAAAGAATCATTCCCAGAGAAAAGTCATCCAGATGCCCAAGCTCTATGGTCTCCCCAAGATACACAAAGATGGAACCCACTTAGACCCACAGTCAGCTCCATAGGCTCACCTCTACAAAACCTAGCCAAATTTCTCGCCAAACAACTACAGCCCTATGCAGAATCCATCACCTCACACGTAAAAAAACTCATTCCAATTCATAGAGATCATAAAGAAACAAACTTACAGCCCAGCGACCTACTCGTGAGCTTTGATGTCATTTCCCTCTTCACCCAAGTGCCAATCAAAGAAGCCTTGACGCTATCCAAAACAAATATAACCCCCCCAACACACCTAGATCTGACCAACCATTGCCTATCCAACACATACTTCATCTACAATGACAAAATACAAACAAATAGAAGGAGCACCCATGGGATCACCCCTCTCACCTGTCATTGCAAACCTCTACATGGAACTTTGAAAACCCAAGCTCTAGAAAAATCTGATCACAAACCCAAACTCTGGCTCAGATACGTAACGACACCTTCATATCTGGCCACATGGGAAAGAAAAACTAGAACAACTTCCTCCACACCTCAACCGCCTACCCCCAAAATACAGTTCACCATGGAACCAGAATCTAACAACCCACTTCCCTTCCTGGATGTCTTAGTCTACAAGAAATCCAATGGCTCCCTAGGACACAAGCATCTACCAGAAGAAAACACACACAAACCGTATCTGCAGCACTCTCACACACCACCACCCAGCAGCCAAGATTCAACTCCGTTGCCAAGACACTCATCTCGAGAAACAAAGGCTTAGCTGACGAACAACACCTAAAAACGAACTACACACTCTCACTAACGTACTAACATCCAACGGATTCCAAAGAAATAAGATTACCAACCTAATTCCAAAAGAAACCCCCACTAAAACCAAGACAGAGAACAAGAAAACGGCAAAGCCCTCCCTCCATACATAAAAGGCACCACAGACAATCAGTTAGATCCTCCACAAACACAACATCAAGACAGCATTCTGCACAAACCGAAAATATCCACCATCCTAAGAAAACCCCAAAGACAAAATTGAGTTAGAAAATCAAGGAGTATATGAATCCATGCACCGCCTGCCCCACCACATCATCGGACAAACCAACAGAAGAATAATGCACGCGTTGAAGAACACAAGAATCAGTCAGAAAAGAGAACAACACGTCTTCCCTGGTCCAACCCTTAAAGCCACAGGACATAAAATTGACTTAAAAATACCAGAACTATCGCCAAAACTGAACACTTTAAAAACAGAATAATCAGAGAAGCCATCGAGATAGAAAAACGCCCACACAGCATGAATAAACGAGATGATACCTTCCCCGCCTACCACCGTTGGAAACCCACCCTTTTGACAACGAGTCAACACAAAGAATGACACTAGACCCACATTCACGAAAACCACACAGGATGTCACCACCACACATCCACGCAAAAGCAAACCCAAACCCACACCGATGATGAGGCACGACCACAAACCAGAAAGCAGACCACAGCTGCATCATTAGCCATTTCAAACCCCTCCAATCCATACATGAAGCAAACTGACACCCACCTTGATGATATGGCATGACCACGAACGCGAAGTCAAACACAGCATGCGAGCTCTCCATCTCAAATCCCTGCAACTCAGACTAATCCGAGCACAACAAAGCCCCACCCAAACAGAACACACCCCAGCCAATCAGAGCACAGCCAACCCCCCACCAATCAGAGCACAGCCAAGCCCCAACATCAGAACACACCTCCACCCAATCAGAACACAGCCCAAGCTCCCACCCAATCAGTTCATACCCCCACTGGCAGTTAAAAGGAAGAAACAGCTGCGATCACAATTGCTCTAGAAGCACGAGGCCGAAGAGACACCAGCATAAGATGACGAATGAGACTTCGTCGAAACGTCGCCAAGACACTTCCAATTTTACTCGGGAGAAAACCCGAAATTACCAAAGACCTCACATATATATGTGTGTGTGTGTGTGTGTTTTTTCTGAGGTTTTCACGGGTGTTTGTATGTAGGTCTTTGGTAATTCGGGTTTTCTCCCGCGTAAAATTGGAAGTGTCTTGGCGACGTTTCGACAAAGTCGAATGAGACTTCGTCGAAACGTTGCCAAGACACTTCCAATTTTACGCGGGAGAAAACCCGAATTACCAAAGACCTACTGGGAGTGTATATATATAGTTATCAAAGATATATATATATATCTTTGATAACTACAAAAATACGAATCCCGGGCATATCTGTTCAATAACACAGTCCTCGATCTCCGGGAGAAATATAAACCAGCTGTTTATTGTTAAAAAGTTTAAAACAATAAAAACAACTATTTACAATATTAAAACAACTTAGCTTTCGCTGGTCCCCTGCCAGCGTCCTCAGAGTAAAGTTTTGGGGTGGAAATTACTTTTATAAACCTTGCTAGCCTAACTGCTTATATATATACTCCCAGTGTTTTCTTTTCTGTGGGAAACGGGTCCAAGTGGCTCTTTGAGTCTTTAAGGTTGCCTACCCCTGGACTAGACATTCCCAATTCCAGCAACCGTTCCTTGTATGTTTTAGTCTCCAGTCCCCTAATCATCTTTGTTGCTCTTCTCTGTACTCTTTCTAGAGTCTCAACATCTTTTTTACATCGTGGTGACCAAAACTGGATGCAGTATTCCAAGTGTGGCCTTACCAAGGCATTGTAAAGTGGTATTAACACTTCACATGATCTTGAATCTATCCCTCTATTAATGCAGCCTAGCACTGTTTTGGCTTTTTTGGCAGCTGCAGCACACTGCTGGCTCATATTTAAGTGATTGTCCACTAGGACTCCAAGATCCCTCCTACAGTTACTACTATTGAGCAAGGTACCTCCTAAACTATACCTGTGCATTTGGTTTTTCTTGCCTAAATGTAGAACCTTACTTTTTTCACCATTGAATTTCATTTTGTTAGATAGTGCCCAATGTTAAGTCTGTCAAGATCCTTCTGTATCTTAAGCCTGTCTTCTGGAGTGTTGGCTATTCCTGCCAGCTTGGTGTCGTCTGCAACTTTGATGAGTTCCCCATCTATCCCCTCATCCAAATCATTGATGAAGATGTTGAAGAGCACTGGGCCCAGAACAGAGCCCTGGGGCACCCCACTACTCACTTCCCTCCATATAGATGCAGTTCCATTGAGGACCACACGCTGAGTACGGCTGGTCAGCCAACTATGAATCCATCTGGTGGTGATGCTGTCTAACCCACATTTTTTTATCTTATCAAGTAGTAGGTTGTGATCTATTTTATCAAATGCCTTACTGAAGTCCAAATAAATTATATCCACAGCATTCCTCTGGTCCACTAATTTTGTCACCTGGTCAAAGAATGCAATAAGATTTGTCTGGCATGATCTGTTTTTGACAAACCCATGTTGGCTTTTGGTAATGACTTTATTTGCCTCTAGGTGTTCGCTGATTCGTTGTTTGATTATCTTTTCCAGAATCTTCCCAGGTATTGAGGTCAGGCTGATAGATGTGTAAATTCCTGGATCCATTTTTTTTCCCTTTTTTGAAGATGGGAACCACATCAGCTCTTTTCCAGTCCTCCGGCAGTTCCCCAGTGCTCCAGGATCTTTGGAAGATATAGTTCAGTGGTTCTGAGATCACATCTGCCAGTTCCTTCAGAACCTTGGGGTGTAATCCATCTGGTCCTGGTGATTTGAACTCGTCTAGGCTGGACAGGTGGTCACTTACCATTTTCTTGCCTATCTTAATATGTTTCTAATCTGTTTTTTACGATACTGTTTTTAATAGGTTGGGCTGTTTTTCCCCTTTTTGTAAAGACGGATGCAAAAAACGAGTTAAATAGTTCTGCTTTCTCCCTGTTGCTTGTCACCTTCTTGCCACTTTCTCCCACTAATGGGCCAATCATTTCCTTGACTTTTTTCTTGTTTTTTACATGTTGAAAGAAGCTTTTTTTGTTATTTTTGACTTGTTGCAATATTTGGTTCATTTTGAACCTTAGCTTTCCTCACTTCATCTTTGCAGGCTTGGGCTATTTGCTGATATTCTGCTTAGTTATGTGCCCCTCTTTCCACTTTTTGTCAAAGGACAAGTATAACAAAGAACTAAGTGAAAGTTCTACAGATAAACATTGAAAAGATAGTCCGCAAATTGATTATAGATAAATGGCAGCTCTATAATCTGTAACACAGTACTATGTAAAGCAAGGGTGTAAATTCCACTAAAATTAATAGGATTGCGCTTTTCCCGATGCGTATGGAAACTAGTGACACTAGACTTAGTTCATTTGATTATATACTGTGTTTCCCCAAAAAATAAGACCCAATCAGAAAATAAGCCCTAGCATGATTTTTCAGGACATTCGTAATATAAGCCCCACCCCCCAAAATAAGCCCGTTAAGATCATCAGCCAGATGAATGCATTTAGTTCCGTATTTCCCCGAAAATAAGACCTAACCGAAAAATAAGCCCTAATGTGTCTTTTGGAGCAAAAATTAATATAAGACCCGGTCTTATTTTCTGGGAAACATGGATACATTGAAAAGCCTGTAAAACATCCTGCAGCACAAGCTCTAACCCAGCGGCCCCCAACCTTTGGGCACCCGGGATCGGTTCCGCGGAGAGAGGTTTTTCCATGGACCGGAGGGGGCGTGTGGTTTCACATGTTGCCTGCATCCTGCAGATGCAGCTTCGCTTGTTTGCGCGGCCCGGTTTCTAGCATGCCGCAGCCCGGTGCCAGTCCACAGACAGATGGTTTGTAAACATGATTCATGGCTTAGAATGATTCATAATTCAAGATAATAATGGGTTATTCAGCAAACCATGTTCAACAAACCATGATTTAGTGTGATATGCAAATCTACCTGAAAGGATGTTTAAAATAAATAGAGACTTCCATTTGTTGCCTTGAGGAAAGATAAATAAAATTATTTTTTGTTAATATTATTAGATAATCCCTAACCTGCCTAGAATTCAAATGTTGACCTGCAAGAACTGAGCTGCTCTGTCTAGAAAATGAGGCTTGAAAAGAACATAAGTACAAAGTCCCAATCTAATTTAGAAAGTGTCCTCTGCCTGAGCAGCAGTCCAGCCCAAGCCCTGTTTAAATATAATAAAGGACAACAAGAACAGGCAGAGGCATTCAACAGTTAAGCACCATGACAAGTGACTGAGCCCAGGACACCCAGACAAACTTCATCAGCATAACTTTATATGTAATTAATATGATAGATTTTTTTCTAATTTTTTAGCTACAGAAATCATTTGCCAGAAACAAATATATACAATTTGTTTGCTGTTCTTTCTCTTTTGATAATGTGTTTCTGCTTTCTTTGACTTAAAATCATACAGAAATTTGTTTAGCTTATATGTAAGTTACAGCAGTTAAAGTCAGATAGCCAACCAACCTGGTTTGTGGAAACTTCTAGGTTCGTCTTGTCACCTGATTGTATTGTTGGTTTGTTGAAAGAGGCCCCTAGAGGTCACTGCACAGGCTTATTTTATAAATCCTAATACAGTAAAGTAAATCATGGAACAGTAGGATTCAAGAAAACATTCACAATATGAACTAGTATACACACTCTTAATAGTCTGCAAGCTTCAAACTGTACAGGTAATCAACAGAAAAGTTGCAATATAATAAAGAACATTCATTGACATTCTTTTTCCCCCCTGATGATGAAGAACAAAGACATTTTAACCTGGCTAGATTAGCAAGTAGATGAATTAGGTCTTCCCACAATGCCAATCATTTCATTAATAAATTGGTTCTGATGCTGAGACTAAAGAGAAAATTAGTATAAAATTATCCTTTGCTGTGAAGGCTGCTTTTTTGTCCTAATGAGAAACAAATTAGCACAAAGATAGTGTGGTGCTGTGGTAGTTTAGTAGATATAAAACGGAAAACACCAAGAGGTATGATGAGGCAGTTATTTCTTCCACCAAAACCCAGTTATCCTCAAGCTTCAACTCAGAACTGTATTCCAACAATTCCTGTTGTGTTGTAGTAGAGCCAGAAATGAATTGGCTGTGTTGCTCACGAAGATGATGGTATGTGATTAAACAAATGCACTACCAATCCAGAATTGTTGCAGGTGCCCTGTGGAGGTGACCTCTGTTTCCAAGTATTTTTGGGAAGAGAGCAAATAGCATATCAGAAGGGCTGGAGGTGTCGTAGTGCCCTATGTGTTGCTGAGCAACGGGGAAGAGGAGGTTCAAGAATCATTAAATTAATAAAACTCTTATCTAGAAGAAGGCCAAATACATGAAATCACAGACAGGTTTCTGACCATATTAAGATGCAAAAATTCCAAGAAAGACAATTCAAAAAAATCCCTTCATTACAGTTCTGAACAGTCTAAAATTATTTCCGTCTAGTAACAGTGTCCAGTTATAGAGATTGTCTTAATGTTTATTCATTCAGTAGTTTATCACAGTGATTAATGTAAGAAAGGACATAAAATATATCATAAAATACAATAAACACCTACTGTACAAATCATCACGATCATATTTTGATGGCTAAAAGGAACATAGCGTTGTATGCCTTCTGATCACACAAGATCTTGAGGGGAGCGGGGTAGAGATTGAGTAGCAAATCCTCTCCTTTTACTGGAAGTTATAGTTTTTCACTTACACATGTGGGAAGTTAGCCCCCCAGAGAAGGAAATATTAAAAGTGCAGAAAAAATATATTTCCTCAGGATCTTGAAGAGGCAGGAAAGCATGCCGTTTTCTTAATAGCCCCAAGTCTACCTCCCCCAAGCAGAAACCAACTCTATAGAAATGCAGATGCAGACCATTCAGGAAAGTTGGAGCTAGAAGATTAAGAAGACAAAGACCTAAAATCTGCATACCTCACCCAAACTCTAAGAGTCATTAGCCCAGCCCCAGGGAAGCAGGATATGACCTTTGGGACATAATAGGATTAAACCACAGATACCAAAGGCCCAGAAAAGCACACTCAGACTCAGGTCAAAGTTCATGCCACAGGAACAGGAAACAACTCAAAACAAAAGGCTTCAGAGGATATAAAGAACCCACTCCCTACATGTGTTCTCTCTCTTTTCTGCCAGCCATCTTCCTCTCTGGTTCTCTCCAATAAACAACCTTCTTCCCAAAGCAGTTGCCATGTTTATTCCCAGCTTGGATGAACCATGATGAAGACTTTTCTTCCAACATACATATTGCCTCCCAATTTAGTAATCATTAAATGCTAGTCAAATAGAGACTTCTGCATAAAAGACTTAAGGCCAGACTGCACATATTTTTCAAGACTGGAATTAAAAAAAATATTTTACACTACTTAAGAGTGTAACTAAAAAGCAATCTTACATTTTTAGTTTTGAAATTCATCAGAGGCAGACCTTAATATTTGAAAATGCAAATCCCACTTTGGTTGGATTTGATAAGATCCAGAATGCTCACTGTGATTTTGCAAGGCTCTAATCATGCATTCGATTGCTTTGAAGTAGAAGAGGCCCAACTTGGTTTTTATTTTGGAGCAAAAATCGGCGTAGAGAAAAAGGGTTGTCATGCAAATATTGGCAAGGGCCTTTAGAACTTAGATATCCGGTTTTATGCATGCGTGCTGGCAGAATATTTCAAGAATTACTATCCTGCGAGTTGGTAGGAGGGGCCTTCAAGCAGGTGGAGAGGTGGACGCGGCTCGCGAGCTTAACAGAAGGACTCAGGTTTGAGAAGAAACGGGTGAATCCTTTAAAATCCAAGTAGGATCCGGCAAAATCCAGCTTTTACCCACACCCGTTAATTGACCCCCACACAGAATTTAGCGCAGCTGCCCTGAGCCTATATTAGGCGGCCACTGAAGAGGAAAAGGCGGCGGCAGCAGGAGGAGGCGGGGAAGAAACAGCGAGCGACAGACAGACAGACAGGACAGACAGAGCCAAGCAGCCTTCTACACCCAGTATGTAAACAATATATGGAAGTTATCAAGTAATGTTAAGCTAGTAAGCGGCAACAATCACTCGGGGTGCAAAGGAGGCCCCTGGCCTGAAGCACCCCCCCCCCCAAGTAACCCTTCCTTTTCCCTGCCCACAGAAGGGCCGACTGCCCGGTTTCCTAGCGGGCGAGGGGAGCAGAATCGGATACAGTCACACGCCGAGGAAGGAGGAGGCTGAAGGCAGCCGCCAGTACAGAAGAGGATGGATTTCCAGCAGCTGGCTGACGTTGCGGATAAATGGTGCTCCAACACCCCCTTCGAGCTTATTGCCACGGAGGAGACCGAGAGGAGGATGGATTTCTACGCAGACCCAGGCGTTTCTTTTTATGTTTTGTGTCCGGAGAACGGATGCGAAGACAATTTTGTAAGTAGAGGAAGAGGAGGTGGGTGAACGAGCGAGCGGGAACCAGCGTTTTTTTTGGCCGGGGCAAAAGACTGGAGCGGGGAGGCTGGAGCGGTTTTTAATTTCTTCCAAGTCCCATTCCTCTTTTCCCCGCTTGTTTGCGGAGATGGCGGAGGAGAGACGTTTTTCCTTTCTTCCCCCACACCCATACCGGGTGGGAGGGAAGATGGAAGAACCTTCCATGGGTTAGAAGAGGGACCGCTGTCCTGTTTACTCTGGATCGTTTTCGGGGTGTCTAGGAAGGCATTATTCCACACTCTCCCTCCTCCCCCCCGCCCCCCAGAACACAGTGGAAATGTCACCTGCCTTTTTTTATTCATGTTGGCCCTAGAAGGTTAAATGGTGAAATATGTCTGTGTTTTGGTATAGTATACATCATGGCCTATTGTGTCAGCTTAACAATAACCGTTTACTGTGATTTCTCCCACTCCCTCATCCATTCAGCATGTGAAAGACAACATTGCTTGTTTGCTAAGGACTGTTGCTTCTCTCAGAAGATATCCTAAATTCTGGTTAGCATTTTGTCTCCCCTCAGGGCTGTTTTTGGTACTCTGGAACTTTCAGAGTACCTGAAGAGGGTCTCTGGGGTTATGTAGAGTGCATTGTTTTCACCAGTATGTAACTTGAGCTTTGGAAGTAGAGACATATCTGGGTTACCTTGAGAAAAGGAATTTCAGATATTGACTGAGTTCACCATAGTTTAGCTAAGGAAACCATACTTTATTCTGTTTTTCTAAACCTTGGCCACTTGAAAATATGTGGACTTCTATTCCCAGAGTTCCTCAGCATGACTGAATGAGGAATTCTGGGAATTGAAGTCCACATATTGTCAAGTTGTCAAGATTAAGAAACACTGGTTTACTCTGTTAACCAAGTACTTTATTACTCTGTTCCATAACACTTTCAACCATGTGGCCTTGGTTTGTACAACAGTCTGGGTCAAACTATGTGGTTAGCTGTTACTGATTTAGTATGTTATGGAAGCATCAATAGGCAGTATGATTAGTTATCAAGAATATTGAATATTATCTGAAGAGCTAAGAGTTCCCAAGTGTTACTCAATGCATGATTTTCTCCATTTGCAGTTATCTATAGCACAAGCATGGCCTAGCAACCTCCTTTTTCTATTTTCATCTGATGCCTGGCACATAACAGTGGTAGCTTTAAGCTATTCTTGAGTATCAAAATAAGAGTTTTCTCCCCAAACAGGTTTTGCCATGGATACAATCTGACTCATTTTACTAACAATTGGTCAATGACTTCTACAGAGTGTGATCAGCCTGGCACTTATTGACCACTTTAGATTAGCATGAATTTACCTCCTCCACTTCAAATCCTGGGTACTGTTTTCAAGCCTCTGCTTTAATAGGGAGCAAGTCTGGGCCTTTTAAATTCAGCTCACCCCTGTTTGATCACTAAGTCTCAAACTGATCCTTGGGGCAGAGAACTGGATCAGCCTGAAAAGCAGCTGATCGGTGATTGTAATGGGATCGTACAGTAGACCAAAGAAAGAGAAAAGTCACATTTCCTATGCTCTACAGGGCACAATTCTTGCCATGTCTGTTTTCACACTGCTTTTGAATGGAGATTAATGGTGGTTAGGTCACTTTGAATGTAGCTGCCTATAATATTTGAGCAAGGCCAGAGACGTTTTGCCAGAAAGCTAAACCCCCGCAGTCTAGTCATCTAGTAAAACTTACCTCGTTTTCCAGCTCCAGACCACATTAAGATGAGGATGGTAAATATCCCCCACAGACATACATCAATTGGTGACTTGGTGACTTTTGGAGGAGAGGGAGGGAAACAATGTATATTCCCTCTTCCCCCCCCCAAGAATTTTTCTGAAGGAACCTGTGTGGGAGAATGCTTTTGATTTGCTGCCTTTAGTTTTCTAAACAAGCAAATGGTTTTAGGATGGGACATACCTTCCTCAACCATGTCTGCTTACCTGAAGAGCATGACACAGGCAGAAGATAGCTACTTTCTGCCAACAGCATGTCTTAATTTGCCAAAGTAGCAAGTGTCTCACCCTTTCTCTTATAATAATAGAGATAAAAAGCAAACCTAGTTGGGTTAACTATAGCAGAAAAAGGCAAGTTGTTATATTTTGCTCCATAGCTGCTAATCTACTCATTAACCCAAATTCTCCAGTCAAACTAGAAAGTTAAAATATAAAACCCATATTAAGCTAACTCAGGATCACAAAATAGTTGCAAGCTTAGATTCCCCAGAACTCTTCTTTAGGGAGGGGTAAAAAGGAAAGGGTTGCTGTTCTAGTCATTAGTCTGCCTTTAATTTCAGCTGCATGTTCCACTTCAGAGGCTAAGTATAAATTTTATAATAAAAACCATTAAGGGCCGAATTGGAAAACAGACTTTAAAAGTTCCAAAGGTGCTTTTTCAAAGCTTCTTGGATGAGAAGCGAAACGTTTTCACGGAAAAAACAAAGTCCACTGGCCTTTTTGAAAAAGCACCTTTGGGATAACCATGACCTGGAGTCTGGACGATTGAGAATCTCTATAGACTTTGAAAACTGGACACCTAGAGATTGCTGCAAAAATAAATGCAATAGGAATCCACTGTATGTCTTGTTTATATTTTAAGTTTTTCCTGCTACCTTGAGTGACAGTGGAGTGGCCAGTTTTGAAGGGTGTGTTACAATACCTAGAGGGTTGCAAGTTCTTGGTATAAATCAATGTATGTCTTCAGATTTAGATGCAATCTAACAAATTCACTATGTTGACAATGTGGTTGTTTTTAGAAAAGTCACTATCTTTTTGTCCAATGTACCTTACATGATTGTTGTGAGGATGTGACTTATGGGCGAAATCTGGCCTGTCCACTTATTGGATATAATTGCCAGAAAGTCTCCAAAGGTTGTTCAGAAATTTTAGTCCTTAATGTAAAAAAAGATGAAGATTATTACATGATCCGAGCTATTGCCTTTTAAAAATGTTTCTAATTTTAACTGTAGTTAAATCAAATTTAAATTTTGTTGCATACCGTTGCTTGCTTTTTGAAGTGCAACTATTGACATGGGAATAAAAAGGCCAAGTCTGGTCCTAAGATTAAAGGAAATTGTGTACCAAATTCTATTGAAACAAATGCAGATTAATAAAAAAAAGTGTAAAAAGGAAAACCTAATAGTTAAATAGTCATTATGTAACAGGTGGTGGAAAAATAATTAAAGAATTTGACTGGCTCTGACTTGTTGACCTTTAGTGTAATTTGTGGCCTTGCAAATTAATTTAACATAGTGTTAGAATTCTTAAATCCTAAAAAGAGATTTATCTGTGGAATTGGGTATTACTGTGAAAAAAAAATACTATGACAAAATTCTCAATGATATTGGTAATGGAGCAGGGCTTATATAGAATTTGATATAATAATAGTGTCATCATAGCATGATTTTATCTAGTGAGTGCTTCTTCGTGAGCTTCTGTTTGGAAATATGCAACTGGTTAACTGAAATCACTCTAGTTGAATTCTACAAGAGCCTAGGGTGTTATGCTTCTCTGGGGTAGCCTGATTCTTAAATAAAAACATCAGAATCTGGGAGAAGCAGTGAGTCAGTGGGATTAGGAGGGGTACTGCTTTTTAGAGGCCTCAGTGGATTCACAATGGTGTATGGATTTTTTTTTCTTTTGGGAAGGTTTGGGTGAGTACAGTAGTACCTTTTTCAATGGAGTTTGGCATGAAACTGCTCTGTTTAGTTAAGTGTACAGTTTTGTTTTTAACTGAAGGAAAAAAAATAACCTTGTTTACTCTTTTTTAGCTGCTATGGTGAAGTAAAAACTACCCCTCCCTTTTTTTCTCTCTTTGTTAGCTAGCAGCCTTATGTATTTAACAGTGTGAGTACTGTTACTTCAATAAAAGCACTACTTTTCTCTCTTAATATAAAAGCAGCACCTAACTGTTTTTGGCTGTTCTTGAAAATTCATGTAGGGTTGACCTTAACTGCTATTCAGATAGACCTTGAGGAAATCTCAGGGCTGTAGAATTAGATAGGAAAGCCGGAAAACACTCTGGGCAAGAGGACAATGACCATTTTACCTTCATTTAAAGAGAATGATTTAAATACTTTTTGTTTCAGTGCTGAATACATTGAATTTTTTTCTCCAAGGCTTTACTAACTTTCAACTAATTCTGTGACTAGTTCTACACATATTAACCTAGTGCTATTTCAAGAATATGCCATTAAATTTTCCATTCTTGCAGCATCTGTGAATGTGTTTAACCCTTGTACATTTATCACTTATCTTCCCATCTCATTCACTGTTAGCTTGCAGGTTTTCATCCATGTCTTCATAATCCATGATGCTTTCCTTTCTTTTTTCTGTTGTCAGAACTTGAGTGCTAAGGTCCTAGTTTATTAAGGAACAAGTCTTGAACTGCAGCTTAATTTCAGGATGAGATTCTGGCTATTAATCACTACAAAGCACAGCTTTTGATTTAGAAAAAGTATGGAACTTGTCCTATATCAAACTAAGATTTCCACTCACACCACCCTACAGTAGGGGCGAAGAAAGGAATTCATGGCTTTAGTTTCAGTTTAGTTTATGAACCTTTAAATAAATGTCCTAATATACAATTTAGATGGGGTGGTGGTAGTATAATTTATGCCCTTGTTTATATCTGGGAATCCAGAAGATTTATTCTAACCCTTTAAAATATCCAGTTCTGCATGTTGCTGTTTTTTTCCCTCTGTAATGAATCTGTAGATTAATTACTAATAGATTAATTACTAGTTTTCCTTTTCAGCTTTCTACACAACTATAATGGAATCTTTTCCAATGTGAATTTTTATTCATTCATCTGTCAATGGGCTTTACAAAGCATAAAAAGACAATCCCTGTCTGAGAATCTTACAATCTAAAATTCAATAGATTGGGGGAAATAAACTGAGAAAGGAAAGGGCAATGAAAGAAGATTAAAGAACAACAACAAAAAGCAACTGTCTTTATTTTACTTGCACATACTTAGTTCTACTGTTTTTCTTGGTGTAGATGAGCCATCAGTGATTGTTTTATTGAACAGATGTTATTCTATTCACTCCTAATGTCTCTAGACACCTTATAAACATAATAGCAATAGCACTTAGACTTATATACTGCTTCACAGTGCTTTACAGCCCTCTCTAAGAGGTTTACAGAGTCAGCATATTGCCCCCAACAATCAGGGTCCTCATTTTACCGAGCTCGAGCTCGGAAGGATGGAAGGATGAGTCAACCTTGAGCCGGTGAGACTCAAACTGCCAAACTGCTGGCAGTCAGCAGAAGTAGCCTGCAATACTGCATTCTAACCACTGCACCACCAGTGAACTCAATAAAATTTTAATCTACCAATATGCAAAGAATATGAATTCTAGAAAGTCTGCTTAAAATATTTAAGCTCCATTCTGAACTGGATGGCAAATGCATAATATTGTATAGGTCCTATCCAGTGCTTGTTTTGTTAAAAAAAAAAAAAAAAGTGCCGGAACTCACACATGTCATACAACCCACCTTGCCTACCCTACAAGGTTCCATCCAAAAAAGGTGCCGGAACTCTGTTCTGGGCGTTCTATGACAAAAAAAGCCCTGGTCCTATCACAGGAAATAATGATAGTAGGATGTAATAGAATAATCCAACCTTGTAATTTTTATCGTTCCTTCTGCTCCTCTATTTTTATACAAACCATTATCAGTTGGAATATAATATTTATTGCACACACACTTTTTGCCAAGCTAGACTACTGAACAATGCAACCAGAATGTTCCATTTGCTGTCGTCTGGAAGGTCTCTTGAGTGTTGAAGCTGCTCCCACAGAGAAGTCTTGTTTTTTTGAAGTGATGCCAGGTGTTGAGAAAGCTTGGCCTCCCTCATGATGCATGCTAATAAGTCCTCCCTTGATGTTCCAGACATTAAGTGATATAGTGTCTGAACTTTTATTAGATTGATCAGCCCATAGAGAATGCGGACACACTGAGAGGCACTGTTGGCACTTGCTCTCTAACTCTAGGATTCAGTGGTTCATAGTCTGCCAAAGCTTGGCTTGATCATCTTCGGTTAGATTTATTTCTTTGGATGATCATTTAGACAACAGTGATAAGATTACTCACACTAGATTAGAGCATCTTAAAATCTGAGCTGTTATTTCATGTATGGATAGAATGGATTGATACAAGATCTGAAAAAACATTGTTAAACTGTATTTCTTAGTGTTTGGAAACCATAATGTGCAAAAATTCCTAGCCAGCATATCCAATCATCCAACATATTTGAAGGTGCTAGCTTAGGAAGGTATGATCTTATTGAAATACTTAATCTACAGGTTGACTAAAGAGGTTCATTTTTTTTAACTTGGGCTGAGTCTTTGAAAATGTGTGCCTTTAAGATCTGCCTCCATTGGAGCCCATCAAATTTATTGACATGCATGGCATTTTAGATTTTTTTAAAAAAATGATTTGCAATTGCAAGTTCAAACTAAGATCATGGAGCTTTCCTAAAAAAATAAAAAATATGGCAATTGTAGCCCAATGTTTGAAGCATGAGTAATTGCTAGAAAATTGATTAAAGTGAATGACAATTAGAGTGTTATGATGAGTTGAATAGTCAATCGTCTTCTGATAAATTGGTGCTTTGTAACTAATAATGGCCCACAATCAGTTTTGTTATGAATAGACAAAATCTCTTAGCACCTCACTGGCTTAGGAGGGTTTTTTTCCCCCTGCACCACACTAGTTCTACCTGCAAGTGTAATTTAATTAAGTATTCCAGTTAATTGCATTACTCATTACTTAAAGTTGATTTGCACTTTTTGCTTAATGGGGACTAAATGGAAAGGCCAAGAGAAATATCAAACTCTTGCAACTTGTTCACTCAGGACAGGCATTCAACTGCTAGGAACAGAAGGAGCATCAGCAGGTTCAAGAGGCTCTGGGGTTTGGCTGAGAGTCCTTGACAGTGCCAATTTGTGCATTGAACCTGATCGTTTCCTGTCAATCTGCTATGTTATGGGCAAGGAAGGAGTTTGCATGTTGCATAGGTGAAAGGTATACATTCTCTTGTCACATAATAGTCTACGTATGCAGAAATATCTTTTTCGCATTTCCTATGTGTATATAGCAGCTGTTATTCATGGAAAAGGTAGGACTTAAATGTAACTATAATATAGCAATAGTAAACTAGAGAAGGTTGGATTTGGGGATGGGGGAATTCATAGTGCCAGGGTTTTAACTTCTTTCTTCTTGATACTCTCCGTAGATCATATTAGAACCCATGGCCTTACAGGTATTGCTGAACAACAGCTTCCAGCATCCTTTACCATTGGCCATGCTGACTAGAGTTGTTGGGACCTGTTGTTCAGCAACATCTGGAGCATCAGAATATCATCTTCCTCTTTCAGAGTTTCAAATAACATTTTATGTTGTCATTTTTCATTTCTGGTTCATCACTCTTGCTTTGTCTTTCAGCATGTCTGGAGTGAAAGTGAGGACTGCTTACCTTTTCTGCAGTTGGCTCAGGACTACATTTCCTCTTGTGGTAAAAAGACACTACATGAAATTCTGGAAAAAGTCTTCAAATCATTTAGACCTGTAAGTGCACATTTTCTTTTCCAGTGGTTTAGATCCAGTACACTAGGTGAACATGATATATTTCTTCTACTTCTCATAAGCTGTCTGGCAAAACACACACAAATAAATGTTTATTTTGAACAGCCTCACTTTATTTTCTCCATCTCTGGTCTTCCATTTTGCAGACTCCCTGCTGGGGCAGAGACGGACCACACTGACTCCCCAGCCAAGTGGGAAATTGTGAAGTTTGATCTTTAAATGTTGGGTCTGAAGAACTATAGAGAGGATGTCTATATTGATTTCTGTAGTGAAACTATTTTCTACTACTTTTTTAATGGAATTTCATAACGTAGGTGTATTAACTTTCACCAGAAGAAATAGATGAACAAGCACTCTTTTTCCTCATAAACTGAGAAAAATGTACATGCGGAATCATTTAAAAAAGTTTACTTCATTTTTTTTTATCCTTCCATACTTCTAAAAACAGTCAAAGTAGATTAACAAAATAATTTGCTAGCTCTTTGTGGTTTATTTATTCCAAAATAATAAAATCTTCCAGGTACAAATAGCATGGAAGGTAAGTAGTCTTATAATTCCTCAAATGATCCTACCTATGTTAGTAGATTGGTGTGAGACAAACAAATGCAGGAAAATAAACTTTGGCCCAGAATGTGTAACTTTTAGATATGATTTTATGATTCAAAATCATGTAAATTATTGAAAATAGTACTTAAGCAAGACTTCAAAGACTTGTCAATATAAACATAACTATAAGCACATTTACTTGAAAGTGTGTTTTTTATGTAAGTAAAAACAGCAGCTTCATTTAAAAAGAACAAGAAACATTGGGCTGCCTAATCTGCTGTCATTCATATAAAAGAAGCCAAGACTGAGAAATAAACAACACTAATTTTTATTATTCATTTTTCAATCATAACTTCTTTTTTTATATGAATGAATTCAACACACACATTTTGTGTATAATTGGCCCAATGTAGTCATGCATTTTTGCAATTAAGTTTTGAATTGCAAATTACTTCACAAATATAAGTTAGATGTTGATTTCAGAATATTTACATATTCTAATTTTCATGGAAAACTTAAAAATTCAAGTAGAATATATTTGTACCTATCAGCAGAACAATGGATTAACTTTTTGTTCCCCAGCTCAAAATATATGTAGCTGCCTTATACAGATTTAGAGTATTAGACTAATATAGTTTTAATTTGATAATTTCAATGGTTTTTCAGGGATGTTTATTTTCAGGGATGTTTCCATATGGAGGTTTTCTGATGCTGTCATTGAAAAGACATTTGTGCATATATTCGGTCTCTTTCTTCAGTTGAATTTTAATTTAAAATATAGAATCAAAAAAGTTACAGTGCTGGGCTTTCTATTTTTTTTTATAACTGTACTATTAAACATATATTCCATCTTTTTTCTTATATTGCAAACAAACTTCAGTGCTTATAATTTGAATAATTTGAAGGCCAATTATACATCTTTCATCTGGAAATGCTCGTATTTCTCTTGATATCTGAAGCCCCTTCAGATTTACCAATAATTCAGCAGCAATAGATTTCTAATTCTGTTGCACTTTTTCATATGGAGATTTTTAAAATATCCTTGAATGTACAAATTAAGAACAGAAACAAGTGTGTTTGCAGACTTAAGTATTTTACTTAGAATGTCTATTCAGAGAACTAGCTGCAGCTTCTGAATAATGAATATTTTAAAATTCTTCGTAACGGGTGAAATTCCTTGAATGAGATGAAGCACACTGATAAAATTATGCTGTGACTAGTCACTTATCAAATTATATGTTTTCTTGCAAACATCCCTCAGTCATGCCATCTTTGCCTTCTTTCTCGGCTAACTTTTTCTGAAACGGATAGTTACAGAATTAGATTTTAGAAGCCTTGATTGACTAATAGATGTTGAAATTTTGCAAGCAAGTTCATGGGTTCTTTCTGATGTTTTTCCGCCACTTGTGACTTAGCCAGTCTTTCATCTTTCTATTCAAAAGAGTTCCAAAACTGGTCAAAATAGTTTTCATTTTCATTATATTGAAAGCTTGATTCAGAGAGAGAAAGGCTATTTGTCTGGAAGTGCCTTCAAATAGAATCTAGTCTACTTTTGCTTCCTATAAATGAAAAGTATTAAATCAGTGTCTGCAAGCCACTTACTTGACACTTCTTTTCATTTTAAATTGAAGTATTATCATTCCACAAATATTTTTTCAGGTTTGTTCTTGAGTATAAATTATACTTCTCATGTCATTATTTCATATTACTCTTACAGTTTATTTCTTCCTTCTTTACAAATAGCTATTGGGGCTTCCAGATGTAGATGATGCCTTTGAAGAATATCATGCAGATGTGGAAGAAGACGAGGCCGAAGCTGATCCCCAGCAGATGGGTGTCAGTCAGCAGTAATATTCAGAGGAATTAAAATATATATTATCTTACCAGGTGGGGTCTTATGCTTCTGCATTAGCATTTTTGAATTAGCACATCCTACTGGAAAACCTGACACCCAAACCCAAAGTTTAAAAATAAAACAGCAATATTATTTTTGAAAGTCTGTGATGAGCTTTGCTAAGATGTGGTGTGAATTAACTCCTGCTTCAGTTAATATTTTATGATGTTGTCTTGGTAGCATTCTGCCATTGTTAACTTAGATTTTTTTTTCTCTCACGGACTTGTCTTTTTTTGTTGTTGATATTATTATCATTTTTGTTTGTATAGAAGGATTAACATTTCACTGATCTTAATGTGATTTGAATGTTGAACAGGTTAGTGTGTTAAATACGTGCAGGCCCTTACCAAGGACCATCCATGCAGAGAATAAATGCAATCAGCACTTTTGGTTCCCTCTCTCTCTCTCTCTCTCTGTTTCTTTCTTACTTTTGTTTTTAAAGAAATATTACAGATTAAGGATCATGTTTCAAATTGATAGCATGCCATCGAACAATGCATTCCCAAGTCTCCCTAACTTTTGTGGAAATATTTAAACAGGCATTTATTATTTTTATTAAAATCTGTAACAGAGGCACTATCTCCAGCTCCAAAATTGTATGTGTCCTTTTTTTTTCAACTCTTGCAGTTTACAGTGATCATGATTGCTGAAAAATGAAAGTGGTTTCCCAAATTCCTGTCATGCCCAACCCTTCTTAATATGCTCGGCTTAAACTCTGCAGTGCTTAGCTCACCGACAACATCAAAGTTGCCCACGTTACCAGTTCCTAAAAGCCTTGAGAGATGCCATACACCTTTATCCATCTCCTAAAAACATCTTCCTTTCCTTCCTATATTTTGGTTTAACACTGCTATATTATTATAACTCAGGCCATGTTTCCTCATAGTTGGTTTCTAAATTATTTGCAACCTTTGTTAAAAATTCATGCTCATAGTAACAGTCTACGTACAACATTTACAATGTAAATGTTGATTGCAGTTCCAAGAATTATTATGGACTCTAGCTGGAAAATACTGAAAGTTGCAATAACACTAATGCATAGCACTAATTACGGCTGTATCGACTATAGTTGGGACTAACACATGGATGGAGACAAGTATTAGTGTAGGTAGGAGAGAACAGGCATTATATCCAATGTCTAATCATATTTACTTAATTTTGGCCAGAATACTCAATAGATAATTAAATTAAGTTATTTAATTATTGCAGAAGGATCCTTATAGATTAAGCAGTTCATGAATATTATGCAGGTTTTTGTTAAAATAAGAATTTTCTGAAATTTTTAATTTAAAGGCAAGGGACAAAACAGAACTGACATCAATCTGTTTTATATATTTTTGTTATCAAATACGCACTCAAATCTTGCTTTAACAAAGAACAAAGTAAATTAAAAATAGACTTTCTCTCTCTCTCTCTCTCTCTCTATATATATATATATATATATATACATACACACACACACATATACACACACACATATACACACACACATATACACAAGAGGTGGCAGTGAGTGAAAACTATCTTTTGTGACTGCTTTGCATGAGGAAACTATTATTGATTTGCCTTTTAGTAAATATCAGGCTTGGAGAAATCTTAGTATAGAACTTTTCAGTATCTAATGTCAGGCGCAGACAGCAGACTTCCTGGGAATTCTTCTGTTAATATTCATAATACTTAATATTCCCCTGACTGATTTTATTTTGTTAACATAATTCTAATTTATCCCTATATAATGATTAGAAAATATAAATAGTGCATGGATGCAAGCAAAATTTTTCTTCAGAAATGTTTCTGCTTGCCTAGGGAAAAAATGGCAACTTCGGTTGAGAGTGTCTTGGGAGTAATGTCATCAACTTGTCTTCTGGTAAAAAGGTGTTTTGTGACCAAACATGCTGATTTTATGGGAGCTCTACAGTGTGTTTTCCAAGTTCCAAATGTGGTCATTGGCCCAAAATGGTTGCCAGATCATCCCTCCCAGGTCGACTCACTTCCTATAGAGTAGAAAATCTATAAATCAACTGCAGGTTTGGGAGTCCTCTACTGAGCTGATGTTGAACTCCATGTAGTACATAATCAATGCAATATTTCATGGATGATAGTGTAATTGGCACCATTCCATGCATTGCATCACTTTCTTGCATTGTGATACCTTTTAGAAGCAGCTCTTCTATTTGTCACTGTCTTTCTGAATTTACTGATTCTTCCATAGCTAATCAAATGTGCCATCCCTCAATGTTTAAAATGGTGATTGTCCACTGCTTCTCGGTTGGCTCCTTACCTTTCATCTTCTAATATATAAAAGGGGCTTCCCTCTTGGATGGCAGCATAAATCCAGCTATATATCTAGGCAGCTCCTAACCAACAGTTTTATCTGTTTTTTAAGACCTGGGTTTGATTTCTGCATTTCAGTTGGTATAATTGATACTCCATGTCAATGTTACATTCATAATCCTTGTTTATATCATTTTGTTCAAAGTTCTTGGATATGTGATATCAGCATTTACAAAATGTAAACAATTTTTAAAGTTGTATCTCTGTAGCTTTCTCAGTAAATTAATTTACCAACAATTAAAAGCAGTTTTCCATATTTAAAAAAGGACAAAAATATTTGATCAAAATTTTATCCATGAATTCACCTCTTTATCCAGATATAACCCACAGCTGGGTTCCTAAATAAAATAAGCATAGCTGTTCATCTCTATGACTTTTCAAGAAGAAAAAGAATATTCTTAATATTTACAAAACAAAGATATATTTTAAATTCTTTAATAAAGGAATAATTTTATAATTTCTAATGATTGATATCATTGTCTCTGCCAAGACTATTTTCAAAGAAAGGTTTTTGTGGATAGTATTTTCTTCTGGAATTTGTTGCTGCTGAAGTTTGTTTTAAAGGTTATTATCCCTATCCCCATCTTTTTATATATGATTCAAGGTAGTGAACTTTCCTAATTTTCCTGTCTCCTATTTTCCCCATAACAGCCACCCTGTGAGGTGGGTGGGTTGAGAGAGAATGAATGGCTCAAAATATCAAAATAAAGTGTACCACACTGCATTTTGCTCCTGTCTTCAACACTGTTTATATCCATGTCTGGTCTCTAAAACAAATTAGCATTGTAAATCTGCAGATGCATACAGGAAGTAAGTCTTACTTAATGCAATAAGATTTACTTCTAATTATGTTGACCTTGATCACAGTTTAATAATTCAACCCATATTTCAGCTAAGAAGAAAGTCTCAGATTATGTTAAGCAAGTTTTCATGTAGGGAACACTATTAAAATAGAAATCATCTATGTTACTTGCTTCTATAAAAACATATACTACTTGTTTACTTCACGTGTTGCAGTATGGTCTGTATAACCATGGTTTGTAAACAGTAGCTTGACTAATCCAAACTCTTAACAGCATTGTAGTTCAGCATGATTTGTGAATCATGTCACTGTCAATTTTTGTGTGTGTGTATACACACATACACACATTTCAGACATTTAAAAAAGTTAATTCTTGCCCTTTGATCATTTGTTATTTAACAATTCAGAATAATCAAAGTAGAGTTGAGGAGCTTTTTGGATAATTCATTTTATTATTAACATTCACATCTGTCTGAAGTTTTGTAAACATAATGCAGTAGATTTAAACTTCTGAAATAAAGTTTTGAATTTAAATCTGTGGGTTCTATTTAACGCTAGCAGGAGGGCACTAGAAGAAAAAGTAATATGTAATCATACTCAGACTAGGAAGTGATATAAATTTACCTGCTAGCTGTTTTTTTAAGGACATAGAACTACAAATTAGCCAAGTACTTTATTGATTAGTATTTGTGAATCCAATCCATGTGATTAGCTTATGTTCTGTATGCTTTATAGTTAGGCTAATTGTGCAGTCGTGGCAAGTGTATCATTTGAACAAAGCCAGTATGAAAATAAGCTCTTAGCGAGCTTTCTACTTATCTGCTATATATTCTCAAAATTCAGTTATACAGTACTATCAAATCTGGTCTATGAAAAACCAGATATCTATTAGACCATAGCAAAGGGAGCATCTAGATTTTTGCAGCCTAGAAGATCTGGTGGCCAAAATACATGTGACCAAAATAGAATCAAGAGTGCAAAGATAAAGATGAAAGAGATAGGTTTGATAATTGGGATGGATACACTAAAAACAGGAAGCATTTTTGTTTGCCTCATTTTAATTTCTCAGTAAATATATATTTACATTCATTTTAAGAATGGAAAAAAGTGACATACAGGTAGCCCTTGGCTTACAAACATTATGTCCATTATGGTCATAAGTCATGACAATCCTAAAGCAGGTCACCCAAATGACTCACCCAATTTTACAGCCTTTTTTTGTGTCAGTTGTTATGTGAATCACCATGGTTGTTAAGCAAACTCATTGTTCACTGTGGGGTGTTTTTGCCAAAAACTGGAAATAAATGCTTTTGGCAAAAATATAAATCACGGTTGTGTGACTGCAGGATGGTACAAATGGCTATAAAATGTGGGCCAAGTACATGAAGTGCTGTCAGAACTTAAGAACTGGGTCATTTTGGAGGGTCATAACTTTGGTCACTAAACAACCGGTCCTAAGTCACTGCCTGTACAGTATTTGAAAATGTTGTTGCAAAATATGTCCAGTCATTACTGAAAGATTTCCTGAGTTGTGATATTTTGTCCATCCATTGATACCAACCACTATTGCATAACAGCCTGAGCTGATCAATAAATAACCACAAGATTTTTACAAAGTGGGAAGGAAAGGAGGAGTTTGAAGGAAAATTTTAAGAGTTTGCAGAAGAAAATTCTAATTAGGTACAAGTTACAACTTTCTGTAATCTAATTCTTATTGAAAGCCAGAGCCTTCAAACTAAGCAGTGCTAAATACATCCAGGTTTTATGTTTGGGCAATGCATTTATTGAAGAGAGGAATAGATAATAGGAACAGAAGAGAAAAACATTAATTCTCTGTAGCAAATATGAGCTGAGATGAATTTCTATTAGTACCAAGGCATGAGAGAATCCAATGACCTTTCCCTACACTGATTTTGAGTTTCCACAATGTCTCAAGATTTTGTAGTTAGATATCAACCTGAAGTATTTTTCGTAGCCCTTAACTATGTTGCATTACAATTGTCATCCCGAAGTAATGTAAGTAAATTAGCTAATTGTGAGAAATGATCAACATAGGAACATGGAACATTTTACCCCCCCTCCCCAAGGTGAGATCTGCCCCCACCCTTTTCTTCTGCAAGAGCCTGAAGACCTGGCTCTGCCAGTTGGCCTGGGAACCCAATGGGGGAGTTCCACACTGGAGGTGGCTGCTGGATTGATGGCATGCCCCCATCTCTGCATTTCCTGCTTCACCCCAGCCCATCTTCTCATAGTACTATTTTTTCATTGTTTATTTTATTGTTTCATTATTTTGCTATTGTTATGCATACACTTCTTTTCATTTCTCTGTTTCTATTGCTGTAAGCTGCCCAGAGTAACCTCAGAGTAAATTTAACACATTTTTAATGCTTTATTGTATATTGTTTATTAGAATATTGAACTTTCAGAGCAATTTCATATGCACGCAACAATTCAATAGATAAATAAGGATAATTGGTGGAGAATCTGAAAGATACATGACAAGAAAAAAGAGTGCAGAGGGAGAAGAAAACCTTTGATTCAGTTACCCTACTGAACAACCATATCTGTCTACTTGTCTAAACTTGGATTTGCGCTACATTTTATTCTCTGCTTGGATTGGTCTGTTCTTTGCTAGCTTAGTCGTCTTTGATTTTTCTCTTCTCCTGCTTCTTGTTCTTGAGACACAACTTAATTTACTTTTCAACTTCCCTTTGCTTTCTCCCATCAGGGAGAGGGAAGAGTCACCAAAGGGAACTAATACTGCTCATGTTGTTTCTTCACTAATGCTTATAAGATTATCAGAACCCTTTTTCAGAAGTAGGATTTATTTGGCAATTACTCCATTTATAGTGGTGCTGTGTCTCTTTGTCTTCATTAACGGTTCATCCAAGAAAAAAAGTTCCAAGAAGGAGCAACTCAGATGTCCTTGGGTAATGCTGGATCAGAAGTTCCAGTTAAATGCCTAGGAACTTCTCTGTCAAACTACATTTTTATGCTAGTTACAGGTAGTCCTCAGCCTATGAGTGTAATGGAGCTTGAGCTAGGTCCATAAAGGAGGAAGACAAGCAGCAAAAAACTCTGTAAACCCCAAAACATCCCAATAGGGAAAGAGTTCAGCTAGAATAGGGCCAAGTGCCACATTCCATTGCTAGAGAGGCTTTCAAACAAGCCTCAGTGTTTGGCCAATTAAGTCATGCTTAATAAAGAAAACATCAAAAAGCCGGCAGAGGAACAGACTTGTTGAACAGCTAGCCAGCATGAGATTGCAAATATCTCCAGGCTCTTGCTAGGGTTTGGGGGAAACCCAGGAAGAGCTCCCCAAAATATTTTCCTTGCTTAACCTCTCCCTCCTTCAGAAACCCACATTTCTTCAATAAAGAAAATATCAAAAAGCAGGGGGAGGAACAGACTTGTTGATCTGCCCCCCCTCCCCGTTAATGCTGGAACTAAACTCCACCTCTGCCCTCCAATCTCAATCTTTTTTAACCACCTCATTTGTTAAATTTACTGTATGCCTAGAAAAAGGGTGACAAAATCAGTAAGTTACTTACCATGATGAATAACTGCCAAGCTGAAGAGCAGAGACAAGAAAGCAAGCAATGAAAATATTTTTGCATCTTGCTTTCATTGAGGAGCTGAAGAAAAAGTTCAACTCAAAAAGTTCAGCCAGCTAGAGCACAACCTACACAGCATACAGCCAGCAGCAAGAAGCTGGTTCCTTTTTATGTAGGTTTATGTAGCGATCTGCAATAACTTTGAACAGCTGCTAAGTGACCAATTGTATCATGAGGACTACCTGTATACATGAGCAAAACTTGCAATGCATGTGCAAACAGAACTTCTGTTTGAACTTCTTTATTGTGTGATATAGATTTTTCTGTGTAACAGTTCTTACAGACCTATTTTCCTGTGACTTCCATTGTTCCCTTCCCATAACCCATTCAACAGCAGAGCCAGGAGGGACAAAGGGGAAGATACTGATCTGTAATTTGCATTTTGATGGGCTTATTTGGTAAGACTGATGTTTTAATATAGAAACCCTTTGTAAAGAATATAGAATAGTTGTGATTAGCCATTTTCATACTAGTTATAATTAATTTTGTATTCTTTCAAAAGATGCAAAAATTTCCATGCCAAATTTTTTTCCTACAATTCTTCCCTATCAGTTCTCACTCTTAATGAAAGAAAGTTTGCTTTTGAAATTTCTTTCAAAGGATAATTGGATTTTGACAAAAGTCTCATGGTTGGAATGTGATATTCTTAGATTTACTTCATTGCAGGATGGCCAAGGAGTAAATGTGAATGTCCTCTCTTTCATTGTCCGATAATATCTTCACTGGTCTGCAGCCTTTCCTGTCTTTCCATGCTTCAGTTAAAATTCTAAGGGAAGAAGACATCATGAGAGAACTCCACTGAGCTTTTTCAGATTGGAAAATGTGGACATCCAGGGTTATTTCAGGATTACGGAAAGATGTGTGAGAGAAAAGAAGCATCCTTCATCAGCAACAATAAAGTAAATTCAATTAAAAGAAATGCAGAAGAAAATGTCAAGCACCCTGAGAATAAAATAAAAAAAAAGTATTTTTTTTCTCAGGGGGAAAAAACTTAAGAAACTACAAGGCAGATTTGAGAGTAACATTTTTCTTAGAAAAATTATGGAAAATAGTCATTAGCTTGCAACAGATAGAGGAACTGTGTTGGATCTGAAAATATCATTGAGAAGGCACCAGAAGAAACAGCATAATAAGATTATTGACCGGCGAGTTTTTTCTTTTCAGGTTTCCCTCTCTATAATGCTATTTGACAATGAATAGTGGTATTGCTGCACTTCAAAGACCTCAGTTTTCAAATTTGACTTAACTATTGGTTGGTTTTGATTGACTTTATATTTTATTTATAATACATGTATTGATCCAAGCACAAAGACATGGAAAAAGAAAAGCACCTCTGTCACAAGAATGAATGAACAACTCTCAACTATTGTCCAGGCTGGTGGAGGATTGCTGGAACTGTCCTTCAACAAATAAGTGCATTAAAGTTATAAAGTGCAACAAAAGCTTTTGAATATTTATGCACAAGAAGGTGCTCTTTATATATCTGAATTCTCTATGTTTTAACAAGATGACTTATGATACAGAGAGTAGTTACCTCAGCATAATTAGATACATTGTTGATTAACTAGAATCCAAAAATACATTGCATATTCAAGTTTATAATTTTAAGGAAGGGAGGCAGGTTTTCATTTTGTTGGTATCTTTATTTGTGTTTTAGGAATTGTAGTTCTGCAACATTTTGGAGGGCTACAGATTCCTTTTTTTAAAAAAGAATACCTTTTAAGAGTAATCCTTCAGTGTGATTATTATTATTTAGAGATTGCAAATCTGTAAAATATATTGCAAAAAGAAAGAAGGATATTGGTTAACCTGCTTAAAATTAGTGCTCATTCAATGAAATCCTGTCCATGTTGCCTTCTCCTAATGCCTGGGCATAAAATCAAAAAATGTAGCTCAGCATCACTATCTTGCCATTAAAAAGCTTACCAATTTTTTCATGATGAAGTCTTTCTTTTTCTTCTACTGGAGAATGTAGATATGTTATGAATAACATTTTTTCAACAGAAAACTCTACACACACTGTCAGTTTCTTTAAAGAGGAATGACTAAAGAGGAAAGGCCGAGGGTGATAGCTTAATAAGAAAAAAACAACCCATGACCAAGACTATTTCATTGTAGTTTTAAGTGTCTGGACAAACCCGTTATTTTGTTACAGTGTAGGTTTGATCAGCTATATTATCTTCTCTCAACCTTTGAGGATTTGTAATTTGATAACAAAATGAGGGTATCTTCGGAGTCTTCAGAAGATACCTCCTAAGAGAATGCTCCCTGTCATTGGCTCTAGGCATTTCAGAATGTGCATTTCCACCATCTCACCTTTGGCTTTTTAAATCAGTAAAGCATGGGACCTGCAATTAGTCTGAATTTTTATTGTATAGGAATGTGTAGATGCTGTAATGTTATTGAAAATAAAAACAGTTCATGAGGACTTTATCTTTAAATTGAAAGCCTGGAAACAATAAAAGTCACTTGGGGTAGTGACTGCCAAGTAAGTTGTCCAAGAGCCAATGATAGAATATAATTTAATGGTGTCTTAGCTAGTTATTATTAGTAGATGATTCAATAAAAATTAGATGCTGGGAAAATAGATGGATGACATGTTTTTCATACTGTAAAGCTGCATTTACTCTATGTTATCTTTACACAGAGCAAGAAAATAATTCCATCAGAACTGAAGAGTTGCAATAATGTCATTAATTAGGCAATTCCAAGCTAAATAAACCCATAGGAAAAGACAGTATATTATATACATTAACGTAGAGTTGTGCAAATTTGAAATAAAAATTGATACTTCAGATAGAACAAAGGCTGTTTTTTTCTATCCCAAAGACTTTAGCAGCAAGTCTTTCATGAGGAAATACTAGCAACATTTCTTGTTAACCTCTAGGGGCCAGTGCAATCTAGATTTTGATCACACTTCAAATTTTTGCTGTTTAACTTCCTTAGCAATGTAATTTTTGTTTGTATCTGATAGAAAATTGGCACTGTCATTGTCAGTTGCAAACCATATGACACCTCCAATAGATTGTGAAAAGAAAGACTCCCCAGTCAAGGAAAAACAATCTTTTACAAAGTCCTATCTTGCTAAGTGAGCAGCAATATTTACATGGACTAAGTGAAAATGTGGAGTCCTTATGATTTATCTTATCTTTGTCCAAATCCTAATTATTATCAGAATCTCTCATTCCTGATGCTTTCATTTGCTTTGGAAGAAGCAGAAACTCAGTTTTGAAAATTGAAGAGACCCATGATGTCTTTTATTCAATAGAAAAGGGGGTGAGGATATTACTTAATTTAAATAAAGCAGGAAAAGAAATAGCTTAGGGCATGAAACAGAACAAACGGGTAGAAATTAAGTGCTTGCTTGAGGGGCAGTAATTGCTTGACTGATATAGAATGGGTGCAGTGATGGCTTTTGGGGTGCAAACCAGGAAATTCTGCATAGCCTCAAGTTTGCCCCCCCCCCACCCTGTTTCTTCATGAGTGAAGATTTAAGAATATAGTTTAAATTGCACCTAACAAAAAGTCTAGTTTTTAATTCATTTATTTTGTAATGTTTTTCATATCTGAAACAAGACATAATATGTTAGTGTAGTTTACACTGTAAACAGTGCTATTTCTTTCCACTTGCAGATGACAGAAAATATATTCCTATGTCCACCTGTGTTTATCAGGCAGTCATGGGAATTTGACTAGTTGTCCGTCATTAATTGGAATGAGACTATTAACAGAATGTGACAATTTTTTTAAAAGAATAGCTGCAAATAAATTATTTGAAGCCATCATGTTATTTGCCAAAAGGCTTAAGGGGCCTTTAGCCTTTTGGCAAATAATCCTAGATTTTAAGAAGGTAGAATAAGTGAGGTCATTCACACATTTTGAGTGTCGATTTCATTAAACATTATCATGGAAAATATATAATAGCAAGAATAATGTGCAAGAATATGAGATCTCATAGTAGACATAGGGAATCCCAATCTGAGGACTAAGTGAACCAGAGGAATTAGAGATGGTCCAGGACAAATTTGTGACATAAGTTCTGGTTTACCCTTAAGTACACCAGCTGTGGTCTTGAAATTAGAAGGGGGCCATCCATTGATGTGCATAGGGGTAAAGAAAACAATAATTTCACATTATAGGAGACAAGTTTTCATGCCCAACACTTATTTGGCAAGACAATGCCTCCACAAAAAATTCAACAGTAGTGGATGAGCAGATTTGTGTTTAAAACTATTATCACAATTTCCAGTAGGTCAACAATTGTTGAATAAATTACCATACATTATTGAGGCATTTATTTAAAGAGTATTATTATTTAAAAATAACTAAAGATTTTAGACAAGATAAAGAGCACGTACACAAGCTTCAGTTGGCTTATTAATATTGATTTCTTAAAAGATGGAAAAGGAATATCATTTATTTACATCTCTCACATCCCATCTCCCTGAGACAAGCTTTCACACAACTTTGCTTTCTGACAATACCATCAGCCTATTTGTTGGAAGGTATAAAGGATTGCCAATTATACACCATTTTATGTATTTGTGATAGGTGAAAGATTTGATCCACTGCAAATTATATTAGGAACCAATAGTAGATTTATTATGCCTTTATTATGCCATAGTAGATTTATTATGCTTTTGTTAACCCATCTTAATCTGGCATAGAAAAAAAAGTCTATTTCACATTGACCTATATAGACATGTACAGTAAAAGAAAACAAGCTGTATTGTTTGAAATGGCCATAAGGAAGATAATGAATGCCAATTTTGACAGTTCTATTAATTGTAGGGGGTATGAATTAAACTGATATAGATTGTTGTAATTTTATATGAATTTTGCTAAAATCTATGGTTGCAAATAAATGTAGTAAATGTAACTAGTTGTCAGTTGTCAACTTTGTACTTTTGCAAGTTAATATTTAAAAAAATATTAAGAAAAAGGATAAAATACACTTGAAAAAAAAATGAAACCCAGCTAAATCTCTAGCTATTCTTAAATTGGGACACCAACAGTAGGGATGGCAGTTTTGTCACTTCAGTTGCTATGTTACATTATAATGGAACAGCTCTAAAAGTATTTGTAAAAATGGTAACACAAAGAAAATTTAGGAAGAAAGAAAGAAAAATCATCAAGTCCAGTCCAAGGCGGGAGTAAACAAAATGGAGGCTAAGACACTGGAAATAAAATTGAGGCTGCTTGGGAAAGAAGGTTCTTGTTTATTTAATTACCAGAAACTTCAGTGACACAGCATGTTTCTCGGGTGGCTGACAAAATGGAGTTAGGAGTTGATGGGTTTTTAATACCTTCTTTGGGCTTTGTATTTGACGTTCCTGTTCCTGTGCAATGTACTTTGACCTGAGCTTGAGTGTACCCTTTTGGTATTCTAATGGTGGTGGATTAATCCTATTATGTCCTAAAGGTCATGTTCCTGTCCTTGCAGTCTTTGTTTTTCTAATCCCCTTAGCTCCAGCCTTCTTCCCCCAGTTTCCCTGAATGAATTACCAAATCTGCATTTCTAAAAGCTGATTTCTGCTTGGGGGAAGGAGACTGGGAGCTGGTTTCTGCCTAAGATTTTTCTCCATTATTCCTTTGGGGAAGGAATATAATATAATATTCTGCCTTTTTAATATTCCCCAAAATATTTCCTTCTCTAGGAGGATGGGTGGATGCTGACTTCCAACAATCCCCTTTGTGCCATATAAGTGTGGGTGACACACTTTTACTGGCGCAAGTTTAAAAATTGATCTGGTCAGGGTGACTTGATGGTGCTTCTATAGGGGGGAAAACAAGTTTTTAAACTGTTAATGCAAAGGGGATGACACTGATAGAGGCAACAGAAAAGGATCCCTGCAGTGGCTCCCAAAAGGGGAGCTTTCAACTCATGAAGGTCTAGAAGCCAGGGCAAAAGTTCTGTTAGGTGGAAAAGAAATTCATAGTGTTCAATATTCTGTGCCACTTCTTTTTAGATGTTTGATGTCACTTCCTGTGAGCTTTCAGTCAGGTTTGCACATGCCCCAAAATTCTTCACAGCCATGTTTTGCCTTAGTAAATAATTACTGGCTACCCATTTTCAAGGGTTGCTTCTTGAACCTGTCTTAGCTCTTAGTTTAGTGCATCCAGGGGTTGTGATGTCCAGTTGAGGTTAACCAGTGTGCAAACCAGGCTATTAATATTTCTTAAATTGTACACAGCGAGCCCTAGGACTCCCACTAATGAGACCACCAGTGCAACATATTCAGGGCTTGGGTTTAGAGATCTCCTTTCTGCTACCTCCTCAGTGAGGGCATGCCCCTCCCCATGGGATTTGCAAGAAGGTATGCATGCAAAGGCCTTAGTGCCATAGAGCAAGAACCAGCCTAAAGGTGAAGGTAGGTGAAGGGGATAGCCTCAGTGTGATTCTGAATGGTGTGTGCGTGTGTGTGTGTGTGTGTGTGTGCAACTACTTCTACAACACATGCAATACAAACATCCTGGATAAATTTTCCCTCACATCAGACAGAAGTCCAAGGTGTTCAGGACTTGCTGTGCCAACCATTGCCAAATGCCATCCCTCCATGAATCCATTCAACTGGCTAATTACAACATAAATGAGGCAAGAAAGAAAACCTTACAATGCATTTCTGCCCTCCCCCCATAGTCTTTCCAGTTGTCTTCTGAGGCTTTACGTGGGGGCCAATCGCTCCAGGAGTCCTTCCTTTCTCTGCAGCTTTCACAGGCATCTGGGTGATGCAGGACCTGGGAAGATCTGTTCCACTCTGGTTGCATGGTGACTTTTTAGTGGATGGCTGGATCCAAACCCAATTCCCTGGCTCAAATGAATAGAAGGTCTTCTCTGGAGGCAGCGTCTGGGTCAGTGTGCTCTGCTCCCAAAGGTTGCTGAGTCATCTGTGCAGGGCTGAAAGATATGAGAACAGAGTCCTCTCCCCCCTTTGTAGGTGACTCCCAGAAGAGGCATTGTTGGTCTGACACAGGAATGGAGAACAGAGGACAAGAAATGGAGAAGTGGAATGGGAGGGTGGATAGCTTGTAGGCAGGATTTTGAAAAGGCATTAATACTGCAGTTGTTAAAGAAACAGATAAAACCAATCACAACAAAATGGGGACACCAGAGATGCGGAGAAAAGAGAAGCTGGATAGCTTGAGAATGCTGAAAGCTCCAAATAAACCTAATATTTTAGTGTGTACAATTCTTGAGGGGCATGGAGAATCTACCTTTACTATTTGTTTTAAAACATTTAAACATCCTGACAGTATTTTGTTCAGCATTACCAATAAACAATTTAGATGAAAAGACCACATTATTTTAGAGATTAAAAAAATGCTTATATGCTCTAGGATTAGTTCCATAGTAGTTTCACTGATTAGTGATAGGATAAGAAAAGTAACTTAATAAGAAGAAGGTTATTTCCCTACACAAACAAACTTGAGCTCATGAGGCTCTTGTGATTGGACACACCTCAGGTTTCAGGAAAAGGATAGATGAAACCCATTTGCAACACATACAGAAAATGCACAAATAAAACAAGCAAATGAACAAAACTTTTCTTCTAATGAGCTTAAATATTCCCTCCTGACAAACTTGGGCTGTTTTAATGTTACATGGAGAAAAGAAAAAGGAGGCACAGTTCTCTTCATCCTGTTTTGCTGGCCAGGCAAACTAGGGTGAAGGTATTTTTTTTCGGGGGGTGGCTTATTTTAACATTATTTTCTAACAGAATTTAAAATTCTTGTCTCTTTGGATTAAATACATTTAACAGTTACATTTACGTAACACGCAAAGATTTTAACACATACAAAGGGAAAGAACAGAAAAGGGAAACAGAACTCTTAGTTTTACACATCCTGGTCATTCGCACCATAAATCTCAGTTAACTCAAATTAGGGAAGGCAAAAATCTTAACAAACATTAATTGGTTGCATAGAAGAGGGGGAAGAAATCAACTTTCCTATATTTCCCTTTTCTTTTAGGTACCTTTATTTAGCCAAATTGATTTTTTCTTGCTTTATCCCTGAGCAAAGTCCACTCCTTACACAACCTGTGTGCACGCTTCTTACACATTCCCACATAGATGGGCAATTTGTCCCGGCCCCACACATCCATTAGCCTCCATAAAGGAGACCTCGGTGGGATCCTAGATCCTGAGCTTCCCATGCTCTTTCCCACCGTCTGCGATGAGACTCCAAGACTTTCCCCTGGGTCACTCGCAACCTGCGGAATATACTGCCCACGGAATACACCGCCCCAACAGGTGGAGGTACCTTCCAACCTGTGGTAACCCCTCAATCTTTCAGGCAAATGGCTTGGGAGGACTCTGTCTGCTGTGATTTCAGAGTACGGATACCTCCTTTCAGGATAGGGCTCTGCTCAGTGATTTTTAGCTAGTTGCCCAGGAGTGAAACCCTTTCTTTCCTTTGCACTCACTTGCCATGCACTTTCTCTTCTCTTTCTGAAAAGGTCCTGCACTCTGGCCAAACACCCTTGCTTTCCAGGGTCTGATGGTTAAACAGATTCTTTTTGCGGTTAGGAGAGAGGGAGCAGGATCCACCTGTGGCAGAGAGAGATTCCACCTATACACATACACACACACACACACACAAACAAACAACCTCTTTTGTCTCCTTGGCTTTTAAAGTTAAAATTTAGAGGTACTCAACTTCTTTCCAAGCAGCCATTGAGCTCAGAAACTCAAAATTCCCTTTAATACCCTTGCTCCAAATGAGCAGGGTCTGGGAAACCCACCCACAGACACAAGGGGTCTATTGCAGGCAAGATGGAGGCTTACCCAGGCCCGGTCCATTGGTCAGAGTACCATCTGGGTCCCAACTTGTTGAAAGAAAAATCATCAGATCAGTCCAAGCCAGGAGTAAACAAAATGGAAGCTAAGACACTGGAAATGAAATGGAGATTGCTTGGGAAGGAAGTTTCTTGTTTATTTAATTACCAGAAACTTCAGTGACACCGCATGTTTCTGGGTGGCTGACAAAATGGAGTTGGGAGTTGGTGGATTTTTATACCTTCTTTGAGCTTTGTATTGAGGTTGTTCCAGTTCCTGTGCAATGTACTTTGACCTGAGCTTGAGTGTGCCTATTTGGTATTCTAAGGGTGGTAGGTTAATCCTATTATGTCCTAAAGGTCATGTTCCTGTCCTTGGAGGTTTTGTTTTTCTAATCCCCTTAGCTCCAGCCTTCTTCCCCCAGTTTCCCTGCATTTTACCAAATCTGCATTTCTAAAAGCTGGTTTGGGGGAAGGAGACTGGGAGCCGGTTTCTGCCTAAAAATTTTCTCCATTATTCCTTTGGGGAAATATAATATTCTGCCTTTTTAATATTCCGCAAAATATTTCCTTCTCTAGGAGAATGGGTGAGTGCTGCCTTCCAACAGGAGAAATGCATCAGCTTATCTTAGCTTTAATTTGGACTTTATATTTGAGGGAGATAAGAATCTGACCAAAATTACATGATACTCAGAATTCCTAAATTATGCTCTACTTGAAGAATTCACTCAGGAAGCCATTTGACTCTGGAGGTAGGAACAAATTCAGGGAAGTAGATATATTGACCTGGAGTATAGGTTATGGCCACTGCACTATACAGGCTCCAGAGTTCACATAATTCACCAAAATAACTTTATAAACTTTTAAACTAAGGCTTTCATGGATTTATGTTCAGTCGAATTTATGATTTTTTTTTATCAAAATAAACTACATTTTACATTAGCATTGATCCTTCTTAAAAAAAAATGTAAGAGCTCTGCTGGATTATGCCAGATGTCTCTGTGGAAATGATTGGTTGGTTGGACATGCATGAAGGACCAATCAGTCAGCTACTCCTAGTCTGGATGATTGTTGCCTCAAACTCAGAGGCAGCATGCCACTGCCTTCAGTGTCAACTACAGGGGAGCAACAGCAGAAATGTGATGTGTCTTAATCAGGAATCTTCTCATAATGGACCACTATATGAAATTAGTTGCTGGACAACTGATTTAGAACTAGTTTTATATGAATATCCTTACAAACTTAATTTGGACCAACTAACGGCCTCAAACATAGGCATAGGTACATATATTTTCTTGTATGATCTTTGCTGTTACTTTGTTTTTGTTTTTTACTGGTAGGAAAGAGACAAGGGAATCCCTTTTTATAGAAAGAGGTAACTATTAGGGATTTATTCTGAAAAATCAAGAATGGAGGCATTAAATATTGAGGAAACACTAAAAAAAAAATTCCTTCCTCTTAATAATAGATGATAATTATTTTTTGTCTTAACAGTGTTGTTTGCTAAGAGGTTAAAAAATATGGAGCATTTTTTTCTCTCCTGCACATCTTTAAAAAGACAAAGAGAAAAAGCTTCATGGATTTCAATAATCAGACTCACAGTCTTGGTGCCCTGCTTATATGCTGTTTCTAGGTTCAAAAATGGGATTTATTTAATGTACAATTAGAAACAAAGCTTTATTAGATTCAGTTGTGTAAAGCTTCTTGTAAAACAATGTGAAAAGACAGCTGCAAGAGCACAACTGTCTCTCACAACTGGGTGTATATGAAAAATAAATGCAGTCAGTAGGATTGCAGCCGCATGCAAGGATTTAGTTTTTCTTTTCTTACAGTTCCTCCTGGATTAAACATTCTTGTCTCTAACAGGGCAGGGAAACCAGCTAAAGATTCTGCCTCAGCTTTCTGGCGAGAAGAGGCAGATAATTTTCAAAGATTTTTAGTAACTGACATAAAACTTATACTCAACCCAGATTGAAGCTTGAGTTTCCTTCACTTGCAAGAAATTGTGAAATATTTGACAACCAAGTTCAGGGTCTTTGCATTTGTATGCCCCAGAGTTGTGTCTCTGAAGAGAAGGGGAAAACATAGTGAGAGGCCAGAACAGAACAAAAGATAGAAGGCAAGTGATGAGGGGAAGTGCCAATGTTACACTGTACACTGCAATAACTGTATGCTGTGACATACAAGTTTGGACAATTATGCCATGTTAAGTTCGTAACCTTTGTTTCACAGCTGTGAAAAATGACCATTATCAGATTTGTTTTTCACTGATTTGTATTTGCCTCTCTAATATGTGTATCATTGCCAGATTCTGCTTACATAAATTTATGTGTCTGTATGTTTGAGTAAAATAAAATGCACAATCCCAAACAAGGAAATCTTCATCTACCTTCCAACTCTTTTTTGGTGTTATAAAGAACCAAGTGATAAAGTGGCACATATCATTTACTGTATGCATTGACTTGCTTACTTATTTGTGATTCTTAAATAATAACCAGGTGAAATTGGTTCACAAAGAGAAACTTGACGTAGCTGTTAATCCAGAACAGCTAATGGGATTCAGCAACCTTACTTCTGTCTAGTAAATTCTACTGCAGACTGATAGAATAGCTGTTACCTGGGGAAGTGTCAGCCTAAACTAGATAGCAATCACAATCAGATAAGTTGCCAGCCTCCCAATAGACCAGACAGGAAACACAACAAGATGAACTAATTCTACTTTATTGTAAGGCTACATTAACTGAATCTTGCAAGTCTGAATGCACAACTCTCCTATCGCCTTTTTTTATAACCTGATAAATTAGGGCAGATCCTTTCTGAGTTTCTTTCTCTGCCTGTTACTCAGTTGCGGGTTCCTGTTTCTTTTATCTGATCATTCCTTAGGCAGCCTCTCTTCTTTCTTCTAGACCCTCCTCTTCCAAGGTTATTCTCACATTTCATTACCTGACTAATTCTACTTTATTGTTATCATCAATACATTCACAGAATCTTACAAGTATGAAAGCACCATCCTCTCCCCCTTCTTTATAGCCTGAGAAACTAGGGAGGCTCTCTTCTAAGCCTCTTGTCCTACCCACTTCCATTCTGTTTCTTATTTGATCATTTCCTTGACAGCATCTCTTTGCCTAGTGTCCCAAAGTCCTTCTCACATGTTATCACAGGATAACCGAAAAGGGAGCTTAAAGGACGGCTTCTAGGATGGATTCAATTGCCCAGCATGCATTGTACCACCACAACCTGCTCTCTTTGCTGACCTATTGAAGGACATAGTGAAGGGAAGGTAGCCATTGGTGATCAGTCATATGAGTCTGCAGGGGGGCAAAGTTTGGTCTAGTGATGCTCCATGACCATTGGGACCCATAACATGCCCCTCCTGCTGAATATGATGGGACAGGTAGATGTAATGGGGCATAATTGGGCATAGGTGGTCTCTTGGCATCACATCATGTAGGGTCTTAAAGAGCTTAATCTGCACTTTGAATTGGAAACAAACTGGCAACCAGTGCAACTCATGGAGCAGAGGAGTTCTTGAAGCACACATAACTTCTCTGCCATTGCATTTTGCATCAGCTCAACCTTCTAGTTACTCTTCAAGTGCAGGCCCATGTAGAGTGCAGCACAGTAATCCATTTGGGAGATCATTAAAGCATGAGTGACTGAGAGCAGAGCCTCCTAAACCTGGGACAGGTGAAACGGACATGCAGCGTGAAGGTGTGTAAAGGCCCTCTGGCCAGAACTACCACTTGCTCTTTTAGCAGAAGTAATGAGGTCAGAAGGATCCCTGAGTTGTGCATTGAGTTATTATGGGATAGTACATCTCCATCCACACAAAATATGGTAAATCCATGCCTACCAAAAGCCCCCATACCAAAGCCACAAGTCTTGCCAAGGTTCAGCCAATCAAATGCATGTTTACTGTAACCTTTTCTGATTCCCTACCATAAACTGTGTGATTTAAACTATAGGGTAGCCTAATTCTGCTAGTGTTATTTTGCTTTAATATCTGGCCTCAAATTGAGGAATGCCCTTATTGAAATTTTGTCAAAATCTTGTTAAAGCTGGGAATATTTCTTCTTCTAATAAACCCAAAAGTTAAATCATACAGAAGACTGTAGGGCGATTTGTCTATCTGAGAAAGAAAGCTAATTACAAAACCAAAGCTATCATTGCTCTCAAATGTCCCAAAGGAAAAGAAAAGAGAATGGAAGGGTGTCAAAATAACAAGAATTGAATAGGATTGTGCAGTGTTTAATATGTAGCAGAGATTGTTTGAGGCATACTTTATGAAGTTACTATACTATACTCATCATCTTAGGAAAAAATTAATTGAAAGGTGTATTTTCTTAGCTTGAATATTTTACTGTTAGCAATATTTTAATATTTTAACTGGTCTCTGATATTCCTTTAAATAGAGGACAGATACCTGTAAAATAGGTACTGTGTGCTACCCTTCAAAATAATGTGCTCATATACACTAATAAATTAGAATATAAATATTCATGGATAATAGCAGTGCCACAATCTGCTCATGCCATCCCATTTCACAGATTAAATCTAATAGGAATATTTACAGTATGTTAATAATGAAATATTAACAACATAGGAAGCTGTGTCTCTGTGAAGCTCCTCATGAACCCTAACTGAATCAAGTTAGAAATGTTATTCAAGACTCACAAGGAAAAAAAAGAGAGAGAAATCTATTTTTATTGTTGGTGGAGTTGCAATTAATTTGAGTATATAAAATAACACAATCTCCAAAGAGTGGTGGAGAGTAGATCCTATTACTAGGTAGGCCAAATAATTAGCAGTAGTCCTTATGTTGCAGTGGCATTTATTTAATTCTAACCCCTTGCTAAGTCCTTGTCTGCAAAGTATCAGGCTTGCTTCCTGTCATCCAGCTGTCATCCAAATGCCAGTGGAATTTGATGCGTTTTCAATTTAAAAAGGACTCAAGCACTAGCAAAACACGAGACACATCAGAACATAAAAGCAGCAGAAAACTGTATGCAATGTCTTGAATATAGGCAGCGCAAGTGTGAGCTTGAATTTAAAATGACTGTCTAAATTGCATTATTCTTTTGTTTGTTTTTGTATAAGTATTATTCCAATAAATAAAAAGCAAGTTTGTTGCAATGGTTAAGGTGTTGGCCTAGAAACTAGGAGATTGTAAGTTTTAGTCCTACCTTAGGCATTGAAGCTACGGTAGCTGGGTGACTTTTGGCCAGTTACAGGGTTGTTGTGAGGAAAATAAAATAAAAGGAGGGGATACTATATATCTTTCCCACCTTGAGCTACTTATAAAATAATAAAGGTGGGATAAATTCTAATAAATAGATAAATAAAGACAGATGCAGTATGAAGCATAGGAAACTTGAGAGAAATATTTGTGGGCATGTTGGTATCATACTGGTATACTAGTATACTGTAGGCAATAAGCTGTAGTTAAGGATCTCACTGCTTAATATAATAGGTGAATCTGGCATTTGTTAAATTACAATATTCAAAACATTTTTTCCTGAGAAATAATTTTTTTTTTTTAACAAAATAATTTTTATTGAATACAAAAAAAAAAGATTAAAAAACATTGAACATAGTGTATCATCTTTGACATACATCTTTGTCTAAACATTCCTTATTATACACATACTTTATACATTTCAGACAAGAAAGAATGGGGAATTAATAGACAAGATACGGGGCTTGATAAAATATTATTAGGCCCGGAGAAAAAACAAATCAAAAAAATATATAAATATATGTTAGAATATAAATTATTTGAAGAACAAGTTAAAGAAACAATGGTTACCTGGGCAATAGATTTGGGGCACGCTATAAACATGGACCAATGGCAGCAAATCTGGGAACGTAATTGCAAAATTACATTGGCAACAACTTACAAGGAAAATCTCTATAAGATGCTCTTTAGATGGCACCTGCCATCGGCTAGGCTCGCAAAAATGTATAGTGGCTACTCACCACTTTGTTGGAAGTGTAAAAGGGAAAAGGGTACTTTTTTTCATGTTTGGTGGGCTTGCAAAGAGGTACAGGTTTATTGGCAGAGGGTTTGGAATTGGATAACAGAAATGACGAGTCAAAAAACTCAATATAAACCAGAGATGCTACTACTTGGCATATTAGAAAAAAATATAAACAAACCTGAGAAATATTTTTTTATTTTATAAACATAGACATTGGAAACAAGGATCAAAATAAAATGAAACTTTGATTTGCAAAGAGTCTAAGCTGTACTTTTAGGCTTTTCCTCAACTAAAAGATCCAAATTACTTCATAATGAAATCACTTTTTCTTTAATACTGCTATTTGATGTTGCATATGGAAAAATGTCACCAATTATGGATTCCTTTGGTAACAGCATAGTAACTTCCTGATTTTTGGCCTAATATGATTGCTCTCTTAAAATTAATCCAGTAAAATACTTATAGTTCTTTAATAGATGTTGCAATATGAGTGATTGTCACTACAATACTAATCCATGAGGCTGGTTATATCTGGTACAAATAGTGACACAGGCCATAAATATGAAAATCAGAATTAAAACTAATGACTCATTAATCCCTTCTATGCTTTGCTAGTACAAAAGAAAACCGAGAGCAAAAATAATATAAATAAGTAACATTTTGGGGGAAAGCATAACATTTATATTTTGCTTAAAAATGCACACATTTCTTCCCAACATATGTTGGAATATTGTTTTGATATTCAGTATTTGTATTCAGCATTAAGAACCAGTTTAGTGTAATGGTTAATGTGTCAGGCTAGAAACTGGGATGCTGTGATTTCTAGTCTTGCTCTAGTCATGAAACCAGCTGGGTGACCTTGGGCCAGTCTTTTAAATTATCTATAGCTTAGCATAATGTTCACACAGACAATTTGGAAGAAATCAGAAATGTTTATTTCATTGTTTATTGTACCTGATTCCTACAACATAAATATTTGTATCTGAATTAGGCAAGACAGTGTCTTACATTGGCATGGTTTTTTTTTTGTGAAAAAAAAAATGATTTGATGGGTTTGGATAATATGGATATGTCCATGAACTTACCTGGTCAAGTCAATTTGAAAAACACTCAGTTATGGAGACAAAGGTTAAGATCTCTCTGTCTTTCTCTCTCAAAACTGGAATCTAGGACCATCTAGTAAAGTTGAACAATGCTTAGATTTCACTACCACAAGATGTAATAATGGATTAGTAATAATGGATAAGAAGCCACTTAGGAAAAAAATCATCAAAGAGAAGTCTACTATTATCAGTTACTCACTATAGATATAACATATATTATCTTCAAAATCAAAAGCAATATATCCCTGAACAGTTGATGGGGATCCTGAACAGGAGTGTAGGGTACTTTGGCATCCTAGTTTGGTTGTGGACTTTTCAAAGGCATCACTGAACCATTGTGGGAATAAATTGCTGGTTTGGTTCAACATAGCTTTCTGGAGTTACAGGTAGACCTCGACTTATAACCAGGTGCTTACCAACTATTTGAAATTACAATGTACTGGGGATACTTATGACCCAGTTCTAAAGTTATGATGGCTGCTCCCCCTCCCTGTAGTCACATGACCACATGTTGGGTGCTCAGCAACTGGCTGGCATTTATGGCCATTTGCAGTGTCCCAAGGTCACATGATGACTTACTTCTAGTTTTCAGCAAAACTGATCCATACCGAACAACTGGGTCATTTAACGACTGCCACATTCACTTAAGTTAATCATAAAGGTGACTCGCTTTACAAAAATCATGACTTATGTAAAAAAATCAATAAAATATATTTTTTAAAAATGTCATTACTTACAGCCATAATAGGCATGCTTCATTAAGTTGTAAGTTAAGGACTTTCCATAAAGGTAAAGGTTTCCCCTTTCCACTCATGTCCAACTCTAGGCCAGTACTCATCTCCATTTCTTAGCCAAGAGACCCAGCATTGTCTAAAGACACTTCTGTGTAGAATGGGGCAATTTGGTGTGCCCAGCTTGGCATGGCCAGCTTGCCATCACCAAGTCATCTCTGCCATCTCACCACCAAGTTGTCGCGGGACAATACAACATGGCCAATTTGCCATGGAGACAACTCACTGCAGGCAACTGGAGGAGAGCCAAGAATGCAGGCGGGCAAGCGAGTGGGTAGATGAGCTGGGGCTTCCCACTGGAAGGAGAGCCAGTTAGGCAGGCGAGCAAACAGGTGGGCAAAGCATAGAGCAGTAGCAGCAGCTGGGGGCTTCCCATTTTCATACCCCGCCGCCACTGTTGTCACACCGAGTTCTGGGCTTTTCAGAGTTCAAGCCATTTACTGGTGGCAGTAGTGTTCGGGCCATTCAGGAGCAGCAGTGGTGGGTGATGGAGAGGCAGTGGAGGCCAGGCGCATCCCATTTTCATATCCCACCACCAAACGGCCCAAACTCCAAATGGTTTGGCACTTGATGTTGTAGCAGTGGTGGTAGTGGTTGCAGAAGTGTGTGAAAATGGGGGGCCCCTGGTTGCTGCTCCCTCCCCACCCACCATCACCACTCCTGAATGGCCCAAACTCTAAACAGCCTGGAGCCCGGTGCAGTGGCAATGGTGGCAGCAATGGGGGGGGAATGAGAAACCCCTGGCCGCCACCACTCTGCGCTCTGCCCATCTGCTCACCTGCCTGGCTCTCCCTCTGCTGGGAAGTCCCCAGCCTTTGCCGCCACTCTGCACTCTGCCCACTCACTCACCTGCCCGCGCACCCACCCGGCTGCCCATGACAAATTGTTCCTCAGAAATTGGTTGTGTTGAGTTGTTCTGCCACTTGGCAGCAGTGAGTTGGTAGAGGTGACTTGGTGGTGGCAAGCTGGCTGAACCATGCTGGCTGTGTTGAGCTGGCTGCGTCAAGTTGTCCTAGACTCACTTCCATAGCCAGCATGACTATATGCCGAGGCGCATCGAATACTGTTATCTTCCCACCAAAGTGGTACCTATTTATCTACTCACATTTGCATGGAACTGCTAGATGAACAGAAGCTGGCACAAGTAATGGGAGCTCACCCTATCACATGGCATTTGGGTCTCGAACCCGGGCTGTCAGCTTTCTAGCTGAGAAGCTCAGTGTCTTTAACCACTGAGCCATACAATCTGTACATGCACAGTAACCCCAAGTATTTAAAAAAGAATAAACATTTGATAATTGACATATAGGAGCTGTCAATATCTGACAGCATGTGACACATAGCAACTAATTCATGTCTGAGATACAGTATGTGCGGTGGAATCTCAACATAAATCAATAAAAGTGAATGTGTGCTATATTTATTTCTGAGGTTTTGAATTGAAGAAAGGAATAATGCACAACTAGTGGAAACCAACACAAGTTTGTAACTTGGCCAAAAAAGGTACAGCAGCAGGGAGCCTGCTCTGTCCCTATTTGTCAGCAAGGACTCTCAGGGTAAAAGGTCACTTCTCAAATTGCTAAGTATGCAGGGGACAGTGCTGAAACTAGATGCCTGCCAGGTCAGCCATTATCAGTACAAAGAATCACCTGGTCCCTTGTTAGTTGGCCATAAAGCTTCTGGAAAGAAATTGCAAAAGATTTTGCTCTAATGTCATAGAAAACAAAATAGATACAGACATTTTTGTAACCCTAACCTTTTGCATTCCTGTCATTAAAAAGACTCTAAGGCAGTGTTTTTCAACCTTGGCCACTTTAAGATATGTGGCTGATGCCTAGGGAATTCTGGGAGTTAAAGTCCACAAATCATAAAGTATTTAAAATCAAAAAGTATTGCTTTAGAGCACGGGTGTCAAACTCGCCGCGTCATGTGACGTGTCGCAATGTATCGCAACCTTTTTTGCATTGCCGGAGCTAGGGTGGGCGCGGCCTCCGCATGATGCAACCAGCCCGCAGGCCGGCAGTTTGGCACCCCTGCTTTAGAGGATTTGGGCCCAGGAAAAAAATATTTCTGGACATAATCACCTGACTAGGAGCTGCCCTGGGAGGGAGGGGGCTGAAGCCCTTAATTATGGATGGGGATTTAGGCTACTGGATTGGATTTAGTATATTTGGTTGACTTCACACATTAGGTTAAGGCTTGATTTGTTTATCTATGGTTAACTGAACAAACCCAATTGCTGGATTTATATAACACATCAAGCCATAAGAGATGGTTTTAAAATCCCAGTGGCTGAGATCATGAAGAACTGGGAAACAAAATAACAATATTTAAAAAGGTTAGTATAACCTATGCACATACAAACTCTTTCAGAGACTGAGAGAGTGATCTGGCCATTTTTAATTTTTGGAGGTTTCCAGTCACAATAATAATAAAAATAAAATCACAGTTTATCCACACAAACATTGAAATGAAATGTGAATAATTTTTTTCAGTAAAAAAATAACAAACAAGTGTTTCAATTTGAGGCCCAATTAGAATTTGATCCTCAAATGGCACTCCTTAGCCCCTCCTTTCTTCGGATTTGCTCCATGAATCTGTTATTCCATTGAGGGGAATTCAATTACATTATGGGCACACACACACATATACAGATAAAAACATTATTATATTTAACTGGGTAGCCCCATGTAGAGTGTTTTACAATAATTTAGCCAACGAAGAAATACCATCAGTAGAAGAAATAATCAAAAAAATATTAGACTGTGTGGAAATGGACAGACTTACTTTAAGGTTGAAAGAAAAAGAAGAAACAAAATATTTTCAAACTTGGGACCTATTTTATCAATGGTTAGAGAAAAGATTTAGAGATTAGGAATTTAATTTGTATTAGTGAATAAGATACTCAGACAACATGTTGAATAATTATTATTGAACTCTGTTAAAATAATAATAATAATAATAATAATAATAATAATAATAATAATAATAATAATAATAATAATAATAATAATAATAATAATAATTATTATTATTATTATTATTATTATTATTATTATTATTATTATTATTATTATTATTATTATTATTATTATTATTATTATTATTATTATTATTATTATTATTATTATTTAGCCAAGAGATGACTAGGGTATGAGTGACCATGTTCAAGGGCATAACTGGTGCACCACACAAAGTTGTGCAAAAGACTTCCTAGTTTTCAGCAGGAGTCATGAGTCTGTGAGAATCCCCAAGTTGTGCACTGGATCTTTCTGGGGTAGTGCAACCCTATCCAGAGTTAATGATGATAAACAGCTGGATCCAGAATCCCCTGCATCTGCAGCCACTTGGTCTTGCCTATTGTCCCCCATCCAGACACTTACAGCCTCCAGGAGCTGAGAAAGAGTGGTCACAGCATTACTTGGATCACCAGGGATGGAGATATAAAGCTGTGTATCATCAGCATACTGATGATATCTTACCCCATGGTGTTGGATGGTTTCATGTAGATGTTAAAAAGGAGCAGGGAAAGATCTATGCCATCCCACACACACACAAAGGAGTGGCCATGGGCTGGACTCACTTCCTATTAACAGTGATTAAGACTAGTCTTGTTGGAAGAAGTTGAACCAGCACAATACTGGGCTGCCCATCCCCATCCTCTCTAGCCAGTCAAAAAGGATACCATGATCGATGGTATCAAAAGACACTGTGAAGAGATCACCCAACAGTATGACCAATGGTATTTCTATCCTATAACCCGACATGAAACCTGACTGAAAGGGGTCCAGCTGATCCTCTGGAGCTGCAAAGCAATCACTTTTTTCTCCACCTTCCCTAGTAAGGGGAGGTGAGAAACTAGACAGAAATTGTCCAGAGAGCTTGGGTCCAATGATAGTTTCATGAAGAAGGGACACATTAAGGCCTCCTTAAATAATGCCAGAAATACTCCTCCTGCATCTCTGTGTTAATCACCACATAGATCCACCTGCAGGTCACCATCCTGGAGGCTTTCACCAACCAGGAGGAGCAAGGATCTAACAAAGATAGAAAAATGTGGGTTAGACAGCATCACCACCAGATGGATTCGTAGCTGGCTGACCTACCGTACTCAGCTGGTGGTCCTCAATGGAACCGCATCTACATGGAGGGAAGTGTGCAGTGGGGTGCCCCAGGGCTCTGTTCTGGGGCCAGTGCTCTTCAACATCTTCATCAACGATTTGGACGAGGGGATAGATGGGGAACTCATCAAATTTGCGGATGACACCAAGCTGGCAGGAATAGCCAACACTCCAGAAGACAGGCTTAAGATACAGGAGGACCTGAACAGACTTGAACACTGGGCGCTATCTAACAAAATGAAATTCAATGGTGAAAAAAGTAAGGTTCTATATTTAGGCAAGAAAAACCAAATGTACAGGTATAATATAGGGGGTACCTTGCTCAATAGTAGTAACTGTGAGAGGGATCTCGGAGTCCTAGTGGACAATCACTTAAATATGAGCCAGCAGTGTGCTGCAGCTGCCAAAAAAGCCAACACAGTGCTGGGCTGCATTAACAGAGGGATAGAATCAAGATCACGTGAAGTATTAATACCACTTTACAATGCCTTGGTAAGGCCACACTTGGAATACTGCATCCAGTTTTGGTCACCACGATGTAAAAAGATGTTGAGACTCTAGAAAGAGTACAGAGAAGGGCAACAAAGATGATTAGGGGACTGGAGGCTAAAGCATATCAGGAACGTTTGCTGGAATTGGGTATGTCTAGTTTAATGAAAAGAAGGAGTAGGGGTGACATGATAGCAGTATTCCAATATCTCAGGGGTTGCCACAAAGAAGAGGGAGTCAAGCTATTCTCCAAGGCGCCTGAGGGCAGGACAAGAAGTAATGGATGGAAACTAGTCAAGGAGAGAAGCAACCTGGAACTGAGGAGAAACTTCCTGACAGTTAGAACAATTAACCAGTGGAACAACCTGCCTCCAGAAGCGGTGAATGCTCCAACACTGGAAGTTTTTAAGAAGAGACTGGACAGCCATTTGTCCGAAGTTTCCTGCCTGAGCAGGGGGTTGGACTCGATGACCTCCAAGGTCCCTTCCAACTTTATTATTATTATTATTATTATTATTATTATTATTATTATTATTATTATTATTATTATTATTATTATTATTATTATTATTATTATTATTATTATTATTATAATAAACAAGTACAGTAGTTACCTTAACAGCCCCAAGGATCCTGTCCATTTCTTCAGGTCCAACAGAATCAAACCATTCCCAGATAATCTGGCAAGTCCATTTCCTAGGCATCTCCAATGGGTCTGCTCCCTGCTTGGACTCAAACTGAAAATAGATCTCAGCGGATTTTATTCATCAGGTATTCAATAAATTCCTCTGCATGGTCCAGTAAATAATCACCGAAACCCTTCTTCCCAAGAGGGACCAAGTGAACTTGAGTAGGACTGTCTGGTGACATTGTGTGATGCAATAAGACCGGAGCAATAGTGACATTTTGTAGCTTTTACTGCCATGAAATAGGCCTTAATTGTGGCTCTGACCCATGTCCAGTTGAATTAATTCTTAATTTTTCTCCAGTTGTGTTCTGGCTGTCTTTTGGCAGCCTCAACTCCTCCATAAACCACACAGAGTTTTGGGACCAATAAACCAGGAGAGGGCACACGGGCACGATCCTGGCCATAAATGTTGCAAAGCTCCTGAATTACAATAGCATAACTCCAAGTATGCCTTGATGGTTGTAAGTGTAAGGGCTAGTTGTAAAGTTACATTTTCAGTGCCATTCCAACTTTGAACAGTTGCTAAACAATTGTTAAGCAAGGATTACCTGAGATGCTAGGCAGTACATTTCTTATCAGTTCAGTATTATTCTAGCTTTCCTTCTTTCTGCTCTGGATGCTATAGAATAGCCTCATTTTTTGTCTCCAATTCCCATTGGTCTGGCTTATATATGTTTAGCTGGATGAGGTTTGTATGGTTTTGACTTAGTGTGTAATATAAAGCATCTTATGCCAAAACAGCAAACCCCAAATCATCTCATCTTTAGGAAAGCTGTTAAGATCTGGCTATTCCTTCAGGCATTTGAGACTGGTCAAGTCTGGTATCCCTTCATGGTTGTGCTTGGTCAACATTTTAATTTGTATTTATCTACTGTATTATCTGTTTATAATTATATTCTTTTTGTTTTTTCTTCTTTTTTTAGTTTGATTATACTGTATACTACCCAGAGTCACAGTTTTAGTTGGGTACCTGATAAATCTTAAAAATGAATGGATGGATGGATGAATGAATGAATGAATGAACGAACGAATGAACAAATATCTATACACAATTAATGTGTGATCCCATGTCCTCATTAGAGATTTCTAGAGACAAAATGGATGGAAGCTAAAAATATTATGTGGCCTCTATCTGCATCTCAAAAATTTAAGTCCCATTGACTTCAGAGACTTTAATTGTGACTAAATCTGGTTCCAACTTGTTCAAAATAAGCAATCTGTTCAAACGATATCCTTAACATGGTGCCAGTTCACTAAATACCAGCGATCATTTTTTAAACAGTTTTTCAGACAGTGACATGTGTAAGCCTGCTTGGATTTCAAAGACCTATTTTTATGGGGAAATTATGTTGTGTTGTCATAGAAACAGCTATGAAATGATCCAAGAATGTGCAATAAATGTTATACAAAGAAGGTCTGGATGCTAATGTATTCATAGTAAAATTCTGTTCATTTGTGTCCTGCTTAACAGTTGCCTCCAGATTTCTCCAGTGCTATTTGGCTCCTTAACAGCTGGAATCTGTTCAATACACAGGATTTGAGATTTTAAACAATCAGCTTAAAAGGACACTCTGCAGCATCACTTGATGGGTCATGACATCTGCAACAACTGGTGGATGCACAGACTGCATTGATACTAAACTCAGCAACACTTATAAGCAACACAACCAGGGGGACTCTGCGCTGCATGAAAGATTTAATTTCAAAATGACCATGTGCAAATTCAAAGACATTAAACCCAGACTGTAGTTCTTTTGTTAGCAATGATGAATTAAGCATTTTGTTTTATGAGCATTGTTATAAGCAGTTTGGATACTAGTAGTGTTGTTAATGCTGAAAATCAAGCCACCAGAGTAAAGCCATAAAACCAGATGGTTATATTATTATTATTACTACTACAATTAATAGTAATAGTGGTATTTATAGCTAAATAGAAATATTTTTGCATGCAGATATTTTCAAATATTTCACAATGTACAATCTGGAAGGAGGTCCTTCATCTTATGGAACTGTAGGGGCCATACTTTTTTATGTAGAGGTATAAAGGCCAGTATCCTACCCAGAATTATCAACATAGTAACAAAAATAAGGCATAAACAAGTAGCATATTGTTTAGAAATGAAATATATAAGGGCTAAACTAGTTTTTCAGTCTTGGCAAATATGTGTGGACGTCAACTCCCAGAATTTCTCAGCCAGTATGAGTTGGAATCCTCACATCTTCAAATTGCCAAGGTTGAAGAATGCTGGGTTAAACAAAATTTTGTTAAGCGACTTTAATCTCCATCTTTCTATGACTTTGCTCTCCCCCCTCAAGTCAGGATGGCTAATGAGAGCTAATTAATACTCCTATGAAGTGGAACAATATCTATGCCCCCCCTCCCCCCAATAGCAACTCTTCTGCATCCTCTGGAATAATCAAGATCAACATTTTTAGATTTTTTTAGATTTTAAATGATAAAATGGATACATCAAATCTTGAAAGATGGAAGGTATCTGCCCCCCCCAATTATATTTGGGGGAACCGTAGGGGCAACACATAAACTCTCTTCAAATCTACCTCAACCCATACTGAAAATGTTGGCTCTGTCCATTCTGGTAACATCACCAGCCATATTTTTATAATTCTCAGGGGCCAAATATTAAAAAAGAACAAAGCAGCTGCATGCAACAAAGAAGAGTTGCACAATAGACAGGTAGACAAATAAATTTTTCAAAGACAGTATGATTGGTTGAATGTTTGATTTTGAACTTCCACTGGTTTTCATGTATTCTATTGCATGATCAAAATTCTCTACAATATTCAGATTGAAGCTGTCCAGTGCAAGAACCAATTGGTGTCATGATTCTGGTGCTGTCCTAGAAACCGAGAGACTGAGTTTGAATCCTTTAGCCATGATTGAATTTGGGTCTCTCTCTCTCACTCTCTTGGATATCAATATTTATTGGATATCAATCCAATAAAAATAAAATATTGTTGAAAAATTAAATGCACAAGGGACAAAGAACAATATGGATCCTACATTTGATCTTGTCTTGGTCTTTCTGCAAGACAATTAATGCACTATATTTCTACTTACGGTTTCATAAAATAGTGGAAAAAGAGAAAGTTGGTATGTAATATGTTATATATATTGTGGATATAAAATTAATTTATTTGTTTTTGCTTCTCCACTAGAGACAGTGAATCGCTCATTAAATAAGATTCTCTGGGTCACTAGCCTCAGGATAAATTAGGTCAAAAGCAGGATTTTAAAATAAAGCCCATGTTTCCTTTATAAATCAGTGTTATTTATGAAGTCAGATAGATCTCTGCCCTTGGAATGGCAGAGTGCTTGTTAACTGACTAATCTACCCCAATCTTGGACTATATCTTTTGGCTCCTTGAAGATAGCAATTTTTCTACATGTTCTCAGGTCTGTCTCCTTTCTTCCTTTTCCTTCCTTCCTTCCTTCCTTCCTTCCTTCCTTCCTTCTTTCTTTCTCTTTCTTTCTTCTTTTCTTCTCTTTTCTTTCGCTAACTAGTTGGGAGATAGTCAGAACAGAGCCATTTTCCCATATGTTCCATCTGGGAAGAAGCATGGATGCCTTTCCTCCTGACTGATGTGTATGACATAGTACTACAGCTATCTACTAATGCTCTAGTTCTATGCATTTGGGGGTAACTTTGCTTTCTGGGCAGATTGAGTATGAATATAAAGATGATGTCTCTTTAAAAAAAATCTATAATACTGGACCTCTAATTAGGTTTATGATGGCATCTATAGATATGCATAAATTCAGTGCAAATTGGTGTCTTCTTTTTTGGCAATGCATAAATATCATACTCCAAATAGTAATTCCTTAATGACAAAAACTTTGCTTGGGTGATGGATTGATGCAGATGGTTTAGTGATATACCTCATGCAAATTTCCAGAGTTCTGATTGTAAATGGTGAGTGATTCCCTTCAGGCTATATTAGAAGGATGTTGGAATAGTCCTTTAATTCTATGTAAGTTAATGTGGAAGAATATAAGAAAGTTTTTAAAATCTTTTTTCATATATTTTCCAAATAACTCTTTACTAGTTTGCTTTTCATTTCAGTGCCAAAGAGTTCAACTATAGTTGCACTTCCTTGTCTGCTTGTGTATTATGCTATCCAATAGTAGCATAGTTTTTGCATGCACATTAACAATTAGATCTTCAAGAACCTGACAAAGAGTTCATATTTCAAAAAACTAATGAAGATGTATCCCTTGGGCTTTATACAGACCTTTAGAAATGGTCTGCAAATTTATTTACCTTTTGGAGGATTGCCAGTTGCACCATCAGGGGGAGACAAAACCAATGATATACATCTACTGCAAAAGACAAACTAGAAACAAAAATTAAAATAAGCAAGAAAATGGTAAGAGAACACCTATCCAACCTTGACGAATATAAATTACCAGGACCCAACAGATTACATCAGAGTTCTGAAGAAGCTGGCAGATGTTATCTTAGAACCATTGCACCATATCTTTAAAAAAATCCTGGAGCACGGGGGAAGTACCTGAGGATTGGAAAAGGGCTGATGTGATTCCCATCTTCAAGAAAGGAAAAAAAACAGACCCAGGAAACTACAGACCAATCAGTCTAACATCAATACCTGGGAAGATCCTGGAAAAGATAATCAAAAAACAGATCTGCGAACAACTAGAAGCAAACAAATTATAACTAGTAGCCAGCACGGCTTTGTTAAAAACAGATCATGCCAAACCAATCTTATTTCATTCTTTGATAAAGTGGCTAAATTAGTAGATCAGCAAAATGCTGTGGACATAGTATACTTACATTTCAGTAAAGCATTTGACAAAGTAGACCACAACCTGCTGCTTAGTAAGCTAGAAAAAAGGTGGGATAGATAACAACACTATCAGATGGATCTGTAACTGGCTGACAAACCGTACTCAGTGAGTAGTCCTCAATGGTACTACATCCACATGGAGAGAAGTAAGCAATGGGATACCACAATGCTCCATCTTAGGCCCAGTATTCTTCAATATCTTCATTAATGACTTAGAAGAGGGAATAGAAGGGAAACTCATCCAATTTACAGATGACACTAAACTGGTAGGAATAGCCAGAAGACAAGCTCAGGATCCACAAAGATCTTGACAGACTTGAACAATGGGCCCTATCCAACAAAATAAATTTTAATGTGGAGAAAAGCAAAGTTTTATATTTAGTCAGGAAAAATCAAAGGTATAACTACACATTAGGTGAGACCTGGCTCAAAAAGAGTAACTGTGAGAGGGACCTTTGAGTCCTAGTGGATGATCATTTGAATATGAGCCAGTAGTATGCAGCAGCCACCAAAAAAGCTAATACAATCCTGGATTGTATAAACAGAGGCATAGAATCAAGATCACGCGAAGTATTAGTACCGCTTTATAAAACCCTAGTAAGACCACATCTGGAATACTGCAACCAATTTTGGTCACCACACTACAAAAAAGATGTTGAGACCTTGGAAAAAGTTCAGAGAAGAGCAACTAAAATGATCAAAGGCCTGGAGACTAAAATATATGAAGAATGGCTGCAGGACTTGGGTTTGGCTAGTCTAAAGAAAAGAAGAAACAGGGGTGACACAATAGCAGTATTCCAGTATTTGAGAGGCACCACAAAGAAGAGGGCATCAAACTACTCTCCAAAGCGTTAGGGTTAGGACAAAAAACAATGGTTGGAAACTGACCAAAGAGAGAAGCAACCTGGAATTAAGAAACTTCCTAACAGTGAGGACAATTAACCAGTGGAACAGCTTGGCAGAGGAGGCATGCTGCAGGCCTGATCAGCTCGATTATTCTGGCTGGAAGGAGGAAGGAGGAGGAAGGAGGAAGGCCTTCCCTGCTGTTGCTCTTGCCCTCTAGAACATCTTGCCCCCGATGTGAGGTTGGTCCCAACCTCCTATCTTTTCATAAGGACTGAAAGATGTGGCTTTGCCAGTTGGCTTGGGGCCCCGGTGGGTGAACAAGCGCAATAGAGATGGTTGATTAATAACAGATCCCATCTCCCCCCATCCCGCCCTTGCCATGTGTCCTTGGTTTTAATATTTGATTTTAATTTTTATGTTTTAATTTATATGTAACTGTAAGTTGCCCACATTTACCCTATGATAAGATGGGCAGCCAATAAATTTTATAAATAAATAAATATGTAGCTTTCTGTTATGTGTAAATAAATAGCTGCTATTAGAGAAAAGCAAAGTCTGTAGTTCCCTTCTCTACTTTATCTGATGTTGGGGGTACCAATTTTTAATTTTTGGGCACTTTAATATAGGTTTAAAAGAGAAATTGATAGTAGAAAGTGGCCTCTAGGCCTAATAGAAATTTTGATGGCCATAGAACTCTTGCTTATTCTTGAATATCCTAGAGATATTTCTCCATGGTATGCAATGATCCGGGATTCCGTCACTAAGGAATACTGTGGGGCATGGACATTCATCATAAGTGCTTTCATTGCACTTGCCCAGTAGTTTTTACTCTATACATTCCTTGAAACTTCAGATAAGGAAAAAACATCAGGAATATATCCCCAAGGGAAAATAAAGATTGCCTTGATATGGAGAGGGGGTTGACTCAGTGATCTACCCACTCTCCTCTGATGATTAGGCCCTGTATGCGTATAGCTGATTGTCTTGTATGATTGAAGTTTGTGTTTAGTATATGAAATGTATAGTATATGAAATGTATAGAACTGTTAATGCAGTTTTGGACAGAAAATATGAACATAAAGTAGGGAGGTTTTTTTCCCCTAAATATAGTTTCAATAAAAGTGATTTGTATTCCCTTTATTTTGTGCACATCTCTGGGAATACTTAAGGATAGCATTTACAGTGTGATACTAATTTCTTGAAACAAGGATTTTTAGCTAAAGACTTTGGAGAAAGAGGAAGTAATGGAGATGGCTGCATAAAAATCTCCTATGAGATCTTTGCCAGTGAAGTCTAACAAATCAAGAAAGAGGAACTAAGCAAAGGCTTGCTCCTTTTTTCTTTTTTTCTTAGCTTCCTTATTTCTCTCAGCAAAATAGAGTTTGTACAAGCAATTAATTATGCATGTGAGGTATAAAGGAACCACATTAATACATTTTGCATTTGTATGTGTAGCAATATAATACCATACTGACTTTGGGGTATTTCTTGTTATTAATGAGCACAAGCAAGTTGAAACAAGATTTGACCTATTTACAAATTGTAGTTTAAATCAGTCATTATTATTGATATCATAGGGACCCAGATTATATAAAACTGAATATTACTATACTTCATGTACAGGAAATAATATATGAGTGAGAGGCTTACTATTTAGTTTTCTTTTATATGTAACATGAAACATTGCAAGATATGGCAATATAGGTTTTGATAATATTCCTATATGATACACCATGATTTGGAATCAGTGATAGAAGGGGAAGATATATTTCTGCATTTTATTCTGTTGTTTTTAATTTTAGCCAGACAAGAATCAGGAATTCTCCACCTGATTCTGCTTCTCAGGACTTTCAGCATGGTGGAATGAATCATATGGTTCATACATTAAAATACTATACAGTTTACATCTACTATATAACATACGCTAGTGCGGTTTTTAAACCAAAACACAAGTCATGTTATTGGCATCTGTTGAACAGTTGTAGATTGAAACAGCAATCCAGTGGGGCCTCTTTTAGTCTCACAGGCAGAGATATATATAAACCATATTTATATCTTTGATACTGCAGAATAACTGACATAGCCATTCTCATAAGGATATAATATACAAGTGATCATATGCTCCTGATTGCTTTTAACTTACCTAACTTACCTAATTAGAATTTTTTTTATTTTCATTTTTGACTAAAAAATCCATAATATAATTTCTGCTGTAAATTGAGTTTACAGAAAATAATTGCTAAGAATAACAATGAAATTTAATTTTAGATTTTCTGCATTTATCCACAATTTATAAATCTTGCCTTCGATATTTTTATGAGCTTAATAGTTGTGGGTGATACTTTCTATACATAATTTATCTACAAATTAGAGATACAATTTGAAACAGGTGCTTGACATAAAATCAGGCAACACTCAGTCAACAACTGCCTTGTTCAGCAACGGAAATTCCAGTCTCAATTGTGGTCATAAGTTGAGGCCTATCTGTAGTATCACTGGAGTAATCAGTCAGACCTGCTGGGACCAGAACTTCAACCGAGTTCTACCAAAATCAACTTACTAGTTATTACAGGTAGTCCTTGACTTACAACAGTTTGTTTAGTGACCATTTGAAATTACAACGGCACCAAAAAAAAATATTTTTGACTGATTTATGACCGATTTTCACATTTACAACTATTACAGTATCCTCATGGTCATGTGAACAAAATTCAGATGCTTGGCAACTGACTCATATTTATGACAGTTGCAGTGTCCCGGGGTCACATCATTACCTTTTGTGACTTTCTGAAAAGAAAGGCCATAGGGAAGCCAAATTCATTTAACAATTGTGTAGCTTACTATAACAACTGCAGTGATTCACTTAACATCTATAAAAAGAAAGGTTGTAAAATCAAGCAAAACTCACTTAACCACTGTTTCACTTAGCAACAGAAATTATGGACACAATTGTGGTCAAAAGTGTGTAAGAACAAAGGCTTAGGAAAGATGTCCTGCCTCTAGATAAAACAAGATGCACCTGGAGTTATTTTGCAGGGAAGTGAGATTTTTCACTTATCTAAAACTGATTTGATGAGTGTTAGCTGAGAAATCCAGCTGGCACTATGTTTGTTGCATTGCATTCATAAAAAAAAATAAAAATCAGCAAGTAAACCTAATGAACAAATAAATAATCCTTTTCTAAATATTATGCCTGAGTGTACTTGCTATTCATCAGGATATCTAACTATTTTCCTTATTAAATGGGAAAAGTTTTAATTATTCTTTCCTGCTTAATAAGAATATGCAATTTTACGTAAAGTGGGATAAAATTATGTACATTATTACTGAAACAGCATCACATTATCAGGGTTAAGGAAATGGTGAAATTACTGTACCATAATAAGGAGTAGAAATTAGGAAAAACAAATCTTCTCTTATTTTTTTTAAGTATTATAATATGCAACTTTGATTATATAGACCACAGGTCGGCAACCCGTGGCTCCGGAGCCACATGTGGCTCTTTGAGCCTTCTCCTGCGGCTGCCAGCCTCCTCTGCCATTTGGAGAGAGAGAGAGAGAGAGAGAGAGAGACAGAGAGAGAGAGAGAGAGAGAGAGAGAGAGAGAGAGAGAGAGAGAGAGAGAGAGAGAGAGAGAGAGAGAGAGACAGAGAGAGAGAGAGAGAGAGAGAGAGAGAGAGGCACTTGCGCTTCCCTTCTCTCTCTCTCTCTCTCTCTCTCTTTCTCCCTCTGTAAAAAAGAGAGTGGCCTCACGTTATTCTCCGACGAGCTGACAAGCTTATTGGGCGGGGCTCCTCCCTTTGCTGTGTCTCTGCAGGAAGCAGGAAGGGCAGGAGAGAGCCAGCCCAATAATGTGTGTCAGCTTGTTGGAGAACAGCCTGAAGCCAGTTTGCCAGGTGAGCAGAAGATCGGAGAGAGGGAGAGAGGGGAAGGAGAGAGAGAAAGGGAGAGAGAAAAAGAGAGAGGGAGAAAGAGAGAGAGAACTCATGCACAGCAGCCTCTATTTCTTTTTAATTAAACTCTTTAATCAAGCTCCCCACCCCTCGTGTGCGCGCACAAGTTTTGCGGCTCCCAGTGTTTCCTTTTCTCTGGGAAACAGGTCCAAGTGGCTCTTTGAGTGTTTAAGGTTGCAGACACCTGATATAGACAGACAGAAAATCAGATTCAGTTTCTTTCATAGATAGATAAAAAAAACAATTACATTATAGTGCTAGTTCATCACATGAACATTTGCTGTGCCTAGGACTAAGAGGATTATATGTGATAATTAAATAAGAGTTGTGCTATAAATAAAACTTTATATACAATCAGTGTTTCAAGTATGAGAGAAAGGTAATGTGGAATTACAGTTGCTTATACTCCTGGTGTTTACAGCTGATTAGTTTATTGGCACAGACTCTAGTGCCAGACACTGTGCACTAACGACAGGAATAGAAATTCTAAATGGAAACACTGATCTGTGTATGAAGGTAATATGCACTTCTCATAATTTTAATTACCATTTCGTGCACAAATTGTGCTCTACAAATGTTTTCTAGAGAACTTCCTACAAAAGAAAACAACTATATATTTTCCAGTATTCTACAGATTAAAGATCTTTTTCAGATGTATCAGATGTTGCTAAATTATATCAATCTCAAATCTTGGAATCTTTCAGTAATTAAAGGCCTATACATATTACCAGCCTTCTATTCTGTAAATATGTTGAAGAATTTTAATAAGGGCAAGGGACACTCTGCTTTTAAAAACAGATGCCCATAAAATTAAGTCTTAAACATGCAGACTTCAGCATTCTTAGAAATATTCAACATTAGACTTATGTAATCATATATTAGTTCATATTACTATTTGATGTGTGGAGATTTTCAACTTGGATAAACTTAGAGAAGTGTTTTAAATCTAATGCTGAGGCATCTTTTAGCACAAATGGCAGCAATTTAGACCACAATTCTCTACATCCCTCCTAGTCTTTCAATCTGCCCTGGATACTGAGAACTGTGCCCCCAATGCCAGGCCTTAGTATCAACTTTTCCACCCGCAATCTCAGCTGTGTGAGAATCAGTGGGAAGGACGAAGCAATATTGTCTGTCACCAAATCTATGCTCCATGGCTATTAACAGTGGCTACCTTTACGTTGTATATGAATACCACAGCAGATTGATGCTTCCAAGTACAAGAATCTTGTGAGGGAATGGGACTCTATTCTTTTCCAGCCCAGTAGGCAAAATCTTTGTATATATGCATAGATAGCATCTACTTACAGGTATGCATCTGCATGTGCACGTACAGCTTCTTACTACATTTGGCCTTTTCGCATGAAAGAGTGCCTTATATTTAATAATTATGTGAATAAGCTTGGGCCATGCATTCATCCTTTTTTTCCCTTTTCCTTATTCTGGCATGTCTGTAATGAAATTGAAATGTTTATTGGGATAAACTATTGGAATAAACTAAAATACTTTAACTGTGGGGTCCTTGGTGTGCTGAGCTTGTTTTTTCCCCTGGAGACATTTCATTATCAATCTATGTAACATCATCAGTGCTAGAATGGAGTGGAGTTTGCTGTCTATTTATATACCAGTAGCTTGCCCTGTCAGTGTTGGTGGAATTGTTCTTGGTGGGTTCCTTGAACAGACTGTATACTGTTAGCTTGTTTGTCAGAGTTGGTAGTTCCTTGATTGGGGTATTGTTTATTTCTTAATTGTTGGTCTGGGTGTTGATTACTGGTGAAGGATGATTTGGTCTTTTTGTTTCCTTTTTGATTCTCTCTTTTGAAGTTTCTGAATTCTTGGAAGCCTGGTACTCAAATCAGCAATCAACAGGCTCATAGAGATTAACAAGATCTACATACTATTCAAAAGAGACAATCAAAAAGACCAAAATACTTCTCACATCAATCAACATCCAGATGAGAGATTAACACCAAGATTAGCCCTTGTAGCATTGATGATGTTATCTAGTTTGGTAATAAAATATCTGCAAGAAAACAGCCAAGCTCAAAGAGCCAGTCCATGGTGCTCTCTGAGCTTGCTTGTTTTCTTGCATATGTTTCATTACCCTAACTAGGTAACAGTCAGACTAGCACTGACCTAGTTAGGGAATGAAAGGTATGCAAGAAAGCAAGCAAGCTCAGAGAGCACCAAGGACCCCTCATTTCAACCCTGAGCTACAAATATTCTCCTTTATTGGCAAGTAAGCATCAAGGATTCCATAATTCAACCCCAAACTACAAATAGTTTCTTCTATTGGAAAGTACTTTCAATATATCTTTTCCAAAAAGTCAAGAACAAATTATGATTTCTGATTCTGTTAAAAATAAATGTAGTTCCTGATCTGGATGCAAAAAACAGTAATTAATTTAAATACAAAACAGTTTCTCCCTTCTGACCAACATCATACAGCGAGATTGGAGAAGACAGAACTGCCATGTGTCTACCGGTAACTAAAGCTCAGCATTGTTCAAACTAGTCCAGAATGTACCAGTCTGTATAAAAGGCAGCAAAATTTATAGCTGTAGTATGAAGCAATATATTACTTTGAGATTATATAAACTCTTACCAGCTTTATTACAATAATGTATTTTAATTTATTTAGCAGATTTCAGGAAATTGATAAGACTGCCCTCAAGGGCAGACTTTTGCAAAATAAACTCTTCAAACAGCAGTTCTTTTTTTTAAATTGTTTTAATTTTGTCTGTATTATTTTTATAAATAACCCAAGGTGATGAACATACATAATCTATCTTCCTTCTCCTGTTTTCCCTACAACAATAACTCTGCAAGGTAAGTTGACCTGAGAGAGAGTGACTGGCCTTAAGTCACCCAGTTGGCTTTCACGCCTTAAGGCAGGACTAGAACTCACAGTTTCTTAGTCTCTAGCCTGCTGCTTTAAACAGTACACCAGCCTGGTTGAAGAACCAAACAGTTCTTTAGAAATGATATGAAGCAAAAAGATATTTTTGGTTAGTCTTCATGAATTTCAGAAACTACTAAATTGTCAATATTTAAAATGCAAAGTATATGATAATTAAATTAGAAACACATATGCAAATAGACATTCTTACTATTTCTTTTACAGTTTTACATGTAGTTCCCAAGTACTCAATATTTTTACCCAAGTTGATTTAAAAAAAATGTATATATGTGTTCTGTTTCTTGCGTTGGTAAGCATTGAATAGGCAGGACTCAAAAAACAGGTATTTCTTTATTCGCAGTAAAACAGAACTAACACAAAATGGCCCCACCCCTTTTTATACATTCTCTTGGGCGTCGCCAGCCAATCATTGCAATGGATTTTCCCGCACAAATTGCATGCTAGTCATTGCCTGCAAACATTGCTTGCTGATTGTTCTGGTGCAACTCCCTGCACCTGCTCTTTATTAAGCCCAGTACATAACACCCCTCCCCTCTTGGTTCAGGAGTACATACTAGCTATTGTATAATACTGCAAGCATTTCCTTACAATGTACAACAAAACACACAATAACACAACATTATAGGTCTTTCCTTCCAATACAGTATAATGAACAATAATGGACAACATCATAGGTCTACATTCACAATGGAACATACATACAGCATTCCCAATTGCAAATAGTTCACAAACACTAACATTATAGTATGAGGCATTTTCCATTCCAAGAAAATACATAAGCATTTCAGTTCAATACAACATTATAGTACATGGTATTTGGTTGTTCCAATTCCTAAGGAAATACTAGAACAGTCCAGCTCACGCTGACAGAAACCTCACGTAGTCCTGTAAGAACTTCAGTGGGCCTCTGGCCCGCTCTGATTGCTGCGGAGCTGCTGCAAGCGCCCGATCTGCAAGCTCGCCTGCCAGGCTCGGCAGACCGGGACTTTGGGACCCGTTCGATACGGGTGAAACTGGATCATGCAGGCTGGCCTGTTCCGGTCGGCTCAACCCTGAGTTCCACTGTGGGGTGGAATTCCCCTGATCGGCGTAAGCAGCTGGTTGGAACGGTAGACCCAAGTCAGAGTTCCGATGTGGGGTGGAATTCCCCTGATCAGCGTAAACAGCCGGTTGGGAGCGCTGTCCCGTAGGCGCGAGGCCCGAGATAGGACTGGCTTGGAAAGCCGATTGCGAACAATGTCCCATGGACGTGGTGCGGACCATAATTGCGAGCCCAAATTGGATCACCCACGTTCAATTGCCTCGGTACCTGTGGCTGGGACACCTGTGATGCAACCTGGTCTGGGTGTAATCTATCTAACTTGGTGATAAGGCGGCGACCCCATCGGAGCTCGACGGGGCTCTTGCCCGTAGATGTGCACGGAGTTGTGCGGTGGCAGAGGAGAAAATCTGCCAACCTGTGATGCCAATTTCCATGAGTGATTCTTTTTAAGGAGTCTTTGGTTGTGCGAACCATTCATTCCGCTTGCCCGTTGGAAGCCGGGTGGAACGGTGCCGAAGTAGCATGCCGAATTAAATTCGCCCTTAGAAAGGACTGGAACTCCGATGAAGTAAATTGAGCTCCGTTGTCGGAGACAATTACGTCTGGGAGGCCATGTGTGGCAAAAATGCCTCGAAGCACCCTAATGGTGATGGCAGCTGTCGTACTGGACAGTGGAACAACTTCCAGCCACTTAGAATGACTGTCCACCACAATGAGGAAGAGCTGCCCCTGAAAGGGGCCGGTGTAGCCGATATGGATCCTCGACCAAGGAGCATGGGTGGTTTCCCATCTATGAACAGGAGCCTGTGGCATTTCTGGCCGGGACTGCTGGCAAATGTGGCACCCGTGGACCTGGGCCTCGATGTCTTTATCGAGCCCAGGCCACCAGAGATGGCTACGCGCGAGCACCTTCATGCGGACAATGCCCGGATGTCCCTCATGCAAGGAATCGAGGACTCTAGTCCTCAGTGAGGCTGGAATTACTACCCTGCTTCCCCACAGGATACAACCCTTAAAGGTGGATAGCTCATGCTTCTGTTTCCAGAAACTCTGGAAGTTAGGGCCAGGACACGTGTCAGGCCATCCTGTGAACACACAGTTCAACACATGTGTTAGCGTGTTGTCGGTAGCTGTCTCTGCAGCTACATCCCCTGCATTGAGGGGAGACTCTGGCAAATCCTGGATGGACAGGATGTGGTTGGCTGGTGCTGGATCAGGTTCTAGTTGCCTTAGGGGCAGCCTACTCAGGCCATCTGCATGGCCCATCTCTTTACCCAGTTTGTGCACCAAGCAATAGTCATAAGCGGATAGGAATATTGACCACCTCAACATTCTAGGAGAGATGATTTGGGGTGTTTGCTTGTTTGTTGTGAACAACCCCAGAAGTGGCTTGTGGTCAGTAAAGAACGTAAAACGGTGGCCATACAAGAAGTCGTGAAACTTCTTGATGCCAGCCACGATTGCCAGTTTGAGCGTAGTTTCGCTCAGCACCAGACAGGGTCTTGGAATAGTATGCTATAGGGACTTGTGTCCCATCAGCTCTGAGGTGACTTAAGACAGCCCCAATCCCATACGGGGATGCATCACAAGCTATGCCAATTGGCAATTGCTCATTAAAATGAGCCAACACTGCATTGGAAGATAACAAAGCCTTAACCTCTGCAAAACTCTTTTCGTGGACCCTTGTCCACTTTCAAGGGGCCTGTTTGTCCAAGAGCCGGTGTAACGGCTCTGCCACTGCAGCCTTGTGGGGAAGGAAGGCATGGTAGAAATTGAGAAGTCCCAGGAAGGCTTGAAGCTCTCCCTTTGTTTTGGGACTGGGTGCCTGCTGAATTGCTTTAAGCTTTGATTCAGCAGGATGGATGCCTTCGGCATCAATTCTAAAGCCCAAGAATTCCATGGAAGTGACTCCAATCTTGCACTTCTCTTGTTTGAGCTTCAGCCCCGCTTTGCGGAAATGCCGCAAAACGGCCCAGAGCCTGTCTGCCAAGTTTTCGACTGACTCCCCTGCGATGAGGACATCATTGAAGTATGGACAGACCCCTGGAATATTACGGAGCGTGCATTCCATCACGCTCTGAAATATGCCAGGGGCTACATTCACTCCAAACTGTAACCTTCGAACCTTGAAGGCTCCCCGGTGAATCACAATCGTTTTGGCTTCTGCCGTGGCATCATCCACCGGCAGCTGCTGGTAGGTCTGGGCCAAATCTAATTTGGCGAAAATACGCCCAACCTGTAGAGACGCCAGAATATGGCTGACTACAGGCACCGGATAGGAATGCTGCTGGAGAGCTTTATTTAATGTACATTTGTAGTCAGCACAGATTCTGACTTCTCCGTTGGCCTTAAGTGGCGTGACAATGGGGGTTTCCCATGGACTGCTGTCCACAGGTTCCAAAATGCCCTGCTGAAGCAATTTGTCCAGCTCCGCATTTATCCTTTGCTTGAGAGCAAATGGCACCCGACGAGGCTTAATCCTGATCGGTGCTATTGAGGGATCTAGTCTTAAGGCAATAGGAGGCCCTTTGTATGCCCCTAACTCTGGGCTGAAAACATCAGCAAACTCCTTACAAACCTCTGCAAGCCTTGCCGTTTGCAGACTGTTCAACCCAGTCACCTGGATGCCTAGTGCATCAAACCAATCGAGTCCAATCAGACTTGTGCGGATGCCCTCGACAACTACGACATCTAATGGACCCTCGAAATTCCTGAATTTCACATTAAGTGTGGCCACCCCCTTGACGTTGACTCGGGAATTCTGGAAATCGGTCAAGAGGATATTCGACGACCTGAGCTTAACTCGATGGCCGCTTTTACAGCAAATCTGTCCCAGTGTTTTCTGAGAAATTATGGACAGCGCGGAGCCCATGTCCAAAGGAACCCCCTGCAGTTTAACTTCAAGATGAAGCTTTTTCTTCAAGGGCTGGTGGGCACCTGTTCTAAACACACTTCTTCTCGACGCGCAAAAACCCACCCAGTTCTGACTAGGGACCCCGGTACCTTTCCGAGGCAACTCTTCCACAGAACGGTCTTTTGTGCGACCCAAACAAATAGCGGCAATGTGGCCTTGCCTGCCACATGCCCGGCAAGTTGCGGTGCGGAAACGACAGTTGGCCCGCTTGTGGCGGCCTCCACACCCGATGCATCGAGGAAAGGAAACTGCCTTCTCATGCAGCCTGTGGGGCCTTCTTTCTTGCGGTTGCTGTAACCGATTGACCTCGCCTTCTGACTCGGAGTCTTCAACTCTCTCGATGTCCTCTTGGTGGACGGTTCCAGGGCTTGGAGGGTTCTTCGATAGCCGTAAGGCCTTAACAGCTCCGCCCGCTGCTTCTTCAGCCGTTACTTCCCTCAAAACGTCTTGGAAAGAGACGGTTTCTCTGGAGAATATCTTCTGCTGAAGATCGCGGCTTCTCAGACCACAGACGAGCCGGTCTCGTAGCCGCTCTCCCAGGTCCTTAAATTCACATGGCCTTGCAGCTTGTCTTAACGCAGCGATGAAGTCAGCAACGGACTCCCCAGGACACTGGTCCCGCTGCTCGAAAGCATGTTGCCAAGCTATGACTGACAGCTTTGGCTCAAAATGTTGTTTGAGCATTCTTTTTAGTTCTGTATACGTGATGGACTCCAAGAGTGCCGGAGCAACCAGGTTCTCCGCTATATCGAAGGTTTCTTGTGCACAAACGCACAACAGCGTCGCGGCCTTCAGTCCATCATCCTGAACCTGGTTGACTCTGAGATAATTTTCCACCCTGGCAACATAGGAGCTCCAACATTCAGGATGCTTAACGTCGAATTCGGAAAGACGACCAATCTTTGCCATGATGTGATGTTGGCGGCCTATTCAACGCCTCGTGCTGTGCAGGCTTCCGAAGCGGTTCCAGGACGGCTCCTAGTGGCACTCTCCTCCAGCAATTCCGAACTGGCAGGCAGAGCGAAGGAGTTTGGAACGCCGTGCTTCTCAGCGACTTCAAGGCTTTACGTGGTGAGTTAGCGCTTGACTTTTGCGGCAGCACAATCCCACCTTCCTCGCCAATGTTCTGTTTCTTGCGCTGGTAAGCACTGAATAGGCAGGACTCAAAAAACAGGTATTTCTTTATTCGCAGTAAAACAGAACTAACACAAAATGGCTCCACCCCTTTTTATACATTCTCCTGGGCGTCGCCAGCCAATCATTGCAATGGATTTTCCCACGCAAATTGCATGCTAGTCATTGCTTGCAAACAGCAAGTCTGACCCAGCAGGCCACGTGGTCTGCTGATTGTTCTGGTGCAACTCCCTGCACCTGCTCTTTATTAAGCCCAGTACATAACAATATGTATATACCATCTGATTCACCAGACACTAAAAACAATTTAATGGGTTTTTAAATCGGCATACCACATCTACTTTTCATCTCTCTGAGTACTGTGCTTTTCTTTAAAGATGGCAGATCTAATGCATCCTTGTTTCTCAGATCAAATTGAGCATGGAAATGTCCAAAGCTGTTTTCACTAGATGTCAATGTGGTTAAATTTATTGTGGCCTTTTTACTTCTTTTCCCTAAAAAATGAAATACAAGATTTGCAATAATGATGCCTAAAATGTAATAAATATATATTTTTAATTTTTGTCATCATCCAGGTAGCATCTTGGTGTAATAATTCTGCTATTTTTGGTTTATTGTTCTCAACAATCTTTTCTCTCCTAAAAGTAATATGAAGAGGTTAATTGCCAAAATTATTACAAAGTTTTCTCCAACTCCGATGGTCAGTTTCCAACAAAACATAATTAATATAAATAAAAAGGAATAAAAATAAACTTGAATCCTAAATTATTCCTCTATACACTTATTTCTTATAAATGGGAAAGGATTCTAAGTTAAAATAAGTAGCTTATATATGAGTGGAAAGATGGGATGCAAATATTTTGAGGAGAAAAAAAGTGACTTATTTCTTATAGAGAGGTATCCTTTCAAAATATATATTATTTCCAAAGGTTCCCATATTCCTAGGAAAAAATAGTGCATATGGATGGGCAGGAAGGAGAGAGGAACAGAGGCAGTTGCAGAGTGGACTAATTCTATTAAATGTCCATAGTTAAATGTTGAGATAAATAAACAATTGTTAAGATAATATATACTTCCAATATAAGATTCTACTTTTAGAAACTTTTGCCTCAAAATTTTGTTGAGATTCTACTATTGTATGCATGAGCTATCTTAGATGCTGTTTCTGTGTTTCTTTGCCATCAACAGATTGTTATCCACTAAAAACAAATCTCAGTTCTATTTCATTTCTACTCAAGCCTGGCAATATTCGCATACATTGCTAAGCCAGGATTTTTAAACAGTGACTTTTAAACAAGCCGTAATAATCTGGTTTCACATATAACACTGATGTATAATGGACTTCTATTGTAAATCAAAAATAATCAAACCATGAATCAGCATGTTCTATGAATATAGCTGTTTGGAACCACTGTTTCATTTTGCTGTTTCTCTTAAAAGATTTGAAAGTAGAAAACCAAATTCAAGTTCTTGACCAATCAGAAAGATTGTTTTGATTATTTCAGCTATCTCACCCAGTTCTCCTAAAACAAATGAGTCAATTTCAAAACAGTTAGAAATGCTTTGTTTGCAAATCTTCTTAGTTATCTATTTTTATCTCTGCATTCACTAAAAATATCTTTATATTTTGCAAATAACATAGTTTTATCAAGTCATCCTGCAACAAGAACTAGAAATCGTCACAGGTTCTATGAAATGCATGTTGTTGTTCTTTTTTAAAGAACAGGCTGTTGGTAGTGGTTTGTATTAAATTAACAGTTAGTATTGTTGAGTTGAATATAGATTCTGTCCTGTTTTATTTCTATTAGCTATCATGGCATTTTATAAGACATAGGCATATATTTAAACTACATAAACTGTTATGATCAAAAAGCCAAAGTTGACTACTCTTAATGACATAGTTTAAGAAGTGGTATTCTGAAATAATAATAAACTAAGATTTGTCAATTATGCTTTGTTATTAATTGTAAAAAAACAATAAGGGATAGATTTACAATTGTTCCTTTTTTCTTCTATTTTACTTATTTATTAAATTTCTGTGCTGCTCATCTCACTGATGCAGCGACTCATATTTTAGCATTTTTATTCAAAAACATTACCTCTTTAAATTTTCATATGCATTAAACAACACATGCATATTCAGTTTAGAAAAAATAGTTTTATTGTGATGTTAGCTTAATAAAGATAGCCACAATGGGGGCAAAGTTGGGGTCTTATTGAGATGTTTTTTAGTCTCGTTTACAAATAAAGCTCGTGTGATGAAAGGCAAAAAAAGGATAGTGGATATTTTTTTATTGTAGATAGGAAATATTTGCAAGAAAGCTAGCATATCTTTTAAGACCTGGAAGCCCAATTGGAAGCACCTATCAAGTATCATGCAAACAGTGCAGCTGTTACTCTTTCTTCATCGTAGCATATTTTTTGAGATAGACGGTTGGAAGGGAAATCTCCTTCTCGTAGAGAAAGGTTTATAATGACTTAATTATCAAGTGTCATTAGATTTCATCTCTATATGATATGGGAGATGTCCACACAATTTGTTTGGAAAATCAGAATGAACAAAAGGCAATCTAGTCTCCATCAGTGCTGATGTTTCCATTTTAGGATTTATCACTTGGATTTTTGCAGTGTACTTAGGTAATAGGAAAGTGTGGCTTTTAATTTGTAATTAACTTATGACATAACTTTTACAATGATTCAAGACACATTAACAAGTAGTAAAACTGAAAAGCCGTACCCCTATTAGGATAACTTTGCAGAAACTTTGTTATGCTTTTGAGAAATTCAAAGACCAATTTACTTGCTGTGAAACCTACCTTATAAAAACTGTAACTACTAAATGTTTAAAGTTACTTAATAGTGAAATTATGTATTACTAAAAAGGACACCGTGGAAATTAATTATAAATTGCTTAAATATCAGCTTCAATCTCAAGCTCCTCTTCAATCTTCAGTATACAGTATACGTTAATTTCCTGCAGAGTTATATGCAGTACAGTTGTTTTTATCAGTACATATTCACTGGAAAATATAACAGTTGTTTGCTTGGTATTCAGGATATTGCAAGTTCTGAATTTCACTTACTTTCTCTCTCAGTCTGAATGTATAGATTGGGGCATGTTTAAGGAAGCAGCTACTGATAACCAACATACAAATGTTGAGGAGTATGCCACCACGGTGTCTGCATATATCCAAAAGTGCATAGAAGATGTCTGTGTCCTGAAAAGCTTTGTTGTGAGGGCGAATGAAAAACCATGGCTGACTTATGAGGTCCGCAAGATGCTGAAAGCACGGAATGTGGCTTTTAAATCTGGTGATATGCTGGCACTTAGAACAGCCAGAGCAAATCTGAAAAGTGCCGTAAAAGGTGCAAAGCAAGCCCATTGCCAGAAAATTCAGAACTTTTTTCAGGACCCAACAAACACCAGGCAAATGTGGCAAGGGATCCAGGCCATTACGGATTACAAGGTGGCTCCATCGAGATGTAAGGATGACACAGACTTCCTAAACAAACTGAATGCATTTTTTGGTAGATTTGAGGCATCAAATAGTACTCCTGCCAGGAAGGCTGTGCCCCATCCTGATGAGCAAGTGCCTAGCTTTGATGTCACCTCTGTCCGGAAAACACTGCAGACAGTTAACATTCGGAAAGCAGCAGGCCCAGATAACATCCCTGGTCGTGTCCTCAGGGAATGCGCAGAGGAGTTGGCTTGTGTTCTCACTGATATTTTCAATCTCTCATTGCAGCAGGCAGTGGTCCCATCGTGTTTTAAGATGGCCATCATCTTGCCAGTGCCAAAAAAGTCCACAATTACAGGCCTCAATGATTACCGTCCGGTTGCACTGACATCCACCATCATGAAATGCTTTGAGAAGCTGATAAAGGACACTATTGTATCTAGCCTCCCGCTAGCATTTGACCCGCTTCAGTTTGCCTACCGACCAAATCGCTCTACGGAGGATGCTATTTCTTCCGTTCTCCATCTGAGCCTGAAGCACTTAGAGGAAAGAAATACTCATGTGCGTTTGCTGTTTGTCGACTTCAGTTCGGCATTTAACACAATCATTCCCCAGCATCTAGTAGATAAACTGGGCCTTTTAGGCTTAAACACTCCTTTGTGCAACTGGATTCTGGATTTTCTTACCAACAGGCCCCAATATGTGCGAGTTGGAACAAATACCTCTATACCATTTTCTTGAGCATAGGTTCTCCTCAGGGCTGCGTCTTAAGTCCGCTTTGCTGTTCACTCCTGTTGACCCATGTCTGCGTGCTGGTTTAGCCACCACCATATTGTGAAAGTTCGCTAGATGATACAATAGTAGTGGGCCCTTATTCAGGATACAAGGGGGAACTTACCGCAAAGGAGGTTGAGGGTGTTGGTGAACTGTTGTAGGAAAACAGCCTAGGTTAAAAACGAAAACCAAGAGATCATTTTTGATTTTCAGAAAAGGCGGCACAGCCACACTTCTCTGTGCAGTAATGATTCACCTGTGGACATGGTTACCAGCATCAAATTCCGGTGTGCAGCTAACGAGTAGTGCTGACTTTGGTCGCTCACAGTGGAGACTGGTGAAGCGGGCACAGCAAGTGTCCTGCATTTTCTGCCGCCGCATGAGAAGCACATCTTCCTTCCCCCCTGTCCTGACCAACTTTCACAGGGGACATCGAGAGCATCCTGTTCATACAGCATCACAGTCCCTGGTTTGAAGCATCACTGCTTTTCAGACAGGAAGGGCGGTAGCCAGAGAGTGATGGAATGGCTGAAAAGATCATTGGCAGTTCCCTCCCTACCATCCAGACATAGCACAGAAGCGTTGCTTGAGCAGGTCTCGTTAAGATTATCTGGGACCCTACCCATCCTCCTTCATGACCTGTTTTTCCTTGTTACCTCTGTGGGAGGAGGCTTCGTGGTATCCGTAGCAGAACATCCAGATTCAGCCATAGTTTCATTCCATACAGCATTAACCTTGTGAACTCTCAAACTTCCTCCTTGCGTTATATATTCAAGATGGACAGTATTTAATATTTATTTGCTATGTATATGTAGGGATGTGGGTCTATATATATGTTGTACATAGTATGTTTTAGGTTTTGTATCATGTATATGTTTCACTTTGAGAGCGGGCAACTAAATTTCATTTTTTATGTGTGCCATTGTGCCCACAATATAAAAATGACAATAAAGGTTATCTTATCTCAAATACTATACAATGTAAGATCTCTGGATATCATATAGCCAAGTTTCAATACACAACAAATATCAGAACTGTAAAACAACAGACTTCCAGTCTTGTGCAGTAGCGCAGCAGCAAAGGGATTTTGGGACCCCGTGCCCTTTGGCTGAATTTCTTCTTGTTAGGGGACCCTAAATGGGCCAGATGCTGCCCCGAAGAGGCGGCAAGGAAGGAAGGAAGTCCCACGGACCACGGAGAGACGGCAGTCGACCCGATTGGTCCAGGAGAAGCCTTCCAGAAACCAACAGGAGAAAGGCTAGCCTAACTTCAGAGTCTAGCCCAAGCTACAAGCAACCGAAGTCAAAAAGCACTATTTTAAGCTGATTGTAAACAGTGCGTTTGAATCTGGATAAGATCATCGATTTTCTCTATCCTACTTATTAACTTTCCTGGGAAAAAAAATTCCCAAGAAGCAAAAAACCTCCGAACGTGAAGGAGGATTTTTGCCCCATCCTTTTACTAAGGGAAGCAGCAAATTAAACCTTTTATGGAGGACCAAAACATACAGAAATGAAAGAAATGAATATAAAAAATTTTTTTGGATAAATTTGGAATTGTTGAATGGTTAAGATTCTCATTTTAAAGGCAATTTTCTATTTTGATAATTTGAAAAAAAACTGGTGCTGACATCTAGTGGTGGATAAAGACCATGACAGCTATGGCTTTCATACAGGACTTGGCAAAATCTGGAAAAAACTAATCTGTGCTTGTGACCTTCAAAGCTATAACAATAGAGAACAGCTGTGACAAAAAAAGAAAACAATTTGGGTTGCAGATAAAGAGAGGATTATAAATTTCAGGAAACCTTTTTGAACCTTTTTGGATTATAAATATCTACTAAACTGTGACTCTAAAGCTATTTGCAGAGAAAAGAAAACCTTGATTCTTGACCACTATGGAAAATCAGAGACTTGCAGAAAGAACTTATCACGGAAAAATAAATACCTTTCAAGAGGAGACATATGAAATGCTGCAACTAATTCAAACAACAATGACTTCAAACCACAAAGAAATCCAAAATAACTTTGAAAACATAAACCAATTCATCTCCAATTTAACTTTACAACAAAAAAAATCTCAGGAAATAACAATAGAGAAGGAGCAGATAAAAGAGATAACTGAACACAAATTCGAGGATATAGACTCAAAAATGGAACTTAACACCACAAAGTATAATTTAACCCAAGTGGAAAAAAATTGACAAGAAATATTGGTTTTGGAAAAGGCAACTTTACGACCACAAGACAAATTTGAGGATAAGAAAAAAGACTGGTCAAAATGGATTGCAGAGACGTTAGGAACACCACTAGAACTGGAGAGACAAAAAATGATAAGAGATACAGAGAGAAAAAGAAAGAAAAAGATTTTCAACAAACATGAAAGAGCAAATACCTCTTACAAAGATATTGTACTTGACTTTTTTTATATCTACAGTGACACCTACAAGAATATGGAAAGACTCTTTGATTCAGCAGAATATATTGATTAAAGATATTGGGCAAAAGAAGAAGGCCAAAGTGAAAATTAAGAAAATAGACATGGGACTGATCAGAGAATATTTAAAAAAGAAACACCTGTTTGAATATGGTTAAAGTAATAGAAAGATTTTGGATATGAATTTTACTTTAAGAGGGAGGAGTCCCTCAAATAACATAGTATCTCTTTCTTCTCTTTTCTTCTCTTATTTCTTGATATGAGTAATATAAAAGAGTTAGAATGGCTTATATATAAGGACATATTTTAGATATTTAAATGTGATTGATTTTAAGAAAATTACAATGGATTGGAAAAAAAAAGTTTTGAATAAGAGTTAAAAGACCAGATGACTAGATTTATTAAATGGAATATTTAAAGATTAAATATATTCTTAATTATGATAAAAAAAGAATGGAAAAATTTTGGAAATAAGTATGTATTAGCTTAGGGGAAACATGGACTGTCAGTAGTATACTATCTTTTTATCCCTCTTTACTCTTGTTCTTTTTTTCTCTTTTTTTAATCTTATTTATTCCTTAAGTAAGGTAAAAGTTATGGGATGGTTTACATGAGAAAAAATAGAATCAAATATTTAAATGTAATTAACTTTGAAAAAATCTTAACCAGTAAGAATGTCTTGAATATTGTGGGAAAAACAAATGTAAACAAGAACTGTAAACGGGATCTATGATGAGGCAACCAGAATGACTAGATAGAAAAGAAATAATATATTGATGTGATTATTATTTGTGGAGATATTAGAAAAAAATTTATATTCAATTGTTATCTATCAAAACAATAAGAATTGTATTAATTTAAGGTTGGTAAAAGAGAACATTATGGGAAGAGGAAATCAAGTAAAGCTATTATGTGGATTATAGATCATAGAAACCAATTGTTAGTGAATGTTTTTTAAATGTAAACCCAGACAACAAACTGTTTACCTTAAGGTGACCGTGTTAAAAAATTAATAAAATATATTATAAAAAAAGAACTGTAAAACAACGATCCCTCCACCAAAGGAAATCACAGTGAGTGACGTCACTACCCCACACATTATTGCCCTCGCTGCTTCCAATAAATAAACTAAAAATAAAAATAAAAAGAGAAGCTTCCAACTGGCAGAATATTTCCCAACAGCTTTTTTCACTCTGGGATCCTCCAGAAATATTCTAATCCTAACTTCCAACATTCCCAGGCACATGCTAATATGCCTTGGAATTCTGGGAATTGTAGGCCGATCATTTTGGAAAAACACCGGGCCAGGTAGAGCCCCGTATAAAGAAAGTAAACGTGCCCTTAAACTTGTGTACCCTACATTTCACTCCTCTTCCTTACGATACCTGTTGGAACTAAACGGGATCGAAACACGCCCTTTATTTTCCAACTTAGAACCGCGTGTATTTTTTTCCCGGGACAGAAGTTACGTGCTGTACCCTTTGCCCTCCAACCCAGGCACCCAAAATTAATCCGTTTGAACGAGTCTGAACGGATACGATTAACACCTCAAGGCTCGCGGGTGAACAGGAGATTGACTGACAGGTTCCTTCCGCTCTCTCTAACACGCTTCCAGCAGAACACAGTACAGATTTGGGGTTCTTTCCCCCCCGCCGATAACGACCATTGCCAGGCAGAAACTGAATTACCCCTGTTCAGCACCGAGAAAAGCTTAGCCTGTTGATCGGCCGGCAGCGGCTTAAAAACGTAAGGCCGGCGAGGGAGGGAAGGAGGGGGCAAAGAGAAAGAGAAGCGGAAAACGCGCGAGTCGGATGGGCCGGTGTTTGCCTCATCCCGCGGGCCGAAGCGCGTGTTAACCTGCTTTCCTACTCCACCCGTCGAAAAGGGCCAAGGCCGGGTGCGTTATCTCCGGGACTGGCAGAGGGCGGAGCAGAAGGAGGCCAGAGTTTCCCCGCCTCCCGCCTCCCTCCCGCCATTACGGCGACAAGGCAGTACAAAAAGAACGAGCGAGCGACTGCGCAGCGGTGCCGCCCCCTTGCCTCGCACTTGAGTGAGCGCGGGGGAATCGGGCCGTCAGGCAGGGAAGCGGCCTCACGGGCGAGCGGCCGGCTGCGGCCGCTTTGCTCGCTCTCCTTTCTGCAGGGAAGGATGGCGGAAACTGCGGGGCTGAGGTCTCAAGCCGCAGCTGCAGCGGCGCCGTCATTCCGCGCCGCGGTTATAACTGCTGGAGCCTTCCCCGTCGCTGCTTCTAGGGTCCCGCAGAGGTGGAAGCACATTCGCAGCCCCGGGGCCGCTAGCTGAACCACCGTTTCCTGGTACTTCTTTGGCGCTCGGGCTTAGAAGGACGAGCGGTGGACGTTTCGTTCTGTACTCCGCTTCGCCGGCGGATCCCACTGAAAGGAGAGGCGGGAGAAGAACGAAAAAAAAGAAGGTGGTAGCGAAGGAAGGACCATGGGCGCTAAGCAGAGCGGTCCGGCAGCCACCAACGGCCGAACCCGGGCTTACTCCGGGGGAGACTTGCCGTCCGGCAGTAGCAGCGGCGGCGGCATTAACGGGACGGGCGGGCGGCCGATAGGCGGAGCGATGAGGTACACACACCTGGCGCCTGGAGCGCACCACGCGGCCTCCGGCTCCTCGACGAGCAGTGGGACTGCGACGGCGGCTCCTCCTTTGGCAGCTCCCAGGAGTAGGTCTCTGGGCGGGCCAACTGTCTCCGGGACTAGAGCGGCGCATTCTGCCTTCAACATCCCCAACAGCAGCGGCCTCTATGGCTCCCAAGACTCGGTCAGCAGCACTCCCGAGGAAGGGGGGCGGGAACGAGCCACGGCGAGTGGCGGCGCAGACGGACCCGGCGAGACAAGCGGAGGACCCCGGCTGGTTATCGGCTCGCTGCCCGCGCACCTTTCGCCTCATCTTTTTGGAGGTAAGGATTCTTGCCCGGCCATAGTGAACAGGGCCTGTAAGAGTGGGGAGTGGGAAACTATACCGTTTGGTAGGGGACAGTGGTGCTCGGGGGTTACTAGAAAAATGTAGGGAGAAGGAAGGGAAAATTTTCATTGCTAAATCTCCAAAATGGATAAAATCTTTATAGTGGATGAACAGATTTAGGACGGGACCAGACTCTTGAAAAGTTTGATCTTGGGACTCCTAATCTCCCCCAAGTGGAAGAGCGATATTCCCCGTGAGAGAGAACAGCAGTTTTCCTTGTGGACAGTGGAGCTGCTAGTACTATTGATTAAACCGCGCTGTTAATAAAGTTAAGCTACACTGTGTTCAGGAGGTTAAGTCTCCTGTTTATAGTTACATAGGTTTATACACTTGACTATACAAAATCTGTTCAAAGTAGTCAAGTGGGACTTATTCCCAAACAAGCCCATCTGAATACAACACAGACTTGGAGTTACATTATTAAAGCTGGTAGCCTTTATACATGCAATTTACAGCTGGCTGTTGTCTTGCTCTCATAGATTACCATTGCATATGCTACAGTAGACCACTTCCTATAATACCCGACCAAAACTAATGACACCACTGGGATGTAAATGATCAACAAGTGGTTTTGTGCTGAAGAGTCCTACTTATTTCTAAACAGATTTTTTTTCTTAAAGTGGCAAAGCCTGGATTTTAATTGCTAATATATAAGGAATGAACATTGGGAAATGGGTAGGACATTAACTTCTGTATCAAAATCACCCAGGACACCATATTAACAATAATGATAGAACTTGGTTTACCAGTACTTTTTATTTTGTTCTTCTGGAAAGAATTACTAAGAATGTTCCAAATTGAGAGGATTTGAATTAGTTTTTTTTTAACTTTTATCTTAAAAGAAATTCAAGGAAGAAATCAAATCTGTAGTATCCCAGTTAATACAAGTGTCTGCCTTAATTGCTTTTGGTTTATAAAGTCTCTTGCCTGATACCTAGATAATTAGAATTTAAGTCAATAATATTTTTGTCTGTGCATGTATTTTAAATCTGACAAAGGACTTTTAAAAACATGAAGAATTTGTTCCTAGTTCAGGTTAATGAATTTTCATTCTGATTCTTTAACTTAAGTGTTACATTAATTTTATTAATATGAAATAAAAACAATAAGCAAATGCATTCAGATGGTATAAGAACCATAGTAGTAGACCTTATACAAAGTATAGAGCTTGGGTATCCTATCTTTTGGCTTGCCTGGGCTGCATTGAGTGAAGATAAATTGTTTTGGGCAATATATAAAATATATAATATTTACATATAATTTATATAATTTATATAAATAAATTTAGTTAATTTATATAAATCACATGATAAAAGTTTACAATATTGTGGGGCCACATTAAAACCTATCCAGGGCCACATGCAGTCCATGGGCAATGGGTTGGATATGCCTGGTATAGAGAATTGGGATGAGTAGTCAAGGATTAAAATGTATTGGTACATCTTGCAGCCAGTAGAATCAGTACATACATTCTAAGTGTACATAGAATCTTTTTTAAAATGAAATAGAATTTGTAATATTGGTTTTGAATTCTTATTGTGGAAAAAGATTGGATTTTATACCAACTATATTTAAAATATTTTTTAACCTTTTCTGGTGCTCTCCATTGTTCTTAATAGTGATTGCTTACATGACGTCTTGGCTGAGTTGAGTACAGTAGTATAGTCTGATATGACCTGTGATCCACCCTCATAACAGAATAACAGCATTCTTTTTTGTCTTTCAGATCAGCTCTTACTTTTGTTCACTTGATTGTTTTCTGTTCATATCCTTACCCATTACTTTCATCCCGTAGTTTATTCCTGTTTTATAAAGTTGTCTGGTTTACCCCATTACTATACTCAAGCTTTCCTATACCAATGATAATACTTAGTTAATTCTTGGGGGAGGGGGTGTGTGACTAGAAGTATTTCAAGTTATCCTCTTTACTCCTGAGATGTCTCGGACAAAAAGGATGACAAGGGGATGAATGCCAGCTTTTCTCTTTGAAACTCTTACAGTTCTCCACCAAAAAAATCTGATTAAAAGTAACACTAGTGGCAGCAGCTGGGCATTTTGCTGGCACAGCTTCTTCCAGATGGGGATATTGATCAGGTATAAAGCATTAAATAAAATGCACCTGTTTTATGATGCTATGGCACATAAGATATTAATCTATGTGATCTAGAATAGTGTGTGTATGGTATTTTTATCATTTATTATTTTCTAGAATTTTGCACATTGTAGTATTTAAAGAGTCAAAACTGTTTCTATACTCAGCCATGAAGTCTATTGGGTGACTGGTCTTTTTAGCTATTTAGCCCACGTGGCAATTGGGACCATTTTTATGATGAAATGGAGAAAATTAAATATGCTGTCTTTACAGAAGAACAGCCATACAATTGTAAATAAAAAATAGAATGTTGTTTTGAGCCTTTTCATTTTTGTTTGTATTAAAATTTCTTTTGATTGTATACATATTAGAGATTAAACAATTCCCAAACTACTCTGGCCAGGACGACTATTCTAATTAGTATCCAAATGACTTTGGTGTTGCATGAATATTAAAGATAAGTTAGGTACCAATTGTACTTAAGTTGCTAAGGCAGCAATACTATAATCATAAGCAGATACCTGATTTTTCCCCCCACCTCTCTTCTCCCTGTCAAAAAGAAATAGTAAGAACCAAAATAGCTTATTTGAAAATTAAATTAATATATAAAAATTAAAATAGAGTTATCAGTTACCATGTAGTTAGTAATGTAAAGTGAACTTACAAACGGTTTTCTTTTTTATCCTTTCTGTAATATACAGAGTTTATTTACAAAGTTCAATAAATTGGAGCTCTTTCATAGTAAACAAAATGCATTAGGAATATCTATTACTGTAATATCCTTTAGTAGGATGTAAACGTGATTATAATATATTAAAAGAAGCACTTGCTTTATTCTGCACCATCCAATAACCGAAATTTTAAAAGTAGAAATTAAAATTACACAATGTTAATAAGGTATATTCATTCTAAAACCAGTGACATCAATCAATATCATTCTCATCAATTAAACGTTTTATTATATTAATTCCATTAATAAGGAATTAATCTCCACAGAAAGCTGAAATAGGAATCTCTTGGATTTTCTGATATAGTTCTATGAATAACTGCAACTATTTTTCCCTTTTTTATATGTTCAGAAAAAGTACACAATAGCTATTGATTTCTTTAGCAGAAAAGTTTGAGTGCCAATGTGGTCTCATAATGACTTTAGACAAGAAACACATAGTTGAAAATGAGAATATATGGAAATTATGTTAAAGTTTCTTTCAGATACTTCTGAAATCAAAATTGACCCCAGTGACTTTGCAAAAGTATGTGTACTTTAAGTCACTATGATCAATCATCACAATCTGTTACTTTTCTGCTGACTAAAGAAGTCTAGAGAAATACGGTCTCTCCAATATCAATTGTTGATGCTGTCCATTCAAACATGTCATATTCTAGGTGATTCTATGGAACACTATTCTCCACATTTTCTGATCTTGTATGACTTTCAATTGTTTTATGCTCTAGATGGCGTTGGCTTTGATTGTGTCTAGCCACTATGTTTTTTGGCATCCTTGTTTCCTTTTATTGCTAACCATTTCAGGCATAACTGTCTTTTCCAATTATTTTGATCACATGACATGATTAAAATAAGTAAGACAGAATTTTCCAGCACTATATGTCCAGTTTTATACATTCCAATATTTGATTGTCATCTTTGCTATCCAAAGAATGTTCTTTGGATATCTTCTTGTTGCCTTCTCCAACAAGACAACTTGAATGAGTTAATTTTCCTCATGTCTAATTTTTTTCATGGTTCAACTTTTGCAAGTGTAAGCAACTATTGGAAAGCACAATACTGCAGAGTAATCTGCATTTAATTGCCATGCTGATGCCCTTTTCCATACTCGATTCATATTCATAATTGCTGTGCGACTCAGTGTGATTCGACTCCTTTTTCTGGGCAGTGTTCACTGCTTGGATCAGTTGGTAATCTTAGGAAAGTAAATTTTAGCACACATTCACTCTCTTCATTGTTAATTGTTATTTTGGAATATTTTTATTCCATTCCTAACTGGTCATGAATTTGGTCTTCTTGAAGTTCAGAAAGAGGTCACATTTCTCTTTCTCCTTTTGATTAGATTTTTCAGATCTTTTTTGGTTTCTAAGAGGAGAGATTTGTTGCCAATAGATTGAAGAGTTGCATTAGTGGGGTAGGTGGCATAGAAGTCTAAAAACAAATTAAAAAAAGATTTTTGATGTTCCCTTACTCCAATCTTTACTCCAATTTTTGACTCTTTGAATTCCGTCTTTCTTGGGATTTCTTCAGTATACAGGTAAAGTAAAAGAATGCAACCTTTCGCTCCTTTTTCTGTCTTGAACCAATCAGTGTCTCCATCAGTTGTTTGCATAGCAGTTTCTTGATTTGTGTGCATGACTGCACCAACTTGATCAGATATCTTCATATCCCAGCCTTCTAGGGCTTTCCACAGCCTGTCATGATTCACACAATCAAAGTGTCAATAGATATTATTTTGATATTCTTGATTTTTCCATTATCCAGTGTAGATTTACAATATAGTTGTGAGTGTCACAATCTTATCAATTACTTTTTCTAAAACTTTCTTATAAAGAAAACTTCAACTGTTTAATTGTTTCATGGTTGTATTTATTTTGTTTGCTATAAAATTGAGTAATTTTCTCTGAGCTATTGGCACATTGGAAAAGGTATACTTCTTACAATAGTTTTATATTATTTTATACTATACATATCATATATGTAACTTTTCTTATGTCCTGGCTCAGATATACTTAAGTATATTTACTGTCGAGGGAACAAGTTTGGATGACACAAGAACCCATAAATAGCGTTTATCAGTGAAAATTTCAGTTTAAGCTTACTGGTTCACTCCAGTTGGCTAGATAGAAAACATTTGTCTTTTAATTTTATGATGCTGTGTACTTCTGGGCACTATTAATTTTCAGCCTCAAGTGGATTCTCTGATAAACTATACTTCTGGATTATTGGGTTCTCATGGGATTGATGTCTTTAAATAGCTTTTGAGCACAAAATGAAAACAAAGTTATCATGAACAGTAGGATATGAAAAAACAATAAGAAAGTCTCCCCAGATTTTTGTGGGACAAATGTGATTGAGTTTCAGTCTTGTTAATGCATGCACAAACAATGTAAATTGAAAATTGAAATGTGTGTGTACATAGCATTTATGCTATTAGTAGACACATCAACAGTGAGAACAATTAATCAGCGGAAAAGCTTCTCTCCAGATGTTGTGGGTGCTCCATCACTGGAGGCTTTCAAGAAGAGACTGGATGGCCACTTGTCTAGAATGGCACATTCTCCAGGAGAATCCACCAATGGGTTTAGACTGCCTTCCTGCCCAATTAGACTAAGTCTGTCAGAGTTGTTACGCCTCCTGCTGGGCTTATGCTCCCAGACACGACTTAGTCTTCAGCCCAACAAGAAGCATCATGTTGGCTCTCTGACAGCTAGGCAGGTTGTATAATCTACTCCCCTCAGTGGATTCTCCCCTCATCATTAGCATCAGCGAGAAAATCCCGTTAAAGGGACTTTCATGTAGGGGCTTTGCCTTTTGCCGCTAAACAGCTGAGCGTCGGCCTGCGGGCCTGCTCACAAGCCGTTTTCAGCGCGGCCATTAAACCGAGCGGCCAGACCTGCGCAGCCCCACAAATGCTAGGCAGGTCCAACGCTCTAGCAGCTGAAATTGGAGCGATTTTAGTGCGGCGGCTAAATCGAGGGACAGTCCTCTGCAGCCAAAAGCACTTTCGCCAAAAAATGCTCGGATCGCTGCCGCAGCTCAGCTGCATGTCGGAGCTTTCCTCATCTGCCGCGGCACAGCCAAAGCGCTCTCGCTAAAAATGCTGCGATCGCGGCCGCAGCCCAGCTGGGTGTCGGAGCTTTCCTTATCGGCTGCGGCGCAGCTGACCGTCGGACTTCGGGCCGTTTATCTGCCGTTTTTCAGCGAGGCCGCTGTGGGAGACAGCTGGCCCCTCTACAAATTGCAGCCTCTCCATTTTAACATTCCAGGCAGCCGACCTAGGATCTTACCGAGGCCCCGGGCTTTGGCGCGCAAATTGCGGCCGCCATTTTGACAACCGGGAGGTCTGACAGGGACGGCCCGAGCTCCTTGAGAACTGAGAAAGGTGACAAGGGCGACCAGGGGGCCGATTAGAGAGATTATTAGTCAACAATCTCGTGGCCTCTAATACGCAACAGGCAAGCCAGGCCACTCAGGCCAGAAGAAACGCCTCGCCCATTCCCCAGCGGCAGCCATTTTGTGGCCCTGACAAAGCCGCCATTTTGCAGCCTTGAGAAACTGACATTGGCCCTGCAAACCCAGATTCTGGTTAGGCACCAAGCATTCTCAGGGTCATACACGCCAAGCCTCGGTGAGGAAACCAACCATTAGCGTGAGCTGGCACGCCTTTTGGCCCCGCCGCCACCACCTAGGCTTTTGTGTGCAGGCACGTATCACTCAGGTGATTGCCACCACTGATCAGGAGAGGAGTGCGCAGGCACGTATCACTCAGGTGATTGCTGCCACTGATCAGGAGAGGAGTGCACAGGCACGTATCACTGAGGTGATTGCCGCCACTGATCGGCCAAAGTGTGTGCCGGCACTTGCCGATTGCGGTCGAACCACCACTGAGAGGAACAAATTTATAGCCCGTTCAACATGCCACAGGCGTCATCGGGCATAGTCAGCCACTCGGAGCCTCTAGGGGGCGTAAGGGCGATTAAACAATCCGCAAGCCCCAGAGCTTTCACTGGTACCAGTCTCCTTGCACCATCTCTGGTGCTCTGCTCCTGCTCTTGAGATACGCCTCCAAGGTCACAGGCTACCTTGTGCGATGGCTGACAGCGCAGTTCCTCAGTCTGCGCAAGGCGTTCCGGGAAGCGCAAGTCCTCCAAGCAGGAGGCCGCAGGAAAAATTAAGGCTAAGGCCAAGGCCATTTCTGGCAAGAGGAGCTCTAAGGCCGCCAAAAAGGAAGCCGGCAGGAGTCATACGGCTTTAGAAAAGCAGTTCTCCAGGGCTCAGCGGCTAAATGAAGGGGACCAGAGAAATGTTCCCCTGGCCCCTCAGGAGAGCGGCCTCTTCAACCCCCAACTGGTCCTACCCGGCCCTCCAGTCCAATGGGGCTGGTCCCCAGAATGCCCAGCAGGGCAGGGTGCTACTCTGTTTACCGATCGCGGGCCAAGCTCCCAAATAATGGCTTCCCCGCCAAGGGTTCAATCAGCACCTGAGGCCACATTCACGCCCACTGCAGCTGGACTTCGTCCCCCTGAGCCTCGGGGTGGGTCCCGAGCAGCTCCAGGCGTTACTCACCCAACCATATGCCCAGGACATGGCCTCCTCTTTCTACCAGAACCCCAGGCCAGAATTTGTCACGCCCGCGGTTCCACCACAATTACGGGTGGAAATTCCAAAATACCCAGAATCTGTTTACTCAGATCACTCCTCTCAAGCACGGGACTCGGATTCCGAGGAGTACGGGTCAGCGGGCTTGCAATTGTCAGAGGATGAGGAGTCGGCTCCAGACCCCTCTCCCTTCATTGGCCTCTTTCACCCAGGCCTGTTTAAGTCGCTCCTGCTGAAGGCGACTAACTCAGCTAATATTTGCCCCGAGCAGGAACCACAACCGGTTCCCTCCAATAGCCAGGACACAAAGCCGCTCTTCTCCGAACCAACAGTTACGGAGAGGCACATCCCTTGCCCCCCATTTTTCCTGGACACTATTCGGAAACAGTGGGGAAGTCCGGGCACATTCCCAACACCAGGGGGAACGGATAGGAAACTATTTACAGTCGCCCCGGCCTTGTCGGAGCACCTGGAGATTCCAAAAGTGGACGAGTCATTAACATCTATTCTTTCCTCCTCCACCGTGTCAGGTGATATGGCTGAGGCCTTAAGAGCAGAGGACAAAAAGTCAGAATTTTCCTTGCGCAGGTCTCACCTAGCATCGGCATGGTCGGTGAAGGCGTCCACGTCCACCTCCTTTGCCAGGACGTCCATCATCTGGCTCAGGGAGCTCCAGGCCATGATTCCCCCTGACCAGGTTCGTGTCCATCAGAATCTGGGTAAGTTAGTGGCCATGTCAGAATACATGGCGGACACATCACTTCATGCCGCCAGGTATTCATCACGATCCATAGCCGCTAATGTCGCTGCCCGCAGGCTCCTATGGCTCAAGCAATGGCGAGTGGACCTGAAGGCAAAGTGGAGCTTGGCAACCGCCCCCTATAGGGACGGACACCTCTTTGGGGAAGCGCTCGACCCTTATCTGGTGGAAAATAGGGACAAGCGCAAAGTGTTGGCCCACCTCAACAGAAGGCCGGACAAGTGATCCGCCCCGTACCGCGGAGGCCGTCCTTCCGCCAGGGGCCCGGAGCAGAGTGGGCTCCTTCGTCTCGTCCCTTTTTCCCCAGCCGGACCGTCCAGCTCCCAGGCCTAAGCAACAATTTCAGAACAAGCGGCCCTTTCGGGGCACGGGAAGCCGTCCTTTTAGAAGAAACAAATGACTCAAGAACGGACCTCCCCATTGGCGGCAGACTCACTTTCTTCACACAAGAATGGGAGGCCACCATCACAGACACCTGGGTGCTCGACACCGTCAGGCGCGGCCTCATCCTAGAGTTTCTGTCACATCCACCGGATCGGTTCGTCTCATGCCCTACCCCAAGGAATCCGGTCAGAATAAAACTCATGAGCGAGGCCATTCACCACTTGTTGGAAATCAGGGCCATCGAGCCGGTGCCGGCTGGCCAAACACATCGAGGTTTCTATTCCATCCTCTTCGTGCTCCCAAAGTCTTCGGGAGGGCGGAGAGCGATTCTCGATCTGAAGGGACTAAACTCTCATCTTGTCTACAAGAGATTCAAGATGCAGACGCTACAGTCCATTCTGGCCAGCATCAGAAGGCACGATTTCCTCACATCCATCGACCTCACGGAGGCGTACCTCCACGTTCCCATCTTCCCCGACCATCGGAGGTTGCTCAGATTCTGTTACGGGTCCCACCACTACCAATACAGGGCCCTACCATTCGGACTATCGTCCCCCCCGAGGGTATTCACAAAGATCCTGGCAGCACTGATCGCTCACCTAAGACTGATCCCTGTCTGGGTCCAATGTTACCTGGACGACATCCCTATTCTGTCCTCCCTGCAGCAGGCCCGGTCGGACCTGAGCTTAACCGTCCGGACCCTTCAGGCCCACAGCCTTTCAGTCAATTTCCGGAAGAGCCAAACAGATCCCTCGAATCGCATCCTTCACCTAGGAGCGATTATAGACACCGACTTCTGCATGGTCTACCTGTCCCCGGAACGCCAGGACAGCATTCGGTCCCTGATCAGACAGGTATGAAGGGAGCGTACAGTCACACTGGCCTCACTTTCCCAACTACTAGGCAAGATGGTCTCTTGCATGGGGATAATACCATGGTCCAGACTACATTTCAGACTACATTTCAGAACCCTCCAATGGTTCTTGCTCCCGTATCAGAGACAGGGCACCAGTGCATCCAACCAGAGGGTACGTCCCGCACCCTAGAGTCCTTTCGGTGGTGGACATCCCCAGCTGTGGCCAGGGGCTCCTTATTTAAGGAGCCAGACAGACTCACCTTAACAACGGACGCCAGTCTGTTCGGCTGGGGAGCACACCTACATTCTCACTTAGCACAGGGCCGATGGTCAGCCACAATATAAATTGGCTGGAGCTCAGAGCCATACATCTGGCGCTCTTACGCTTCAGCGACAAGGTGGCGGGGCAACATGTCCTAGTGCTCACGGACAACATGGCAGCAAAGGCTCATGTGAACCGGCAGGGGGGCACTCGGTCCAGGGCCCTAATGGCCGAGGCCCAGTCACTAAGTACTTGGGCAGAGGCCAATCTCTTCTCCTTAAAGGCGGAGCACATCTCGGGAGAGGCAAACCGACAGGCGGACTCGCTGAGCCGGTCAACAATGAACTACTCCGAGTGGCGCCTGGATCCCGACATATTCAGGGAAATCTCGGAGAGGACTTCCGGTGTTGGACTTATTCGCCTCCCCGGCGAACGCCCAGCTCCCGAGGTTCTTCTCCAGGTTTCCGTCTCCAGGGGCAGAGCGGATGGACGCGCTTCGCAGTCCATGGCCCCAGGGCCTGCTCTATGCCTTTCCCCCCCTTCCCCTGCTTCCGGCTCTAATCCGGAAGATACTGCAGGAAGGGGCGGAGGTGATAGTGGTTGCACCACATTGGCTGAGACGGCCGTGGTTTGCCGACCTCGTGGGTCTCTCCATCTCCCACCAGTGGAAGATTCCCCCAGAGCAAGTTGTTCTCAGCCAGGGGGCTCTACAGCACCCAGACCCCCAGTGCCTCCAATTAGCCATCTGGCATTTGAACGGCAGCTCCTAGCCTGAGAGTCGTATTCTGCGAGTGTAATCTCCCTGATTCAGGCCTCCAGACGCCCCTCAACTAATAGAATCTATGACTCTTCGTGGAGGAACTTTTGTAGTTGGTGCTCAAGGAAACACCTTGACCTCTCGGCTATCACGATCCCGAGAGTCCTTGAATATTTGCTGGAGGGGCTCAACAAGGGCTTGTCGCCTAATACCATACGCAGGCAGGTCGCGGCTCTGTCCACAGTACTCACGTTCAATAATTCGACACCATTGGCTCAGCACCCAATGGTGCGGTCTTTATCAAGGGTGCGACTAACACCAAACCACCCGTGGTTCATCGTTATCCCTCTTGGGATCTCCCACGGGTCTTGCAGGCCCTCACCTTGTCACCATTCGAGCCCATTAAGACCTGTTCACTGCAGTTCTTATCCATGAGGTGGCCTTTCTCATCGCCGTCACATCTGCTAGACGCATCTCGGAACTGGCCGCTCTCTCGGTCAGAGAGGACCTATGCGTCTTTCACAGCGATAGAGTGGTCCTCCGACTGGACCCGGCCTTTATCCCCAAGGTGAACTCCTTGTTCCACAGGTCACAGGAGATGGTCCTACCAAATTTCTGTCCCCAGCCTTCTCACAACTTAGAACGTCAGTGGCACACCTTGGACATTAGAAGGGCGTTGCGCCACTATCTCAAAAGGACTTCAGCCTTTCGCAAATCGGAAGCGCTTTTTGTCTCATTCCAGCCTTCTTCCATAGGGCAGAAGGTCTCATCATCTACCATAAGCAGGTGGATCAGGGCTTGCATTGCCAGGGCATACCACTTGCAGTCCCTGCCACTGCCAGGCCGTATCACCGCTCACTCTACCCGCAGCGCCGCTACATCGGCAGCATGGGCAACGCAGGCACCCATTGGGGATATTTGCAGGGCGGCGACCTGGTCTTCGCCTTCCCCGTTTGTGAGACATTACAGGCTGGACAAATTCGCCTCTGCAGAGGCGTCCTTTGGCCGGAGAGTACTCCAGCAAGTGGCATCATCCAGTGGGACACAGGTCCTGACAGATTCCCTCCCATAGGGACAGGACAGCTTTGGTATGTCCCATTGGTGGATTCTCCATCTTCATGCTGGAGAAGGGGCGTTGTCTTACCTGAACGCCTTTTCTCAGCATGATGATGGAGAATCCACGCCCGTCCCCTTTAGGCCTATCAGGTCCTGTGTCAGGGGCAAAGAGAGCCAACACATCGGACTATCGTCAGCAGCTTCGCCTTCGTCATGTCTGGGAGTATCAAGCCCAGCAGGAGGCATAACAACTCTGACAGATTTAATCTAATTGGGCAGGAAGGCAGTCTAAACCCATCGGTGGATTCTCCATCATCATGCTGAGAAAAGGCGTTCAGGTAAGACAACGCCCCTTTCCAGGGTCTCCTGCTTGAGCAGGGGATTAGACTAGAAGACCTCCAAGGTCCATTTCGATCCTATTTTTCTATGTTCAATATTCTAATAGGGACCTATACTTTTCATATGTCTAGGTAGTAGAGACTTGGATACTATACTATGGTGGGTGCTTCAAGAAAAAAACTGACTCATTTGTCCAAAGCTGAGATGATTGCACAAAATCATAGTTGCTCCAAATAAGAGGAGGAAATTGAAATTAAATTTATTGTTTTAGATAAATGAACAGGGAATATAATTAAAGTGGTCAGCTTCCTAGCAATGAAAGAGAAAGCATTTGAACTAGTGTGCAGTTGTTTATTTTAGTTATGAATTGGCGTTTTTAATTTTTTTTTTAGAATATATAAGGCTGTATATTTTTTTGTAAACAATATATAACACTCCTTGGTGTAATTTACAGTATAAATTGTGAATAAAAATACCAGGGAAGCAATGTTGTAGGATGAATTAATTGATCTTTTGTAATATCTGGAATTAATATACTCTGACATTATTTTTGTTTAGGTTCTCCCATACTTGGAGATCAGCTATTGACATTCCCTCATGTGGGATTAAAGATAAAAAATAAAAACTAATGTCCCCAGATGCTTTTCCAAAAGGCACTTGGACTTCCTTTGGTTTTTTTTCCCCCTTAAAAATATTTCACTTCTCATCCAAGAAGCTTCTCTTGAATTAGAAGTAAAATGTTTTCAAGGGCGGGGGACAAGAAAGTCCAGTCACCTTTTGGAAAATCACCTTTGGGACAACAATGACCTGGATAATTGAGAATCTCCATAGACAAAAAAAACTAATGTAGTTCTAGGAAAGTGGCTTGGGGAAATCATTAGCCTAATTCATTCCCAAAATATTCTGTGCTTTGTCTTGCCATTTGGCATAAGAGATGAACTTGGAAAGTCAGGAACCCATAAGTCCTAGCTGAGGCAGAATCAACTCGACATTAAACAGCTGCTTCCCTTCAGAAAGCTGTGAAAAGAACAATCAAGTTTCTCTTGTCTTATAAAGTCAGGAAGGAAAGATTTGATATGTACACATAATACATACATGTGTGTAAGTATTAATACATACATGTGTGTACATATCAAATCTTTCCTTCCTGACTTTATGAGACAAGGGAAACTTGATTGTTCTTTTCATGGCTTTCTGATGAGAAGCAGCTGTTTAATGTCGAGTTGACAATTCTGTCTCAGCTAGGACTTGTGCGTTCCTGACTTTCCAAGTTCATGTGTGTATGTATTAATACTACTATTGCCATTTGGAAGAGAATAACAATTTTTGGATGCTGTACATCGGGCATGCTGACCCGAAGCATACATGCTCATTCTGGTAAAGCAAGAAAAAATGCTGTACTTCAAACAGTAGGTCTCCTATCTTTTTCTCATTTTTCCTTCTTTTTCTTTTCATTGCTGTTGCCAGTGTTTATACTTCAAGCAAAGCATATACAACCAGCCTGCTTGCCCCTTGATCTTTACTAGGAAAAGACAGCACTGAAAAGATTGGAGAGTGGCAGATTGGGCTGTTAGATATAGTCACTTAAAGATGAGGACATTGCAGTAACTGAATGATGGAAAATAGAAAAACCTGTGGTGACCACATATGCCATGCTTAGAAGCAAGAACTTCAGTGCTGGTGGCATGGAGGTCAGCATTGGAAATGGTGAAGATATAACTGCTCATCCAATCAATCTTCCAAGTGTCACATCTTCTTTACCTCCATAATAGCCATTGCTGATGTCCTCCATTTCAAGCATGGAATATCCAACTGGCCCACCTTTCCAATCTTCCATAAGTGGAGATAAGGAAAGAAAAGTGCTAAGAAGATTTGGGGGGAGCACTGATTGGATGTGTCATGCTTAAGTTTAAGAACATTGGTGTATCCCGCTAATTTTCCCAATGCCTCTCTTTTCTCCGTGCTACTTCTACCAATATTGTTAGCTTCAAATAGGATATATCCAATAGCCTACCCTTGATTTTTCCTTATGTGCTTGGATGATAGGTGAATACGCATGTGTCAGCTGGATATGATACACTTGAAGTCAAGGGCACTGGCAATGACTGAAAGAAAAGATGATGCTGAGAAGATTGAAGTGCAGACGCATGTCCAGACTTATAGTGGTATAAGGAACAGAGGGACAAAATAGAACAACTTTGATCTACTTGGCCTTAAATTTTGTCTCAGCAGAAACCCAGAATAATAAAACTTGTTTAGTTTCAATTCTGCCAAATCATAGTCCATCTAGAATGCTTTGATAGGACTTCCAAATTTCTTTTGGTTTAAAACATTTTGTCACATGCATTACATGGTAATGATACCAATTGACCAGTACTCATAGAGCATCCCTCATTAAAAAAAATAAGCCAAAAATAAAATAGTATTTACTGCATCTAGAAATACCTTTTGTTCTCTTCATTCTAATCTGTAATAATCTAACTGAATCGTATTTGTGAGCATTCTGTCAAGTCAATTCATGTCTTGACAGGGGGGGTCTAGGATAACTTGGCACAGGCAGCTCATCACCGCCAGCTTGCCACTGCCAAGTTGCCGCAGGATAACTCCATATAGCCAATTTGCCATAGGCAGAACTGACTGCAGATGGCTGGAGAGAGAGCTTGGTAGGCAAGTGAACGGGTGGACAGAGGATTGATGGCTGGAGGCTTCCCATTTTCATACACACACACCCACCACCACCGTCCCTAGCCTCTTCAGCCCTGAACTCGATGGGGGCAGCAGGGTTGTGTGAAAATGGGATGCCCCCAGCTGCTGCCCCCACCCTGCCTACCGCTGCTCTGTCACTGGCCTTTTTGGTCTGGAGCTCAGCAGTAGCAGCAGCGGCTGTGTAGTGTATGAACATGGGATGCTGCTGCCACCACTCTGCCCACCTGCTCATTCACCTTCTTGTGGTGCATTCATAACAATCAGGAACTGAACATGCTTAAAACTGTAGATATGAGAGTGGATTTTAGGAGGAGCCCTTTTATTCTGCTTCCTCTTATTACATACAACAGCACAATATCAGCAGTAGAAGCCTTCAAGTTTTTGGGTTCTGTAATTTCCCAGGACTTGAAATGGACACTTAACATTAGACCCATCATTAAAAAAGCACAATAAAGAACATTCTTCCTGCATCAATTCAGAAATTCAGACTGCCCCAGGAGCTGTTGATACAGTTTTACAGAGGAAGTATTGAATCTGTCATATTTACTTCTATAACTGTCTGGTTTGGTACAACAACCAAAGAAGGACAGGTAAAGACTCCAATGGAGTCTGCATAGTCCTGGTATCTAGTATTTTTGTATAAATATAAATGTTCTCTGCTTAAAGTATTTTTACAAGGTTTGTTCAAAATAAAATAGAAAATAGAAAAGTTATTTGGGTTTGGCTAAATAAACAAAGCTAAGAAAATATTCTATATGGTCTCTATTCATGTACTTATATTTTCTACCAGGGCTTGAAAATAAGAGTTTGTACTAAGTATTTGAAAATATAGCTTGTCACCACAACATTCTGTTATCTTTGTGAAAGTAGCTAGGTGCTTCAGGCTCTATTCTGCAAATATAATGTGGATCAGAATTGCATCTGTAATTCATATATATTTTCCTTTCATATAGATATTTGCTTTAATGTTTATTGCATATAGAAGATTATATCTGAAAAAAGTCAGGAATAGCCACATTCCTTGTGAGTTAATCTACCTTTAGGGCGGAAAAGACCTAAGTTAATTCAAAACCTTCAGGGCTCTTTAAAGTAGTGTGAAGTCAGGTTGATCTGTGAAGCTATTACTTGGCAGTAGCAATGATAAAAGAGATTCTAAAAAAGAACTTAGCAGTAATTTAGTTTATCCCTTAGGTTTATATACTTCATTCCATTATACACTTTTTACTGGAAGCCTTTGTATAATTGAATATTACTATTCAAAAGGAGGTAACATATGAACTTTATAATACCCCAATAGGTTGATATTTTGTAATTATAGGCTATAGAAATTTAGAATATCTGTAACCATTTAGAAAATATTTCCTCTATTTTAGAAAAGATATATGCTATACTATTCTTTATATCTTTTTACAGTATTATGAACTATTTTCGCATATAATTCTATCAAATTTGGGGGAAATGTGATTTACAGGTTATTGAAATGTAGGTAGATAATATTTATATAAATCAGTTACCAGATTATTGAAATGTAAATATTGTAAAAGTCTAAAAAGTTTATCTACAAAGTGAATTTAAAATTATATTATTAATAATGGAATTAAATTTGAATTTTAAAGAAATATATGATCAGTTATGTATCTAAATAAATCACTTTCAGATTAATTCTAATTGAGAAGCTGCACTACTGTTTCAATCCCCAGAATAGTAATTTTTATATTAGTAATAGTTTATCATCAATAGTTCATCAAGTATATTTAATTATGAACCATTATGGATTATAATCCTTCAAATGGATTTGTTCTGTTTGTGAAGTTCGGGTTTCTCTAAATATAAAATTTTACAGTGTTACAGTAGATCTTGTCTCTTTAAAATAAGAATATATCTTTTCAGATTATATAGAAACGGTAATTATTCATTGAAGATTCTTACTATATTAGTTCTCTTGATTTGAATAAAGCTTTTAAGGTGCAAAAATTGATATAAGATCACTTTTTTATGAAACACTAATTTAATATTACTTCAAAAACTTTTATTCAATTTTGTATGGCTTATAAAAAAAATTTTTTTTTTTTTGCTGTGCTGTTTTCTAGCTTTTCCTGCCCTTTTTTTTGTGGTGTTTCAAATATATACTTTAAAAAAAATGATTGTTCAGTGCAGAGATATTCACTCCATTCACTCCATTCATAAAACTTGCTTCCTTTATATACTGTATTTAAAAGCATTCAAAGCAACACATTAAAGTCAAATATAACATGAACTCCCTCAAACACATTCATTCACAGTATAAATCCTTAATTTAAAGCATCCATATATTTGCAGCTTACACACATGTATAGTATAACTTATAAATGTTTAAAATGGTACTTTAACTAGTAGAATAAGTCATATTGGAATGTTGTACAGCGGCGGCCCACAACCTTTTGGGCACCAGGGACCAGTTCCATGGAGATAGGTTTTTCTGCGGACTGGAGGGGATGTGGTTTCACTTGTTGTCTGCAACCCATAGATGAGGCTTCGCTTGTTTGCGCAGACTGGTTTCTGGCATGTCGCAGCTTGGTGCCAGTCCACGGATCTGGGGTTGGGGATCCCTGTTGTACGATGTGCTTACATATTTATTAAATCAGTTGTATGACTTCGTTATTTTATTCTAGACTGCACGCTAAAAATTATTTACATCCAAAACTTCATGGAAAAAATTCTTCCTAATTATTATTTTCTGAGTCTCATTATTATTGAGTCAAATTCTTTCTCATACTGCTTTGTATTATTAAAAACTGCACTATTACAGGTAGTCCTTGACTTACAACAGTTCATTTAGTGACCATTTTTCACACTTATGACAATTGCAGCATTCCCATGGTCAAATGATCAAAATTCAGACACTTAGTTGACTCATATTGATCATGCTTGGGGTCATGTTTTGCAAACTTCTGACAAGCAAAGTCAATGGGGAGGCCAGATTCACTTAACAACTGTGTTACTAACTTGACAATTGTGATGATTCACTTAACAACTCTAGCAATAAAGGTCATAAAATTGGGCAAAATTCATTTAATAACTGTCTCACTTAGCGATAGAAATTTTGGGCTCAGTTGTGATCATAATTTGGGACTACCTGTATTTATTTGATTGACTGATATAGCTGCCCAACTTGCAAAAGTGATTCCGGATATCCTATAATTGACTAGAAACAAGTAAACAAAGCTACTTGACATAAGATATAACAAACTCCCAGAACAGAAAAATAGAATAATCAAGGCTGACAACATTTCAAGGCATTTTAGGTAGCTCATTCTGTAGTATAACCCAATGCCCAGGGAAGAATCAGGTTTTCAGGGCCTTACATAAGACCAACAGATTGGGGCAGGGAGCATCTGAATCTCATTCTGTAAGGCAGGCATTGTGATAGAGAAGGCATGCCTCCTGGGTCCCACTACTTATTTTGTAGACAGGATTCAAAATATGCCCATTCTGCCAGATGCCATGGGCCAAGCAGATGTAATTGGAAATAGGTAATGTCCTGTCCCTGGTGCATAATGGCTTTACAAGTGATAAATTGAATTTCACTTGGAAGCTTATAGATAGAGTGTAGCTTGCAATAGGGAGCCAATGCAGCCTGCAAAATGACAGTATTACATAGGCATATTGAGGTACCCATAGTTTTCTTAACCATTGTATACTGGATGAATTGCATCTTCTGGACCACTTTCAAAGGTAGCTTCGGGTAGAGCATGTTGCAGTATTCTATTCTGAGCTGAAGGATTGTGAGCAAAGCTGCCTGACCTGGGAAAAAGTGCACGTGATATACAAGATAGATTTGTGTCTTAGCCACAGCTGCCATTAGTTCCAGGAGATGAGAGTCCAAGGGTATACCCAAATTATACTAGTTCTGCCTGGAAGAGTGCAACCCCATCCAGTTGTAAAGATGGAGAATCGCCTGAATTAGGGGACCCCAAAACACTCAACTACTCGGTGTTATTTGGTTGAGCCATAGCTTCTTCCCCAGCTGGGCCCCCATAGTTTTGAGACATTAGAAGAGAGGTTTGACAATGGTTGGCCTAGTATAGAGTATAATAGTATAATGGAATATTAGTCTGATCCTATAGTGATGAATTACCTCATCCTTCATTTTCATGTGGATGTTAACAGTGAAGGAAGAACTTTGAGGCCCCTATAAAGAAAGGGATTCAGAGTAGATCATTCTGTTCACCACCCTATGTACCAACTGGAATGTGGAGAAAAGAGGGGGTTTTTTCAATGCCTTTTGTACAGAATTCTACAAGCATTAACAAAGGACATCAGTAATGTTCTTATAGCAGTTTATTTTCATAGGCATTATATGGCAGTCCTTTTCTTCTAAATATTGCTGGGTTTTTTAAAAAAAAGGTTTTTAATTATTGAAACCTAAAAATAGAATGAATGGGATGTGTTAATTTTTAATAGTTTTTAAAAATGTCATCTTTAGAAAAAGCATAAGGTAGACATTGTTAAAGGTACAAGATAATTCTTTTTTCTTGCTTGCTTTCCTAATGTTTTTCCCCTTTCCATTTTTTCTAATACTTAAGACAAAAGCATTGCCCATCATTACTAGGATTTTGATACATTGATAAGGATCACTTTGATATGTCATGGTATTTTCTCTCTATACTAATGACTGCACCTCAAGGGAACCCTTTGTTAAAGTTATGAAAGTTGCAGACAATACAACAGTTATTGGCCTAATTCGAGATGGTGATAAATCTGCATATAGACGTGAGGTTGACCAATTGGCCCTGTGGTGCAGCCATAACAATATGGAGTGAATATGTTTAAAACTATAGAGATGAGAATGGATTTTAGGAGGAGCCCATTTATTTTACCACCTTGTATTATATTTGACAGCACATTATCAGCAAATTTTTGGTTTCTATAATCTTCCAGGATTTGAAATGGACACTTAACATTAGAACTATCACTAAAAAGGCACAACAAACAATGTTCTTTCTGCATCAACTCAGGAAGTTCAGGCTGCCCCAGTTTTACAGAGGAATCATTGACTCTGTCATATGTACTTCTATAACTCTTTGGTTTGGTACAGCAACCAAATAGGACAGGTACAGACTCCAATGGATAGCTAAGACTGCAGAAAGAATATCTGCAGATCCCCTCACTTCCTGGACATAAACTGCTTCAAGTCCTCCCCTCGGGACGGTGCTACAGGGCATTGCAGGCCCAAACAACTAGACATAAGGATAATATCTCCTCGGGCCATCACTGCTGAACACCTAATTCTCACAGTGCTGTCTTGTGTCTATTTGTATTTACCCAATTAGTATGGCTGTAGCACTATTTTTTATCCTTATTATCCTTCTTACTCCCCCCTACTTATTGGCATTATTATAATGATGATGATTATCATTATTATGTTGCCTTGCATTTACACTGAGAGCTTCTGCACCAGAGACAAATTCCTTGTGTGTCTAATCATACTTGGCCAATTAATAAATTTATTCTGTTCCATTCCATTCCATTTATTGCTCATACTGTATGTGGGACAGAGCAAAATTAGAAAATAGTAAGAGCTAATTTTATAAGTAGAATTTCTTGTTCCCAAAGGCCCAGATTTAGGACTAGTGCTATAACTTTTCTATTGCTAGGTTTATTTAGCTGATAGAATGAAGAAATTACACATGCAATATTCAGGCATACTATGGTTTAGGGAAATTGCTGTACTACCAACTTCTTTTCTTTTTGCAGTCAGGAGGTCCATTTCTTACCTATTGGTATTTCTTTTAATTTGTCGTTTTATGCACCTTTATATACATGTCAGTAATGAACAGAACAACAGAATCAAAGCAATGCTTGCACACAATTTTTCTTAAACAGAAATTCTGCTGGGCAATTTCAAAAAAGTAAAATGAACTCTGACACTGTGAAAAAAAGTAAGTGCTGACTCTTTCTACTTCTTTCTATTGAACTTGCTATATCCAAAGTCCAGTGGAGTTTACTTATCAGTAAAGAATAGTCAGAAGTTGGAAAGCCGGTCAGATAATATATTTAGACTTTAGGTTCATTTCTCCTTCAAGTTTTTTGCATTGATGCTTTATAGCACAGGTGTCAAACTCGCCATGTCACGTGACATGTCGCAATGTATCGTGACTTTTTTTGCATTGCCGGAGCTGGGTTGGGCGTGGCAGTTTGACACCCCTGCTTTATAGTAAATGATACATTATATCTTTTGTTGCTTCTTTTTCAAAATCATGCTGTTGTTTCCATTTCACTTTTTATTCATAGAAATTACTACAGGATAATGAGTCACATAATGTGATACCATTGGGTTGACCATGTTTATCATTCTTGGTTGTCAATGAACCACAGTCTGGAATTGACCCTTTGGACTATCCATTGTTAGCAGTACTTCCTCAAAGGATATTTCCTCCCACGTATTTTGCTTTTCCCCCCTTTGATATTTTACTTAATTGTTTTCTGAAGTGTGGACGTTTTGGAAACATGCAAACATTTAAATTTGATTAAGTAAGCTGTGAACAGAAAGCTTAAGAAACAGACCAGATATGCGCTTAAGCTTTATTTTTTACTTAAATCTGATTAATGATTATAAAAAGACTAAAGACTTAATGATTATTTAAAAAAAAGACTAACTTGTGGCTTAACAAATGATTGCAAAATTGAATATTAAAATTTAGTAACTGTTCATGTTAAGCATCTAAATTTTGATAAATGATTGTTAAATTAAGCATTCTGGTCTAAAGGAAAGGGGGGGGGGAGTTTCTAATGTATTCCAACACCTCTCATAGTGCTTTGCAGGTCCTTCAATTCTTTGTCAATCTCCCCTTGAGATGGTTAGATAGAGACGTGCTGAAGAAAGTGCAAAACAAGAAAATAGTTTTGTCGCAGGAGATGAAGTTTGGAATCCTCTCCTCTCCTGCAAAATTTCTTCTCTTTCAAAATATCACCCTGGCCTATTCCTCTCTTTGACCTTTTACTACTTCTCTACAAGAGGAAAGTATATGTTATGATCTTATCCTCTTTCCCCTACTTATCCATTTGTAGTAGCTTCTTGTTTTAGCTTGTGTGAATGTTACTATCTCCAGTGTTTTGTATCAGATGCAGAATTCAAAAGAGAATGGAAATGGGTCAAAGGGAGGCATTCTGTGAGGCAAATAAAGATTTATACTTTTGACACAATACATTGGGCAAGTAGAGTTTCTTGGCATAACAATAGTAAGTGCATAGAATTTGCTTTGGTGATTTCTTTCAGGTTGTTTCTGTTCCACAATCTTTCATAATCTAGATCTGTATCTGGTATTCTGTAAATCTGTCTGTTGATGCAAAATATCAGATTAATTGCCTTATGTAGGGAAAGATTGGGGAAAAATTGGAAAGCTTATTAAGTCACTTTTTCGCTTGCCAAAGTGAAGGTAGGAACTGGGGTAAAACAATAGTTCTTGCAAACAAGGAAATGTATTGCTCAAAAAATGCTGCAGTGTTTCAAAGATTAGTTTTACTGTGGTTTCAGATATATCACATATGATCAAAAATAAGATGTTTCACCTCAGTGTTGTGGTATAAAAATATTGAGCTAGTTTCACAGTGGTGCAGAATCCTTATGTAGTATTGCCCTGTCTATAAAAATAATTTCTCAAAAAACTTAAACCTTAGGAGATGTAAATTGTGTGAATATATTGACATCTGATACTTCATATTAAATTACCTGGCTATTTGTTAAGCTTATTTAATCATTTGATTGGCGTTGTCACATGTTGGATCTTTAGGATCTCAAAGAGAAATATCATTTATCTTTGCTAAATAAAATGCAGATACCATGTTTAACAATGATGACTTCATCATTGATATAGTCCCACAATATTCTACTCTTCAGTTCAAGATATTTTCTTCATTAAGAAACATCCCTTCTTCCAATTAATTAAAACATTTTTACTTATGTACAAAGTGTGGCATGTTACCATTTAATATGCATGTGTTGTCACTTCATGATATCAAGTTTGATTATTGTCAGTGGTATTAATGAGATTCAAAATATATTTATTGTAAATGGTCCTTCAGTGTAGATGAGGCCCTGGATGTTTTCACTTGAGTTTGGTGATTGTATTCATTATATATAATTTATGTTCATGAATTTCTTAATTTATCTTAGTTATTCTATTTTAAATTTGCTGGTACAAAATTTGCAGCTTTTAAATGAAAATAATAATTAAAATATCCTCTCAGATGGTAAATTGAAATGCCATATATACTTGCGTAGCAGCCCATCCGTGGATAACTCAACATTCACATTTTTAACCAAAATACCCTGAAAAATGCACCACTTATGTATAATTCAACCCTTTGTTCATATATTTTTGTATGTTTTAATTTTCACAATTGACCTATCCATGGGTGGCAACATAGGTAGCATGTGATCATATATTCCTAATCTATCCTGTAGCTGAAAGATACTAGTGTTGTGATTGTATTCACATCAAGGGGTTTAAACCATAAAACAAACATTTTAAATTGGATTGTCAAACTTAGTTTTAATTATGAAAAGGAATATGATTTTTATTTAAAACAAATATATCTTTTTAAAACCTGAAGTTATTGAATAAAAACCTCAGCTTTTAAGTATTAAAAATTAAAAAATTTCAATTTCTGTAAATTTATCGGGTTATGCATCTCCCTAAAGACAGATGAATTTATTTAGAAGTTATGTAGAGACTCAGTATATAATATTGAGTGAAGAGAGAGCTTGCTGTAGGGTAAGTTTTTTTCTAAATAAAAAAAAACTTTATCTCCATACCCAATATAGAACACTTTATCTAAAGATGAAAACAAAGTCTAAATTGCTGTAGTAACGTACATGTGTAAGATCCACGTTGACCATGCATGTGTTTTAAAAACAATAGGTCAGGTCTCATATGCCACCAATTTCATCAAAGGTAATTCTAGCTTGCTAACAATAAAAACATCAATATAAAAAATGAAAACAGTAGAGACATTACATTTGAATTAAAATTGACCATAGATAGAGAGGAAGGGAGGAGATAGAGTCTTGTCTGATCCATTAGCTACCTTCTGAATGACAGGCCCGCATTGGGACTGCAGGCCAGTTAGCAAAGCCGTGTCTTCAGGCCCTTTCAGAGGGCCAGAAGGGTGGATGTGGATCTCACCTTGGAGGGCACAATGTTCCTGAGGTGAGAGCTCTGGCAGAAAAGACTTTTCCTGGATCCTGCCAGAATTCCTTAGAATTCTTTGACCAATGGGGTCTGCTGCATGGTCCTTCTGCCAGCATGGGCAGGGTGGGCTAGTCCCATCAGGATGAGATAGTTCTTCAGATAACATGGACCATGCCATGAAGGGCTTTAAATGTGATAACCAGCACTTTGAATTGAACTTTGAAGTGGCAATCTACTGTCTTTATTAAATGTTGATTATAATATATTTACACTATATTGGTTGAATGTATAAGGAAGTGCATTTCCAAATTGATACACACAAATCAGACAGGCTATTTTTAAAAGAGGCAGATGATGGACAATAGTTCTGTAGAAGTATTTTAAATGCATTAGAATATATCAATACTAAGAAAAAGAAGGCATGAAAAAGTTTTTTAAAAATTTGAAATGTTTATTTTTACTGGAGGTTTTAAACAAAATGAAATCTGAAGAAGTTAAAATGTAAAGTATATATAAACAGCAAACAGCAAAGATTGTATTGAATGGAATATTTTCTGCAAGTTTCTCAATATGCAAAAGTATAAGGCACGGATGTCTGCTTTCTCCCTTACTCTTTGTAATCCCTTTAACAGTTCTAGCAAACAAGATGTGAAAAGACAAATAAATAGATCAAAATTCAAGGAGAAGAATATAAGATAAAGTATTATGCAAATGATAATGTGTTAACAATATAAAATTCTATATGGCAGCTGATGCAAACAATTAAAGATTTTGGTTGCTTTTTTGAATACAAAATAAAAATTTAGATAATAGCAAAAGACTTAAGCTTTTATGAAGACATTTTTCTGAAAAGGCAGACCATTGTAAGATAATAGACTCAGTGGAATACCTAGAGTTCCATCTAATAGGAAGCAATAAAGATATAGTTCAAAACAATCATAACAAACTAGACAATTTCTGATCATTTGGATTCTCCTTTCAGAGATATTTCCTTACCAGATTCCTCAATACCTTCAACAATGAGAGACCTTCTAATGTACTGCCTTCACTAGAAAAATTGGAACACATTCGGAGATGAATCTGCCTTGAAAATAGCCCACATATAGGACAGTTAAACATCAGCGCAGGAAATGTTTTATGACATTTTGTATGATAAAAATACAATTTTTATAAAATATTGAAATAAAATTTGCCAAATTTTAATTTTACTGGAGTCTTGGGTCTCAGATTTTGTACACATTCTCTAAGTTAGCTCATTTGAGGTACCTGGGTTCAAAAATTGTTGCCTTATGATCACCGTTTTGCCCAGTTAAAATGTTATGGTAAAGAACGTTCTCCAGCATGAGGATGGAAAATCCACGAATGGGTTTATTTCATCCTCCTGCCCAATGAGACTAAGTCTGACAAGTTGCCACACCTCCTGCTGGGCTAGATCCTGACCCAGTTACGACTTAGTCTCAAGCCCAATAGACTGCTTTTCGTTGGCTCCTAAAGGTTGTATAATCCTATTCAACGAGGGTCATCTCAATGATTCAGGCCTCCAGGTGCCCTTCTACAAATAGGATCTACGATTCCACCTGGAAAAACTTTAGTCTCTGGTGTGCCAGGAAGCAGTTAGATCTCTCGTCTGTCACCATCCCGAGGATCTTAGAATACTTGATGGAGGGACTCGACAAGGGCTTATCGCCCAATACCATCCGTAGACAGGTTGCAGCTCTGTCAATGGTGTTACAATGTGACAATTCGGCCCCTTTAGCTCAGCACCCCATGGTGCATTCCTTCATTAAAGGGGCGACCAACACCAGGCCCCCTGCGGTCCATTGATATCCCTCTAGGGACCTGCCCCGGGTTTTACAGGCTCTCACCTTACCCCGGTTTGAGCCTATCAGGACATGTACGCTCCGATTTTTATCCATGAAGGTTGCCTTCCTGGTAGCCGTCACATCGGCCAGGCGCATATCGGAGTTAGCTGCTGTCTCAGTCAGAGAGGATCTCTGCACCTTTCATGAGGACAGGGTGATCCTTCGCCTGGATCCGTCATTTGTTCCCAAGGTTAACACCTTTCCACAGAGCCCAGGAGGTGATACTTCTTGACTTTTGTCCCAACCCGTCCCACGGACTGGAATGTAAGTGGCACACTCTGGACGTGCGCAGAGCACTACGACAATACATCAAACGGACGTCCGCCTTTCGCAAGTCGGAGGAACTGTTTATCTCCTTTCAACCCTCTTCCATGGGGCAGAAAGTGTCTTCTTCAACCATTGGTAGGTGGATCAAAGCTTGCATTGTGCGGGCTTACCAGTCACATTCATTGCCCGTGCCCGGCCGCATCACGGCTCATTCCACCCGCAGCGCCGCAACATCGGCGGCTTGGGCAAGGCAAGCTTCCATTGACGAGATATGCAGAGTGGCAACTTGGTCTTCGCCTTCTCCTTTCGTACGCCACTATAAAATGGACAAGTTTGCTTCCACGGACGCCTCATTTGGCCAGTGGGTGCTACAACAAGTGGTGTCATCGAGTGGGACACAGGCCCAGACTAATTCCCTCCCATAGGGACAGGGTAGCTTTGGTATGTCCCATTCATGGATTCTCCATCCTCATGCTGGAGAAGGGGCGTTGTCTTACCTGAACGCCTTTTCTCAGCATGAAGATGGAGAATCCACACCCACCCCCTTTTAATGTCCGTCAGGTCCTGTGTCGGGGGTATGAGGAGCCAACACATCAGACTATCGTCTGTTGCTTCGCCTTCGTCCTAACTGGGTCAGGATCTAGCCCAGCAGGAGGCGTGGCAACTTATCAGACTTAGTCTCATTGGGCAGGAGGATGAAGTAAACCCATTCGTGGATTCTCCATCATCATGCTGAGAAAAGGCGTTCAGGTAAGACAACGCCCCTTTTACTAGTATATAGATTATGGAAAGAAATAAAATGAGATATTGAAGAGTGGGAGAAGTCAGAAAAGGATTTATTGCAACAATAAAAATGAATTTTATGCAAAATGAACTTTATATTTCAAATGATGCTGATTTGAATTTCAGACAAAAATCTGCCAGATTCACAAAACAGTTAACAGATTTATATGGATTGGGGAAAAATAAGATTTTTAAAAATAAGGTTTTAAAATTCTACAGGGTTCAAAAGAAAGAGATAAATTAACATTCTCCAAGTTAAGACTGTACAGAGAGCAAGCTTCCTGTTATAGATAACAGAATAGATAAAATCTTTGAACAGTAGAGTATTAAAATTAAAATCTGGAATCCTTTAAAGAAAGAATAATTCATTATTTCTTTCCAAAATTTATCACCAGGCCTAGGGAGTCTGGAGGTGAGATTTAGTCTGTGCATTGTTAATTGTTACTAGTGACTTTGTTTTTAGTCAGCTCCTGTTTTGCTTTCTCAGAGCTTGATTACTTCTTTTTTCTTTTTCTTTTCTTTTTGAGAAATAATGACCATGAAACCTATTTGAAACATGTGATATGAAAGAGTTGTGACTGGATTTTTTGCCTGTTGACTGGAAGGACATTTTTGTTGTGATTATGACATGGGTATATAACATTCTCAGAAATAACTTTCAAGCAGCAATCGGTATCCTTAACCTATTTGGCAGGAAAATGTGTGAGACAGTCAAAATAAGCAGACAAAATTGATTGATAAATGAAAATTACTTGCAAGCTAAAACTTTTTGACAAGCAAAAAAAGAGCCAACATGTTTTTCTAAGCATAAAGACTTATTTTTTCCCAACAATAACTAAGATAATTAGAATTGAATTCCTATGGATGTTGTTTTTCTTTTTGTACTTGTACTTCAATTTGTACAATTCCATATGTAAACAGTATATTCTATTTTAGATACATGGCCTATTGTAGCATAAAAATACAAAGAAAGAGATATAGTTAATAAAGCAAAATGGGATTGTTTTATATATTTTCTTTCTTTTCAGGATTCAAATGCCCAGTTTGTTCCAAGTTTGTATCTTCAGAAGAAATGGATTTACATCTTGTGATGTGTTTGACAAAACCAAGGATAACTTACAATGGTAAGGAATAAAAGTTCATTATTGAGTCTAATAATTAAATTAATATAAACTTTGCAATTTTAATGTATTTCAGGTTAGATTCTGAATGTAAATATCTGGTTCCAATAATTAACATCAATACAGAACATATCTAAGCTTTATGTTCAATTATCTGACATTTTGTTTATTTCAGCTAATTTTCTCTTTAATGCTTCTAGATTATGTTTTTATTTTGAAGAATCATGATTACTCTTTGAAAATGACTTACTGAAGTAACTAAGAAATGATTAGAACATACAGTATTTGATACTGTGAATTTAAGCCAATGGCTTATCTAGTTTATTAATAGCATTAAGGAATTTGAAGTCAGTGATTTTTTTCACTTTGATATTTGTCTTGGCTATTCTTGCAATGAATTGAAGAATCAAAAGTGAAGATTGTAAAATATTCTATTAAGTAATGAATCTTTAATTTTTAATCTTTAATTCAAATGTGCAGAATAATCAATCTCATAGGGCATGAGATGAAAATTGATGTGGTTCAAGTTTTAATATTATGTTGACCGCAATATTAAGTTCTTGGTTATTGTGTACACAATTTGATATGTATTTCTTTACATCTACTTTTTATCAGAGTACTCAAAATATTGTAGCAGAAACATACATACACACAAACACACTGCTAAACTGATTATTTCCAAGATGAGTGTTATAATTTGTTTTAAACAAATAATCCAGGAGTTTTAAATTGATAAACCTCAATTTTAGGTTAGATTTGTTGGCATATTCGTCCATCAAACTGAAAGTAGGTAGTGAGGCAGAAGTTGAGGGAGTCCATGATTCTGAGAACATATATTCTCTTCTATTGTAAAATTTGAAACTTTATTAATTTTCCTTCACAGTGTTTTGGGACTGAATAATTTTATGTATTAAATGCTTCTTGAACTGTTTAAATAGAATTTCAATAGAACTTTGTCTACTTTTTTTTAGGTACAATAACATTAATTTTTGACTAAATATTTTTTTATAAAATGGAAAAAAGCTAGAGTAGCTTTATTGCCCACTTTTTCCAAAGCATATAAACATGCATCACAAGAAACTATTATATCAAAACATTCAAAAACTAAAATACATATTATTTGTATTTGTATCACTGGTCAATATGTAAATAGAATTGGTTTACAAGTACAGCAGCAAAAATTACAACAAAGTAATTCTTAGGATGCACAAATAATAAAACCATTTTTATTTTTTAAAAAAATAGGAAAAACCAAATAAAGAGGGAAATCTTTTATTCTATTATAGTAGCATATTTATTATACTTATCAACAGTCACTAGTCTACTAATAAATACTACTATAATGTAATTGATATTATTGCAAAATAATGTCTGTTATAGGAACACATTGTGCTAAAGATAAATAACCTTTATTGTTATTTTTATATTGTGGGCACAATGGCACACATAAAAAATGAAATTTAGTTGCCCGCTCTCAAAGTGAAACATATACATGACACACACCTAAACATACTATGTACAACATATATATAGACCCACATCCCTACAAATACATAGCAAATAAATATTAAATACTGTCTATCTTGAATATATAACGCAAGGAGGAAGTTTGAGAGTTCGCAAGGTTAATGCTGTATGGAATGAAACTATGGCTGAATCTGGAAAACAGGTCGTGAAGAGGATGTGTAGTGTCCCAGAAAATCTTGCGGACCCTGCTCAAGCAATGCTTCTGTGCTATGTCCTGGATGGTAGGGAGGGAACTGCCAATGATCTTTTCGGCCATCCTCACCACTCTCTGCACCGCCTTCCTGTCTGAAGCAGTGATGCCTCCAAACCAGACTGTGATGCTGTATGACAGGATGCTCTCGATTGTCCCCCTGTAGAAAGTGGTCAGGACAGGGTGGATTGGTGGAAAATATTGCCTCTTCCAAAAGAGATCGCTGACAATCATTTTTTAACATCTGGAATAATCATTTCTCACATTTTGCAGTATGATTTTTTTTAATCACACCCTTGTTCAATACAACCATAATTTCTGTTAAACAAGCTTTGATGTATAATTCAATATCACATTTAACATTTAAAACATTTAAATATTTTCCAAGAAATCTACTTAAATACCTTAATATACCATTCCAAAAAGTTATCAAATGATCATGACTATATGGGTTAGTGAACCCTCAAATTTTTGATACAGTTAGCATAAAAAATCTTTAGTTTTTTAGTGGATATAAAATCTAACACAAACTAATACAGGGAGGGAGGGAGGGAAGGAAGGAAGATTGGTTCTGATTTCCATTGCAGCAATTATAACTACAATTACAGAATTATTGCTTACTCCTAATATTTTTATGTTGAAAAGATTGTAAGAAAATGACAAAGAACTTTATATACCATGCAGCATAAGGCATAAGTAATAAGACAATTCTATTAAACAAAATTCAGTTTATTTAAAACAGTAGAAAATGTTTTGATTCAGAATTTTAAAGGATATCGTCATTTTTTGCAATCTTGATTGATTGGATTCAAGAAAATCAAAAGTGTGAAAAGTAGGATAGAAACCAGATTAGAATGGTTTAAAATCATGGTCATAATTCTCATTTGCAAAGCTGAGATCTCACCAACCATTTCAACATTGTCTCTGTCCTAGTTGAAAATGAGCTGTTCCAAGCTTACCAGAATAATATTGTCCTATAGCAATATTCACTCTTATCAATTTTTAAAGAAGCATCGATGACATAAGATTCCCTCTATTTAATTCTAAAATACAAACATCTTGCACTACAAATTTATATTGCTTCTATCTACATAATCTCTATTGAGATCACTGCTAGTCTTCCACAATATATTGAAAGTAATTCCTTATTTAATCTGGTTCTAGAACGTTGCCTAAAACTGAACATGAGTCAGTTTTAGAGTTTGATAGATACACAAAATCATTTAAAAGATAAGTAGAAATATTTGAAAAATTTTAATGGACCAATACTGATCTGTGGTTAGTGTCAATAGTAATTTTTAATTGACTTCTTTTTTCTGATAAAAATAAATGATGCCGTTAGCTCCTCTTGAAGGAACAAATTCATTAATTCAACTTCTTTAATAGTTTTGTCCATATAAAATAATCCTTCCATTGTAAAATAGATTTTTTTTTCATATTTGGCAAAGAGAAACTTCCTGACAGTTAGAACAATTAACCAGTGGAACAACCTGCCTCCAGAAGCGGTGAATGCTCCAACACTGGAAGTTTTCAAGAAGAGCCTGGACAGCCATTTGTCTGAAATGGTATAGGGTTTCCTGCCTGAGCAGGCGGTTGGACTAGATGACCTCCTGAGCGCTACAGACAAGAAACTGTTCAATGTGGCCACCTCCTTGTCTGAACTGCTTGAGGTCCCAGCGGTGAACAAAGCCATACCACCCCTGGTTTCTCCATCCACCGTATCTGGTGACATGGCTGGGACCCTAAAAACAGAGGACAGGAAGTCCGAGTTCTCTCTCCGCAGGTCTCACCAAGCCTCGGTGTGATCGGTGAAGGCATCGACCTCCACCTCCTTCTTCGCCAGGACTTCTATAATGTGGCTCTGTGAGCTCCAGGCCATGATTCCCCAGGATCAGGTACGCGCCCACCAGACCCTGGGTAAGTTGCTGGCCACATCTGAGTATATGGCAGATGCATCGCTACATGCAGCCAGGTTCTCATCCCGGGCTATAGCCTACAACATGGCTGTCCGCAGACTGTTGTGGCTGAAACAGTGGCGAGCAGACCAAAAATCGAAATGGCGCCTGGCAACCGCCCCTTACACTGGCGGGCAATTGTTCGGTGAGTCCCTCAATCCATACCTGGTGGAAAACCGTGACAAGCGCAGAGTCATGTCCCACCTTAACAGGCGTGTGGATAGACACTTTGCCCCGGACTACCGCAGATTGCCATTTCGTGCGGGTACAGGCCCGGAATGGGCTCCGTCTACCCGGTCCTTTCCTCCCAGACCCGATCGTCAATGAGAGCGTCCCGGCCCCAGATCCAGACAGCAGGCCCAGAACAAGCGGCCCTTTCGAGGGACTGGCGGCCGCCCCTTCAGAAGAAATAAATGACTCCAGGGAGACAGCCCCCATAGGCGGCAGGCTTTCCCTCTTCATCAACAAATGGGAGACCACCACTACAGACTCTTGGGTGCTCGACACCATCAGAGATGGTCTCTCCCTAGAATTCCTGTCCAGACCCCCGGGCCGCTTTATCTCTTGCCCAGCTCCGCGGAGTCAGGACAAAAGAAGACTCATGCACGAGGCCATACGTCATCTTTTAGACATCAAGGCCATAGAACCAGTGCCTACCGGACAAACAGGGTCAGGATTCTACTCCATCCTCTTCGTGGTGCCAAAGACCTCAGGAGGATGGAGAGCCATTCTCGACCTCATGAGACTGAATTCCCATTTAAGGTACAAAAGGTTCAAGATGCAGTCAGACTTCCTAACGTCCATAGACCTCACAGAGGCCTACTTACAGCGGCCCACCTGAGGCTAGTACCAGTACGGATTCAGTGTTACCTGGATGACATCCTAATCCAGTCCACCTCTGTCCAGGCAGCTCAAGTGGATCTGCCCCGAACTATTGGGGTCCTCCAGGACCACGGGTTCTCGGTCAATTTCCTCAAGAGCCATACAGTGCCATCTACTCGCCTGTTACACCTGGGGGCGATTATAAACACGCACTGCATGGTCTACCTGTCACAGGAGCGCCAAGACAGCATACGCTCCTTGGTGCTCCAGATACAGAGAGAGTGGGTGGTTTCCCTGGTCACACTTTCCCAACTGCTAGGGAAGATGGTCTCCTGCATGTCCATAGTCCCATGGTCCAGGCTGCACTCCAGGAACCTGCAATGGTTCCTATTCCCATTCCAGAGGCTGGGCACGAGCTCCTCCAACCAGAGAGTCAGGGTCCCACTTCAGACTCTGAACTCCCTTCGCTGGTGGACATCTCCAGCGGTAGCAAAGAGGTCATTATTCAAGGAGCCCCACCGGGTCATTCTGACTATGGACGCCAGTCTCTTCGGTTGGGGAGCTCACCTCCAATCACAGTTGGCTCAGGGCCGGTGGTCTCAACCGGACCTGAAGCACAACATAAACTGGTTGGAGCTCAGGGCCATACATCTTGCCCTGCGCCATTTCAAAAGCAATGTGGTAGGCCAACATGTCCTGGTCCTTACGGACAATGTAGCAGCCAAGGCCCACGTGAACGCCAGGGGGCTACCCGGTCCAGATCCCTTATGACCGAAGCTCAGTTGTTGGCTTCTTGGGCAGAGTCCAGCCTCTCCTCCCTGTATAATGGTTTATTATACAGCAAACCATTTCTGAATCAATGAAACTGGCATCGGTTTGTCTGCTGAATAGAGTTTACAGGTAGTCCTCAGTTTATGATCACAATAGAGCTCAGAATTATAGTTGTAAGTTGTGGTTGTTAAGTAAGATGCCCACACAATTGCTTTATTCAACAACCGCAATCCTATTGAGGTTGTTAAGCTGCCATAGAGGTTGTTAAGAGAAAGTGGATTGTAGGCCCAGGTCTGCACTCTATTTCAAGCCCAGGCTTGCACTGAAGCATTACCCCGGTTTACATGTGTGGCGTATGCCTAGCTTCCCAGAGTCTCCCCCACCCCCTGAGGCACTCTTACCTATTTCCCACCCCACTGAATCCTCTAGGGCATGGGCCTACTTCCTGCCCTGCTAGATGGGTCTCCTCCCCATCTCATCACTGCTTGCACCACTTATCTCTTGCAAAGATCACCTTATTGATGAAGTCCCCAGCCAATACAATGCATAGACTTCCTACAGAGACCTTCTTAGACCATTCTGGAAATGAGTGCTATTCTTTCAATCTCTGAAGGGCCTAATTTTCCAAATTTATGATTTGAAAAATCATGCCCTCCTGAGAGATTGTGAGAATGGCGCCAGCTTCCAGATGTCCTTTGTTTCCAGGAAAACATGAGCTGATCTTTATAGAAAAGATGATCTTTGGAAGAGGTCATTGGAAAAGATATGACAGAGCAGGGAGGATAGTCAAATCCTCTGGTACCTGGCAGGGCACAGAACAGGGGGAAATATAGTGTAGGTGGGTAGAGGCAGCTCCAGCATCCCTGCAGTTGGTCATAAGAGGAAGTAGATTGCCTGGTGCCCAAAATTTCATCCGGAGGCTGCAGTAACTTCAAATACAGGTCAACTGTCCCTTCATTCAGCACTGTCATAATTTTGAACAAATGGTTGAAGGTTGAGGACTATTTAGATGAGTGCATAAATTGTAGTTTCATGTCTTCTATGTATTTGATTCAACATTTGTTATATATAAAAGAGATTGGGAGAAATAGGTTAATGTGCATATGTTCCATATGGTCTTTCCTTATTTCAGTAAAGCAGGCATAGTAAAGTGTGAATGTATCTTTATAAAGAAGTAAATTAGAATAATGTGTAATGAGATGTAAATGTTTACAGTGTTTTGTCAACTGAAGATTTATAGGTGATCTGGATTTCTCGCAGTGTGTTTACTACTGTTGGACATAGCTTTTTCACTTCTTTTCTTCACATGTTATGATAATTTCATTACTGGTGATTACAATACAGTAAAAATATTAAAGTATTTTGTGACAGAATTAATTCACCAAGGAACCAGCAAGTTGGAGTGATGTTTATTAGTCCAAATTAGCAGATTACAGTAAATAATTGTTCTTATTTCCAGGCAGGACAAAAGTAAAAATTGTTATGCTATATTGATATGTCTAGTTTAATGAAAAGAAGGACTAGGGGTTACATGATAGCAGTGTTTCAATAGCTCAGGGGCTGCCACAAAGAAGAGGGAGTCAACCTATTTTCCAAAGCTGTTGTAACTTTGAACGTTCTGTAAATGAATTGTAAGTCAAGGACTACCTATACTGTTATAATTCATGAACATATGGTAAAAGGACTTTAAGGAGATGTTTTCTCATCCTCTATTGTTCCATGTCTAGATCAGCTACAATGAGAAGAAACTATATTAACATAGGACAAACCAATAGATAAAATACAAAACAGTAACATGACTTCTAGGGAATAATAATAAAAAGAGTTGTATCTGCTGAACAGAGTTTATACATACACAAGTTGTTACTTCAGTTATATCTTCTCTATATAATAAATTCAACAATTTCTTGATCAACTTCTTTTTGTGGTACTTGTGTAGTCAAACTAATCATTCCCACAAAGAAAATGAGAGGAAACCCTTAATAGGGGCAATATCTCCTATGAAATTGAACTTAATCATGACAATGGAATACAGTTTTTTGCTGCTGAAATAGAATGAAATGACCTGGAAGAAGATATGGTGGATTAACTGAACAAGAGTGTTCCATACATAAAATCATCTTGCGGATGTCTGTGTTATTCTTTTAACAGCCGTAAGCATGTGAGGCATTATGTTTATTGTAAACCAAATTGCAATATAACTTTGTGAATAATATAATTAAGTTTTAAACATGAAGCATTTCATTTTTTAAAAACAAAGTATCATTAAAAAAATATAACTATTGTGTCTTATGTTAATTTATCTGTTTCCATAGAGGATGTCCTGAGTAAAGATGCTGGAGAATGTGCAATATGCTTGGAGGAACTGCAGCAAGGGGATACAATAGCACGATTGCCTTGTTTATGCATATATCATAAAGGGTGAGTGCATACAAAACATAATTCAAGAACTAACTATTGGACTATATTTAGAGTCATGTAGGCAGAATCCATCATATCTACCATGTCTTTCCTGCTTCCATATTATCCTTCCTCCATGCTTTATGGAGCAACTCCAAATTTTTCAGACAGATAAGAGTAGAGGGAGGTTTAAATGTTCTGTTGGTTTGTGGCTGTATATATATTTTTTTCCCTAGCTATGTCTGTATTAAATGAACTGTCAAAATTAAATCCTTCAATTATGATCATATTGCATTGGTATATTTAATGTTCAGTTCAAACATAATTATATCATTTTTGATACCTGATAATATAATGCAGAAAGATATTGTAAGATAAAAGCTTTACCTATGTAAATATTGACAAATTTATTTTTAAAAAATTGTCCTGTTTTCTGTGTACTCTTGGAGACCATATATATATAAAAACAATTTAGAGTATTTATCCAGGGATCTGGTGTCTGTTCTCTCCCGCTCTCCCTCCCTCTCTGTCTCCCTATCCCTCTCGCTCTCGCACAGACTTTTTAAAGTACTTAATACAGGTCTTAAGGGAGAAGACACTTGCTTTCTCATTACATTGCATTAGTAGCTTTAAAATATTGGTTGCTGCATATACAACACATATGTCTGAAGGATGGGCAACATCTCAATGGGTGAAGTATTTAGTTGAGTGCTTAGGTCAAGGGCCACAGTGAACAGAACATTGATGCGATCACTTCACCAGGTGAAAGTGGATTCTGGGGTGGTAGATGGATTGCAGGGTTCACCTTGCCCTCCTTTGCACTTAGTTCTCAACTTTAAGACTGGTTATGACAGATTCAAAAAGGAAGTCCTCAAATTTCTGATTGCCATACCATTCCCACAATCATGTGTTAATATTTTAGTGGTTGGCAACGGGCTTCCAGTTGTAGTGACCGCGTAGTCACATGATTACTTTTTGTGACTTTTTTACCATTTAATTTGAAAAATACTGCTACTCATTGGATAAACTGGATTCAGATTTACAACCACTTGAAAATAGGAGGAGGAAGGTGTATTGGATATGTTTGCCGCCTTGAATTATTTTAAAAATAATGAAGATGGGGTATAAATAAATATGTAAATAACCAGGTGATTTGCTTAAAGATCATCATAAAACTATTCATAATATTGTTCAGTCACATGATGACTCAACTTTACTACAATGACTTAGGAACAAATTTCCATTCTCAATTATGGTTGTAAATCAAGGACTACTTCAATTTGATTAGGCGTTAAGGCCCACAAAGCTTGTTCGGTGAAACATAGCTACTTATGAATGCGTGAGATACAACATATTGTTTTATTTATTTCTTTAAAACCAATTAAATTTTGAAAAGTCATTCATTTATATAATTTTCCTAATGATACCTAACAGTAGCAAAAATATTTATTTGAAAATCAATGCCTTATAATTGGCACTTTTAATTGTCAATTTTAACAAAATTTAAAATATATTATAAATAATTTGTTCTCATATTTAAGCCTGAATTTTTCTCCCTTTTGTCACTCCTTAGATGCATAGATGAATGGTTTGAAGTAAATAGATCTTGTCCTGAGCATCCTTCAGATTAATTGCCAAGTTTGCTGCTTTTAAAGGTAAGAGTTGTTAGTTTCTTACTCTTTTTAATGTAATGTCGACTAATAATTGAGTTACTATTAGCTCTCTTTTGATTTACAGGTAGTCCTCAATTTACAACCACAATTGAGCCCAAAATTTCTGTTGCTAAGTGAAACATTTGTTAAGTAACTTTTGCCCCATTTTATAACCTTTTTTGTCACAGTTGTTAAGTGAATCACTCCAGTTGTTAAGTTAATAACATGGTTGTTAAGTGAATCTGGCTTCCCCATTGACTCTGCTTGTCAGAATGTTGCAAAAGGTGAACACATGATTTTGGAACACTGCAACTGTCATAAATATAGTCAGTTCGCAAGCATCTATATTTTGTTCATGTGACTATGGGAATGCTGCAATGGTTGTAAGTGTGAAAAATGGTCATAAGTCACTTTTTTCAGTGTTGTTGCAACTTCGAACAGTCACTAAATGAACTGTTGTTAAGTTGAGGCCTATCTGTATATTGTTCTGTTTGTAATGGTACACAAAGTGTATATAACAATAGGATGTACTGTATTTCATTGTCATGAATTCCATATGCCAGTTCCTTTTTAAAGAATATTTTGAAGCAGGGATGCTATCTGAGCAATGTCAATTAGCCTATTCAGAACTGATTTGTAATCCCTAAGCTCTTTGCCATGATTTAATGAATTTTTCTTGTTGGGATCACTGTCATATTGTAAGCAAATTTCTCTTTTTTTTAAATTCAAAAACTTACACTCTGAAGGAAGAAAGCAGTATGTTTGAAATGAGAAATTCCTATTTTGAATGCCTGCTGCTGTTTCTGGTATAATATTTACATAAAAAAAAGTTTGAATTCAGGTACAATACAAGTTATTTTAGGTTAGCATCTCTTTTAACTGTAGGCTCTTTAATTATATTGTGTATCTCCTAGATAGTAAGTGGATATAAAAGAAGCCATATATGTATCACATGGATGTTTTGATTGCCATGGTTTAAGCTTTAGAATCAGAATAGAGCTGGAAGGGATCTTGGAGGTCTTTAGTCCAACCCCCTGCTCAAGCAGGAGGCCCTATACCATTTCAGACAGGTGACTGTCCAGTCTTTTCTTAAAAACTTCCGGTGATGAAGCACCCACAACTTCTGAAGACAAACTGGTTAATTGTCCTCACTGATAGGAAGTTTCTCTCCTTCATTAATTTCCATCCATTGTTTCTTGTTTTGCCTTCTGGTACTTTGGAAAATAAGTTGATCCCTTCTTTGTGGCAGCCCCTCAAATACTGGAATACTGCTATCTTGCCACTCCTAGTCCTTCTTTTCTCTAGTCTGGCCATACCCAATTCCTGCAACTGTTCTTCATTTGTTTTTGTCTCCAGGCCTTTGATCATCTTAGTTGCTCTTCTTTGTACTTTTTCCAAAAGAGAAAGGGAAAAAACCTCTTGCTTCACTGATATCATTTACTGTTAATAGCTTTCGTATCCAATTGCAACAAAAAGCATAGAGTTAGAGATGTAAACTATTGATGCTGCCACAAAAAAAGAGCTGATTTGGTCTACTGGTTAAGGCGCCAGCTAGAAACCAGGAGCCTTAAGCACAAAAGCCATCTGAAGGTGACTTTGAGCCGGTCACTCTCTCAGCCCAACTCATTTCACAGGGTTGTTGTAGATAAAACAGGAGAAGGGAATATTAGGTATGTATACCACCTTGACTAATTTATAAAAATAAAAAAGGCAGGAAATAAATAAACAAGCAAGCAAGCTAGCTTGAAGGAATTTTCTACTATTGATATTTTAATGAAATATTGTAGTGCTGCTGCATTGTAATATTGTATTAGCAGTATATTTTTTAAAAATATGGTGGCAGTCCTAACTAATGTACCGCAGATTACCTGTAACCAATGCCTGCTCTTTGCCTAGTTACGGTAGAATTATCTACCCTTAAATATAGAAATGATAGATATTGAATAAAGACCTATATTTGGTCAGTCAGTTTCTCTTACTCAGTCAAAGGTTGTGATTGCAATTAAGACAGCCATAAGTTTGACTAAATAAACAAATTTACTTCACAGAGTTGTAACAATCAAATTACCAGAACTTTCTATACAACCTTGAAACATATACATATCCCCAAAGAGTTCCAGTACTTATAGTCCAAAAAGCCATAATTGATTCAGAAGTAGAAGGTTTCTATCTTAACCTTCATGCTTAGGAATTTCTTCTTAATGGAGACCAGATCTGTTCTTTTCTTCCTGGTTTCAGAAGTGCAGTTAAGATCTAGTTATTCATTTAACATACGAGTAGAACATGTTTGAGCAAAGGTGGGTTCATGACTTTGTTTATTTTCTTTATATTACATGTGGAGCTATCTTATACTGATCTTGATTGTTATCTGTCCAGACCAGAGCCTTTAGGAATAGACCACATACAAATAAAGAAACTATGCTCAAAGATATTAGCCATAGGCTGAAGTGAAAGTAATTATTTCTCAAAACTATTAATATTAAAGAATAAGTTCAAGAGAATTCATTACAATTATTTTTAAATACCTGAATATCAGATGTCCTGATAGATACTACTGTGATTTAGAAAATGTATTTTACTCTCAAGAAATATAATTGTATGTTTGTTAATCTTTTGTAGTCTCTTACACTGCTTACCAGAAGTAATAGATGTGAAGTTCCATCATTAGAAGTCAATCTAAAAGTGAACTTGTGTTCGTTTTGGAGTGGGAAAGAAGAAGATGGAACAAGCATGGGACAAATGATGCAAAGCTGGATCCTCAGTGTACCAAATGCTCATCTAAAGGCATCACAGGGATTTTGAAAATGCTGCACATCCTGGAAAAATTCTCTCCCACAAACTTCATAGATATTTTATATTTACAGGCCAAAGTTACTTTCATTTTTTTAATGTAAAGCAGTGTACAGAAACAGAATGTTCTGACATAATTCCTTGAACAGAAGCTGTATGTTCTACATCAGTCTGGAACATTTTACAAGGAAGATGCCATTTTTTATTTGGAATCACCTATTCTTTTTTCTCACAGTAAAGGAGAAGAGAAACTATGAGATACAGAGATTCTTCATCCAATATGCTGTTCATATTTTTATGGAAAATAATGCAATGTCCTTTCTTTGAATCTTTGAAAATTTTGTAAGTAAAGCTTTGTCACAATGCAGCCCAAAGAACAAAATGCAATCAAGGCTAATTCTGAATTAATATTCTTGATCCAATTAGAGTTATTGAAATCCATAATCTCTTCTCATTTCTGTATAATAAAATATATTGTAAATTGTAAATATTCATGCAGCATTTTTTTTGAAAATGCATAATCTAACAGCTATGCAATATATTTTTTAAAAAACTTATAGGGACATGGCAAATAATATCTCTCAGAATGCTGCCAGTAAAGCTAATTTAACGGGTATTATATTTTTAATGTTTCAGGTAGTTATTTTCTTATACTATCACAGTTACCAGGCCACCTTTCCTTAAGTTCAGTAATCACAAAGGTAGGGAAGATGAAATGTTTCATTGGGATAATATCTGGCCTTTTTTTAAACTTTTGTATTGGAGATTACTGTATCTCAATGGCTGGTCATAGCAGATTATAATAATTTGCATCAATGTCATTGATATATTAGTTGTAATCCTACACCCAGTCATATGTGCTTCTTGTTGATATAAACAGGCTTACATATTTTCTGGGTATATTGCCTGTATTCTTGAATCTATAATACTTTACTACACAATTGTGTCTTATCATAAATTGTAAAATGGGCTTTCTCTGATAGGGTAGAGAAGAAGCTCATCAAATAAAATTATGAGCTGTTAATATATTTGAGGATGTTTTTTTAGAAGCAATTAAAATATAAAGTTTGTGACAACATGAAAAAGTATTTAATAAAGGTGATGGAAACTTAACATGAAACTTAAAATGAGAAAAATAGGTTGTGTAATCAGATTATTTCATTATATTTATGTATTCTGTTCCCCTAAAATCATTTTAAAAACTAATTTCTGTTGACTGTTATTGTTATTAATGACTCCTGTTACATTGCACGTAATTCATGTGCATATAGAAATATTTCGTACATTTGCTGTACATTCACAACTGTTAAAATTTTAAACCAAATATTAAATTCATGAAGAATGTCTTTTGCAGTGTACATATGTATGAAATGCTATAGCCAGCAAACTTTACTTTCTTCAGAAAGAAGAAAATACTGTATTTTCCTTCTCTGGTTCAATATTACATAGTGGTGAGAAGTTGATGTTCAGCAAGCATGAAATTCCCAAACCACATTTGCTTGCAGTGTGCAAAAAAACAAACAACAACCCAAGAAGGGGTATTTACAGGAAAGAAGTCATGAGGGGCAAGTGGCAAGAACCTGAGTCTTTTCCCATTCACTGGTTTTTCTCTGAAGGGTTTGTTTCATTTTTCAGCACTAAATTCGTACAAAAACAACAACAACAACATATTATGAAAGATTTTTCTTTTATTCAGAACATCTAAGACAACTTTAATTAAAACATAATATTGGCTGTGTAGTGTGGGGATGAGAGAACTTTGCAATTTTGAGATTTAATTTGTTTTTTAACTAGATCAACTGTTTTAAGAACCAGGTGCAAAATACTGAGATCAGCCAGAGCCAAGTAAAAAGGACACGTAACTAGAAAGAAAACAAACTTTTGGATACAAAATACTTTTGAGAATCAGATATTTATTTGAATTTTCCTAATTATCTCATCCCTTCATTTTATTTGTTTGAAATAATTTATTTTTTCTCTGTGCAACTCTCAAATTGAGCCTGGTCCCCAAACCAGTGCCTTATAAGGGAAGAGAGTTTCTTTCCCTATTATTTTAACTGCCCCTATTTATGTAATAGGGATAGCCTTCCTCAGATATTCTGGTTTTTTTTAACAAATCCTGAAATGTGAAAGTTAAAGATTTTGTATTAGATATACTGCTCTGCTCACTAGACTGAAAAGTCAGACGGCATTGTTCTAAATTAATTAACTAATAAAATGAATTTGAGATTACAGGCCTAGGGTAAAACCATGTAAGTTAGAAGATCAGGTCTGCTGTAAACCACAGTTCACTGGGTAAACTGTGGTAACTGTAGTGATAACCACTTAGCAATCAAAATGTACATTCTTTCATGAGAAAGTTGCCAGAGGCCACATCTGGCTGAGTTGATGCCAAATTCCAAGTGATAGATATTACTTTTATTATTTCTTTCTTCCTTTCATTATCACTTCTTCACACACTACCCATCTATTCATTGAAACTAACATGCACACATATATAGTCCTGGTAGGGTGTGAGGACCAGAAAACAGCTCCTTTTCCTGCAGCAATGCATTGAGAGTCCCAAAGATGCTTTTTCCAAAAGGCAGCTGGACTGTCTTGGTTTTTTCGTTAAAAACATTTCACTTCTCATCCAAGAAGCCTCTTCAGAAGCGAAACGTTTTCAAAGGAAAAAAATCCAGTTGCCTTTTGGAAAAAGCATCTTTGGGACATCCGTTGCCTGGATGATTGGGAATCTCCATAGGGTATAGTATAAAGGTCCGGAAGGTGTTAGAAGCAAAACCATAAGAGGGCAGCACCAGCAACATTATTTCAAAAATGGGTTATGTTATTCTCAGTCATCGTTCTCTCTGGTTGAGATATATACATGAGTTAGCCTGCTTTTCTTTTCTCGGCATGATGATGGGAATATATAGGAGACTGAAATCTACATGTAGACTAGTTAATGCCTTTGTGTTGAAAGTTAAACTATTTCAACCTGATATAATACTAGCACATCTGAAGAGCAACACTCTTAAATTCTCAATCACTATCCCAACCAAGTGTTAGTTGTTCCAGCACACTTGGAGCCATAAAGTTGGAAAAGGTTGCTATGAACAAGTGCAAAACAACAGTATTTATTTAGGCTGCTGGTTTGTATATTTGAAAAATTGACGCAACAAGATGTCCAGCAGAGGTTATTCCATGAGATAACATTAATACAGCCCAGGGGTATTTTTAAGTTATCAGGTCTTGCATTGCTTCAGCATGATTATTTTAAATCTAAAAAGGTAATAGAATTTTAATTATTTTATCAACTAAAATATTGATCAGTGGAAACTTTAATGAGGCATTAATTAATTAGTGCAGCTAGTTAGATTTGCTTAATTTTGAAACTCTAGAATGTCCTTGAAAAAAGATAAAAAAATTAAAATAGTTCTAATTAGTTGTGAACTATTTATTAAATTGTAGAGTACCATGGATTGCCTTTAATATCCTAAATGCAATTATATTGAGGTGTTAACAAGGCAGAAATTAAGAATATTTTAATTGATTTCATAGATTAATTTATCTAAAAGTGCTAATCAATTGTTGATTGTTCTGTTTACGAGATCTATAAAGTGCATCCTGACTCAACACTTTTCCATGTTTTGACACCCTGACTCTTAAACACTGGCAACAATTTCAACAAATTGTTTACACAAACTGCAAAGATGGTTTTGGAAAAAATACATAATCTGTGGTTTCCAAATCTGATTTTCAGATAACCTTTTTTCATGTTGACCTTGTTTATTTATTGCTTACCAATGAGCCACTGGGTTGCAGAGAATTTGGAAACGTGTCCTTAATTCATGTGAACTATTGGCCACCTCACTGTATACATTGGTATAGCTGAAAGTGGTATACATTCTACTAAGCATGATTTCTTTGGTTTGGGATTTGCATGCTGTGTCAATTCAAACATTGTGATTTGCACACAATGACTTAAGAATTATTGTAATGTTTGAGACCAGCCAAATATGATTTATTTAAAAACATGGTTAAACAAATCACAATATAGCACAATGTGTATCTGGTATGTCTGATAATATAGCCAGAACTTAAATGCTAATATATATTGTAGGCAAGGATTTGTAACAGTAGACAAATTTAGGAAAGCTGTCTTTTTTATCTTCTCATTGTGAAACTCCTAAAAAGCTTCCAATGTTTTCTTGAAACTGTGGGAACTGTGAATGCCTTATATAGGCACTCATTAAAGTAGAATTGAAATGTGATTTTGGTTTAACAAGAACTCTAATGTCACCTCCCTACTAGCCTTAAATACACATAATAATTTGAAAAATAATACAAAGATATTAGAACATACATTTGAAGAAACTAAATTGCCAAACCAACTTTTAAATGTGAGAGGATGATTAAGGAATAACTAGACTGGTGAAGAGTATGAACTTTTTAACCCTCCCTGGAGCTATTTGGATGGTTGAAAGAACCCATTGAAAATCAGCAGTTCAAATTAACTTATTTCCACAAAACGGAAAATGAAACTTTGAGGATGAGCAATTTAATGAGGAACATTATAATATTTGGTGATGACAATAAGCAAGAAATCTTCCTTCATTATTCTGTTGATAAAAGAATGTAATTAGTAACATTGAATGTAAAATATGTTTGAATTTTTTTTAAATGAGTTATATGATTGGGGAAAATTACTTGAAAATTTTTTTTAAGGTACATCTACTTAGTCTGGAAGTATACAATTATGATTTTTATTTTACTGATCAAGGCTGTACATTTTAAGTAACATTCCATTTGTTTAAAATATGTACATGTTAATAAATTTTTGAAGCATACTTTATGATTGGGTGTCTTTTTAAGTTTTATTTAAACATATACAGGAAACTGACCTCAGTAATTATAACAACTTCAAAATATATTTTGCTTCTTATGGATTTTTATTTAGTTTGTCATTTTTGTTATGAAGAAAATGAATGCAGTATATTTTAAATGTGTGATGCTTCATTCTTATTTCTATTCAGCTGCTGGCATAGAAGAGTGAACTGCATGGATTATCCACAATATGCAATATTAATCTAGATAGAATATTCTGTCTTCTACATGCCAAGAGTTAGCAAGGACCCAATACGTTTGTGACTTGGAAAAAGACCATCTCTCTTCAATACAGTCTCATCATCATCATTTTAGCCATTGTCTATCCATTGTAGGATAAAGGCCTCTTCCGCATGTTTCCAACCAATACGGTCCTGAGCTTTCTTTGGCTAATTGGGCCCGCAATACTTGCTGATGTCATCGCTCCATCTTGTTTTAGGTCTCTTGTGGAGATGCTTTCTATCAAATGGGATCCATTCTATGACTGTCTTGGTCCACCTGCCATCAGTTCTTGTTATGTGACTAGCCCATTTCCATTTCCATTCTTTTACTCTCTTGATGATATTATATACTTTTGTTTGTTCTCTAATCTATGTGCTGATCTTTCTACCTTGTCCTCTAATGCCGAGCCTGTATCTTTCCATGGCTCTTTGCACCATTCCTAGCTTTTGTATTGATTATGAGGTTAGTGTCCATGTTTCACTGGCATATGTTAGAGCAGGTAATACACACTGATTGAAAACCTTTCTCCTCAGGCTTGGGGGCAGGTTGTTCTTGAAAATTATGCTTAGCTTACCGAATGCCTGCCAATCATATTTAACACACCGTTCAATTTCCTTTATTGTATCACCTTCCACTGAGATCCGTTGGCCAAGGCATATGCTCTGCAGTAAATGTATTTAGGATAGCCACTTTTTCCTGCATTAAAATATAGTCTGTTTATGATCTTAAATAATATTCTGAGACACAATTTGCACTGTTGCCAATTTTGAATAGACCAGTAGTAGACAACCTGATATCTTTAGGATTATTTAGATTGCAACTTTATAAAACCCAGCCAATAATGTAATTCAATGAAATCTTTTGCTTCCATTAGAAACTATCATACGGATGTCTTCTACTTTCCAGATACTATGATTGATTTTATGATTGCGGCCAGATGAAAACCTTCAAAATTTTATAAATTTCAAGAGGCACTTTTTGACTTTGCAATACAATAATAAATTGAATGAAAATTACCCCAGTCTAGTTAAGTGCAGAAGTTCATGTGTAGAATTTAAATGAACACCTGTTAACTCTATTTGCAGCTGATTTAGGTTTCACTGCAGTGTACTCTAGAATTGCCTTCAATTATCAGAGTTGTGCCTCATTGCCTTAAGTTAGTGTAACGTATGTGTCAGATTTGAGCTGACATTCCAAACTAATTAATGGAATTCATAGTCATTTCCAGCAGTGTCAGAATTCTTACAAGACACTTGCAAAGTGTTCATTTTGTACTAAAATGGAGTGCAGTAAGATCCTCAGCCTTTGCTCTTTGTGCTAATTAATCTGGGAGAACAATTAGCCTCTATTTGTTCTTCCAGTTTTCTTTGGATTTGATCGAAACTTTTTTTTACTAAGTAGACATACATAGATTGGACAAAACTCATTCATTCAAAGATTTGCCATAATTCTTTTGTATGTTACTACTGGGGAGTTAGAACACACTGAAAAGTAATGAAGTCCTGTATTAAATAATTTCTAATGTGTAATTCTTCAATTTCATACTAAATAATATGCATCAAGACACTAAATATAGCCAAAAGGTTTGGCTCCAGAATTGCCTTTTGATTTTGTGCCAAGGCAGCAGAGGGAGAATATGGTAGCCTTTGCTGAGCTGTGATCTTAAAAGTCATGATTCCAGTGCCTGCTCAAAAGGGTAAACCATCAAGCTGCTTGGAATATGTCTTGGAGAGACATGAATGCAGAGTATATTTTTTATTTTCTTCATTTCCTTCTCTCTAGAGCAGTGTTTCTCAATCTCAATAGTTTTAGGATGTGCAGACTTCAACTCCTAACATGCTGCCTAGGGATTCTGGGGGTTAAAGTCTGTGCATGTTAAAGCTGTTAAGAAACACTGCTCCGGAGCAAAGCTCCTTTTGTTCTTCTAATAACAAAGGAGTGTTGGATACATGTATCTCAGCAGGTTCTTTCTTCCCTTTGTGCAGATCAGGGTACTTTTTATCAAACTGCTCTGTCTCGTTGTTCTGGTGCTTTCGACCCCTCCCTCCCCTTATTCAACACATTCACCACCTCCTGTCAGCTGTCCAGCTGTTTCCAATGAAATCTGTATCTGTGAGTCCTGAAGAAACAGGCACATAATATTAGTCTAAGCCAGGGGTAGGCAACCTTGGCTCTTTTATGACTTGTGGACTTCAACTCCCAGAATTCCTGAGCCAGCCATGCTGAGGGGAAAGGGAGAATTTCCAAGCTGAGCCATGCTGGCTCAGGAATTCTGGGAGTTGAAGTCCACGAGTCATAAAAGAGCCACAGTTGCCTACCCCTGGTCTAAGCTATGCTGACAGAATTTCTTGAATATGCTTTTTCACAAGTACTGTAACCCTCCCTGCTTTCAGAGGTATTGTTCTTGACACTATTGCTCTGTTTATATACAGACCCAGTCACTTTCAAGCACAACAGATGTTCTCTCTTCAGTCCCAGCAAATATGGCCAACTCACCATAGAACAACTCACAACCAGGACTCTTCCAAGAGCTGGTTGCCCGGTCAAACTGAGCAATTGGGGGAGAAAGGCCTTAGTAAGAGAGGTGAGCAAGAACCCGATGGTCACTCTGACTGAGCTCCAGAGATCCTGTGTGGAGATGGGACAGAGTTCCAGAAGGACAACCATCACTGCAGCTCTGCACCAATCTGGGCTTTATGGCAAAGGGGCTAGACAGAAGCCTCTCCTCAGTCCAAAACACATGAAAGCCCACTTGGACTTTGCAAAAAAAGCAATTGAAGGGCTCTCAGATTGTGAGGAACAAGATTCTCTGGTCTGATAAAACCAAGAACGAACTGTTTGGTCTCAATTCTAAATGTTATGCCTGGAGGAAACGAGGCACTGCTCATCACTTGCCTCATATCATCCCAACAGTGAAGCATGGTGGTGGCAGCATCATGCTGTGGGGGTGTTTTTCAGCAGCAAGGACTGGGAGACTGGTCAGGGTTGAGGGAAAGCTGAACGGAGCAAAATACAGGTATGTCCTCAATAAAACCTGTACCACAGCTCTCAGGACCTCATACTGGGCCGAAGGTTCACTTTCCAACATGACAATGATCCTAAGCACACAGCCAAAACAACACAGGAGTGGCTCAGGGACAACTCTATGACTGTCCTAGAGTGGCCCAACCAGAGCCCTGATGTGATATCTCTGGACCGGCCTGAAAATGGCTGTCCACTGGCCATCGCCATCCAACCTGATTGAACTTGAGATTTGCAAGGAAGAATGGCAGAAAATCCCCCAATCCAGGTGTGCAAAGCTTGTTGCGTTATACGCAAAAAGATGAGGCTGTAATTTCTGCCAAAGGTGCTTCAACAAAGTACTGAGTGAAAGATTTGAATACTTATGTCAATGTGACATTTCAGCTTTTTTCTTTTTAATAAATTTACAGACATTTCTAAAATTCTGTTTTCATTTTGTCATTATGGGTTACTGAGTGTAGACTGAGAAAAAAAATGAATTTCAACAACTATAGAATCATGCTGCAGCATAACAAAATTGACAAAAGTGAAGGGGGTCTGAATACTTTCTGAATGCACTGTATAACACCTAATTGAGAGATTTAGAGAAGGAAGAATACAAGTCATGAAATAATAAGAATATCAAGACAATTTTTCCTCCAAGGGGTACATGCAACATATTTGTCATATACGATCTGTTCCCACTATATTCTATGCACATAGAAGCTGGTTTTTATAGAAATATGAGACAGGGAAAAGATGACTAACCCTTTGTTAGAAACATGGATGAATGGGGAATCTCAGCTCTAATCCTAATCCCTTTTCTTCATTGCTCCATGCACTGATTTAGGCTTTACACAGGGACTCGTGGGAAATAGTTATTTCATACAATTCAGTTTTTCTCTTTTTAATCTTTACAAAAGACTAAGAAAAAGTTAAAATCAAGTGATTGGTAATTTTAAGCATATTTAGGGATCAAGCATATAATCAGATGCATTATAGAAAATAAAATTAATTCATAACTTGGCAGATGCCAATAAACATATGATAGTCTGCCCCATTATTAAGCTGTTAAAAAGCATCAAAAAAATCCAGCCCGGGTACCTTTCCAAAGGATAGATCAGTTGATATATCTATAATTGACCAGCAATAAATTAAGTTCTTGCAGTTTGCAATACCTGACTGTAGCAGCAATTTGCATTTTAATGTTATTTTGGACAAATATCTGATGAAGAAATTGCATCAAGAGAAAACTGGCAAGAGAAAATTGCATCCTTCAGTTATATTGCCAATATTAATTCTCCCAAGCTCTGTTTCTGTACTGTAGAATATTGTACTCAAGGCATCTGTATCAATTATTATATCTGATCGCATTATATCTAATGGCATTGAATTTGCTTGGAAAAATGAGTGCTGTAGGCCAATGAAGAGCATCAAGGTAAGAAGTCTGTAAGAACAAATCTTCCTGATATAAACTGCTGATCCCTCATTTCATTCTGCAATACAGATTCTCCCTAAATTAAGAACAAGTTCTGTCCTGTCTTTCTTGAATTGTCAGAACTGATACTTACAAATAGGCTATCAATTACTAAAAATGGTGGATAGCATTCTTTCTTGGGTCAGTGAACCACTGAAGCCATATAATTCTTTCAGGAACCACTGAAAACAAGTTGCATATTAAAAATGTGCGATTTCAGTGGTCTTGAAAGCATTCTGCAATGTCACTGGTTCATTGGTTCAAGGAAAGGAAGTTTGAAAGCTGCAGGTTTTCAGAACTGCAATTTCCAAGAGCCTCAACCAACATGGCCAATTGTGAGGGTTGCTTGGAGCTATTTTTCAGCAAATATGTGGAGGATCAAGGGCCAACATTTCCCATAGTAATCTGTTTGTTTTTAAAAAGTATTTCAGATTTAGCATTAAAATAGTTTTCAAATTTAAAATTCCGAGAACTTAAAGGTGTATTTAGATATCATATTAAACCATAAATCCTGCTTTAGTAAACTGCAAAAAATATTAGCAATGGGATGAAGCATGCAGCAGATTGTCTCCAATTATGCAAAGATTAAACCAGCATTCAAGAGATAACAGTTACCTATTGCATCCATACAGTTTGATAAATCATTTGTAAATGTATATTTAAAGTTGACTTCTAATCCTAACTTGCTTGGGAAACCCTAAATTGGGACATTGTACAAAGGTACTTATACTTTTTCTTTGCACAAAAGTGTTATTAACAATCATGATGGATTATTAGACCTACACTCTTCATTTTATGATTTCTGCAAGCGGCTAATGTGACTTAATACAAGACTTAATATAAAACTTGACTGAGTATGATTTGCCCCAAACAGCATATTTTTGTTATCTTTTTAGTAGTTGATTATCATAGTTAAGTATCACACTTTTAGAGTCTTCTCCCTCCAACTGAAATACTATTTCAGTGTCTGGATTAAGCATACATTTCAGACCTTGGCTCCTCTGTCCTAGTTGATAAAATACAGACTGCTTAATCTTGGATTAAAAGATGTCTCGTTTTGTTTTTTTAAAGCCTTGCTGGGCTCAGTATCAATGCTTGGCTCAAGGTAAAAGTTTGCATTATCACATGCCAATGGGAAAAAGTACAAATGTTAGTACAAAGGTCTTACATGATTACATTCTTTGTTCAATGTCTCAAGATTGTATTTCCTTGGCTTAGGTTATTCTGACTTCTGAATTTCTAGAAATTTAAAAAGGTTACTGTCATATACTGGACTGAAGTATGAAAGAATCTAGCTGTGTCTATTGGATTCTCTAAAGTCCAACATGCATTCAATATATAGATTCTTGACCGATTGTGAAGTAGTTCAGATTGAGTTGTAAAACGCAATGTGCTGTTTTTAGATCGCAACTCACTACTTCACTCCAAGCTCAGAATTTTCATCTGTGGCTTTTGAAAGAACTAAAATGCCCCAGGGCATAATCTTTACATTTTACTCGGCAAATTAAGAAAACCACACCCTTTAGGAAGCCCAATCAATGAAGAGGACTTTGATGGAGGGATCGCAGATGCAGAAGAAAAGTATCACCCAGAAGAGAAAATCTCTTTTTTTCCCCTTTAACTTTGCCCTTCTCTTAACTTGACAATACACACATAATTGCTTTGGAGCTTTTTGGACTTTTGGTTTCTTTCATCTACTTTTGTCTATTTCAGATAGTAATGAAATCTCAACATTTAAGGTTATTTGCAATCCTGCATTCTCAATTTTGATGAACTGATGTAGCCATGATTTTACCCTTTCACACCACAGAGTTCATTTGAGAGCAAAATATAAGAATTATTTGTTTCTTTCTCTTGATGCCATGTCTCATCTAATAAAGTTAATGTAGCTGAAATGGCTCTTCTTTTACTCACCAGAAACCCCCCTGAGATTCAAACCTCAAAATCAAACTGGAAAGAAAATATCTTGTTAAATCAATGTATCCTATTTATGTGTTTACACTTTTCCTATTTGGATGTTTTTTTAAAAAAATCTGGCCCCAATGATGAAGGAATGTATTGACCTCATTTGTGATGTCAAAGGCTACAGTGAGCTCCTTCCTGCCTGTGATGTAGTTCAACTTAATGGTCTTTATTGGTAGCTATGCATGGAAGTGGTTTGAAATTCATTCAGAACTAAGCTTTTTTAATGAGTGTCAGGATAATACCTGGTAGGTCAGTTGATTGAGTTCACCTTCTGCAATGCACACTAATTAAGTTGTCACCTAATCAGCAGAAAAGCTGTAATTGGTACAAAGGCTATATTTACTTTCAAAGGCTCTTTGCTAGCAGGATTTTTATTACTAGATAGTTTGAGTCTAGCATTTCATTCATATAATTGGAATTTATTTCCAGAATGGATGGGACTTTATTAGAGCATCAAATCCTAATACCCTAAAACCTGATGGGAATGTGATCAGAATAGTGTAAGTGATTAGAATTTGACTCACTTTCCTCAATATGGAACGTGTGAATGCTGATTTGAATGTTTTGAATTTAATTTAGATTCAAAGAATCGAGCTCTTCTACAAGTTAATGGGAACCTTTGATTAATGGTTCTGTTGCTGACGATTCAGTTAACTAACAATTGAATTAGAATACCCCAAAGCAGGTTCCCATTTGCTCAAGTTATCTACTTAATATCTATGTCCAACTTAATGTTCTCCAGATATTCTGGGTTATAAGTGACACAATGATAAGCTAGATGGCTGGAGTAATGTCTGATTCATCTGAACACAACTAATTTGGGGAAAACTCATGCATATAGTAGACATATGTAATCTTATGATTTGCCTAACTAGTTTGGACTTTAGATCATTCTATTTGTGTTCAATATTAGATTTGCAAACATACTTGTTCAAGGGACTTTCCTGACTGTTTTGGAGAACTTGTGCCACACTACCATGAAAGTCTAGAATTTGTGATTTAGCCTGCAATTCTAGTGCCTGCTTTGAAATGGAAAAAGGAAAATGGTAAAACAACAACAACAACAAAACACTGTCCCAGATATTGTCTGGATCGAGATGGTTGATTGGATGCACTTTGTAATCAGTCTTCCAAACATTTCATCATTATCTCCTAAATGAGAGACAGAAGATACTTGGTTTTTGTTATTATTTTCTTACTGAGAAACTAAACTCCTGGTATCCTTCAAGAATATAACATACTGAATGTTTTTAAGATTGTAAGTGTGCTAGGTTGTTACGTCCTGATATCAGTTATCTGGTGAAAAAACAGATCACATTATGTGGTATCCTTGACTAATGTTCTTCAGGTTCAGGTTGTTATTTAGCAGACAAAACGAAAAGAACAGCTTTCCTTTGAATTTTCAAAGGCCCACTTGCCTAAAGGTATTGCTTGTTGCCATAGGCAACAAAGCAAGTACTTATTTGCATATTTCAAATAATAATAGGGTGTTAGGCTAATTACTTTGAGTAATATGAATCTGAAAAATTAAGGAAACAGTTTCCCTGCCAGTCTTGCAATCCCTTGTTCCCTCCCTGGTTTACCTGCCTGCTGGTAAGGTGCAAAGGCAAAAAGGCACACAGGCAAGATTTCTAATCCTCCCAGATTCCCACAAGGAAACTCAGTGGGACAGCCAGCAGAAATATGGAAGTCGTGCTTACTTCCACTGTTTTTTTGCTCAACTTGGTCATTTTGTTTCTCTGTTTAGGCATCTCTGAAATGATGACCCAATGGGGCATTGTTTGTCTGGTAAGTATTATCTCTCAACCAGCATGGTTAATATTTCAGCATGTCTGGAGGATAGGGAGATTATTATTATTATTTTTTTTAAGGAATAGGTTATTTTTAATCCTATTTCCAGTTTACATATTTTATCTTGTATTCAACATGCAGAATGGAACCTCACAAAGCCTAATTTTGTTTTATTATGCCCTGGCACAGAAAACCCTATGAGCTTGTACCCCTGTGATGATTCTTTTCTGCAGGCTTCCCCACTTGGATTTCTGAGGTCTAACAGACACACTGCTTTACTTCCTGAACTTCTACTCTGAACTTCCACTCTGGCCCTTGGTGTGATTATCCATCATGGAAAATGATTCTTAATTGAATTCTGTTGTTTTATGTACGTTTTGGGGTCTATAAATATGTGAAGACAGTGTTCTGAAATGTTTTGTAGAGAATTCTGTCTTCTCTATAATCACTTTTAAAAATGAAATATTTATTATATGTGAAAAAAGAGGAAAATCGCAGAAGCATAGATTACTTCTATACTAGCTAGCCTTGCACACATATCTATACATCTCAGGTCAAACACTTACATTACAGGTAATCCCCAAGTTACGAAGGTTCACTTAGCGCCCGTTCGAAGTTACATGACAAGCACCCCCTAGTGCTTATGAGCAAGTCCCCAAATCATGAATCTTGCAGCACCACGGCAGTTGTTCGCCCTTGCGAACTACTGCAGAGGCTCTGCAACATTCATTCTATTTCCCCCCCCTCCCCACAACTGCTTCCCCCTCTCTTCCTGCTCCACCGGACTCACTTACCTTGCAAAAATCCTCTCTGCCATGGTTTCTTTCCCTTTGAGGGAGAGGAGAGTCAGCTTAGAAATGCTTTTCATGCCGAGAATAGACATTTCCGGAGTCTGTGATCACGCACAAGTGTTTGAAGTTACGCCAAATCACGGACCTCAAAAACTTTCATTCTCTATGCGAAAGGAGTTTGCGGTGCCTGTTTCCTGCTCCTGCCCCCAACTCCTTTCTGCCTGAGGGCAGGCCCAAAGCCTTCAACTGAGAGAGAAGGCCAGGCCCCTCGCACCTGCATCTGGCCCATCGGAGCTCACCACACTGGGGGAGGAAGTGACCCCATTGTCCCCGGAGCCTCAGAGGCCTCCTCCAAGCCGCCTGGAATGGAGGCCGGGGGAGGCTTCTGCATGCCTCTGGAAGTCAGATCCAGGCCTCGGAGGTCTGCTCTAAGCTGTTGCCACCCGGAACGGAGGTCGGGGGAGGCTTCTGCGTGTCTCTGCAAGTCTGTTCTGGGCAGCAGAGCTTGGACCAGGCCTCCGAGTCCTGGATCTGACCTCTGTTCTGGGCGGCAATGGTTTGGAGCAGGCCTCTGAAACCTGGATCAGACCTCCAGAGGCGCGCAGAAGCCTTCCCGGACTTCTGTTCCAGGCAGCAACAGCCTGGACCAGGTCTCTGAGGCCTGGATCCAACCTCCAGAGGCATGCAGAAGCCTCCCCGATCTCTGTTCCGGGTGGCAGCAGCTTGGAGCAGGCCTCGGAGGCCTGGATCCAACCTCCAGAGGCACACAGAAGCCTTCCCTGGCCTCTGTTCCGGGGGCGGTGGTCGTGTGGCTCTGGAGTTGGAGGGAAGCAGGAGGCAAGCACCGCAAACAGCGCGAGAGTTCAGGCACGCATTCTCTGCAAAAGAGGTCGATGCCTGAACTCACGCGATATTACGGCACCCAGGAGCTTCCATCTCCTGTCCCTCAAAAGCAGAATCGCGGCAGAGAGGAGACAGATCTTTTCAAGGTAAGTAAGTCCGATATGGCAGGAGGGGAGGGTGAAGCATGAGGTATCTTAGTGGGTCGGGGAGGCCTTGGGGGCCTGTCCCATCATTAGCCCCCCCCCATAGCCTTCCCTACCCTGAGATACCTCATGTGCACTTAACGAGCTGTGTGCATCTTAACGAGCAGGGAGTGATCTCGTTCGAGGTATGAGATTCACTCCTATGAATTTTCGAGTTACGAATGGAATGGGCAGGCTCCATTCTATTCGTAACTCGAGGACTACCTGTATTAGCATTTAAAGGCTTTTTATAGCAGTGACAAATTGTTCATTCAAATATAGAAAAAGAGGTCAATTCCTCCTACCACCATAGCTAATGGACAATGACTATATTCCAGTCACTCCTTGCTTTTTCTCAGGATGCTGTTTAGAAGACCCAAGACAACTATGGGTGATTCATGAGTTTCATGAATTCCAGTTTTTAGGACTTGGGAGTCTCCAAGATTGTCATTTTAATGAATGTTTTAGCAGAAAATCAACAAAATTGGTATGTTAATTCTCCAATAGACTTAGCATACTTATAAAAGAGCCCAGCAGGGAAGAATTTGGGCTAAAAGCTTTCTCTTTCTCTCTTTTGATGTTTTTAGGTGACACTTCCACACTCTGCAGCTTTCAATCACAGTCAAAAACTGTGTGGCTCTTGTGGCAATTCTAACTCAAGATAGTTGATAGTTGGATCTGGGAATACAGTATCTCTTTGGATGTGTTCTAGGCTAGAGCCTGCAGGGGTCCCCTTCCTTGGGTGACATCTCCCGGATGTGTTATCATTTGTTCACACTTGCTAGATCATTGAACATTAGTCTAAATCATTTGGAACTTGGAGAACTTGGTGAATTGTGTTGTTCTAGAGTTTCAAGTTAAGACTATACTTTTTTAAATTTACCCAGGCATTCAGTTTTATTCTGGTTTAATAATGGTCACAATGCAACTGTTAGCATTTTATGCTGGACTGTTTCAGTGTTTTCTTTAATTTTAATGCTAATTTAAATCTTTTGTTGTTGTTTTGATGTCATCTTGCTAGATGATATTGATAGATCTTGAAAATTAAATGCTTTGAGACGAAGCAATGCAAGCCTCCATTTCATTACGGAAAATGTCCATTCCCACATTATGGTTGAACAGAAAATAAGCAAGCTTTTTAAATGCACTTTGTAATATGCTACTTTGCAAATTCATAATTTCAAAACAATATATCTAAGGCCATTTCTTATTTCCACACAAGACTATGCTGCCCTCAGTAATGGCTAAATTACTTTTCCCACAGTCTCAGCTTAGCCAGTGAGGAGCATACTGGGAATTGTAGTTCCTTGTCTCTATCAATAGAGTCTCTTTGTCTGACAGATGAACTTGCTATTAATCATTAGATCATCTTACATCACTCCTCACGTCTGTTGGCTTTGCACTATTTTTTAATCTCTGACTCAACAACACATGTTGGTGAGCCAGTTGATGAAAATAGTCCTTAGCAGCTCTTTGTTAACATGTTGGAAAAGTTCAGCTCTGACTGAACAAAATGCATCAGAGGGCAGAACCCACAAGTATTTCTATGTTTGCAGAGAATATCACATGTAAATTGTAGCAGATCCCAAGAAAGCCCATTTGCCCTTTGAAAATGCTTCTGATTTGCAATAGTGGAAAGAAAAGACCGATTCATTTATAATACAGAGCTCAGTACAGGTCTTAGTTCAAGCCATGTGGGTGGCTGTAAGTGGAGCTTTCCCCTTAAATTTTGATTCCAACACCCAGCTTCCACTTGGATTTCAGAACATTGTGTGAAGTCACCATGCTTGCAGCAGGATCCACATGGGTATCAAAAAAGTCAAAATGGCAGCTTCAATCCTTTATTTATTAAATTTTTATGATGCCCATCTTCCTTATAAGATGACTCTGGATGGCTTACAAATTAAAAAACCAAGCATTTGCATGGTTACAGCTGGGATCTTGACTTTTTTTTGACGCCGGCCCCCTCAAGGGCATCCCTTTGTATTTGATATACCAACTGAGTGGCAAAGTTTCAGGAAGAAAATATCTGATAGTAAGAACGTTACATCTTTTTTCACCAATTTGATTTTAGTACAAATTACCATGTCCAAATGGCAGTTAGCAAATAGGAAAGGATCCTTACATAGTTTGTGCCTGCATCATCTGCAGTTTGCCAAGTCATTTTTTCTTTCCTGGTAAGCCAAGGAGTTTTGGAGTGGTGTTTTTCACTTCTCATGGCAGATTGTCATTTTGGATGTGTAGTTATTTAAGGGGATGTATCTTTCCCCAAAAGCACTGAAGCACTGTAATGCATTTCGGCTTTCTTCCACTCCTCCCCATTAGCATATTGGCATTGTATCTTTTTTGAGCATGACAATTCCTGGTGATTTAATAGGTAATGTCATGAAGTTATCCTGGCAACAGTGCAGAACTTGTTTGTTCTTGCTTTCTTCCAGAATATATTTCAAGTTTCCAGCCTGCATCTTGGAATTCTTTTGTTACTCTAACCTAGTGTTTTCCAAACTTTCAATTTTAAGATTTATGGAATTCCCCAGATAGCTTGAAGTCCACACTTGTTAAAGTCGACAAGAGTGAGAAACCGTGCTCTAGCCAAATACTAATCAAGACTGATCTAGTTTAGCACAGACAAGGAACTGGTTTCCCCTATCCCTTTCCAAAGCCATCTAAAGCTGTTGATGTTAAGCTTACTAAACAAACTGATTAGCTTCTTCCTACAGTTCTTAAAAGACAAATTTATTACAATAATGGAAAAGGCTCCAAATAAAAACCATTTACCTCCATGGGAACTATATTAAGCACAAGGCTTCTGTAAAGTTTTGGTCTCCTAACTTGTAGCACAAGTTTATTTTTATTTTCAGGGACCTTACTTCTGCTGAACAACACTCCATTATGAGCTGCCAACTCATTGGAAAGAGCCCATTTGCCAATGTACCTGGCAGTTGAAAATGTGTTTTCTAAGAAACCTAATGAAACAGACTGGATTTCTTAATTCATTCTGTAGCTGCATTTGGCCATCAAAATGACCCTTTTGACTTAGCGATTCCAAGAACAAAGAGCTGTTTAACAGTTTGTTGGAATTTTTTTTTTTTTTTTGCTGAGATGGCAGTGAAGGGGAGAGAATGGCTGAACTTAGATACCTCTCTTGCCATGATGTGATTTACTTTAAAGCGCTGTATGAAATTAGCCATTCAGTAAGCCATGTTCTATGTTGGGTGCTGAAACTGTGGCCCTACATCTGCAGGGGATGCCCCAGATCATCCCAAAAAATTCTTAGTGAATTTGTCACAGAAGGAGAAAATTTTAAGTGTGCAGATAGTATTTGTATTGCTTACATGTAATTAAAGTTCATTAAATGCTTAACGTTAGTTTTATTTTGACCTGATCCTACTGTCTGGAGTGGGGCGTCAGCATGCCATTGGAAGATCAACTGGAGTCCAGATCAGACTGTATTGGAGCAAGCCTGCTAGCAAAATGTGGAGCAAATTGGTCACAGTTGCCAAATGGAAGATCCTTAAGTTGTCCTTATCCTAATAGGTACAGTCCACCTGAAAAAGAGCTACTGGACAATCACCAGCTGATGCAATAACAAAGGAGAAATAATTTAAGCTTCACCTCTCTGATTGTAATAGATCATACACCCCTGCTTGGTCTGTTTTCATTATCCTCCAGCTGCACTCCAGTTTTTCCTTCGGCAACTGTATCTTTACAAGGTCCTTGAAGAACCAATGAGCCAACTGGGATTGGCCAATTGAGAGAGGCCTTGTGGGAAAAACTTCATTAAGACTTCCCACCAGTTCCTCAAGCAACTTACTCCCAAGCACCTGCTAGAAATCAGGTGGATCCATAAGGTGTCTGATTGTTCCCAGCTGTCCAGAAAATGGGTGTCAATTCCATATGGATGAGGAAATAATCTATTCACAACAAAGCAGATTTAATATTCCCCATATCAAAATTATACAGTACTTGGAAGCAAAACCTGTCTAATATGTAACTGTCCACATGACACAGATAACTAGGGACAAACCCATGGTTGTCAGGGAGTTCATGAAGTATACTTTGACTCATACCTACCTGAGAATTAAAATACCAACAAATGGGAAGCCTCCATCACTAAGTTGGCAACCAGATCCAGAACTGTATGTGGTTCTATGTGCCATTGCAACCATTATCATGCCTGTAGATAGCTGTTGTGAATTTCTCTTAGAATGGGATTGTCCAGCTATGTTGAATAGATACTTCATCCCAAGTCAGGAGATATAAAAATGGGAAATGGTAGCTTATAATAACCCTAGCCCATTGTAGGATCATTTGTCAGTCCAAAAGAGAAAGATAGCAGAAAGAACTGTCAGGTATGACTTTTTCATACCTCAACATTTTTGCCCCTTAACAGTTAAGCTCCTTAAACTACAATTAAGTTATAATTACTTAAGTAACTGCATATATTTAACTCAAACTTGTTGCAGAATATGCACAACTGTGGAGATTTTAGGTATAATTAAGAGGGCTTGTTTAGTGATGACCCCTATTTATAAAATTCCTGCTGATATGGTAAGATCACCTACTTTTAATTTGTTTTTTAGAGGATTTATCAATGTTGTATTTATCAATCTTTTTTAGAATACATTACACTGGTATGAGTGTATTAGTGGCTGTTTTTAGCTCAGGCTGAAAAAATGGAATTGAATATTCTAATTATGTTGTTTTTCTGGTCATCGTTCACATTATTTTAATACTATTTAAACCTTTCCCCCCTCATTCTAGCAACCCTTAATAATAATAATAATAATAATAATAATAATAATAATAATAATAATAATAATAATAATAATAATAATAATAATAGTAGTAGTAGTAGTAGTAGTAGTAGTAGTAGTAGTAGTCTGGATGAGGAAGATTATTACAAATACTTGGGTATCCTTCAAGCTGACAACATCAAGCACACTGAAGTCAAGAAAAAGATTAAAGGTGAATACTTCAAGAGAGTGAAGAAGATCTTAACGTCCAAACTCAATGGAGGAAATACCGTGAAGGCAATCAACACCTGGGCAATTCCAGTCATTAGATACATAGCTGGAATAGTGGACTGGACTCAAGCGGAACTAAAAGCAATGGATAGGAAGACCAGAAAAATAATGACAATGAATCATGCCCTTCATCCACGCAGTGACATTGACAGACTCTATCTACCAAGGCAAATAGGTGGACATGGAATGCTGCAAGTACATCAGATGGTTGAAGAAGAAGAAATGGCTTTGGAAGAATATCTGAAGGACTATGATGAAGATGCACTGAAATTAGTATATCAGGAAGGCTTACTGACTACTGCAGAGACCAAACTGGCCTACAAGAAAGACCAAATGAAGAACAGAATAGAGGCATGGGAAAACAAAGCACTACATGGCCAGTACATTAAAAAAATAGCTGGGAAAGCAGATAATAACAAGACCTGGCAATGGCTAAGAGCAGGAAAGTTGAAGAAAGAGACCGAGGAACTAATTCTAGCTGCACAAGATCAAGCCTTAAGGACAAATGCATACAAAGGCAAAATTGAGAAGACAGCAACAGACAGTAAGTGTCGCCTATGCAAAGAAGCTGAAGAAACAGTGGACCACCTGGTAAGTTGCTGCAAGAAGATTGCACTGACTACAAGCAGCGGCATGACAAAGTAGCAACAATGGTGCATTGGAAGATCTGCAAGAAATATCATTTGCCTGTAAGCAAGAACTGGTGGGATCATAAAATAGAGAAAGTTATAGAAAATGATAAAGTTAAACTGCTCTGGGACTTCAGAATTCAAACAGACAAGCACCTGCAACATAACACCCCGGACTTAACAATTGTCAATAAGAAAGACAAAAAAGTCTGGATAGTGGACGTGGCAGTGCCTGGAGACAGCAGAATAGACGAGAAAGAATTGGAGAAGATAACAAAATACAAAGACCTACAAATAGAAATAGAAAGACTGTGGCAAAGGCAAGCAAGGGTAGTACCAATAATAATAGGCGCCTTGGGTGCAATCCCAAAACAACTGGAGCACCACTTGAACACCATTGGCATTGACAAATTCGCCATTAGTCAATTGCAAAAGGCGGCCTTATTAGGAACTGCTTCCATCCTGCATATCTGTAATACCATCCACATCCACATCTGCCTATCCCAGGTCCTTGGTAAGGACTCGACAGGTAGACAAAAATGCCAAATCCAGTCTGAACATCTGACTGACTGTGCGATGATCAATAATAATAATAATAATAATAATATTAATAATAATATTAATAATAATAATAATATAAGTTGGAAGGGACCTTGGAGGTCATCTAGTCCAACCCCCTGCTCAGGCAGGAAACCCTATACCATTTCAGACAAATGGCTGTCCATTCTCTTCTTAAAAACTTCTAGTATTGGAGCATTGACAGCTTCTGGAGGCAGGTTGTTCCACTGATTGATTGTTCTGAGGAAATTTCTTAGTTCTAGGTTGCTTCTCTCTTTGGTTAGTTTCCATCCGTTGCTTCTTGTCTTGCCTTCAGGTGCTTCGGAGAATAGCTTGACTCCCTCTTCTATGTGGCAGCCCCAAGATATTGGAACTGCTATCATGTTACCCCTCGTCCTTCTCTTCATTAAACTAGACATACCCAATACCAGCAACCGTTCCTTATATGTTTTAGCCTCCAGTCCCCTAATCATCTTTGTTGCTCTTCTCTGTACTCTTTCTAGAGTCTCAACATCTTTTTTACATTGTGGTGACCAAAAATGGATGCAGTATTCCAAGTGTGGCCTTACCAAGGCATTGTAAAGTGGTATTAACACTTCACGTGATCTTGATTCTATCTCTCTGTTAATGCAGCCTAGCACTGTGTTGGCTTTTTTGGCAGCTGCAGCAAACTGCTGGCTCATATTTAAGTGATTGTCCACTAAGACTCCAAGATCCCTCTCACAGTCGCTACTATTGAGCAAGGTACCACCTATACCAGGGGTAAGCAACCTTGGCTCTTTTATGACTCGAGGACTTCAACTCCCAGAATTCCTGAGCCAGCAGGCTCAGGAATTCTGGGAGTTGAAGTCCACGAGTCATAAAAGAGCCAAGGTTGCCTACCCCTGACCTATACTATACCCGTGCATTTGGTTTTTCTTGCCTAAATGTAGAACCTTACTTTTTTCACCATTAAATTTCATTTTGTTAGATAGCGCCCAATGTTCAAGTCTGTCAAGATCCTTCTGTATCTTAAGCCTATCTTCTGGAGTGTTGGCTATTCCTGCCAGCTTGGTGTCGTTTGCAAATTTGATGAGTTCCCCATCTATCCTCTCATCCAAATCATTGATGAAGATGTTGAAGAGTACTGGGCCCAGAACAGAGCCCTGGGGCACCCCACTACACACTTCCCTCCATGTAGATGCAGTTCCATTGAGGACCACACGCTGAGTACTGCTGGTCAGCCAGCTACGAATCCATCTGGTGATGATGCTGAATAACCCACATTTTTCTATCTTATCAAGTAGTAGGTTGTGGTCTACTTTATCAAATGCTTTACTGAAGTCCAAGTAAATTATATCTACAGCATTCCACTGGTCCACTAATTTTGTCACCTGGTCAAAGAATGCAATAAGATTTGTCTGGCATGATCTGTTTTTGACAAACCCATGTTGGCTTTTGGTAATGACTTTGTTTGCCTCTAGGTGTTCTCTGATTCGTTGTTTATCTTTTCCAGAATCTTCCCAGGTATTGAGGTCAGGCTGATAGGTCTGTAGTTTCCTGGATCCATTTTTTCCCCTTTTTTGAAGATGGGAACTACATCAGCTCTTTTCCAGTCCTCTGGTAGTTCCCCAGTGCTCCAGGATCTTTGAAAGATATAGTTCAGTGGTTCTGAGATCACATCTGCCAGTTCCTTCAGAACCTTGGGGTGTAGTCCATCTGGTCCTGGTGATTTGAACTCATCTAGGGTGGACAGATGCTCACTTACCATTTTCTTGTCTATCTTAACTTGTGTTTCTCATATGTTTTTTACGGTACTGTTTTTGATAGGTTGGACTGTTTTTTCCCTTTGTGTAAATACGGATGCAAAAAACAAGTTGAGTAGTTCTGCTTTCTCCCTGTTGCTTGTCACCTCCTTGCCACTTTCTCCCACTAGTGGACCAATCATTTCCTTAACTTTTTTCTTGCTTTTTACAGGTTGAAAGCTTTTTTTTTGTTATTTTTGACTTTTGTTGGAAGCCTTAGTTCATTTTGAGCCTTAGCTTTCCTCACTTCATCTTTGCAGGCTCGGGCTATTTGCTGATATTCTGCCTTAGTTATGTCCCCCTCTTTCCACTTTTTATACTTGTTCTTCAAGTTATCAAAGAGTTCTTTATGCAGCCATGCTGGGTTTCTTTTGAGAGCTGTTATTTTTCTTCTTCATTGGTATTGTGCTGGACTGGGCTTTTATAATCTCACTTTTCAAAATTTCACAAGTTTCTTGAGTTGTTTTCCCCTTGATTATTCTCATCCATGGAATCCTTCCCAAGCTCTAGAGTTTGTTGAAATTAGCTCTCTTAAAGTCCAGGACTCTAATTTGACTGTGTTCTATTGCTTGTGTCTTGCATAATGTTGAATTCCAATATTGCATGATCACTCTCCCCAAGGTTCCTGTGGTTTCAACATCTTCTATCATTTCATCTCTGTTAGTGAGAATTAAGTCCAATATGGCTGATCCCCTAGTTCCCTTCTCTACTTTTTGGGAGACAAAGTTGTCTGCTAGATTTATCAGGAATCTGTTTGATCTTCCACTCGGTATAGAGTTTGTCTCCCAGTTGATGTCAGGGTAATTAAAGTTCCCCATTACTATTGTGATGTGCTTCCTACATACCTTAGTTAACTGACTAGCAAAAAGTTCATCTATTTCCTCTGTTGGTTGGGTGGCCTATAGTATACACCTATGGCAATGTCATTTCCCCCCCTTTTATATTGACCCAAATGCATTCAAGACAGTTTTCATCATTGTTGTGCTCTATTTCTGTAGAGGTGTAGTTATTTCTTATATAGAGAACAATTATACCTCCTCTTTTATTTGGTCTGTTTCTTTTAAATAATTTAAATCCCTCTAGCTATGTGTTCCATTTGTGGGTTTCATCCCACCAAGTTTCTGTAATGGCAACAATATCATATCTGCCCTCATTTATCTGAATTTCTAATTCACCCTGTTTGTTGCTCATGCTCTGTGCATTGGTGTATAGACATTTGAGTCCTTTATGACTGACCCTGTGTTTACTTTCTACATAACCTGTGTGGTGCCTGAGTTTTCATTGGACCAGCTGCGGTCATCGTGACTAATATAACCAAAGCCTCCTTTAGCCACATATTGAATTCTGCTATACCCTGGCCTTGAATCACAATCTCTACACTTCCCCCCAAGAAAGCTTTGAATTAATTTCAAATATATGGTGCCATGGGGGGGGGGGGAGAATCACATTTTAAAGGTGATGTAACAAATTACCAATTGGTCATTTACAAAAGAACAATTCATTCAATGTGTCCGTTTATTTTAAGATTGCAAGAGTATGCCTATTTCTTCTTGGTAACAATGGTAATGGGTTCACTAAAAACATGTGGCATGCTACGTCTGTTTGCTTTGACTTGTAAACAGTGGTGCTAATTAAACCATTTCTACATATATTTTTTAAAAGTACTGCATATATGAAAGAAAAGATAACGTACAATGTAACCAGAACAAATACAAATCAAGGGAAGCAGAAAATGAAATACTTTAATAAAGAAAATAATTCTTTCAATAAATTGAACCTTGATTGGTGGCATTCCGCCACATGAGAAACAAATTAATATGCAAAAAGGAATACATTTCATCAGACCAAGCTGTAACATAAACTATATTTCCATCAAAGTAAAACATTTTAGCTATAGTCCATGTCCAACAAATGCAGAATTCTTCATATACCAAATTAAATTCCAAATTACTATTATATTGTTCAATCTTTCATATTTTTTTAATTTCTATTTCCAATCCCCTAATAATGAATTTATCAATACTGGAACAAAAAGATACCACAATGGAGCATCCCCCAAATATCTCATTTGTACCGTACTTCTCTTCCAACATATTGAGGCTGAGATTCATCTCTTATTAAATATCCTCAGATAACCAAAACACTAGACAGAGAATTTTTTATGAACAAAAGATATTTAACATTCTGTAACACTAACCCAATCATTTGACTAAACCACTTGATAAATTAAGGACCACTTATGTGAGCATGTTGGATGCATTTCCTCTCTTCTCTCTAAGATCTAGGAGTAAATTGGCACAAGTTCCAAGTGAGCCAGTAGCAAAACAGGGGATGGTCACAGGGATGGTTCCTGGCTTCAAAATGGCAAGTTAACTGGTGATCAAACCCTAACCCTGCCCCTTTTAGTACAGTTAACACATTTCTAGACTGCCTATCTCACTTAGGTCACATAAAAAGGCTTTACCCATGACTTTGAAGCCAGTGACTTTGGATAACTTTGTACAAATTTGCTCTTCACCACAATCTTTGTGAAATGCAATTCTTCTCAAAACTCCCCATACCCTTAAAAGGGGTGGTAGTGCAAAATCAGGTCTAAACCTTAAGAACTAATCCTGCAATAGGTCGTGGAGAAATCCATCTTGCCATTTTCCTTTGCACCAGTCAAAAGCATCATGGTTAGCATCAAAGGCAAGACTGACTGAAGGCAATTTGCTATGTCACTAAGAGAAAGGGATTAACTGGAGGATTTAATTCTGTAGCAACCGCATCATCCAAATATCTTCCTCCCAGCAAAAAGAAAAAATATGGGGCAAACATTTGAGGGAGGGTGAAGTAAGGGAGAAGGCAGACAGTAGATTTTTTTTTTCAGATGAGTTGCAAGTTCCTTCAGTTCTGATGCTCCAGTTTCAGTGTCCTTTAAGGCAGAGGTCCCCAACCCCCGGTCCATGGACCAGCACCAGTCCGTGACATACCAGCAACCAATCTGTGCAAACAAGTGAAGCCCCATCCACAGGATGCAGGCAGCACGTGAAACCACACCCTCTCCAGTCCGCGGAAAAGCCTTTCTCCCCAGAACCGGTCCCTGATGTCTAAAAGATTGGGGGCCACTGCTTTAAGGGTCGTCTTCTGAATTAGGTTTCTGCTGATGTATCTCCAAGCCTGCTCCCAACACAAATGTTGTTAGGGTAGAACAGGTTAATTACTAAGGCAAAACCCTCCTTTCAAACATCAGTCTCAAGACATACACACAAGGCCCATCTTTTTGTTCAAGTTTTAGGTCCATTTTGCCCAGGCTTCTGGCATTGCTCTGAACACTGCCAAAACTATACTTGTCCTGGCATGACAATTACCATCAAATCTGGAAAAAGTTTCTCAGAAGCCAATGAGTCTCTTTTCATTTTCAAAGACTTTGGCCTCCTCTTGACTTATTGGGTTTCCGTTTAAGCTGTTGAAAATGGAAAAGAGAAAAAATGGTTTTTAAAAAGCAGCTGTTTCTACAACTATATCAGTAAGTGTGTTTCCTTTTCTTTCTCCTTAGCTTCTTTTCTAGCTCTTTCCATTGCCTGTTTCTTCTAGGGTATGGCTGTTCAGATTGGAGGATGTGGAAACACTTCAGAGCACTAACAGCCCTTCATACATTCCCCATGCATAGCCATTGCCAGGGGGATACTGACACTAATGCTTGATCAATTCTTCTGTTTTGAGAAAAATATTAAGGTTCCTCTTCTTCAGCAAGAATTTGCTTTAATTATTGTGAGGTGAGCTCAATTTAATAAATGAAATTGGATCTCTTCTGCTTCCATCAGATTTTTATACAGTTAATTGGGGTGGAATTAATTAAGCAACATTAACTAAGGATGAGGCAGTAAGTCACCATCTAGGGAACTTCTCTCTCTCTGTGTCCTTGTTAACAGGAACAGCAAATCTATAATCTTCCAGACACTGATAGCTTACAGCTGTCAGCATCCTTCACTGTGGGCTAAACATCTGTAGGATCATCAATTGCATAAAGCATGAAAATGATAAGGAAATATAAGTATAGGCATCACATAGGTATATTTACTTTAGCTAAAGCACTGAGTCAGAGTATGTTTATGCAACTGCCTATAGAAAACACCTACAGGCATACCTATGATGATCCGAATAAGATAGTCCTTGACTTATGTCCACAATTGAGCCCAAGAATTTTGTTGCTAAGAGAGACGGTTAAGTGAGTTTTGCTCCATTTACGACCAGTTGTTAAGTGATTCACTGCAGTTGTTAAGTTAGCAACATGGCTATAAAGTGAATCTGGCTCCCCATTAGCTTTGTTTGTCATAAGATTGCTAAAGGTGATCACATGACCCTGAGACACTGCAACTGTCATAAATATGAGTCAGTTGCCAATGTCTGAATTTCAATCACGTGACCATGGAGATTCTGCAATAGTCGTATATGTGAAAAACACTCATAAGGCCCTTTTTTCAGTGTAACTTTGAAAGGTCACTAAATGAACTATTGTTAAGTCGAGGACTACCTGTACTGCTAAATGATTAATTTCTGGCAGGTTTAAGCAATTGGGTCAGTGATGAAGGTTTCTGGGAGTTGTAGTTTGCTCCAACAAGAGGCCAAGGGCATCCCACTCTTGCTTTTCCTCTCTGAGGAGAAATATTCAATTTAGGGGGGTTTCCACAAATGGCACGGAGCTGAAGGCTCACTGGTGGGTGTTATTCCTCAGATCTTACCAGATTTCTTTGAGAGCTGTATTGTCCTGGAGAGCATCAGCTAAACTCTTGGCTCCTCGAACTGTAATCTGATTCTGGATAAGCCTGGGGAGGGGGGGGGAGGAGGGAGAAAACAGGCTGAAGACAAATATTTTGCACTGGTCAAACTTTAATGCCTACTTTGTAGCATCCTGCCTGTCATGCATTTGGCCAGAGCTTGGTGCGTTTGATGCAGAAAATCAACCCTCTTCTTGACAAATGAAGCTGGTGGCTAGCCAGGAATTAATGGTTTCTGATTTCCATCTGCATGGCTGGCCTGTTTGGAATCAGACAATCTTGCCATAGAAGTGGAGCCAAGAGGCTCCAAGCCTCTTCAATTTAAAGTGCAAGAGCTTCTTTCAAGGTTACTGAGCTTAATTGTACTATTAACTCTACGACTCCTCTGTGATCAGAGCACAGCAGCTGTCTGGGGGGATTATGCCGGCTGATTCCACACAACTGCTTGACAAGGCCATTCCCTGGCCACATTGTGCTGGCTGGGAACCACTTCAGTGAATGCCTCCAAAGACTTGCTCTGGGGAGCTGTCAACTGGAACGACTGTACTAGGAGACTGTTTTCCCTTCTTGCCTCATTTGTGTCTCATCTTTCTACATGCTGCTTGCATCTTTTCTAATGTGAAGCTGAAAAGAACTTGAAAGGGTAAGAGAAGAAGGGCTTTAAAACAAAAATGTGGTGGGAATAAACATATCTTCTCCCAGACTGATTTTCAGGGCTATGAGTTGAATGACTAGGACCCACAATGCACCTATTTTGAACTCTGAGTCAGGAGTAACAGCACTCATTAGAAATAGATGAGTCCCCCCCGCTATTTGTATGTGCCAGGAGAAAACAGCGAAGCATAATTCTTCTCATCTGATCAGCAAAGATGAAATCCTTGAGGGACACCAGGCTAAATTCTAACCTGATATAGGCAAACATCTTCTTTAGTCATTGGAAAAATCATTGGAACATAATGGTTGACAACTGGCCTGCTTTGCTAAGTGATTTGATTGCAGAGATTCTGCTCAGCTAATTGTGATCTTGTTACTGGAGGGAAAAGAGACTGTGATAGCCAGTTTCTTAGCTTGGTTAGACAATGATGCTTAGAATTTTATATATATACTGGTAATCCTTGACTTACAACTATAATTGGAACCAGAATCTTGGTTTATTGAGCGAAGCGGTTGTTAAGTGAGATGCCCACATGACTGCTTTTCTCAACAACTGTGATCCTGCCTCTCCCAGTTGCAGTCATTAAGCAACTCTGCAAGTTAAGTGGGCAAAGCAAAGGAACTACCTGTGAAAGAGAGCAGGCAGCTCCTCTATGGGCAGAAGGGAACTCCTGCAGTGGAGTGCAGGAATGGAACTCAGACTTTTGGGATCTGAGCTTAGTTTCTGCAGCCTGATGAAGGACCTCACCTCACCACCACCCCCGTGCAGCGAGGGGAAATTCTTTAGCTGGCCACAACAATTCACAATTTTCTCTGCCGGCTTCTGGGAAAGCTGGCAGAGAAATTACAGATGGCAATTGCATGATTGTGGGGCTTTAAGCAACCAGTTAAAAGCAAATGGATGATGTATTAGAACTGAAAGTAAAACACCCTTTCCAAGCAATCATAACTTCAAACAATTGTTAAAGGACTGGTTGTAAGTCAAGGACTATCTGTATGCACATGAACACACACAGCCTAATAGTGTTGGTCTTGAAGCATCATTGAGTAAATGCTGCTTTTCAGACACAAAGAAATAAAAAGTGGGACAGTCCAAGCAAACAAGAAATTCTTGGGTGCCGAACAATCTTTAGAGTACATTTTCTGAACAGCAACCTAGTTGCCTTTTTCAACCATTTGCATAGCTTTATAAAGTTGGTTAGGATACAATAAACTGGAGCATCTTTTCTAGCAGAGACAAAATTCTTTCTGTTTAGGTTCTGTCCCAGCTTTAACAATCCACGTGCTTTCTAGATGTGTTGGATTTCAATATCCATGATTCTAACCCTCTACTCTGTCAGAAGCCTATGAAAGATGATCTTGAAGAAAAGTTATACTGGGCCATGTTTTAAAAGTAAGTTGACCCTGTAGTTTGCCTTTGCAGCAGCTGAGAACCTTGTCTGTTCCAGTCACATATGTATGCCATGCTCATCCTCCATTTGCGGCCAGATTAATGATCATGAGGTGCAGGGCTTTGCAAGGGTTATCTTCTCAATGAGATTCTTTCTTACAACACACCTTAAAAAACTACATCCTATTTTTGATATTTTAAATGTTGCTGGGTGGGACAAGTTTGAGAAGCAGGTGGATATTCTTCATAGGCAGGAACCTCCCAAAGTTTTTTTTTCATTGGCTAGACTGAGACCCATTGTTCCCTAGCTCTTCTCCTTGAGGTCCACATTCTCCAGTTACATGAAGTCCCTAGCATCTTGTGTAGAGCTTTGCCATGTAGTTTCTCCCTAGCAGGTTCCAGATTTAATGGCCAAATGAGGAGGTTGCCCTGGCCATATATAGATATGCAGAAGGTCTCCCTGTGAGTTGGGATTCTGCATTGTCCAGGTTTTCATACTGGAGGAATTCTGTTGAAACATATTTTTATGCATGTCAGGCTCTTTTTCTCAGGGCGGGGAGGATTTAGTGTGTGTGTGTGTGGGGAAATGGTTGGAGCATGTTGAAGCAGGACAACTTTATGTAACATTGCCATATAACATTACAAAATACTTCTACATTGAGTCCACTTTGTTCTTTGTTTTCTTCATCTTTCTTTTTACTTATCCTTTTACTTATCCTTATCCTTTAAGAGGTGAATCATCTTGATTGAGTGCACTGGCAGAAAGGCAGTACACCTAGATGTAGCTTAATCTAAATTCAGTCATAGGTCCAGCAGACCAACTGAACCCAGAAATTCTGTTTTATCTTTTCCTGCCCTGCCTTTGGTCATACTGGTGAGAAAGTCACAGAGTTGCTGACTTAAGGCATCTGGGAAACTGAACTATGCCATAACAAACAAAGGATGAGTGGGCATCCTTTCCCCCCCCCCCCCGTTTATTGCTTATGGCCTTGTACAAATCTTTTTAATGACTGCTTTTACTGGAACTTGTTTGCCTGGTGTTTGTCTTTTGTTCTGCTTCTTGTTTTTGTAAACAGCCTTGAGTATTGAGTTGAATTAAAAAGCAGACTAGAAATGTAAAAACAAGCAAAGGGACAGATGTGAAGAAGAAGAAATAACATCTAAGTTACTGAAATTTATTAACCCTGGTGGCCAGTCTGATTCGTAGAAACACCTAATGGTTTCAGTCATCTAGCTCAGAGCCCAAAGGTACATCAGCCTGCAGAACAACAGCTATTTTATCAGGCAGGAGAAAAGAAGAGAATAAAGAGGAAGCAATGCAATAGCTCCAGTCTGCTGAGGAATCAACTCAATCAGACTCTCCCCCTTCTTGAACTGGACATTACTTAAGAACTAGAATTAAACTTTTAGAACTGGTGTATAGTTTGGAGAATGTTTCCTCTTGCCTCGTCATCCCTTCGTCTTTTCATATAATTTCTTTCAGAGTTAAATGTGTGAAGGAGTGTAGAGCTGGTCTTGGGGGTAGGGACAGAGTGAGCCAGCAGTTAAAGGGGGGGGGGGGTTACGAAAAGATTATTAAGTCCTGAGAAAGTATGAGAAAGAAACTAAATAGTATAAAATGGGACAGACAGAAACTTGGATGAAGGAAAGAATTGATGAGAGACAGACTCGAGGTCTACAATATTTCAAGTCTATGGGCTGCTCCCAGTGGTGGGATTCAAATACGTGAACAACCGGTTCTCTGTGTGGATGCCGCTTCCGGAAGTCCATTCTGGGCCTGGGCAACAAAAAATTAGCTACTGGTTCTGCTGAAGTGGTGCGAACCGGCTGAATCCCACCACTGGCTGCTCCTCTCTGGCATCAGACTTCCAAACTATCAGTTAACAATAGTCATAAGAAGAATTACTCCTTTGGTAATGTAATCATATGTAAAGTGGTAACACTAATTTATCCCTGGCTTTTAAGAAGATGATGTCAACATGTCTAGCCACCATTTCAGCTGATTATCTAAACTTGGTATCTTATGAGTGCAGAGATAGGCAAGCTGGTGCTTGCCAGGCTCGGCTCTCTGCTCCACCTGATTTTAATTTAAATATAGACAGATGGATAAATAGGAAGCTGTCACACTTCAAAGCAAAGGGCAGCTTATAGTGTCCTATTTATAAGAATGCTTCTCATGCTGGTAATGTGCCCATCTACCCTGAAGTAAGGCCAAATGAGCTGGGATGATGAGAAGCCGAGAAGCCCCAGCACCTCTTTGTCACCATGATGATGCCAAAATGATGAAGCATTATGTCATAATTCAAGCTTCACCTATCTGTACACATGTACAAAAAGCATATAAGGGATAGAACTTGATTTGTGATCATTTTTGCTACTCGCCGCTGCCTCCCTTCCCACTGGTTGAGGTCTGTCACTAGAGATAAGGATGGAGAGCCAGCTCACCTATTTTGCTAGGAAAGTGCTTGGTGATTGCCCATGTGCATTTTGTGAACATGTATGCTTCTCTGAAGGGGCCATTTTGTGACATGCTTCTGGAATTCCAAATGGGGTGGGCATCCAGAAAGGTTACTTAACACCTGTGTTAAGTCTTAAAGACCATCAAATGGTCTTCCCTATTTTGCTTCTGCTGAAGTGAGGATATTACTGTTTGGTGTTGTTTTTCTGTGTTTGTCATATGTTGGTTTTTCTTGATTTTCTCATTTGTAACATGCCCTGATATCCACTGGGATAGTGTGGACTGCAAATAATAAATGCAGAAATATATAACATTAAATGGATCTTTCAGTCAAAATAATTTAAATAACCAACTATGGATCTTCCTACAGAATTTTTAATAGTGCTTAAAATATGGTTTACTGCCCCCAGCCATGACTAAGAATGCATCCTTCATAAACCAGTGTAACTCACCACAGATGGCCCAATCTCTTGTTAACCTTTACCATTTCAGCGAAACTCTCAGCTGCTTCATCATCCAACTCATTTTTTGTCAGCCTAGTCAAGAACACAAAACAAAAGGGTTTCAGTCATGTGAATGAATGATAATTGAGCAGTTAAAAACATTGTCATTCTTGTCTTAGTTGCTAATTTTGATGCCATATTATCAAAAATCCTGGCAAGCCAAAATAGATTTAAAGAAAACTCTTTTCAGTCCAATCTGTCTGCCTGCCAAGCACTATGCAATTTCTATTGTGCATAACTGCCTTTGGGGGCATAACTAGATGACACAGTTTCATTTTGTTCACTGTTTGGTTGAGAAAGTAAGAGGTCACTCAGACCAGAGAACCAACCTACTCCCTCCTTATTCAAAGTCATTTCTATGTGTCCTGAAAACTTTTTGTTTTTGTCACTGTTATTATACACAACTATGTAAATCACTCAAAGATGATTTGGGATATGCCTGGGGTAAAAATGGGAATGAAGAGGTCTGAGAACTTCCAGTAAACATCAGCAAGTCCAGTTAGCTTTCCCTCAATTACCCTGTAGATATATTCCAATGATCTGATGTGGCATTTCCAAGAAAATATTTTTTTCCAGTAATTCCAGAAAAGCATTACTAATACAGTATAACTCAGGGACTTATTACCTGTCCTAAGCTATGATCCTATTTCTGTCCATAGACCAGAAAAAAGGAAGAAAATATCTAAATGCAGGGATCACCTTCAATTATTCATGGGATGTGAATACTGAGAACATATAAGACTAGTAATAAAAAAAATTGCACTATATTTTCACCTCAAAAACAATGCTCTCTTGAAGTTCTAGACAGTTGACCATCCTGTCCTACAACAGGTCGCTCTCTTCTGCCTCTCATGATTCTGCTCTTGCTTTCATTTCTGATGTACCCTCAATATGTTATTATTGACACATTATTCAGATGAATCAGGAACAGTATCTACGTACCTACCTACAGTTCCTAATGACTGCAGCTGCACCAAGGAAAAATATATTCTGTCTCAGCTCTATTCATTTCTTGTTCATATTGTTCAAGTGCTGTAGCCATTGTTCCCTAGAGTTTTGCACCAGATTCTGGACACCATTTAGGATATCTTTAAATGCCATCTGCCCCTTTTGTTAGTGCCAGGACTGGCTGTTCTAGAGATAACTGTTGTTTATTGTACTGGTCACAATCAGCTATGCATTGTTAGAACTCCAGCAGAATAAAAGAGCAGAATGGTCTGGTTTTTATTTATTTACTAAGGCATATCAGACTTAAGTGTTTCATACTTCTGCTGCCCAGATGAGAAGAGTATTATAAGCAGAACTAATGTGCCAACCCCTCATCCTTTCCAAACAGGCCAGAGTATAACTACCAATAATCTCAGACAACTCCGACTTCAAGAATTCCAATCCTATCACAATACTATAATCCAACACCAACTATAATCTTCCAATATATATAGCATCTCAGGAATATAGTACAGTACACTATGATATAGTAGAAGATAGTACATCAGATTGTTTCTGCAACCCATCAACAAAAGTTAACAGGTCTTATATAGAAGCAAGCAAGAAAACCTTATGTATCATAACTCCCTCAGTTTGCTGTTGATTGTATTGGCTCAGGACTGATCTGTGTGAAATAAAAAAACATCTAGCAATCAGAAATTGTTCTCTTTCAGTCTGGGTGTACAACTGAAATCATTTGGTGTAATAAAAAGAATCAATTGTTTTAAGATATTTTATACTAACTGCTTCAATGACACTTTTTGGAGAGGATGCTTCTTTCTGTGCCAAGTTCCTTGTTGCTAGGAATGGATATTTTTTTTTTAAGGAAAGAACCCTATTTCCTTTATTGTCATTTTTAAAGCTGCCACCAACTTTTACTTCAGGCATATTTGCTTGTTTTGACAAGCCTGAGTAAGTACAGTTTCTTTTTCAGCTGCCAGTTTCTTCCTCTTTTTTAGTACAATGATATTTTTTTCTTCTTGATTCCAGGTTTGTGAAGAAAAGTTTTTTATTACAAGATCTGAGAATACAGGCTCAACTCTTTCAGTACCCACTATTCTACTCTCTTCAAACTAGGAAACCTTAGCTTATCCCTTCCAAACGACCACATTAACATGCAATTCTAACTTAGAGTGCCTGCACTGTGTGTTACAACAGAAGGTCTGAAATCAGAAACTCCTATTTCATGGCCACTTTGGGATAGGGATTAAGGTGCTGGCCTACAAACCAGAAGACTGTGAGTTCTAGACCTGCTTCAGGCATGAAAGCCATCTGAAAGGATGATTTGGGGCCAGTGACTCTTTCTCAGCCCAACCCACCCGGGTTGTTGTTGTGGGGAAAATAGGAGGAAGGGATATTAGGTATATGTTCACTGCCTTGAGTTACATGTAAAAATAATAAAGGCATGATTTAAAGTCTAATAAATACAAAACAAATAACTGTACTGAACTACATAAAAGCCTATATAAAAGGAGGGACTTTCTGTTTTAAATCTTCTATCCCAATTGTTTGTAGATGTTATCATCCAAGTAGCCCTGCTTCTATTCTCAAGAGACTATAATAACAAAATAGGGTCTACAAAACTATAAAAATATGGCCTGCATATCTTTGTTTTCCTCTTCCTTTTTCCTCTTGTGATTTGTCTTTTACATTGGCCAACATTCCTAGCTAGTGTCCCCAGAACTGGGGTACTGTTGTGATCTCATCTCCCTATGATGCTTTGGCCCACAGTTCCCCTTTCCTCTCCTTTTTTGTTGACAGTGAAAATAAATTGGGCAGTTTACTCTTTCTACATGAATGCCTCCAAACTCAGTCCTTTTGATAGCAGCTTTAAAACATGCTTTAGGGATACAGTCAGTACTACTGTTAGAATGAACTGTGTCTTTTTTTTCTGATAACAACCAGTAAGCAGATGTCAGCAAAGCTTAGATATTGCTTAATCCAAAAATGAGCATATGTGATTTGGATGCCAAATAAAGTAGGGTTCCAAATCATACTGGCAACTGGACTTGCATCAAACAGTCAGGGTACAGTTTCAGGTCACCTGTTTGAATTTGTGGAGATGGACAGAGATGGTGACAATCTGGGGCACGGCCTGTTCTTTCCAAGCTTGAAATTATCAAGATGTCCAGGTTAACACATAATTGGGGTAAGTTTACACATGATCAGTCACTATCTTTCAAGCTATCCCCTTCTCAAACTGCCAAAATTTCATAGGTTGTTCAGTTAGCCTATACATCAATTCAGCTTAGTGGAACCTTAGCTTTTCTGGTTGTTTCCGGAATCACACATGCTAGAAAGACATTTTTAACCTCCCTTCCCTAGGTTAGGATGCTGTGAAGCAGATTTCTTCCCCCATTTTTGCAAAAAGAGGATGTTCAAGACTCTGTAAAGTTTATCCCCATCTCCTCCAAGTTCCTTACCAAAATATATTTACACCATTGTTGTGTTTCATCGCTTCTGCGAGACTTTTACCTCCTTCTGTAGTGATGCCGTTAAAGGCAAGACTGTGAAGCAAATGATGGAGAGAGAGTTTTAAAAATCCAGAAAGTAGTACCATCCAAACAGCAATAACTATTTTGATTAGGTTTTAAATCATACTTTTAACAAATTAATTAACTGTAAAATTCTGCAGATGCTATCTTAGGGAGTTACAGGTATCTTAATACAGAAGAAGAAACTGGAAAGATTTCCTAAGTTCTATTTGTACTGCAAATGGATCCTGGTAACCATCAATTAGTTGTTGGCAGAACACATAATTAGCTGTAGACAGCTAACTAAAGAAAGTCTCTCACATTTTCACAATATTTTGAGCATAGCATCTCAAGCTGCATTAATGAAGAAATTCATGACTGCAAGGCAAGCACAGGAGCAAAGTGAAATGGCAAGCTGTTTGGAAAATATGAAAAGGAATACAGCTCCCAAGTCCCTCAACCTGTGTCTCCTGAGCAATCCAGGAACTATATTCATATATTCATTTTCTATGCACTTGATGAGAGTTCAAAGAGGTCAGTGGTCCTGCTGCCTTCAGGGGCTGCAATGACAATTTCAGGGGAAATGTTTTGTTCTGTTTTTCCCCCAAGTTTGGAGCAGTGTTTCTTTAAGTAAGCTGGCTGGGAAATTCTAGGAGTTGAAGTTCACACATCTTCAAGAAAAACACTAATTTAGAATCTCTAGGGCTAGGCTGCAGTTAGAAACAGGACTAAAGGTCTGATATAGCTATCACAAGATTGTTGCCCTTGAGACAAATAAATAAATCTAATCAAACCTTTCTCTAAAAAAAATAATAATCAGGAAAATGAGAAATCAAAACTGCTTACTAGTGTCATTCTGCAGCTGACTGGGAAACCAAAAGACTAGAAGTTCTCAGACTAGAAGTTCCATTGTCATTGATAGTAGCTACTGGTCTTGGGAAAATAAGTGCCCTAATGAAATTCATTAACCAATTCCTCATGTCATACTTTTTATTGCTACTACAAACCACCCTAAGAGCTTTGGAAAAATAAAAACCTTTCAAAGTCTTTGAATAGCTGTTTGTGAAAAAAGAGACTAAAAATAAACAAATTAGATTAACTATGTGACAAATACACAACAGTCTACTAATGTTTACTGACTTAACATTTACCCCAAATCACATCTGTTTTCTTCCTGAAAACCAAGCACAAAAACTATGGAGGGGGGGGGGGGGGAGAATTCCCAAGCTTAGAAATCATCAAGATTCTGGAAACAATAATTGAGGGTAGCCTTCCTTCTGGAACATTTTCTTTCCTTCCATAAATATTTGCATGCTGTTTACTCATAGGGCTCTAGGTGGTTTGCACTACATAAAGATTTTTCAAATATTCATAAAATTGAAACAGAACAATTCACTAAAAACAGAGCTGTTGGCTCTTATTAATAAAAAGAATGCTACCATTACTAGATAAAAGAACTTTCTGCCAATATGTCATCCAAGAGAGCAGCATCTTTACCACTTTTTTCTGAAGGAAATAAGGGGAGGGTTGTATTTGGCTCAGGGCACAAGCTCTTCCAGAAGGACCCTGAACTCTCCCTTCTCTGGTTTCTAATCCAAAAATTTCTCTTGGGATGGGCATCTAGACTAGAGCATTCTCCCTCCTGCTGGGCTGTACAGGGAGCACAGATTTTTTTTACCACAAGACCATTCTGAAGAAAATAAGGGGAAAAGAATGGATATTTCTTTCAGGTCAGGTCAAAGAACTTTTGTCTAAAATTTATCCATTTTTTAAAAGAATGAAGGGTGAAAGTAAGTACTGATATGGGATGAAGGTCTGTTATTCAAAAGAAAACTTCTCACTTGGTAGAAACAAACCTTCGGATCCCCATACTCTGGTAGCCAGTGATTAAAAATAAGATAATTTAATCTCTCTTCTTCAGCACTAATAATGATTCGTTTCTTTTGCAACAATAGCAAATCCTTGATTGTGATATGAATAAAAACAAATAGAAGGTCGCCAAGACACTTCCAATTTTACGCAGGAGAAAACCCGAATTACCAAAGACCTACATATATATATATATGTAGGTCTTTGGTAATTCGGGTTTTCTCCTGCGTAAAATTGGAAGTGTCTTGGCGACGTTTCGATGAAGTCTCATTCGTCATCTTCAGGCTGGCGTCTTCGGCTTCGTACTCCTAGAAGCACGAAGCCGAAGACGCCAGCCTCAAGATGACGAATGAGACTTCGTTGAAACGTCGCCAAGAGACTTCCAATTTTACGCGGGAGAAAACCCGAATTACCAAAGACCTACATACAAACACCCGTGAAAACCTCAGAAAACAAATATATGTATATGTATATATGTATGTATGTATGTATGTACATGTGTGTACATATATATATATATATATATATGTGTGTGTGTGTGTGTGTATGTATGTGTATATACATATATACATACACACACATGCGCGCGCACACACACACATATATATATATTATAGTTAATGAATATGAATAACAAACTTCCTTTATTTTTTAATATTTTATTATCTTGTAGGGCCACATAACTAATTGTCCAGGGTGGCATGTGGGCTGTGGGCTGCCGGTTGAACATGCGTGAAGTAGAAATCAATAAGAGTTCTTTCTTCAACAGAGCCCTTGGGCAAAAGTATGTTTATTGGAACCTAGGGGAAAAATGTCTTTGCTTACAGAATATACATCATCATTAATAAGATCATGACTCTTTCTAAAGGTATCTGGTGAGTGACATGACTGAGTACATTCTCAGGGCCTAGATTCAGTAATTTTCCTCTCAAGCTGTTTTACACACTAGCTGGGAATTCTGGAACTTGTAGTTTCAAAATATCTATAGGGGACAGGACTGCAGAAGGTGACATGAAAAAGCAGGCCTGTCCCAATTACTGGGATTTATACTTAGTAAGGAATGGAAGCAATGATGGTTTAGGATGTTCTATTGGAGTGACACATTGGGTGTGTCCTAGGTTAATCAGATCTGGGCTGCAAAAATCTGGATAATGATGATGACAGCAAATATGGTATCTGTGCTGTCATCTAATGGTTAGGTTAGTCAATAAGTATTGAAATTAGATGTCATGATCTGTTGCCCTACCCACCTCTGCCACTTTAGAAAAATGCATAGGTTCCTCTGGGGGGATGTTCCTTGGCGTTCAATGAGACCAATTTTATTTTTATATTTTTCCATATGAAAGCCCTCCTGCCGTGAGTGCATTTATGCCACTGAGCTTACATGTCTGCCTTTTTAAAAAATATGCATAGCTACTGTCATTTATCCAAAAGAAATCCAGTAAAGCCTGCCATCTTGTGGAGGAATTAGAAATGCCTACATTTCTTATTTAAACCAGCAGATGGAATGTTATATTTTAAAAGTCTCCTTGTTAAATTTTGAGGGGATGCCAATGCCTATTTTATTTTAATGGGTTTTTGTATAGTCAAATGTAGACTGACAATATCATTTTCTAACTGTCACACTGTAAAACATCACTTACATTTGAGGTTTTAAATGGTTGATGCTCTACTTTATTCTTTAAAATCCATTGCCAAATGTTTATCAGCCCCTCTAGACCAGGGGTCCCCAACCTGTGGGACGTGGCCCACTACCGTGGTTCACACTCATGCTAGCACTGCCCCGAGCATCCCATTGGCGCTAGCACCCCGCCCCAAGCGTCCCACTGGCACTAGCGCAGTCCTGTCCCCGAGCATCCCACTGGCACTAGTGCTGCCCTGAGCATCCCGCCGGCGCTAGTGCCGCCCCACCCCAGAGTCCCACCGGCACTAGTGCCACCCATAGCATCCTGCCAGCGCTAGTGCTGCCCCATTTGCAGCACTAGCACCCACACAGCCCCATTTGCATGTGGGCATGCATTCATGTGTGGCCATTTGCATGTGTGCATGCGCTTGCAAAAGCTGTTTGTGTGTGCGCATGTGCTCACGCGCAGCCCATTTGTGCACATGCATATGGGGCTCATTTTTGAGCATGCACACGGCCCATTTGCGCACGTGCACATACCGGTGCCTGCCTCCCTTTCCAGGCCGCCAAATCAAAAAGATTGGAGACCTCTGCTCTAGACTTCCACAGGTGCCACAATTCCTTTTCAAAAAAGCTCATGTCTTCTTTTGAACTGGTCGATCTACTGGGGTCTCAGAGCTGTACTTATATGTGGGGGGGGGGATCCCAGAGTGTGACTGTATAATCCATGTTTTGGGCTATCATATCTAAGTTGCAAAAATCTAGATAATTACTTGATGGAAGAAAAGAGATTTTCTGTTGGTAGAAAGATATTTGGGCAACTTTGAGAAATTTTATTTTTTAGCTTTGATATGCCCATTTAATTTTTCACATGTTTTCTATCTCAAAATGGCAGGAAATTCTAATAGCAATTTTGAGTGATCATGATCAGAGTAGAATCCAAGGCCTGCAGAAAGGTGACCCAACTGTCCGCAAAGGTATTTCTCCAAAGAATATTTGGTTGTTCTAACTAGCCAGGCTTTGAATTTCTTCCAATACTATAACTGTGTAAGTAAGGCTCTGGCAAAGACATTGTGGGGAATTTAAAAAATGGCTTTGTAATGCTCTGGAGGATAGGATGAAGAAGAAAAGAGAGGTAACATCGACAGTGACACCAGTATATTGAGATTCTGCACAAAAGGCTCATGCTGGTTTTGCAATGCACATTGAACAATTCTGAAATCTAGTGGGCCTTTGGGGGGACATGTGGCATGAATATCAGTCTACTCATAAATATTTTACCTGATATTGGTTAAGGTGGGGTGATTTTTCAGTGCCTCTGCAAAAGCCTTTGCTCCTTCATCCCCAATCTTGTTACCCCACATTCTGCCAAAGATAAAAAGACCAGGTACATTAAAGAACATTACCATCACGGGCTTTTTAAAATATTTTTTTAAAATCCTGCCTTTATTATTTTTATAAATAACTCAATCCAGCAAGCATACTTAATGCTCCTATCCCTATTTTTTCCCCACAATAGCAAGCCCTTAAGATAAATTAAGCTGAGGCAGAGTGACTGGCCCAAAGTCACCCAGCTGGCTTTCATGCCTAAGGCAGGACTAGAACTCACATCTCCTAGTTTTTAACTTTACACATTATAATAATAAGCCATCAGAATCATACTAGTTGAGAATTCAGGATGTTGGAGTCCTCATACAGGGAAAGTGCTTAGGATGGGAGTAGTTGGTTCAGGCATAGCATAATATATGAACTAGGTCAACTGTGGCTTTTTCAATAATCTATAGGTTAGATACAGGTAGTCCTTCACTTACAACCATTTTCTTAATGATGGCTTGAGTTAATGACAATCTCTGAAAAAGTCAGTTACAACTTAAATTTGAATTTATGTCTGTCACCTCATCCCTGCAATCATATGATCATATTTTGGGTACTTAGCAACTGATTTACAATCTGTTGCAGTATCCTGCGATCATGATTTGTAATGTTTTTTGCTGGTTTCTGACAAAAACTGTTGCTTAGCTGGATTTGCACTAACAACTGCATGGCTTGAATTATAACCACGATTCTTATGACTGTCATAAAAATGGCAGTAAAATCAGGTTCAGTCACAAGATGACTCACCTTATGATGGCAATGACTTACAATGGAAATTCTGGTCCCAAATTGTGATCATAAATCAAGGAATACCTGAACCTGATGTCCCAAAGGTGCTTTTTCAAGACGCAACTGGACTTTCTTGTTTTTCTTTGAAGACATTTTGCTTCTTGTCCAAGAAGCTTCTTTAGCTCTGAGTGGTGGGGAATGGAAGGATTAATATTCCTTGCAAACAGCTAGTCATTTGCATTCTTTTAGAGAGTTGTTGAGGCCACCTGGAGGTTTATCTGTGTCCTCAAGGTCACCTGAGTGGTGCAAATGGGTGTGGAGCCTTCTTGGAATTGTGAAAGGATTGTGTTGTAGACTGGAGATTGTTCAACAGAGGGAGAGGGATACGAAATCAGTTGAATCTTGAAAAAGCACCTTTGGAACAATCATGACCTGGATGACTGAGAATCTTCATAGACACTGTACATCTGGTTTACATTATATGGAACAGAATGAATTTAAAAAATCTAAACTCATTTGTTTGGAAAACAAATTTGCAAGTACATATTTTTATGTGTTGCATTTCTTTCCTGGTTTTTCTCTGTAAGTTCAAGACTAAAGTCTTGTCTCCCCTTGTTTTATCCCTACAACATTAACCTGTGAGAGAAAAACTTGCCCAAAGTCAGCTAGTGAACTCTGTCAACTAACCCTTATACAATTCCAATTAAATTAGAAATTAATTAAATTTTCATTGTTAACTGCCATATTTACTATAACTATATTTATATGCATGAAAAATAGCTTTGGCTGAAAAGTTAATATAGTAGCAAAACATGTTGAACAACCTTTTAAGTACAGATTGCTTTATTCACATTTGATTTGGATATTTTTTAGATACATCAACAAACCAATTCCTGAGAGATCCCCCATCTATGCAAATTTCTCTTTGAACTATATTGACTATAGATATTTATAATTTGTATTTCTCAAGATTGCAAAAATATATTTAAATGTAAAAAGTTTTTCAATCAAGTTCAGTTCTTAGTGATTCTGTGGACACACTCCCATAGTTTTCTTGGCAAAAATACAAGAATAGTTTGCCACTTTTCTTCTGAGATTTTTTTTGGACTTCCCAATTTAGCTCGCAATCCTGAGATTCTATTTGGATATTAGCTTTTGGGAATTTTCATCAAATTTATTTAGGGGTTGCTGCCAATATAGTTCCCAATGATGCAGAATTTAATTTATTTTTGCTTCTGTGTAGTTTATTTCTGTTTCTTTTTTATTTTGTTTATACATTATCTTTTATGTCCAGTGAATAGTTAATAACTAAATTTAGATATCTTTTTTAAAGTTCTAAAAGATAGGAGACAAAGGAAGCTAACAATGGGATTAGAAAGGAGAATTAATAAAGCTAGACATAGCAACATAAATATTAAAATGGAAGTTACAGATGGTCTTTGTTTAATGATTACTTGTTCAGCGATGGTTCAAACTTCTGATGGTGCTGAATGAGTGGCAGTTATGATCACACCTCATACCTATGGCCATTGCAGTGTCCCACAGTCATGATCACTATTTGCGAACTTCAACCCAATGGGGAAGTCAGCTGGACATAGGAAGTCACGGTCATGTGAGGTCCTCATTTAGTGACCCATGTGGTCCTTGCTCAAAGACCACAACTGGACTCCTGGAAGTGTTGTCACTAAGCAGCAAGGTCACATAGCCATGTCCGTATCTCTTAATGGCAAAGCTTCTGGTTTCAATTAGCATCATTAAATGAGGACTACCTGTACTGGTTTCTGACCAGAACATTTTTTTAAAAGGCCATACTTACCCAATTTCATACATAGTTTTACTTTTCTTGATGGCATAAGCAAGACTTTTCCCTCCCTCGGTTGTTATTTTGTTTGCTCCTATCCTGCAAAGAAATTATTTTCCTGGAAATTAAATCAACACACATTTTTGTTTCAATGCTGTTTTAGATACCTAACATTGTGTTGGAAAAAACTGGCCCTTTCACCATGACTCAGTTAGCCTTATGCTCCATTCCTCCTACACCAGCATATAATTTGATAATCTCAGTTCCAATCCTTATCCTTCCTTTATTACCTGTATTCTGGCTTGCTGCTCCATGGTGGTGTCCTGCTTTCAGATGTGTAGGTGTTTTAAGCCATCTGGCTTTGCTGCCCCTCTCCTTTCTAACTGACATCAGCTTGCAAATATCTGTCAATTATATCTTTGCTGTGACTGGCAGAGAACCATCCAGCAAGAGAAGACATGCCTAAACCAGCTTAGGCTGTTTTTGCTACTTTGCAGTTATGATTAATCACAGTTTCACATTTGTCACATTCTAAGTAGTAGCTAATTTTTACAAAGTGGAAACTTCCAACATTCTTCAGAGAAAAAGCCAGCACACTGGTCTGCTCTGATATAATTCAACCAAGATTTAGCATTGCATCTAAACACAACGACTTGCCTTTTACTAGTACAATATGCTTTTAGTTCATACTGTGTACTGTTTCTGCTCTTTTATGAATTTTTGAAAGTAGAGTGCTTACAGTAATTTTGATCAATAGGTAGACTTCTCAGTGAACTAATTCAAACTTCAGTAGCTCTTTTAATATCCATCCATTCATATGGATCAAATGCAAGATGTTTTTTTCTATTTCTGAAACTGTAGATTTCTGAACTTATGTCATATGACCTGTTTTTTTAAATATATATTGAAAGCTGTATTGTTGCAACTATTTTGCTGTATTGTTCTAACAAGAAATATTACTTCATAAATTTTACTATTCATAAAATATAGTTCAAATACTATACAATTAGCTTTCTTAAATTGTCCCTATGGAATTTTTTTTAAAAATCATCAACATTTTGGAACGAAAGTAGATAAGCATCTCTGATCCATTCTTTTTTTTTGAGGGGGAGGGGAATGGGAAATTTCCCTGGAACTATGATTAATGAATCATTTAGGACTGGAATACTAAGAATTTTTACCTTGGCTATTCCTTCATGGGCTTTTACCAACATAAAAACCCATGAAGGAATAGACAAGGGCTGCTTTATCAATTGATTGAAGACTTTTAAGTGGGCTTATCATCTATTTTTAATTGCTTCATTAAAACTAAACAGATATTGTACATTACACAAACCATATGCAAATCGAATCTTGGAGGCTTTTTTGGAACGATGTGTAAATTAATTTGTGATTTAATTACCAATTAAATTGTAATCTAATGGGTACGAGAAATTGCTTATCCTTCTAAAATAAGGCAATTAAAATATTGAACAAGGTCTTTCATTCTTTGCACTAACAAGCTTATATGGAAAGAGTTTCTAAAGCTGATGAATCCTAGCCAAAACCAATCTTAAAATAATTTTGGGAAATATTCATATGGGAAGAATATTGTTAAATAGGATACAGGTGGTCTTAGACTTAAAACCATAATGGAGCCTGCTCATTACAAGTCACAAGTCGTGGTCATTAAGTGAGGTATCCATGTGATTGCCTTGCTTACTAACCCATCTCTGCTCACCCTGTTGTAGTCATTAAGTAACCAGGCAGGCGGTTAAGTGGAGCATAAGGCTCCTTAGGAGTGGGGAGGCCCTGGGAGATTCAGTGCAGGCCCAGGGTGTATTGCAGCACCTCTCTAGCTCAAAGGTGGCCAGGGCGTCTCCCATTCAGAGGTACCCTGGGTCTCCACAGGCTTTGGGCCTGCTTCCTACCCTCTGGGTACCATACCCTCCTCCCAACCCCATTTGTGTCACAGGTTGAGCATAATACCTTTTTGGTATACCTTTGGGAAGAAGCCTCTCGGTCGCATGGCCTTCCTACATAATGGTCCCATAGGAAATGACCCCATTTTGGAAGCACCCACAATGAATGATACACCCCTCAGTTCCCCTATACAGTGGAGGCTATGTGGTGCCATCCCAGAAGTGGGCACCATTTCGGAGGGGGATACATATGGAGTCACTACAGTATCCCTGCAGTTGTTCATAAGGGTGCTAAGTGGCTGAATTTTGTTCACATGATTGCAGAGGCACTGTAGAGGCTATTGACTTTGGACAAAGGTTATAAGTCCCTTCATTCAGTGCCACTGTAACTGAATAGTTGCTGAACAATCAATCATAAATCAAGGATTACTTGTATATTGAGTGGCTGATTCTGCCACTTACAAAGCCTTGTCGATTCATGACATTCATAGAGTGGGACTGCTAGAGAAGTCTGCTGGGATACTTTTGGTTACTCACATTTACATAATACAATATACTTCACTGATTAGCCAATTGACCATATCAAACATGAGCATCAGCCACAATAAAGTACAATAAAATGAGATAAGGTTCAGTGAAGTGATATAAAATTTATACAAATTTATACAAATAATCCTCAAATGTAGGATGACATAAGATAATTGTGCAGCTTGGATTTAACAAATCCAAAGCCACTCCTGAACTGCCTCGGTGTCCATCATTTTGGGGGGGCCTTCTCATGCCAGAAATATCAGCAATTAATCTAAAAAAAGATTTTTCCCACTAAAGCTGCCAAGGAGTTATACTTACATGTTGGTGGCTCAACACTGGTGGTTGAACATTTCCATTATCATCCAAATACTCTCTGGCCAGTGATCTTGGAATAAGAATTACTCTTCAACTTCTACCAGATGTCAGATAAATTTTGATTAACTGGACCCCCCCATGTGATAATTTAATCTCAGATGAACCCAATGATTTTCAAGATAGAGCATGGATGTTCTCATAAAATGGCTCCTATAGGAAGATTCGCCCTTTCCTAGAACTTTTACCACGATGGGTCTAATCAGAAAAGACTCATTTAACCAAAATTGTTCCCCTTCACTGATCTCCTCACTCCACCCAAATACTTATTATCCATCCCAACAATTTTTTTTCTAGGGTAGCAGATACTACTCTAAACAAAAGACTGGTATCTACCTACCTACCCACCTATACGCATGCATACATACATACATAAATATACATGTACACACATTACACTACAAGCCACCAAACCAAACAGAGGAAATAGGTGAACTTTTTGCTAATCAGTTATCTTCTATCAAGAAGACTGCAGTGTGCCATTTCTCATTTATTTCTCATTGCTAATTAAGAGAGACAAAATCACAAAACTGAGTCTCACTTATTTTGGCCTTGTCATGTGGGAGAATTCACTGGAGAAAGCAATTATTTTGGAAGAAGTAGTGGTAAAAGGAAACCAGGCTGCCAAACAACACAGCGGCTGGACACCATCAAAGGTGACACTAGCTAGAGCTTAGAACAACTCACAGGAGCAATGCAAGATTGGAAGATGTAGAAAAACCTGGTCCATAGAATTGCCAAGAGTCAGACATGATTGAATGGATAACATCATCATCATCATTATCAATTAAAAGAATCTAATATTTATTTTTAAAGTCAGATGGGGTCAGGCAACAGGAGGGTGCCAAGGCTAATATTTATGGGTGTTCATGAGAATCTCACTGGGTAACTCAGAAGTACTTTTTTGCTATACAAGCAGTCACCCCTGGGTTCAGACAAGCCTATTCTTCTCCCACTCCATCATGGCAGCTGCTGGTAGAGTAATGCAAATGAGATTCACCATGTAAGGGGCTCTAGATACTGCACAGTTGTATTGCTCCAAAGCTCAGAGATACTTAACCTTTGCATCCAGCAGGACTATATGGAAAAATCTTGGAGTGATTGAAGAGGCAGAGTCCATTTTTGAAGGCTTAATAACTTGAAGCTAGGATGGTACAGGGATGGGAGAGATACTTACTTAACATAGATGAGGCTTGGACATTCCTCAATGAGTCTTGCCACATATTTTGCTCCAATATCAGTAATCTGGTTGTTATATAAGCTTTGGAAGGAATAATAGCAGTTAGGGTATTAACTAATTAAGTTAATTATATCAAATATATATTTTCAAAAAAAAAGTACTAATACAATTTCCCAATTATAAGCTAATTGAGACATAAGCTTATTTCCTTTGCACAAGAATCAATAAAAATTAAAGAAGCAGTTCCATACAGTTTCAGACCTCTTAAGATTTGTTATGGATTGTTGCTCATTCAGTAGCTTTGATGCATATACAGGTAATCCCCCAGTTACGGGCGTTCACTTAACGCTCGTTCAAAGTTACGTGATGAGCGCCCCCTAGTGCTTACAAGCAAGTCCCGAAGTTACGAATATTGCAGCACCACAGTGCGACTGCAGTGGCTCTGCAACATTCACCCAGGTTATTCCCTCCCCCCCCCACCCCCGCCCCGGGTCTCCCTAGGCACCAGGGCTTCAATACTCAACCTGCGAAGATCGAGATCCTTTGCTTTCTTGGCTACTCCAGGCCTTCGGTGCGTTTGCAGAGAATGGAGGCCTAAAGTAACGCAAGATCACGCGAGATCAGTGGGGTGAGATCTCACGCTACTGATCTTGCATGATCTCATGGTACTTTAGGCCTCTGTTCTCTGCAACAGAGAATGGAACCGAAGCTGGGGGATGCTGGATCGGGGCTCTGGAGGCCTTTTCCAGGCCGCTGCAGCCTGGATCTAAGGCCAGGGGAGGCTTCCGCGCCCCCCCGCCGCAGCCCGAGCCAGGCTCCGGAGATGTTTTCCAGGCCGCTGCCGCCCAGATTTGAGACCAGGGAACGCTTTCGCGATCCCCCAGCAGCCCAATCCGTGCTCCATAGGCCTTTTCCAGGCCGCTGCTGCCTGGATTTGAGGCCGTGGAACGCTTCTGCAGCCCCGTGGCCCAATCGGGCCTGGAAAAGGCCTCTGGAGCCCGGATCAGGCCACGTGGGGTGCACGGAAGCGTTCCCCGGCCTCAAATCCAGGCAGCAGCGGCCTGGAAAAGGCCTCCAGAGCACGGATCGGGCCGCGGGGGGGTCATGGAAGCATTCCACGGCCTCAAATCCGGGCGACAGCAGGAACCGCGGCAGAGAGGAGACGGATCTTTTCCAGGTGAGTCCAGCGCGGCAGGAAGGGAGGGGGAACATGCAGTATCTTAGTGGGTTGGGAAGGCCTTGGGGGCCTGTTCCAGCACTAGGCCCTCCATGGCCTTCCCCACCCTGAGATACCTCATGTTCGCTTAACAAGCTATGTGCATTTTAACGAGCAAGGGAATGATCTTGTACCTCGAACGAGATTTACTCTATGAGTTTTCAAGTTACGATGGAATGGGCAGGCTCCATTACACTCGTAACTCGAGGACTACCTGTACTGCTTTTGGGATTGATGTTAGAATAAAACCCATTAAATTCAAGGCAATTTTTTCTAAGTGGACAAGTATAGGTTTGCCCCATTACAACAGAAATTACCAGATAGGAGGTACATAGCTTTCTTTTAAAACACAGGTGTCAAACAATCGCATCAATCGTGTCACGTGATATATTGTGATGTTTCACAATGTTTTTTGCCTTTGTGGAGCTGGGGGGGCGTGGCCTGCGCATGATACATCCGGCCTGTGGGCCGCCAGTTTGACACCTCTGTTTTAAAACATTTCCTCTTAAGACAATTGTATTTACTTCTTTGACCAAGGAAAATCACTACACACACACACTATCAGCACCACCCCAACTTCATTACCACCACCAACTCCACTGGCAGGGCAAGCTACAGTATATAAACAGGGAGCAAATCTCACACACACACTAGCAGTGATAATGTTATCTAGTTGAGTAATGAAATACCTGCAAACAAATAACTAAGCTCAGAGTGGACCAAAGATTCCAGTTAAATCCTGAGCTACATATATTCTTTTTTAATTCTTTGATATGCTGGATGAGGTTTGTGGACACTGAAATTCAACCTCTGCAAATAAAAATTGAATGGGTCTATTAGCATGTAGTGAATCGGGCACTGCACCTTCACCGCACCTCAGCCTAGTTTTGCAAGTGCTCTTCAATTCATCTACATTCAATAACTTTCCAATTGTTATTCTGTTACTTCATTATGCTGCACTAAATATAAAAATACTAAAGGTAGGATATAAATAATGGATAGCAATCAAGTAATGGATCAAATGATCTGGTAATAATCTACAAATATGTTAGTCATTACTCTTTCACATTATTCCCCTTGATAATTGGAACACGCCCTTCACATAATGAGTATCTGAGCTCATCCTTTGTACATACCCCAAATAAGACACAATTTTGAATTTGGAGAGCTCCTCGTAAAGCACTCTCACACCTTGATCTGTGATTTGGTTCACACTCACCCTGAAGTAAAAGAAAGACATGTGATAAAGTAGCTGGTTCACAGAACCATATATGGGGGTGGGGGGTGAAGTATGATACTTTTAATTCGAAGAGGCACCAGCAGATTTAGCTTTCTTTGCAATACCATTAATCAATGTTTGAATAGAGAACAAAATGGCCTCTTTCTTTTCTCTTCCACTAACTGAAGCAGTTTATTCATAAATAAATAAACCAATCTCTAAAAGAAGCTGATTATAATTCCTAAAAGTAATATTTTAAGAAATCCTAGAATCACTCAAAGGACAATTTTACCAGCACTGTGTAGATTAGAAGGGGAAAAAAAAGGAAGGATAAAGAGATGAGCTTCAAATGCTTCTCTTCTACGTCAAACTTACCCATGATATTTACCCATGATATTTGGAAACAAGTCTGCTCCCCGATTCTTTCAAGGAGAAGTAGCTTCTTTCCTTATATCAGTTCCTATTAAATCATTGTGTTACTGTACCTGAGTACTGCCAGATGGCTAAAGCAAGGTTGCAGTTGCTTAATCCCATAATCATTGATGTTGTTATTATCCAGATCAAGGGCCAAGCGTTTCTGGAAATGATGCATAACAAAGGAAATGGCACTACAGTCAGCAGAATAGGCATTGCAGTAAGTCAGCTTGATGTAATTGGCACGCATGCATTTGGCAACCCCTTTACCAACTTTCTCACTCTGAGTTTCATAGATGCATCTCAGCATCCAAACAAAGTTTGGCATTACTTGCACCTGTTTGTATTCTTTCAGCCTTGCCCGAGAGAGACCCTTCAGATGAGACTTCATGCTTTCAAAAAAATAGGCCAGAAGAATCCTCCGTTTCTTCTTGACTGTCCTCAGAGGAATCAGATGCCTCAAGAGTTTCTGCCTTGCCTTGGAAAGCAAGCCACACAAGAAGAGATTAGTAAAATGAAAATGCTCTGTATTTCGGAACGGATCTCCTCCTGTTGGGTGGTAATGTTTTGACCAGGAAAGAGGCAAGCATGAAGATAGAGTAGTGTTTTGCATGGAGCATTCAGCAAAGAACTGCAGCAAATTCCTGGCCCCCACTTTCTCATCTGTTACCAGATAAAAAGCTGCAAAAAATGACTGCAAGGTCAAGTGCAGGAATTCATAGGAAGATTGGTCTACATTATCTTCATAATTAGGAACTGCCCTGAGAAATCCTAAATGTAAATCCTGCTCAAGGAGGTTGCTGAGGACTTCCTCTTGCTCAAAGACAAAGAGAGATCTCTGCATCCCCACATAGGCTATTTTACTCAGTGCAAACAATTTCTCTTTATTGGACCTGTATGTTTCTTCTTGGCTTCTGTTGTTCTTCTTTAGCAAATTTGTCTTCTGAATGCGATTCAGGTGGACTTCAGTCATGAGCAAGAAAATGTCCGTTAGAGTGACAGTAAAGTCTGGGAGCTCATGGCTATCAAACGCAGAGTGGAAATGTTCAAAACATTTGAAGATAATCCAGCAAAACAATGGCACTGAACACAAACTGCTTAGATTTGGGTTGGCTTCCAGTTGATTTAGAACTAAAGTTTGACATCCTTCATCTTTGAAGAACATTTTAGTATAGTCTTTCAGGTTACTATTGGAAAACCCTCGGAGATGTACTTTCTTCCGAACAATGTTTTTATCAATTTCTGTCCCTGTCCTGGCTGTCAGAATTTTTCTAGATCCCTTCAAAAGTTTTCCACTGAGGAGGCCCACCAGAAGAGCAAGTGGGTGAATAGATTCAGTGGGAGAGCAGATTTCAGGAATACTACTGAGATCAAAATCAGAATGAATTTCATCAAAACCATCAAATGTAAACAAGACAGTATGAGGGAATTTTATAATGAAGTCAAAAACCTCCTCTTGATCCTGATCTGGGAAACAGTTATACTTGAAGAGAAGATCCTTTAAACAAAAGGCTTCTTCTTGCTTAAAGCAGCTGAACATTCGGCATCGGAAACGGAAGAAGAATTTGGCCCCTATATCAAAGGCATTCTTGGACCAGAGATTTTGCATCTTTTGCAGTAACGTGGACTTTCCAATCCCAGCATCCCCAAAGACATAGATGGTCTCTCCATTTTCATTGATCAGCCCAAAACTGTCAGTAAGTAGATCTTCTAAGGCATGCACATTACTGAGTTTCTCATTTTTGTGACTGAGAAACTCCATAATGTTGGCAGAATATATTTCTTCAAGCAACATGTCCTCCTTTTGGGCATATGACATGACGAACTTTGTTTCTCGACCCAATTCATCTTTAAGTTTCTGCTGGTATCTGCTGACTAAAGATAAAGCTGAATATTATTAAATGAAAATGTAATGCAGTTCATCTAACAGAAAGATTACTAGGAGCCAAATTGTGTTCTACTCTTTCATGTTTCTCTGGAACATGTGAGAATTTTCAAATCAGTTATGCAATCTTTTAAGAGACTGGCACTCAAAAAATAATAGTAAAAAACACACATACACTCATAAATACCAAGCATTTAGATCATAAACTTCTCTTTACACATATAGACTTCCTCCACATAAGTAAATTGCTATAAATGTGTGCCGGGAAATTGAGGTTACCCCCCCCCCAAACATACAAAGTGTAATTTCACATGCATGACACTGTCACACATTACATATCCTAAACGCACATTAAGTTTTATTGCCCTCTTTTTAAAGAGTTTATAAACTGTTTTTGGAAAACTATATTGCATATGTGCATTTATATATGTACATATTATTGTATTTGTGTTTATACACAGTTATTGATTGATTGCAATATTTAGATTTGCTTTTACTAGTATTCGATTTTATTCCAACATTTTAAAGTTTTATCTTTGGTTAACAATTCTTTTGATGATATTTTATGTAGGTGTATTAGGTTTAAACATCATTTTCCATAGGCTAGCATATTTCCAACTTGCAAATTGCCACAGGATTACTTTATTCTGATCCCAATTGCAATAATAAATATTAAAAGAACAATTATATAAAATTATATACATTTTTCACTTACCCAGTGGGCTGTCTCCCAAATGTGATGGTTATAATGCCTATCATTTTGTTTTGTGTCAAGTAGTTATAAGGAATTCAATACAGGCACTCCTCAATTTGCAATAATTTGTTTAGTGACTATTTGAAGTTACAAAGGCACTGAAAAAAGTGACTTATGACCATTTTTTACACACTACATCCATTGTAGTAATCCATTAGTAATGTGATCAAATTTCGGATGCTTGGAAACTGGTTCATATTTATGACAGTTGCAGTGTTAAGTGAATCATGAAGTTGCTAAATCAATCTTGCTTCCCCCATTGACTTTGCTTGTCTGAAGCCAGCTGGAAAGGTTACAAACAGTGATCACAAGATCCCAGGAAAGTACAACTGTCATAAATATATGCCAGTTGCTAAGTGCCAGAATTTGATCATGTGATCATGGGGAGGCTGTAACAGTTGTAAATGTGAAAACCAGTCATAAGTCATTTTTATCAGCGCTGTTGCAACTTGAAACAGTCACTAAACAAATGGTTTTAAGTTGAGGACTACCTTTCTATCCTCCCTTTTTTACTAGTTTTGGTTTTATCCGGCTAGTTTTCTATATTATCACCACCACCATCATCATCATGCTTTGGTTTCCACATTGAAAAAGCTAATTTTAAAAATTAAAAGAAAAAGAGCAGACTTTGGCAACTGGATGTCTTACCTGGGTCAGTATTTTCCACAGCTTTGGTACAAATGACTTCTGATGGGTGGAAGCCAATCTCCTCCAACCAGGGATGTAAGTCATAGTAAGCATCATCAGCTTGTTGCAGGACATACAGGCAATACTCTGCAACTTCCTCACCTTTACTCTGGGCTAGATCCAGAATTTTACGGACCTTAAGGAAAGATCAGATAAGTCTCAAGCATATTTAGGCTAGATGTAACTATTGACTGGACCACCATCATACATGGTACAATTGCTTGATGCTACAAATGGCTATAACAGTAAACAAATTTAAATTCATTCTACATAAATGTTAATATAATTACAATTAATTAAATTACAATTAGTGTGCTTGCTCCCTGCATATTTGGCAATCTCCTAACATCCAATATAATTTGGTGATACGTTTTGGAGAATTCCAGAAGTTACACTAAGGCAAGTGAGACAGGAAATACAAGTGGTATACCTCAATTTCTGGAGGAATACTATTTTAATACACACACACAAACACACACACACACACACACATACACACACACACAAACGTACAAATATATTTATAATGGGACATGAGAGTCTTTATGTATTTACTATTAGCTATAGAAGTTTCCACGGAATATGATTGAAAAAGTTTCTAGAATCAAAGGAAGCTTCCATATTACATTTGAAGAATTCTCCATTTCAGATGCCTACACAAGTGCAGAATTCAGGAAAGGGAGAAGCTGGCAACCAGGCCAGTCTGTTTATTTCTATATATTTTATGTCCTTAAGCAAGTAACAATACAAAGAGCTATGTAAAATTAAAAAAAATTCAGGAACATTAATAGGAAAAAGAAAAAAACCACTATCATGTTGGCTAACATTGGTAATATAAATGCATTTTCACAAAAACAAAAGTAATCAGAAGCCAGGAAAATCTATAATGAAGGATTCCTGTGTATCAGTTTCTTGATAGATAACAGCAAAAGTTTTGAAGCTTCAGATGCTGCTTAACTGGTTCATCAAGCAGATCAGCCAGAACCTTCTGGAAACTAATAATTATTAACTACAGAAACAGTTCAAAGATCATCAGACTCTGAAGAAATTAATTCTTAAGAGGTAGGGAAAAGCATTTAAAAGGACACTTTTATCCAGAAGTTCATTTTCTCTCTCTCATTGTTTGAATAACTATAGATATTTTCTTTCCATCCAGATTTTTTGTTTATTGGAATGTTGAGTGAAGGGAAAAATTATTCATGAGTATGATGATGCAAGAAACACCTACACTCTTTGTCTATAAAATTGTTTCCAAAACAAGTCAAGATTATGAGGAAAAGGAATTTTAGTTTTGGATCCTCTCTATATAAACAACAGCAATTTATGTTAAGCTAGTCTTTTAAATAATCATAATCAGCATACAAAAATATATACTGTTAGTCCATCAAGTTAAGGAAATGCCTTCTATCAAATATGCTGAGACCGGAATAAAAAATTAAAGATTAGGTAGAATTCCTTTTATTTATTGCCAGCACTAATCCCTAATTTGGTGGAAGACAAATGAAAAAAATCAGTTCTAGTTCCTTCAGCCAGCCTTGCTCACTTGCCCATATGAATAACTGTGAGTAAAGACAGTTTATAGAGTGTACTAAGCCATGATTTATTATTAAACCACCCCTGGTTTATTGATTAAACTACCCTTAAGCCAAAGACTGAAATAAAATATATACTGTACCTTGTCTGCTTGTGTAGAATACTGTGCAGCAATTTCTGCATCTTCTATGGAGAAATAGTCATTCTTAATCAAGTTGTCAATCAAACACTGGGTGTTGCGGATTCGATTAACTAGCAATTCTCTGTGGACTTTCAGTAAGTTTACGAAGGACAGTGAATCTCCTCCTGCTGTAGCTTTGTGTATAATTTTTGTTTTACCAGCTAGTTGCTCTGCCATTATGATAATAAGAGGCTGTGCTTTCCAAACTCATACTTGGGCAGCTGCATACGTTAAGGGCCGATTTCAACAAGACAGACAATCAATGCCTCACCTTGGTGAATCTGCAAAGATAACAGTGTATTATAACATTCAGCTTTTTAAAACCTCGCAGTGCTAGGTGGTTATGGTTATTATACAACCAAAACTAAAAAGAAACATTTGGAAGTATCTAATAGACATATTGGCTAATATATTTTACAAGAATGTTCTTAACTTCTTCATCATTATCTTATCTCCAAATTCCTATGAAAAAAGGGCTTGGCACATCTCCTACAGGGTAAATAGGGAGCTGGTTTCACTCACTACTAAATCATTATCTGTTGAACAAGTAAGGCCTAGGTTCATATACAAAGTTAGGCAATAAAGTATAGCTTATAAGCCATAACAGCTAAGTTGAAGATTTAAGTAGGCGCAGAGACTGGGGAGGTGGGGAGGTAACATCCAATTTATACATAGTTTGTATTGGCTGTGGCTTTAACACCTACCAGTATTACCCATTTACTTATTTTCATTTCACTAAATTTATTATAGCCGTCCACTCCAGCAGGACATGATTTAGACATTAGACATCTCTCTCCCCCCCCCTCTTATAAATTTATAGTTACTTTCTTTACTTTGTCTTGCTGCTTTATTTTGCTTACTTTCTATCTATATAAAGTTTAACTGGCATGTTCTTAGAGCTTTATTGCTTTTATTTGAGCTTGCTTTTAGGTGTTGTTTTAGTGTTGTACTATATTGCAGGTCCCTCGCTGTAAATAAAATTTCAATTTCTGATATTATAGATTAAGATTGGAGAATCAATGGTCATCTCGCTAGAGGTATATCCACCTCTAAAACAGTTCTGCTGAAATCAATTCTGATTTGTCCCACTGTATTCAGTGGTATCACTACCCTAATTATGATTAAATCTAGATTCAGTCATCTGGAAGCAAATTATTCATACTTATTTGGAAGTAAGTCTACTACCAGTAAGACTGTACAATGGCTAATTTAAACTATAATTAATTTACAAAATAAGCCATAATGGCTGGCTTCACATGTAGGGCTTAATATGTTTCACTGAGACATAAACCATGTTTTTTTAAGCCACAGTGGCTGAACTGATAGAACATGGTAGGCCAAAACCAAAAAAAATGTTCCAGTTGTTTTATATTGATTTACTCTTTAAGGGACAGAAATTTTAAATACTCACATTTTAGTTTTTATGAGCATAGGACAAGTGGAACTACTTTAATTTTATAATAACTTTCACTTCTTGTTAGAAAAAGATTCTGGTCATTTTAGAAAAATATATCAGTTTCTTGATTTACTCACACCCTGCTTCCACTTAGCTAACCTTTTTTCAGAACAGAGGAGGAAGAAAAAAAGGGGAACAAACACAACTGTTGTGGCAATAACCATGTTGCACTTATACAGGGAGTAGTTCATTCAAGCAACGTCTCCCACGATATACATATTAGTAAATGAGTGATAAGTCTAAGGGGGAAAAAAATCCCGAGAATAGAGATACAATGGGCACATTCAAAGTATTAATTATTTAATCACAGGTAGTTCTTGGCTTCCAACCAGTTACTTAGCAACCTTTTGACATTAGAATGGTCTTCCCTGGGGTTACTTACAATCTGGATTCAAAATTCCAATGGTTGCCCTCCCTCAGTCACATGATCACACTTATGGATGACTGCGGTGCCCTGCAGTCACATAGTCAGCCAGGCCACATGATCATGATTTTCAGTGCTCCTTGCTAGCTTCCCACAAGCAAAGTTTTTGAGGAAGCCAGTAGAAAGTTGCTTGTGCTCTCACTGGTTTTTTGGCCTCCCATGGTCATTCATGATATAGTTACTGAATTGCCAATCTTTTCCCTATTTTATTTTTATAGCAAATATGTGACATAGGAAGAGTTGAAAGACAGTGCCTGCTCCAAGTAGAGCTTTAGAATAAGTATCTGAATCACTGAATATATTACCACATCTAGTTAACAATCTGATTACTACAGTCTACTGGCTCTCCTAGGTTCATTCTTCCACTTGTTGTGGGGGGGGAAGCCCTCCAGTTAGAAAAGCTCTAATAGCCCAGCTGCTAGATGTTAAAATGTAACAGTAAGAAAAAGTTTATAAATTCAGACTGCTAAACAAATTATAGGCTCCTAACTTTTAGAAACTCAGTATTTTCATTCCATTATTAAAGTTGGGGGCTAAATCCTTCCATCCTTTAGGCAATTCAAATGTAAGCTTGCTAAAAACAAAATATCCATCATCTTTGAGCTGGCATCCATCACGTACCAACCTATGCCAGCGGGAAATCCTGAGAGTTGTCATTCTTACATCTACACAGCAACAACAGAAGGAAAGTTGTTTCCAATTCTCATTTAATATTATTTTTCCATTGCTGATATTTTTACACACAGAGAAAGATGGATAAGAAGAAAATAGATAAAATATTTTTTAATTACAGGAGCCAGTTTTCTTGGAAATCTTTTCTACACTGAAAGCTCTCAAAATTATTTAGCAGTGAGAATCAGTTGTGTGAACTGAGTCTTTGTGATGAGCTGTATTTTTTCAATATAGACAATGCTTCTCACAGTTGATGCTCAAGAAAATTAAATCAGTTAAGACCAATTTGGATTTCCTCTTAACTCAGAGCTTTAAACCCATTCCATGCACATTCTAGCTAATAAGAAACTCTACTTAGCCTTTTGCTCAGCTTATAGTCTTGCTGAACTGCTTAACCATAATTTATAGCTTAAAGACATTTATTCTAGAACAGAGGTCCCCAACCTTTTGGGCACCGTGGAAAAACCGGAGAGTGTGTAGTTTTGTGTGCTGCCTGCATCCCGCGGATGGGGCTTTGCTTGTTTGTGCAGACTGGTTGCTGGCATGCCATGGCCCGGTACCAGTCCCTGGCCCGGGGGTTGGGAACCTATTCTAGAAAACAGGCAGCTGACAGAAAGGTAAAAGCTAACATCTGTGATTGCTGTTGTGGTGCTGAAATCATTGTTAGCCTGAGAGAGACAGTGATTAGTCCAAACTCAGTCTGACAACTTCATGACTAAATAGAGTTTCACTCTGGGTCTGTCTTGTCCAATTGTCTAACTACTGCACTAGCCTACGGTATGCAGGGTGTCTTCAATTTCCTCTCCAATCAGCCTCAGTTAATACAAGTAATGGCAGGGGATTGTTAGTATTGTAACCTCAAGTATCTACTAAATACTACATTGCCTATCCCTAAAGTATATTAGGTTAATTCTGCAGTCTTCTGCAATAGTCTCTCTGCCTTGTCCCCTTCTTAAGTCCTCAGCTTGCACTCAGCTCCTTCAGCACAATTGTGTCATACCTTGCAGCAACAATAGCTTGTAATTTTGAGTCACTTGGTAGATCATTCCTCACCATCTGTCAAGTCACCCACAAAATTCATGCATCTTTCCATGGTTGTGTGGCTATGATCCTGTGCTAAGAATTAAAGTTAAAATCTGGTTCTGCCACTGGAATTATACTCCTAGACTCTAGAGAGTTCCCTTCTATTGCCTTGATGCCTTATAGAATTTGACTTACTATCTTATTATCAGCAATAAGTCCGCCACTGCTTCACAATGCTGGCTCCCGATCACACATCTTGCTACCGCCTGCATCTGACAATAGTTTCAGCCCAATACATTTTCAGAGCTCTCATTTAGAGAAGGCTGGCACATGCTTTTAATTATCATTTTTATCTACACCCCCACCTTTTGAACAAAACACACAAGATTTTAAAGCACTGCAGTTTGTTAGCATCTGATGTCAGGTGAAACTTAGCCAATATTCTGCAAACCTGATTTAAATAAACTGTGGCTTTCTGAGAAAAGGAAATAGCCCACCACTGATTTTGGGGAAGGCTGTTTCCCTCTCCTTTTTATTATCAGCTGCTCTCAGAAAAAGCTTCTCAAGAATTTTCTCTTGGGTCTTCATTGCCTTCTGCTCATGTTCACTGATAGCTGAAATTGACATTTCCCCCCCACTAATATCTTCTATTCCGTTTCCATGAAGGGTTCACGTTTCTTTCCTGCCAGGCGTTCCAAAGTAGGAATCGCACTTTCGCTTTTAACAGCCTCCCTTTTACAACTACCCAAGAGACAGAACAGATGCCTTCACTGTCAGACTCTGAGACCAACAACAATTTCGTCGTTTTGAACCTTTAAGGCACATACATTAACTCGCGCGCTTCTCCAGTGCCAGTTACCAATTCGAACGGCAACTTTCTTTCCAAGACTCTCAGAACTATTCAAGGATCTGTAGGAAAGGGCTTAAGCGGTGCCGAAAAGAGCACCGACCTCTCCTTTTCCGAGTTGCATTTGGGCTGTTTGCAAGATGCTTAACGCAGCCCTCGTTGCCTCGCCTCGCCCAACGAGGGTGAAAGCAGCGCAACTACAATGAAGCGAAAGTCATTTGAGCCCTACTCACGCTTCTTTGCCAGGCCTCAGGTCCAACTTCCTAGCGTCCCCGCAACCCCAGGGGCCTCCTTTCCTGTTTACCCGTCTGATTTCACACGTTCTGTACACTCCCACCAACTTCGGGACGCACTTCAAGCGTACCTGCATGTGGATAGGCAGGGCTGGCGAAGGAAAAAGTAGCAGAGGCGGGGCCCATCAATCGGGCTTCCTGCGGGCGCGGCGGGAACTTGAGCGTCAAAGGAGGGGGGGCCCTCCACGCCCTGCCTTTCCTCATTCGAAACCCCCGTCCCCGAGATCCCTGCCAGGACAGCCCTCCGAGTCCTCCCAACTGGCGTGGATCAGCCTCGCCGGGCCCTCCACGGGACTAGAAGGAAGACGGTAGAGGTCCTACCACCCGAAATTTTATGAATTTCACTTCATAGTATATAGTTCTTGTTCTTAAGACCAGCAACGTTGCCTAAAAACAAGTAGCCTATGTCTCTCTATAAAATTTAAACCTTACCTGTAGGTCATACGATCACAATATGTAGCTACCCTACAGGATTTCTTAGTGCAACTAATACTTAGCCCTAGGTTTCATGGAAGCTTAGATTAACAGCCTCTTGCAAGATCAAAAGTATTTTCCTTTCTTTCCTTTTGCTCATTGCAAAACTAGGATGGGGTCCCTTCTGAGACAAAAGCCATGTCCTCCCTCCTGTGGGCCGAGACATCTTTTACAAACCACTGTCTAGTCTGTGGCTTTCTCTCCTGTCTCCCAGTGTCAGTCAGAATATTATTATAGGCTGTTCTTTGAACACTTCCACTAGTTTTAAAATAAAACTCTTGAAAAGCTCACTGGTCAAGGTGAAGGGGTGAGAATTAGTTAATGCTTTTTGTTCTGTTTACAAAGATCCATGCTGTTGGACACTCATATAATATGCTGCACAAGACTTCCCACATCTGTAAAAAAAGATAGTTTTGATTTCTTATTAGTTACTGCAGCTGTATTAAATATCTTTCTTACAGTTCCTTCTAAGAATTCTAAACCCTAGAATTATTGTCCAACATAGGGACATCTCTAATATGAAAAGGGAATTTCATGGAATTATAAATAGTATATATATTTTTACAAGGCAAGAAACAATTTCCAGTTCAGTAATATATATTTAATGCAGAAAAATGAGTTGTGATTAAATCAGCTGTTTAAAAAGATTGATTACTGGAGGTTGGGATAATAACGGTCCATCACAGCAAAGTTAACTTACATTTAGTCCCTGCTTAACCACCCTAATTGGGTTCTTAAGATTGGGATGGCATTTCCATTGCTAAGTAAATGAAACATCATTTGACAACTGAGCTTTGCAATGGGAGATAGGCAAGTGGAGTGAGTTGAAGCTCATGCTGTAATCATAAATGTGGGTGGGCTGCCTAATGCCCAAATTTTAATCACATGATTATAGGAATGCTGCAACTGCCATAACTAGCATTTGTTCAGTGCTGTTGTAACTCTGAATGGTTGTTCAACTAGCAATTGTTAAACAAGGGCTACCTGTAGTATCCAAGATTGCCTGTAATATCCTTTCAACAGCTGGATTGAACCGGTGCAGAAACTTTCAGATTAAAGCACCATTTGGAAACCATTCCCAATCTCAATTTATTGCAGAGAATACAGAAACAGAAAAGCTTAAAGGAAAACAATGGATTTTATATTAGTGAATTAATAATCAAGGATCATCTTACACCTTATGGTATATATGGTATCCCCTGGTCATTCTGACATTAAATATATCTAGGCTATTGTAATATAAGAGAAATAGACACATAAGATGCCAAGACAGTAAAAGCAAGTTATACTAAAATTGATCTTCATTATTTTGTTTCCCTGATGCACTGAGAGCAGCTTTAATTTCTTCAAACACTGGTACAGATCCTGCATAGTTGTTAGTCTCTATAGAATTTAATTTCTTTTGATAATCCATTGGCAATTCATTCTGTTTTGCACCCAAACAGATGACCTATAAGAACAAAAATAGAAAGGTTCCATCATTAGATTTCTATTACTTATATAAATAAATGGAAGAAGGATGAAGAAATATATTATAGCTGCTTCAAACCTCACTTGAAGATTAAATAGTGAGCAAGAGACAGCTGGCTGCATTCATTAGCTCCATCAAGAAGTCAATATAAACCATTCTTGGTATTGGTGTAGGTCAGGGGTAGGCAACCTTGGCTCTTTTATGACTCGTGGATTTCAACTCCCAGAATTCCTAAGCCAGCATGGGGGAACTATGGCCCCTTCATGACTTGTGGACTTCAATTCCCAGAATTCCTCAGCCAGCATGGGGGAAACTTTGGCCCCTTCATGACTCGTGGACTTCAACTCCCAGAATTCCTCAGCCAGCATGGCTCAGCTTGGAAACCTCTCCCTTTCCCCTCAGCATGGCTGGCTCAGGAATTCTGGGAGTTGAAGTCCACGAGTCATAAAAGAGCCACGGTTGCCTACCCCTGGTGTAGGTTGAGCAACACAGATACAAAAGCCCTTGCAATTCATTCCATAGAATCCAACGAATTCCAAATTAAAGAAGTATTTTAAAAATAATAAAAATGACTCCAATTTTATGAGATAGCCACTTATTTATTGTCATTACAATCACCTGTTTTCTAAAAGGTTAAGGTAGTGTAAGTGAGGATCACTATTAGCAAAAATCTGATGAGGCCAGCACTTTCATCAAATGATGAGTGGCCCGTGTGCAAGTCAGAGTTTAATGATGGATTCCACAAGGACCATGCCAGGGGACCTCTAGGCAAGCCTTCATTAACTGCCTTCACGTAGATATTTGGCAACAGTTCTGTAATATATCTTAGGCCTTTTTTAAAAAGCTTTGTCTGATCTTAAAAGAGGGCAGGGTTTTGGTGGGGAGGGACTCGTGTAAATCAAAAATTAGGTATATACTTTGGGGAAAAAATCAGAAACATCAGCTTGGCAAGGGAATGCTTGCTGACATTGAGTAACATAATTTCTGTTTTATATATTTTACAGTTCAGTAGCTGAATGATGGGGAAAAGGACAGAAATTGTAGTTATATATTAGAATATAAAAGAATGTTTCTATTGGTCCAATATTATGGGAAGCACATATAATGAAGAGGAATAGACTCGTGCATGTTTCAGGATAAGAGAACAGCCTCTGTTAGTATAATGTGGAAAGATTCAAAATGCAAGGATCAGGGCATAACTGTCTTGGCATGAAGCTAATTACCACATTGGAGTTTGCAATTAATTGCCAGCAAAACTATTCCAGACATGCAGTAACATTATTAAATTTCATAGCAGGTTATACAAGTTCAACTGTTTACACTGCAACACACACATATCAATATTGGCAGGTTATCTCCAGAAATGTTTGGACACGGCCTCTTTGTCACCATTCCCCTGGATAAAAAAAAAACAGGAATAGAGAAAAGAGATAAAAGATTGGTAGATTTTTTTTTCATCTTTTGCTTTGCAGATTAGAATCCAGAAAGATCCACCTTTCCATTCCCCATAGACAAGAATGTTAAGTGTAGGTTGGAAGGAATTACAGGGCCGACTTACTTGAAAATATAGAGTTCTCAACCATCCCATTCACATATACAGGTAATCCTCGACTTACGACAATTGAGCCCAAAATTTCTGCTGCTAAGCGAAACATTTGTTAAGTGAATTTTGTCCCATTTTATGACCTTTCTTGCCACAGTTAATAATAATAATAAAGTTGGAAGGGACCTTGGAGGTCATCGAGTCCAACCCCCTGCTCAGGCAGGAAACCCTACACCATTTCGGACAAATGGCTGTCCAGTCTCTTCTTAAAAATTTCCAGTGTTGGAGCATTCACTGCTTCTGGAGGCAGGTTGTTCCACTGGTTAATTGTTCTAACTGTCAGGAAGTTTCTCCTTAGTTCTAGGTTGCTTTTCTCCTTGATAGTTTCCATCCGTTGCTCTATCCTGCCTTCAGGCGCTTTGGAGAATAGCTTGACTCCCTCTTCTTTGTGGCCAGCCCCTGAGATATTGGAACCACTGCTATCATGTCCCCCTCGTCCCTTCGTTAAACTGACATACCCAATTCAGCAACCGTCCTTATATGTTTTAGCCTCCAGTCCCATAATTTTGTGCTCTTCTCTGTACTCTTTCTAGAGTCAACATCTTTTTAATGACCAAAACTGGATGCAGTATCCAGTGTGGCCTTACAAGGCATTGTTAAAGGTATAATACTTCACGGATCTTGATCTATCCCCCTGTTAATGCAACCCAGCACTTGTTGGCTTTTTTGGCAGCTGCAGCACACTGCTGGCTCTTATTTAAGTGATTGTCCACTAGGACTCCGAGATCCCTCTCACAGTTACTACTATGAGCAAGGTACACCCTATACTATACCTGTACATTTGGTTTTTGTTGCCTAAATGTAGAACCTACTTTTTTCACCATTGAATTTCATTTGTTAGATAGCGCCCAGTGTTCAAGTCGTCCAGGTCCTCCTGTATCTTAAGCCTGTCTTCTGGAGTGTTGGCTATTCCTGCCAGCTTGGTGTCGTCTGCAATTTGATGAGTTCCCCATACTATCCCTTGTCCAAATCGTTGATGAAGATGTTGAAGAGCACTGGGCCCAGAACAGAGCCCTGGGGCACCCCACTACACACTTCCCTCCATGTAGATGCGGTTCCATTGAGGACCACACGCTGAGTACGACCGGTCAGCCAGCTACGAATCCATCTGGTGGTGATGCTGTCTAACCCACATTTTTCTATCTTATCGAGTAGTAGGTTGTTAAGTGAATGACTGCAGTTGTTAAGTTAAGGGTTGTTAAGTGAATTTGTCTTCCCCATTGATTTTGCTTGTCAGAAGGTCGCAAAAGGTCATAAATGAGTCATTTGCCAAGCATCTGAATTTTTTTCACATGACCTTGGGGATGCTGCAATGAAAAATAGTCATAAGTCACTTTTTTCAATGCTGTTTTAACTTTGAACAGTCACTAAATGAACTGTTGTAAGTCGAGGACTACCTATATTCAGCCTTGCAACCAATTCTACATCAAAATCCTTTACAGTCCAAACATCTTATCAGTTATGTGCTGGACAAAAATATGAATGTAAGATGGAGACTGCAATCTAAGATGGCTCTGCAATGGATTCAAGTCAACAGGATTATTAAAATATTTTTCTGGGGGATCAGTAAAAAGTACAAAGCTTCAGAAAATCCCTCCTTTACAGCCATGGCTACAATAATGGGAAGCAGTTTTTGAAAATCCATTAGCCCAACATGATGGAAGATGCATGTTGACTCCATATGTCTGATCAGTTCCTGCCAGTTTTCAGGAATGAAAAATAAGTTTGGCTAGACCACTGTACCAAGCAGTAAACCCCAGTGTAACATACAAACAGAAACACCTTATTTCAATGCAGCAAATCTTTCGTAGATATGTACCAACGAGAGAAAAAGAGAGAAAGATAGGGACTTAAGAGAACCTATAGTAAACATGTAGTAGTCTTTTATAATTTATTCTGAGTAAAAGTCCTATACAAAAAAGAAACTGAGTTATGGTGCCAAAGGAAACCGTATTGCAAAGCTTTATTGCTTGCAATAAAATTTATTATTAATCAATATGTCCAGCTATGTATATATAATTATTAATCTACCCTTGATAATAATGTCATAAATCAAATATACTCACATATTAGTTAACTGCAACAATATTCAAATTAATTTAATCTTTTACGTGAAACTAACTACTTTTTTTTTTAGGTTCCTTCTATTACATTTCTATTATGCATGTTGTTCTAGAATAAATGATGAACTGCCAGAGGAAAATGAGTCCTTAGTCCAAAGAATTGCAAAAGGCAATACAGTACCCTCTTATATTGTGGAGAAGGAAGATCGTGGACATAGTCATTCATCTGATAACTACGACATTTAACTATTTTCCCATCTCGAGTCCGAACTGTTACTTCAATTGGAATATAAATGCCATTTTCTACTCCTTCTTGTCTGAAATGGAAAAAGAAATGCCATGGCAAGTAAATAACTAAGAGCAAATATATATCTCCTGGAAACAGCTATTTATTCAGTAAAGTATTATGTAACACCTCTTTATAAGTGACTTAAAAGACTTCTCAATCATTCTTGAAACAATAGGCAGACAATGCCCAATTTTGGATAGTTAAGGCTGCATCCAGAAAATAACTATCTCAGCTGCTCAATGAAAACTTAGTACTACGTGTACATGAAAGAACAAAAGAAACAAAACATCTTTAATACCATTTTTTTTAGAATTGCTCCTTGGAATCCTATGACATAATAGTCCACTAACACTTTAACTTTTGTTCAAATGGAGATGTGATTAGCACTATCTTTGGGTAATCTATGTGGGTCTAAAACAGAGTCAGACTACTAGATTCTCCACAGACATCTTGTACTACAATTCCCAGGACTTAGAACACCATAGCCAACTTCAGGAATTGTGGAAATTATACTCAAAACCAACCTGGCATTTTCTTCTTCTAGAAGCTTGAAAAGTTCACATATAACCCAATTCCAGTTAAGATGAAAGTTCACATAAGTTAATTTCAATATGTCACAAGGCAGTATGATCAATACCAACTTGAGCAAAGGACAGCAATATTTTCCCCTTTCATTTTCTGTTATTTGTGGTCCAGCTAAACATACATCCTAGCATGCTTTCAAAATGAATTAAACAGGGCTAGAACTAGAAAGATCCACATGCAGTTCTACCACTATCATTACCACTCTGCTACAGAAGCTCACCAGATGACAATTTCTCAACTCCACTGATATTACAGTACTAGTTGTGCAGATAAAATTGGAGGCAGAAATAATATGGGTATCATCTGGAAATCTGGGGAGGATAGTGGGATATAAATAAACCAAACCCTAGATTATTTTTCAAAATATGTGGCAAGCACTAGGAGTCCATTTCGAAGTTCAATTACACTGGTCAAATTGTAATAAGCATTTTACTTTGATACCAATATAGGTAGTCCTCAACTTACAACCACAATTGAGCCCAAAATTTCTGTTACTAAGCAAAACATTTGTTAAACCAATTTTGTCCCATTTTATGACTTTTCTTGCCACAGTTGTTAAGTGAATCATTGCAGTTTTTAAGTCAGCAACATGGTTGTTACGTGAATCTGGCTTTCCCACTGACTTTGCTTGTTAAAAGGTCACAAAAGGGGATCACATGTCCCTGAGATACCCTGAGTCATAAATATGAGTCAGTTCCCAAGCATCTGAATTTTGATCACATGACCATGGGGATGCTGCAATGGTCATAAGCCACTTTTTCACTTCAAATGGTCACTATATGAACTGTTGTAAGTCGAGAACTATCTACACTGGGAACCTCTGTAATTAGAGGTGGTTTTTTTAGCTTGGACAAATCTTGAGAGGTATACAACAAACATTCAGACTAAGATCTTAACAATATAAACTGTGCATACGTTGATAGACAGTGGAAGAACTGTTATGTAACGCACCTATCCAGAGAACATAAATCACTAGTATTCATTTTCCATATTATCCCCCACACTTCTTCACCAGGGCTATAGACAATAGTAGCTGTACCTCCTTTCCACTGAAGACTTAGTCTCCCTTGATGAGAGCTAAAAGCAAGTTTATAATCCTGTGAATTAAAACAGGAAGGTCAGTCATCTCCAGTTTTAAGTTTCTTGTTTTTCTATAATGTAGTGAATGAAACAACACTTAGAAAGACAAAAGAAGCAGACTGGAAAAATTGTTTCTTAGGACACATACCTAATTAAAATTCCATCTATAGAAACATTTAATTAGAAATGAGATCAAAAAGGGAAAAAAGTCACAATGAGCCATATTTCTGTAGTTGGAAGTTGATTTGAAATCTGTATTTTGAATGCTTGCAACAACAAACAGATAATTGGGCAACTAACTGGGTTTCAAACATTAAGGGTAAACATTGCTAAACCTTTTTTCTTCCTGTAAAAATAATCATAGAAACAAACTCAACAGAGGCAGAAGTGAATATTCAACATACATCCCTTACATTATATAGTTACAACTTTTAAGTATTAATTTCTTACTAATATTGGTTTCTAGGAAAGGAGTCAAAGACAGTACAAACCAGTAGTTGTGCCATGGTAAGAAAAACCACAGAAGGGTTTCTTAACATTATTCTTTCCCGCAACAAGTTACTACCATAGGCAAAATAGAAGAAATGTTCACTTCCGCAGTTTTGCTGTTCCAAATCTCCACCTGGTCCAGTACAATTGTTAAAGGCTTCCATCTTTTGAAATTGAACCAAAGAAAGCATTAATTAGACATTTACTCTATACAAATTAATCATAGAAACAGCATGGAATATCATAGAATTCTCTTACATTTAAACCTGTAAATAATACATTTATTTTCTCCACCATTCTATAGTTGTTTATAAAGCCTATAATCTTTAGCCTGAGAACTATGAGATAGTGTCAGCCCTCTAAAGTAGATCAAATGTGGAAGTCAAAGACATACAAGCTCATACTAATTTTGTTGTAAGGCTATAATAACATAATCTTGAAAATCTGAAAGCACCTTGCTCCATCCCTTTATCTTAATGAGAACAATGGAGCATGTCTGACACTGTTTTTCAAAATTACATTTCTGCTCCGACTTCAGATTTTTTATCTGATCAATATCTTGACTATGGCTTTTTCTCTTGATCATCAAGGTTATTTCTTTTGCCCATTGCAAACATACCGGTCCTATACTTATTTAGAGAGGCTTCCAGGAACAAGCTTTTATCCCATCAATAAGCACTACCTCTTTCCATCCCTCCAGAGAGAAAATTATATTTCTTGCTCCTGTATTTTCCCTTTTGGAAAGCTAACTCAGAGTAGATCTTTGAAAGAACTCTCACTTGTGAGCACAGATTCCAGATTTATTTATTCCAAGTGTTTCTCCAAAAGAAAAAGCACAGGAAAATCAAGTCATCTTTGGAGCAAGCACATCTAAGTGGCTAGCACAGGGGTGTCAAACTGGTGCCCCCCCCCCGCTGGAAAAGTCACATAACCTATCGAGTTTGACATCTGTGGGCTAGCATATGCAAGCAGTCGTATCACAGCATGTTTGTGATGCGAAATAATAGTGACACTAGCTCTGATAAATAGTGCTTCAATACACTCTGTGGGGAATGCCTTCAACAGCGGCATCCAAGGAGGCATCACTTCAAGATACTCCAGGCACTCAAAGCAATTCCTCCTTAACAGCTATATGACATCTGTGAATGGAAACCAAGCATTTACCCTCACCATGACATCATTCAGGAAAAAGGGAGGAAAACAGCCCTTGACCCAGATATCGCTTTCACTGGAACTGAAATTGTTTACCAGGATGCATGCATTGGATAGTAATTCAAAATCAGACTGATGATTAGCTTGTAAGAAGGAAACATCACCTAGTTTTACACTGTTCAGCCATTATACACATACATCATACACTCTGTTCAGCCATCATTCAGCCGTGATTTGCTCAACAATGATTTATTAAAATAAAACTAAAGAAACTACATAATGGTTTAGCATGTTTTATGAACTTCAGGAAGTTTGTCTCTTCAGAAAAAAGACCTGAATGCTGCAAAATATGACAAATTTCTCCCTAAAGAAGATGTAAGCATACAATTCCAAACAAATCCACTTATATCCTGGCAATGAGCTACAGCTCTTTAAAAGTAGCACAATTTTTTTTCTACTGAAGTATAACTATATCTCATCCTAGAATATGTGGTCAGTTTATTATCTTGTGATATTCTACTGTAATGTTTCAAAGTGAAATTTAGCCCAACAAAGAATGAATTCTTTTTGGCTATGCATTTCTAAACCCAGTAACCAATTCATATCAAAGTGCTAGTTCAGCTACCTCAACTGCTAATATGACAAAAGCACATCCAGAAACATTCCTACAGGCTGCACAATAACTACAATGCAAACAAAAGTTATCTAAAAGGCAGACAGGAAGGGGAGAGCCATGCTCCTCTGGGTGCTTCTAGCTGCAACTTCTAGTCAGCAAGCCTAAAGGTGAGGAAGTTTGGAGGCTGTACTTCAGAAGCATCCAGAGGGCCACCGGTTACCTTAAAAAGTAGAATTGTATCCAATTTCCTTAGTTGCATTTTGCCATCTTAAGGGAAAGCCAAGTAATTGTGCAGACATGTTCAAACAAGTGCTTCCGTGACACTTCTCTTAACTAATTTCAGGCCCCTGAATGAGACAGCTTGATGCCCATATATCAAAGCAATACATTCCCCTTATTCTGGCACTGTCCAAGTGCAATTTTGGGCATATAAAATCTGTTAGGACTTATTGCTCATTACCTTGGAGAGAAGCCAGTTGACTGCTTTGACCTGAAAGAGAGGTAATAGAGATAGGGCAAGGGTTATTAAAAGGGATAACCCATTTGCTGCAAGTATAATGTTCTGTTGAGGCTGAGTGGCTGTAATATAGAAGTGCAGAAAAGCCATTAATCCGTTTAGCCACCTTTCCCTATTTTTTCTCAACCTTTCAGATTCAAGAGGATGAGAGACCAAGTTGCCAAAATATTCCTGCCTTTTTAAAGAAGATCCACACTGGATTAGCCAATTCCTCACAGTGAGAAGTGAAATTAAGACATCTCTGTCATGTTTTATTTCCGGTCCTTGCAGATTTCAATATTAAGCATATACTGGTCACTGATTCGGAGCAGAAGGAATTCAATTCAACCCTACGACCCTCCGTCTTCTTGATTCCCGGTTCCTCACTTAACACACGTATTCCCCACCACAGATCACTCGATCCAAGAAACCGCTGGCGGAAAGCCTCCTTCCTTTCACCTGGTCGGGGCTTCCTCTGCTTCACAAACACCACTAACTACCCATCAGGTCCCCAAACAAGCCTGAATTCCACCCCTTTCCCGGCTCTAGACTGCTACCATCCCGCTCCGTCCTCACCACTTCCTCATTCAGTTGCGGATTGAAACAACCTACAACAATCACAACGACTTTGCCCATTGGCTAAGCATACGATAGTCCCTACCCTCCACCGCCTCTTATTGGTTCCAAAGAGCTGGATCTACCTTTTTATGCTTGTTACGACGAGAGACAGACCGGTGCTGTGCTTCAAAGGACGTTTTGCTTATCTGTATTTTTAAGATTAAATTGAATAAATGGTCTTCTCCTATTCCTCCCTGCCGTCTCATCTAAAACTACTTCGTGTTGTGGAGTGTTTGCTATTTCTAGCGTTCAATTTTTTGCCCTAACGATGACAATAAAATAATAGGCTTTTTGGGGGGATAAATATTCCATATGACATGACATTGAGACAAACTGTTTTTCTGAAACTATTAGGCTACTATCTGCCATCGTTTCAAAGTATACCCGGCTGCCTGTGAATAAGAATTCTGAAATTCTATCAGCCTGATATCTCAATAGAAGACCAGTGGGAACCGTGAAGTGCAACGACCCGGGAAAAAAAAAATCTTATTGTATTGATTTTAACGGCTTGCTGTCAAGAAAGCAATGTATCTTTTGGGGGGGGGGGGTCCCCCACTAGGTGCTGAAATGCTAGACCTGATTTGAGAGATTTTCTTGATGTAATACCTACAGTTCAGCTGTTAATTTAGGAAGAATCCACTACAACTTTCATTTGAATATCATTTGTTCCTGGAACACACTAAAGGATAGCATTTACGTCTTCCTTATCCACTTTGATAATGGGTGCAATTAGTATTGGAAATTAAAATATGGAATGTTTTCAGCCTATATGTAATTTTCAGCCTGAAATCATACCTTGAGAACATTGCTTGAATTCCTGTCCATTTTGAACATTTGATTAGTATTAGAACTTGAAGGGCAATATTGTGCCTTGAATATATATGTACCATGCTTGATACCTTAATAAGCAAAGAAGTTTCTACATTCTACATATGCAAATGGTTAATTGGCAAATTAAAGGCTTATATCATCTAGCCAATACACCAGCACTGGGCAGTGTGGTTATATAGTATTTGCATAAAACAATAAACCACAAACAAGCCACCCATGCTTTTATCTAGCAAGTTGTATAAAGATAATCTGTAATACACTATTATTAGATCATTGATCTGTTGCTATAACAAGGATTCAGCTGTGTCTCTAGCCAGACTAAGGCTTGGTGGGCCAATGTGAGACACAGATGCATATCCTAATTTTAAATTGTTCTGCCTGCCTGTTTGGTGCATTCCTGAAATGTTCTGCACGGCCCATAGCACAGGCATTTAACACGATAAAGATGTGACTCCCAATTGAAAAGTAAGATGTGAACATTTTATATAAGATATTAGATTATGTGCAGAATTCCATTGCTGAATGTATACAAGTATTTTAAGGCTAATTGTACTAGAGCATTGCTCCAATAAGGGAGTGATTGTTAATCTGGGACCAACTGTATTTAAGTATTTCCCAGGTGACAATGAACTTTCTGCTACATAAAGCTTGGTTTTAAGAACAATTTATTTCTCCAAGCTGACAGTACTATAGTCACTTAAATAGTTTGAAGTCTCAATCAATAACTAAATATATGGTCTATTATATGACCATGGAGTAGTGCAAAAATAACTAACCCATTATACAGTACTTATTGGTGTATGCTTACTAGAGATATAATAAGCCACTTAGATATGTTAGAAATAACAGAAAAATAAAGAAAATAAGATGTTTTTATGAACACTGACAAATTGAGAGACTATTTCTGAAGCTGACATCTTAGAATTAGGAATAGTCTTTAGGGATTATTCTGCAGGAATTCTTCAGTATAAATCTGAGCTTTTAGGAATTTTTGTAGACTAATTTCTTATTAATTAGATTTCAAATACTTCAAGTCTCGAGTCTGCTATGTTCTTTAGTTAAGAAACACAAATATTCCCTTTTTCTCAAGGTGTGAAGTTTTGATTGTTGTGCAATTTTGACTTTTTTGACACGTGACTATGAATACCCACATCATGTGTAGAATTATAACCCTTAAAATAGCACTGTTTTTCTTTGAATACAGTATGAGTGTTTTGAAGAGATATATTTACACACCAGAGTAGATCTATATGCAACTGAATGCGCATAGACAGCAAAGTAGGAAATATGAATGTTGAATCGGAACATCAACTTGGTCTTGGCTTGGGTTTGAGTCCATTCCTATTTCTGCTGTGGGACAGTATTTCTATTTTGAAATAGTTCATAACCATAAGACATTTATTTTTTTCTGTCCAGACTACATATGGACCCAGATAGCTCAAAGAAACAGTGGCCAATGGCAGTGTTTCCCAACCTTACATAGCCAATGAGAGCTATAATTTTGACATATCTGAGGAGTTAAAATCAGCCTTGAGAAAGGCTGATTTATGAAGATGTCCAGTAGCAATTTTCAGGAAGAAATATCCAATTTAAATAATGATTAACAAAGTCTAGTAGAAAAGTGATATAACAATATAAACGATCTCCATGGTAGTATACAAAACAGCAAAAGCAAAATCATATTAATTTATATACAAACATTCATTTGTCTCCTTTTTTCCAAGTAACTAATGCAGAGAATATCTTCCTTTCTTTTTTACTATTGTAACAGTCATATGAACTAAGCTGGGCTGAGAGATTCTGAATGATTCAAGGTTATTCCCCAGTTGCTAACTCATCTCTTCAGAACAATACCATCAGCAATTTTTATTTAGACAAGAATATTTGGTGTATTGTTTTCAAAAGTAATATTTGAATACATTGTTTGATACAGAAGACTTAGTCCAATCTTGGAATAGTTGCTTTATGCCACATTAGTTTCTCATATTATTATATACATCACTGCTTCTTACTATTGTCCCTGCAAAAGCTCTATTATATTTTTACCATTACAGATTGAAATAATATTTGCCACTGCCAATTCCAAGTATATATTGTTACTGTATTCTTTTATTCTTGTATTCTTTTTATTTTTTATTAAGAACATGTTAGGAGAATTGACATTTTTCCTAGTGCAAAAGGCAGTTTTAATTTAAACTCATGCCCAATGGAAAATTGGATGACAGGCTCAGCTGCCACAAACACCTGTTAATTTTCTAGGCCAATATCAGTGATTATTTTATATAAACTGATATAAACTCTATATAAACTGAATCATATGGTTCAATAAGGCTCAATTCGTTCCATTTTTTCCCTTAAATTTTGCTACAAGGCTGGTAATTAGTTTTTATAACCATTAGGGGCCAGCCTGACTCTACACAAAACAACAAACTAAAGCTTACTGTTCCCAATTAAATGTTAGCAAAGGCATATTGATAATGCATCTGAGAATATATTTATTGTTCCTTTAATTTCTGATGGCATTAGTTCAAGATCTTTGAATCCCTGTTGAATAATTTCTCTTCCCTCTCTTTTGCTTCCCTATAATTGCTTTCCCTTCCTGAAGATTAACTGGAATTCAAATGTATTGCTTAAAATATAAATTCTTCAGGGACAGTCATGTATTCCAAGTGAAGGAGGGAGAGAATAATTTCTTAGATTTTTAGAAACCTCTTCTGGACATGATAGGACAGATAAATATTACCAGGGAGCGGCAATCTCTCAAATAATCTGGTCTCATGCCCTGTAGGGCTTTAAATGTAATAACCAGGACCTTGAATTGCACCTGTAATTCAACTAAAAACCAGTATAGCTCACTGAGCAGAGTTGTAACATGTACTGATGTAGGTGTGCACATAACTACCCTCGGTGCTACATTTTGCACCAATTGAAGCTTCTGGATGCTTTTTTCCCCCATGAAGAGCATATTACAGTACTATACAAGGAAGATGACCAGGACATGAGTGAGAATAGTGTTCTGTTCGCACAGCAGACATTTGAGACGAGGCAGTTCATACAAAAGATGTCTCTTTATTTGGTACATTCACTGAACAGAAGCAAGTGAACAATGGCAACAAGCCCTTTTATACTCCCCTTGCAAGGGGATGCTCAACCAATGATTGCAGGCCATTCTCCTGCCTCGCGCATGCGCGCGAGGCGGGAGACAGCCTGTCTGGGTCCCGGGCAGACATGTGGTCTGCCCGGGTCTCTGCAACCATCTGCAGAGTTCCTGAGCCTTCCTGAATGACTCAGCAAGGCCCAGGACACAATACCCCTCCCCCTTGGCTTAGACAACGCTGTCCCTGTCGTTTGACAGCACTAAGCCAAAAGTCAGCCCAGCAACCGCTAGGTGGTCCCCCCTGCTCCTAGCACCCCCATTCCTTTTGGGTTCCGTGCAACCCACGTTCGATCACTCTTTGAAAACATGGGCCTCGCAGGACCTCACATATTCTTGCAAATACTTAGGTGGACCCTTAACCCGCCCAGATCTTCATGGATCCATGTGAGGGACGGGTGGTATTTGGGGGAAGTGTATTGGGTGCCTGGAGTGCTTGCTCCCGGCTTGCGCACAACAAACCAGGACTTTGTCACCCAGAAGACTCAGGGGTTCCCCCTGACTGCTGACTGGCTGGATCCGATAAACCCAAACCAGATTTCCTTGGAGGGGTCGAGTTCCCCAAGTTCCTTGGTGGGGTGGAGTTCCCCGAAAACCCTTGGAACTCCCCTTGGGAGCAATGTCCTTCGGACCCAAGGCCAGCAGCAGGGGTGCCCTGAGTAGCCGATTTACGGCCATTTGCCCTAAGCCAGGGACCTCTGCCAGGGTCAGGAGCCGCCTCCATGGCAAAACTCCCTGCGTCTATGCCAGAGTCAGGATCCGCCTCCGTGGCAAGACCCTCATCTGGAGCATGTGGAGACCCCCCCGCTTGGAGAGACTGTGAACCACAATCGTAATTGGGGTCCCCCTCCCCCCCGAGAGTGGAGTCAGGGGCGGAAACGTAGCCAGGAAGCCTCCAGTGCAGTTGGTCAATGTGACGTCGAAGCACACGACCATCCTCTAAGGCCACTTTGTATGATAGTGGCCCAGAGACCTTACAGATTACAGCAGGCACCCAGAGATGCCCATGCCCATAGTTCCTGGTCCAAACCGGGTCACCCACTTGAAGTCTCCTAGGTGCCCGTGGTTGCGACACCTGTGAAGCCACCCGGTCTGGGTGCAGCCTGTCCAGCTTCGTAATAAGTCTGCGAGCCCAGCAGAGTTCAGCTGGGCTCTTTCCAGTAGCTGTGCATGGTGTGGTGCGGTGTGTAAGGAGAAAATCAGCTAACCTGTGATGCCAGGGTCCTTGAGTGATTCTCTTTAATGCGTCCTTTGTGGTGTGCACCATGCGTTCAGCCTGACCATTGGTGGCAGGGTGAAAAGGAGCAGACGTGGCATGCCGGATCATGTTGGCTTGGAGAAATGCCTGAAACTCAGAAGAGGTAAATTGTGGACCATTGTCTGATACTAAAACATCAGGAAGGCCATGGGAAGCGAAGATTCCTCTGAGTACCTGGATGGTCCTGGCAGTAGTAGTGGAGGACACAGGAACAACCTCTAGCCACTTGGAATGGCTATCCACAAGGAGGAGGAAGAATTGCCCCTGAAAGGGCCCAGAATAATCTATATGGACATGTGACCATGGAGTGAGTGTCTCCTCCCACCTATGTACAGGGGCCTGGGGCATTTCTGGCCGTGATTGCTGGCACACTTGACATCCATGAACCTGGGCCTCGATGTCCTTATCGAGTCCAGGCCACCACAGATGGCTGCGCACAAGCGCCTTCATTCTCACTATTCCTGGATGTCCTTCATGAAGAGAGAGCAAGACTCTAGTCCTCAATGAGGCCGGGATGACTACTCGATTGCCCCACAGGATACACCCCTTGAATGTGGACAATTCATGCTTCCTACGCCAGAAGCTTTGGAAATCTGTACCAGGACACGTGTCAGGCCATCCTGACAACACACATGTCAGCACGCGTGCAAGCGTGTGATCAGTGGCAGTTTCAGCAGCCACATCCCTAGCATTGAGGAGAGATTCAGGTAAGTCCTGAATAGACAGAATGTGTACAGCAGGAGCAGGGTCTGCCTCTATTTGTTTAAGAGGTAACCTAGTTAGGCCATCAGCATGACCCATCTCAGCACCTGGTTTGTGAACCATGGTGTAATCATAAGCTGCTAAGAAAATAGACCATCTCAGCATTCTAGGAGATATAATCTGAGGAGTTTGTTTATTGGTTGTAAACAACCCCAGCAAAGGCTTGTGGTCAGTATAGACCATGAAATGGCATCCATACAAGAAATCATGAAATTTCTTGATGCCTGAGATTATTGCCAAGGCTTCCCTGTCAATCTGCGCGTAATTACGCTCTGCAGATGATAGGGTCCTAGAATAGTAGGCCACAGGGACCTGAGTTCCATCTTCCTTGAGATGACTTAACACTGCTCCTACCCCATAAGGGGAAGCATCACATGCGATGCACACAGGCAATTGCTCATTGAAGTGAGCCAGTACAGCATTGGAGGATAGCAAAGCCTTGACCTCTTTAAAAACCTTTTCATGGACTCTTGTCCATGCCCATGGAGCCTGCTTATTTAAGAGCCGGTGTAGCGGCTCAGCCACAGCAGCCTTGTGGGGGAGAAATGAATGGTAAAAATTAAGGAGGCCCAGAAACGCCTGAAGTTCCGTTTTTGACTGGGGACTAGGGGCCAGTTGGATGGCCTGGAATTTGGACTCTGCGGGGTGGATGCCTTCTGCATCAATACGAAACCCTAGAAATTCGGTGGATGTTACACCTATTTTGCATTTGTCTTGCTGTAGCTTCAGCTTCAGTATAGTCAAGGCCATGGTTTTCCCAGTTGCAATGTATGGCTCTGAAAGTTGGACCATAAGAAAGGCTGAATGCAAAAGAATTGAGGCCTTTGAACTATGGTGCTGGAGAAGACTCCTGCGAGCCCCTTGGACTGCAAGGCGATCAAACCGGTCAGTCCTAGAGGAGATCAACCCTGACTGCTCCTTAGAAGGCCAGATCCTGAAGTTGAAACTCAAGTACTTTGGCCACCTAATGAGGAAAGGAAGGACTCACTGGAGAAGAGCCTAGTGCTGGGAAGATTGAGGGCAGTAGGAGAAGAAGGGGACGACAGAGAATGAGGTGGCTGGATGGAGTCACTGAAGCAGTAGGCGTGAGCTTAAATGGACTCCAGAAGATGGTAGAGGACAGGAAGGCCTGGAGGAACGTTGTCCATGGGGTCGCGATGGGTCGGACACGACTTCGCAACTAACAACAACAACAAAGCTTCAGCCCCACTTGGCAGAAACGCAGCAAGATAGCCCTCAGCCTTTCAACCAAGTTCCCTGATGACTCTCCTGCAATGAGGACGTCATCAAAATAGGGGCAGACCCCTGGAATACCCCTGAGCGTTCACTCCATCACCCCTTGAAAGATGCCAGGGGCTACATTGACCCCAAACTGCAGCCTCTTTACTTTGAAAGCCCCTCTGTGAGTAACTATAGTTTGTGCCTCAGCTGTTGCCTCATCAACAGGTAACTGTTGATAGGCCTGAGCTAAGTCAAGCTTAGCAAAAAGCTTTCCTCCTTTCAGTGAGGCCAGAATGTGGCTCACCACGGGCACAGGATATGCGTGTTGCTGCAAGGCCTTATTTAAAGTGCATTTATAGTCTGCACATATTCGGACTTCACCATTGGATTTCAGTGGTGTTACTATGGGGGTTTCCCATGGACTAGAGTCCACAGGTTCCAGAATGCCTTGTTGGAGCAATTTGTCCAACTCAGCATCAATTTTGCTCTTTAGGGCAAAAGGCACCCTCCTTGGCTTGACCCTAATGGGTGCAATGTTTGGATCCAACTTTAACACAATGGGAGGCCCCTTGTATGAGCCAAGTTCTGGGCTGAATACATCAGCAAACTCCTTACAGACTCCTGTAAGGCTGGCTGTTTGCAGATGATTCAGACCAGTCACCTGGATCCCAAGTGCCTCGAACCAATCGAGTCCTATAAGACTCATTCGATCACCCCCAACAACCACCACATCCAATAACCCATTGAAGCCCTTTCGCTGCACTCTGAGCGTGGCTTCCCCCTTCACACTTACTCGCGTGTTCTGAAAATCCGTGAGAATGAGGTTGGAGGGCCTGAGTTTTACTCATGAGCCACTCCTGGAGCAAACCTTGTTAAAGGTGTCCACTGAAATAATGGAAAGAGCAGACCCTGTGTCCAGCTCCATAGCCAGGGGAACTCCCTGCAACTGTACATCTATGCGTAGCTTTTTCTTAAGGGGCCTGTGAGTCCCTGTCTTAAACACCCCCCTATGGGATGCGCAAAAACCCACCATGTTTTGGCTGGGGACCTTGGTACCTTTCAGAGGCAATTCAGGGGACCTGTTCTTTGGACGACCCATGCAGCCTGATGCTATGTGGCCTTGCCTGCCACATGCTCGGCAGACAGCAGAACGAAAACGGCAATCGGCCCTCCTGTGGCGACCCCCACAGCTGAAACAGCGAAGGGATGCAGGAGGTGGCCCTCTGCGATCCGGCAGTCGTCTCTCTGCCGACGGTTGAAGTCTGTCCACCTCTTCTTCTTCGGAGTCTTCTCCAGAGGCCTCACGCGCAGCTTCTTGGTGGACAGGGACGGGCACTGGATGAATCTTCGTAGACCACAAGGCCTTCACCGCGCTGCCGGCTGCTTCTTCTGCTGCAATTTCTCTTAAGGCATCTTGGAATGTTACGTCAGCCTTCGCAAACAGCTTCTGCTGCACCTCGCGGCTTCGCAACCCGCACACAAGTCTATCTTGGAGCCTTTCCTCCAAATCTTGAAACGCACATGGTCGTGCGGCCTGCCTCAAGGCCACGATGAAATCTGCAGCTGATTCACCGGGCCACTGGTCCCTCTGCTTGAACTGATGCCTCCAAGCTATTATTGAGAGCTTGGGCTCGAAATGTTCACGCAGCATCTTCTTGAGATCGGCATATGCAATCGATTCCAACGGTGCTGGGGCGACAAGATTTTCAGCAATTTCAAAAGTCTCTTGCCCACAGACACACAACAATGTAGCCGCTTTCAGGCCATCTTCCTGGATTCCATTTACCCAGAAATAGTTTTCAACGCGAGCTGCATACGAGCTCCAGCGTTCCGGGTGCGAAGTGTCGAATTCGCTGAGACGACTCAGCTTGGACATCTTCTTTACCTATGGCCTGGTCCATGTCTCTTGCCACAAGGAAGGAGAAGGGGTCTGACGGAGCCAAGCCCACCTCCAGCGAATGCGTACTGGCAGGCGGTTGCTCCTCCTGGACGCCGCTCTTCTCTTCTCATTCAGGCCTTAGGTGAGTAGGCCTCTTTTACTTCTGCAGGCTTCCAAACGGCGATCCCACCTTCGTCGCCAATGTTCTGTTCGCACAGCAGACATTTGAGACGAGGCAGTTCATACAAAAGATGTCTCTTTATTTGGTACGTTCACTGAACAGAAGCAAGTGAACAATGGCAACAAGCCCTTTTATACTCCCCTTGCAAGGGGATGCTCAACCAATGATTGCAGGCCATTCTCCCGCCTCGCGCATATGCGCGAGGCTGGAGACAGCCTGTCTGGGTCCCGGGCAGACACGTGGTCTGCCCGGGTCTCTGCAACCATCTGCAGAGTTCCTGAGCCTTGCTGAATGACTCAGCAAGGCCCAGGACACAACAAATAGTGTTTCCCAATCTGAGAACAGATGCAACTGGTGTGCAATCTGAAATTATGCCAAGGCCCTCCTAGCCGTAACTGCTTATGCTCTTCGAGCAGGAGTTATGAGTCTAAAAGGACTCCATATTGTGCACAAGGGCTGTTTGTGGCATCATACTAGCATCAAAAATGGTAAGTTCCAGGACTTTGAACTTACTCTTTCATTACCATATCCTGCTTACACTCCATATTTCTGCCATAGCAATTTCCAAATAATTACTATGTTTCCCCAAAAGTAATACCCGGTCTTATTTTCTTTTGGGCTCTGAAGTAAGCACTAGGATTTACTTTTGGGGAAGGCTTACTTTTTGCCGTCACCGGTAGGCTGTGAGCGTATGGGGGTGTGGCAGGGCCTGTGCATAGGGTGGAGAAGCAACACAGTGGTGAAAGCATGGTGGTGGACCAGATACAGTACCAGGGCGGATGGGGCACGTGCCCTTCCTGTGCCAAGCCAGCCCCTGCAGCCCCTGGGCGGCTATGCTGGGCAGTGGCGGGAAGGGCACTGAGGTGGCAAGTGGAGCGCCAGAGACTTGGGGAGGCAGGGTGGTGAAGCGGGTGGGCGTCCTGCCGTCAGCACCCATGCCTTTCCTTATCTGACTCCCAGCCCTGTGCCGTTTTTCCTTCACGATCCACTGCTGCCACATGCAGGGAAACAAAAGAAGTTTGTGGGGGGGGAAAGGTCAATCAATTCTAACTTCGCGAGAAGCTGCAGGGAACCATGCACACCCTTTTTGCGCTGTTTTCGGTGCTGCGTCTGGCAACCAGCGTTTGCCTTGCTGTTTTCGGCGGCATTTTAGGGGGATGATCTATCCCCATTCACAGTGTGGCCACTGTCCAATTGCCATGCCACCTCTCAGGAAGGCAGCGTCAACTGCCAATGCAGCGGTGGGGAAGATGGAAGGCAATCCTGCCCACCAGATCAGCCTGGCGGGGGTGGGGTGGGAAACCAAGAGGCATGAAAAGCAGTGCTCGGAGCCTCCAGGAGCTGCAGGGATCCGGGCATGCCCTTTGCAGTCCTCCTGCAACATGCAGCCTCTCCCTGTAAGCAATCCAGCTTGCCCAGGGTCAAGTTGGCCATCGTGGGAGGCTTGTCCCACATGTGCGGTGGAGCTGGAGGACAGGGATGGGCCACGCCTCCTGCGATGGCCAACCTGATCCCGGGTGAGCTGGATTGCTTCAGCTGTGAGGAGCCTGGCCTAAGGTTTCCTGAAGCTGATGGAAGCTGAACAATTTAGCCGAGCCGCAAAATTGAACTCGCAGTGGTGGCACCGGCAGCAGGTAAGGCGGGGGAGGCAAGCGATCCGGCCTGCCAAAAAAACTCGGTGGGACAGAGTGGGCGGGGTTAAGTAGGGATTACTTTTTGGAGTAGGGCTTATATTAGCCTGAACCCCCTAAAATAAGCTAGGTCTTATTTTATGGCTAAACACGGGGAAACGTGGTAGGTAATCATTGAAATCTTATGGGGGTAATTATATATCCTATCCCATGCCATGTTGACTACCATCAAGTTCTACAGAAATAGAAGCCAGTTCTGCATTTAATTTTCATGATAGTTCCTATAATGGGATTTGAAGCCTTGCTTGGATAGCTCATGAATTCTCCATGCATGTTATTCTTGTGCTCTTCACCCTGGCAGATGTCAGGCTGTTTGACTAGTAAAGTGGTGGTTTTCATTGCCAGGGTGTTGAATTTCCCATCTGCAGGGAGCCATGACCATTGTAACTCGACATAGTAATTGCTACCTCTACATGATAGTGGTCTACTGGGGAGTTAGTGAAAGCCTCTTACTAATTCTTCCTCATTTATGGAAAATGCCAAGTAGTGTGACAATTGCCAAGAAAATCGCCAGTAAGCAGTTTCGTAACTGGTGGGTAGCAATGGTATGCCTATCATAGAAGCTATAGAAATGGTTGTGGTTTTTCTATTTTTGACATTTTTAAGAAATGTCTTGCTCTTGATTTATTGCTTTTAGGCAATTGCAATATGAGAGTCTCTAACCTGGCATGGAAGCCAACAGTTTAGCGTATCTGTAGGAAGACCCACTTCTTTGGCTGGGTAATAAGATGTTAAACTGCCCTCAGATTCCTGCTCCCACTCCTTGTATATATTTAAGTGTAAACACTGGTGTGATGAAGTAGGTGAAAATTTCTTTCTTTCTTTCTCTAAGCTAAATATATAATTCCCCTGAAATGTAACTTGTAAACATATTAGTCCATGAAAGGCCAACTGTGTGGTGGATTGTAGGTTAAATGGAAAATAATTGGATTAACTTGCATTCTCCCCACTTCTAATAGAATAACCTAGGCATTACTATAATTAAATGAACAAATAAAGACATGTTATTCTGCTCCTTAGGAAACTGAATCTGTTTACAAAGTGATGTACCATAACTGCTTTTTCTCCAAGAATACAGAGAAATATTCAATTTTTGGCATTCAGAAAGCCATTCAGTATCTCATACTTGTGACTGCTCACTCAGTTCAGCATTCAGGTTAATTCTTTTCACATTTAATAAAATGCTAAAAAATGTACCTGCTTGTGCACCAAACATTTCTCCATACATGCATAAATTTGATTTTTGTTTTAGAAACCTGCATCCTCAGAGATGTTTGCAGAGTGTGGTAAAAAATGTCACATTAAAAAACCGAGCAAAGTCATTTCATACAGTCATCTTTACATTTTGATCTGTGGATGCCTTTTTACATTCTGCAGTTTACTTTGATAGTCACAGATTCAGTTCTGTGAATGCAAAGAATACTCCACTTACCGTTGCTTTAACTGTTAGATGAAAAAGAGTGTTCTGTGCATGTTAAAGTTGGGTGTGAAGCACCTATATTTTTTATTTATTAAATTTATATGAAATGAATATGCTGCCCATCTTGCTCTTGCCAATGGAGAAATGAATATAAGATATTCACGATCCCCTGAGTCAAAAGATGGATGCAAGATTGGATTGGAGGGCAAGCCAATTAAGTTTTAATCCATCGACTGCTAGTGACAATACATGATCTGCTTTTAGTTCATATGCAAGGGTTTCACCTGTAAGGGCAATCTATTCAGTTTTCTACAATATTTTTAATACACAACTTTGATTTGATTTAATTAATTTGATTTAAAAAATTGCTTTTTTAAAATTATGTATCTTCTCCTGAAATATTTTTTGTATGCACTTCCCCCATAAAATATTGGTTTTTGTTGTTTTGATGTTCAGATTGCCAAAAATTTGAGAAGGGTTATAGTCCAACTTTTCAATTCACATTTTAGTATGAGAAGTTCACACTAGATTATTGTGCTTCAAACCATAGACCAAAAGTCCTTATAAAGCATATACTGATATCATTATAACTCTTGGGGGGTGCTAGGAGGCTGAGAAGATAAATTGTTCCTATATTTCAATATAGGGAAATGATCCTGAATGTTTTTTTAATCCATTAAATAACTTTCCCTTTATATAAAGGCAAAGACTTCTAGCTTTGTTGCTTCTTGAAAGATCTTGATCGAGGTTGTTCCACAAGTGATCAGTTTAGATTTCTTAAAGAGTAAAGAAGAAAAGATATTGTCAAGATAATAAACGTTGGATAGCCTTTTCTCTGCACGAGCAAATGTGATACTTTTTTAAAAAAAGATCCTCATAGAAACATAGAAAATTGATGGCAGAGAAAGACCTAGTGGTCCATTGAGTCTGCCCTTTGAGTTTATTTGTTTTCTTTTTAATTAATTAATTTTATTTTATTATTATTATTTTGATTTTTTACTTATTTTTAATTTTTAATTAATTTAATGATGAACATATGTTTACCCCAAGCATGTTTAAATTCAGTTACTGATGATTATCTCCACTGGAAGTTGGTGCCAAACTTCCACTACTCTTTCTGTGACATCATATTTTCTAACATTACTTTTGAACTTCCTTTCCCCTGTCAGTTTGTTCTTGATTTTTGCTTAATATTGAATATACTGCCTTGTAGAACTTTATTTCCACCCTTAATATATTTAAAGGGTTCAATCATGTCACCCCTCTCCCTTCTTTCCTCCAGGCTGCACATATTCAGTTCCTTTTCCATCATTTTCCATCTTTTAAACAAGTAACACTATTTTTAGCTAAATATTAATTGGTTCTGAATTATTTAGGAGCCTGGGCAGTGAGCATCTACAAAACTTGCAGATGACCAAGCCAAATATTCCTGAATTTAATTCCCATGGGCTAAAATCTCTGTTGGACCTACCCAATCACTTTTCAAAGCAAAGCAAATTCTTACGAATTGTGACAGGTTAACAGAATGTATATACTTAATAGTTATTTTATAGCACACCTCACTTCTTCTTTTGTGAATTGGGCCTGCCTGATTTCTGTCTCTCTTTTAGCTAACTAGATCTAGCCCTTTAGTTTCTAACTAAAAAACAATAGATCTAGCCATAATGGCCTCTTCTTCACTTGCATTTGGATTTTATTACTGCAAGTTGACTATATTCAGGTTCTACTGAAGGCAATAAGATTTTAATTGTCTTTAGTCTTCCATTCCTTATTCATATAAATAGTCATGTTTGAGGGCTCAGTAAAACATGGTTTGATTCCGTCTTTTGATTCTGTTTATATGTCCAATGGAAAAAAAATCTGGATAGAAATAAGTCGTTCAAGGGGAATGGTTTAGTACAGTATTTCCAACCTTGGCAACTTAAAGATGTGTGAACTTCAACTCCCAGAATTCCATACATCTTCAAGCTGCCAAGATTGTGAAACACTGGTTTAGTATATTTTGATTACAAACTCCGTTTGCTGCTAACCGAGGTTCTCTCCTCACATAAATTTGCATTTAAATGAATAGATATTTGCAATACAATCCCACATAAGTCTCATTGAGTTCAGTGGAGCGTATCTTAAATAAAAGTAGAGTTTTAGTTTGGTTCTCAGCTGGCAAGCCTTTTATATATACATCTGTCACTTATTTTTAAACATATTATTTTTATAGCCAGCATGAGGTTAGCAGGAACCCTTGGGAGTTGGTGAAAAAATCTTTTAAACAGGATTCCCTTCCTAAATATGGTATTATGTGAATCAGAAATCACTGTGTACAAAAGCCTGTGATGCATGCTTCAGAACAAGATGTAACAGAAACAAATATAGAATATTCAGCTGCTCCTAATTTCACCGTGGTCTCCTTCTAACTGGACCCCTTAGAACATTTTTCATGGTAATAGTATACAAAGAGTTCCTATATCTTATTTTCCACTTCAGTTCCTCAGTGTACTTCTCTCACCTTAGCATAAATACAATATCGGTGCACTCCTAAAGAAAATAGTCCAGACAAAAATGTTAATGTATCTCTACAAGTAGTCCTCAAGTTACAACCTTTTGAAATTATGACAGAACTCCCTCAAAAGCTACTTATGATCCTGTTTCCAAGTTATGGCCATGGTAGTGTCCCAGCGATCATTCATTCTTATAACAGGTTACAAGCAGTGGGGGGATTCAGCCGGTTTGCACCAGTTCGGTAGAACCGATACCTCATTTTTTGTTGAGTACGATGAACCGGTTATGATAAATCTGCGCAAGCCTCCCCTGCCGCCTTCCTCTGCCGGCTCTGCTGGTTTCCCTCCGCCAGCCCTCCGTCACTGCCGTGACACTTTCTTGCCGCCCTGCATCAGCTGGCATCTCCCTTCTCCCTTCTGGAAATGGCAGCCCCGTTTTCTGCTGCTTTCCTCCCAGAAGAAGAGAGGAAAGGAAGGATGCTTCCTGATACTGGTGACGTTCGACGGCCATCCGGACAGCTTAGCCATGTTCCTGAGTCACGTCATCATCCACCTGGACCATTACGCCCAGTTCTATACCTCCCAATGGGTGATGGTGGTGGCAGTAACAGCAAGACTGCGGGATGAGGCCACATCATGGGCGGCGGACCTGTATAGCGACCATGCACGGGAGCTGGTGGACGCAGGCTTGTTCCTGGATGCTTTACGGGCTCGGTTCGAGGATCCTTCCCGGGTCCAACGGACCGAGGCGGAGGTGCTGGTGTTAAAGCAGCGAGGCCAGCCAGCCAGGGAGTATGTCCGAGACTTCCGACGGGTGGCTGGGAGACTTCGTTCCTGGCCAGAGCGTCTCCTGGTTCATCACTTTCGGACGGGCCTGGACCGTGAGTTACGCCAGGTATGCATCATTCGGGGTGTTCCGAACCGGCTTCGGGAATGGTTCGGGGTGGTGGCGGAACTGGATGCAGGGCTGCAGGAGTGCCGGAAGAGGGAGGAGGAACCAACCGCTTGCACCCCAGAGGGCAAGGGAGAGACCCAGAGATGACGGCCGTAAGGGCCAAACCTCGACCTCGGGGCCCTCCGGTCCGTCCCCTCGGCTGGGATTCCGTTGTTTCCAGTGTAATCAACCAGGCCACCGGGTGGCAGAGTGTCCAGTTCCTGTGCCACGTGGCAGCCCAGCGACCCCCGGGAACACCGGTCCCACACCCAAGAAGACCACGGAACGGTCGCAGGTGGTGCAGCAGCCGGATGGGGACAAACCCCGACGGTCACCATGGCGAGAGCAAGAGGCGGTAGCCACCACCGGATTCCAGCCGGCGGAGTATGACAGCACAGATGACTCCGCCGACGACCCCATGGTGAGTCAGCTGGTATGCCCGTTTGCCATCCCTATTATCCTGACGAGTCCTCAAATGGGTAGTAGGAGGGTATATAAGGCCTTGATCGACTCAGGGTGCACCCGTTGCCTCATCAGCAAGAACGTGGTAGCTAACGTCGGAGTCGGACTTAAGGTTAGGCGGTTGGCGAAGCCAATCCGTTTTGAGCAGGTGGATGGGTCCCTCTTGGGGGGGGACTCCAGCCACCCACGTAATGGAGCCCACAAGAATGGACATGGGAGGCCATTGGGAGATCCTTCGGTTCATCATGGTCCCCTCCATGACCGAGGCAGTGATCCTGGGTCTTGCGTGGCTGGACAAATGGGGTCCGACGATCTGGTGGGAGAGCGGGTACCACCATCTACGCCTGGGTGTTGGTCCCCGGCCACCAACCCAGGACCCCAAGGGTGCTGTGACAGACAATGGAGGGGCGAAGGCGACCCAAGGCGACCCAGGCCCTGAGACCGGCTTTCCGCCTGTCTACGCCGACCTCGCTGAGGTCTTTGGCGAACGGGAATGTGAGACACTGCCGCCCTACCGGTCGACAGACTGCGCCATTGACCTGGTGCCAGGGGCGAAACTGCCCAAGCCCTGCATGTACGCTATGACACCCAGGGAGTTGGAGAAGTTGCATCGGTACATTGACCACAACCTAGCCAGGGGTTTCATCCAGCCTGCCCGCTCACGGATAGCGGCGCCGGTCCTGTTCAAGGAGAAGAAGGACGGGTCCCTTTGGCTGTGTGTGGACTTCTGGGGCATAAACGCGGTGTGTGTCGAACACATGTACCCCCTCCCCTTGATGAAGGACCTCGTAGCTCACCTGGCACAGGGTGCGATATTCACCAGGCTGGACCTGCGGGAGGCATACTACCGGGTCCGGGTCAAGCAGGGCGACGAATGGAAGACAGCCTTCAACTGCCCGCTTGGTAGCTACCAGTTTCGGGTGATGCCATTCGGGTTACAAGGAGCCCCACGGTCTTCATGCAACTTATTAATGAAGTGTTGCATGAACACCTGTACTGCGGGGTGCTGGTGTATCTCGATGACATCCTCATCTATACCACCACCATGGAGGACCACATCAGGTTGGTACGGCAGGTACTGGAGAAACTTTTGCGGGCCCGGTTGTACGTGAAACTGTCCAAATGTGAGTTCCATCAAACCCGACTGGACTACCTGGGGTACCGGATCTCAGGGGCGGGAGTAGAGATGGACCCCGGTAAGCTGACGAGTGTTCTGGAGTGGCAGGCGCCAAAAACCCGCCGCCAGCTGCAGAGTTTCCTGGGGTTTGCCAATTTTTACAGGCAGTTCATCCCCTCGTTTGCTGCACTGGCGCTGCCCTTGACGGACCTGCTGCGCACCCGACACGCCGCAACAAAGCCACATCCCGGGCAGGCATTGGCGTGGATGATGGAGTGCCAGAAGTTCTTCGAAGCCCTGAAAGCCCTGTTCGCGCGGGAGCCTGTCTTGCTCCACCCGGACCCCGACAAGGCATTCATGGTACAGGCGGATGCCAGTGACGTCGCGGTAGGGGCAGTGTTGCTCCAGAGGAACAGCCAGGGAGTCCTGCAACCCTGCGCCTATACCTCCCGGAAGCTAACGGAGACTGAATGGGCATGGGCCATCTGGGAGAAGGAGGAAGGGGCTAAAGAACCATTTGAGGTCTGGACCGACCACAAGAACCTGGAGATACTGCAAACCCCGAGACGTCTGTCCCCTAAACACGTCCGATGGGCGCAGTACTTTCGGCAGTTTGGGTTCCAGCTCAAGTACGTACCGGGGGGAGGAATTTCCTGGCCGACGTCTTGTCATGGTTGCCCCAATACAATAGCAAGCAGGAGGAGGTAGTGCAGGTGATCATGACCCCCTACCACCAGGCTGTGGCATGGGTGGTCCCTCGGACGGCGGCTAGTGACCTAGAACAGGAGCTGAGGATGGGGCTCCAAGATGACCCCTGGTTACGGAACAATCCAGGCCTGCTGACAACACGGGACGGTCTGACCTGGCATGGCGATAAGCTCTACATCCCACAGACACTGAGGCAGGCAGTGCTTTGACGTTGCCATGACACGAAGCAGGCAGGGCACTTTGGGTTCCTCAAGATCCTACATTTGGCAAGGCGTCAATTCTGGTGGCCCGGGATGAAGGTGGACATAGAGGCCTACGTTCGGGGGTGCCACATCTGTGCCACTACCAAGCCCCGGACGGGGAAGCCACCGGGGTTGTTGCAGCCGGTGGCGGACCCCACTAGACCCTGGGAAGACATCACGATGGATTTCATCGTTGAGTTGCCGGAAAGCCGGGGTTACACGGTGCTTTGGACTGTGGTGGACCTGTTCTCCAAGCAGGCACACTTCATTCCGTGTAAGGGGTTGCCGTCGGCTCGGAGGCTGGCCAGACTGTTCGTAACACACATTTACCGTTTGCACGGGGTACCCCGACAGATCATTTCAGACCGAGGGGTACAGTTCACGGCGCGCTTTTGGCGTGAGTTTGTCTGCTTCATCAGTTCGTCCCAGGGGCTCAGCTTGGCGTACCATCCCAGTACCAACAGAGCAGAGGAGCGAGCAAATGCCGCTGTGGAGCAATTCCTGCGAAGCTATGTATCCCACCAACAAACGGACTGGGTGGACTTGGTAGCGTTCGCGGAGGTGGCCTATAATAACGCGGTGCATAGTAGCACCGGGTTCACCCCTTTTCGGGTGGTGCATGGCAGGGAGTTCGTCGCCATTCCTGAGTACAGGCAAGGGGAACCCTTGCCTTGTCAACCCAAAGAGTGGATGGCACGGGTGAGGGGGGTCTGGGGAGCGGTGAAGGAGGCCCTGGTGAAGGCAGGGAACGCTGCAAAGGCGCAGGCAGATAAAAAACGGAGGCCCCAGAAACCCTTCCAGGTGGGCGACCTAGTCTACCTGTCCACGAAGTACCTTCGGCTATGGGTCCCCTGCAGGAAACTGGCGCCAAAGTTCCTTGGGCCTTTCCAGGTTGCTCAGGTCATAAACCCGGTGGCCGTGCGGCTACACCTGCCTAGGTTCCTGGGTAAAATACACCCAGTGTTCCATTGCAGTCTCTTGAAACCAGTTGAGGAGTCCTCTCACAGGGCTCCGGAGAGGGAACCAGGGCCCATGTGCGGGATCAATACGAGGTCCAGGAGATCCTCGACTCTCGCGTCCGGCAGGGATCCCTGTACTATCTAGTCCGCTGGAAAGGGTATCCCCTTATGGAGGCTTCATGGGTGGGGGAGGCAGATGTCCACACCTCCCGCCTTGTGCGGGCGTTCCATCGCCAGTGCCCTAGGAAGCCGGGAGTAGGGGGGATTACCGAACTGTCGGCTGGGGCGTACGGCCGGTCACGTGGCTCTCCTTACCTTCTAGGTGGAGCCCTGGTAGAGGGAGCCACCTGTCGGGCCCTGTGGGGCCGACATTCCCGGGCGGGCAGGACTTCGCTCGCCACACCGCTGCCTCCCTCTTCGCCGGTCGGAGCAGCTGAAGGGTGAAGCCCTGCAGGGCCAGAGACATCCCCCCTCCCCCGGCAGGCTGCAGAGAAAGGGAATCCTGCCGACACCGAAGAGGGAAGCCCCGCAGGGCCAGAGACATCCCCCCTCCCCCCCGGCAGGCTGCAGAGAAAGGGAATCCTGCCGACGCCAAAGAGGGAAGCCCTGCAGGGCCAGAGACATCCCCCCTCCCCCCCGGCGGGCTGCAGAGGAAGGGAATCCCTGCCGACGCCGAAGAGGGAAGCCTTGCAGGGCCAGAGGAGGGGGAAACGCTGCAACAGCTACGGAGCAGGGACGGACAGCGTCGAGCCGTGGGAGGCGGTGGAGCATGGGGTGGGGCAGGGACAGGACAGCGAGAGTGAAACAGACCCCCTGGCAATACCCACCTGGACCCTGGCATCGCAGGCAGAACGACAGGATACACAGACCTGGGGCTTGCTCCGGCTGGCAGCCTGCTGCGTGTCCAGAGGGGCAGAAAATGAATGCCTAACTGGCCACCTATGTAGGCAATGCGCCGGATGTTGGCCTGCCGGCTGGGGGGCAGTGCTCTGGGTTGCAACGCTATGTAAAGCGCTGGGAGCAGTTCACTCCCAGCGCTGACTTTTTCCAGCACGGAATAAACACCGTTTGCTTGTCATCCGTACCTGCCTGCTGGCTCTTTTCTTTTGTTGGAGCACCGAGGAGGACGTCCTGACAACAACAAGCCACATGGCCTCCTGCTGCGAGCAGCGGCACTGGGCAGCAGCGCGACAGGTGTTGGGGCGTGGGAGGCCTGGCTGCAGCGGTCCTAAGGTAAGTGGGTAAGACATCCCCTGAAAATAAGACCTGGTACCTCTTTTGGAGGCAAAAAAAATAAAAATAAGACCGGGTCTTATTTTGGGGGAAAACATGGTACAAAGCAACTTTCCATAGTCTTATACTTTCCAGATGTATTGGGGAACAAATTCCAGAACTTCCAATCTGGAAATGCTCAGAAATGTGGCATCAATCCATTGGAGTCTACGATATCAGAGAACACTAATGTAGTCTTTTGATCAGAGGCTTTCCACAAATCTTCTTATTGTTTTCTTAATGCAGTTGATGGCTTATATATACAAATGTCTGTTAATATTTCTGGACATGTTATGATTTTCTTAAACGATACTTAAGATCTTGAGCTTCAACTACTTTAAAAAAATATTTCCGGAAAAGAAGAGAAGGAGGAAAAAAAGAAAAAAATGAAGTTACATGAACCATCATAGAAATATTCATTTTTGATGTCGCTTTATGTAGTTGAGACATATGCTATTAGTCATAAAAAAGCCGCAATGTTTTGTCCAAGATTTAAAGATATATAATAGAAAAACAAGGGAAGGAAGGACAGAGTTTCAAAGCAGTCATCCAATGCTGATTGAGTGTGCATTCAGTGACTAATTATTATCTGAACATTTGGAAAGTGAGAAATCAGGAAGACAGGAAATGAGATACAAAATAAAAGAGCACATTGATGTAAGACATTAGTAACCCAGAACAAATCAAAGCCAAAAGCTTTTAACTTCCACCCATGTCAGAGACTCATAGATGTTGGAACATCTTTACCTGTCATCTAAATCCACCTCCTTCTCCAAACAATATATCAAAAAAATCTAGAATAATCTACCAAAGGGATAAAATTATAGAAAGGCAACAGGTAAAAAAAAATCATGCTATAATAAATCTATTTATTATAGATTCCAGTTTTTCTTCTATTTGTCATGTTTACATGAAAGTTTTTAAAAATACAAGAAAAAAGAAGTACATAAACTTAGGAAATTCAGAAAAATAGTTGGGTTTCAGTCAGTGTATTTAGTACAACTTTCATACTCATTCTCAAAGAGCAGGTGTCATGCTTTCTCTTTTTCTGACTTTCAAAAACATCCTAGCTCTTCACAGGTATGTGGATGTATATATGTTTATCAAAAGAAACATATTTATTTTTAAACAAATTTGAGATCGTATCTACCTTATTGCCTATTAGATTTCACACTTTTATGGTAAGATCTTAAAAGTGTAAAAATGGACCCTGTTTTGTTTTTTCAATGATTGCACTTCTTCATGTGCATTATTGAAGGGGGGGGGGGTAAGGAAAGGGGTGGGTTGAAGTTTATCCTAACTTTTTGTATTGCGTCATCTATTTTGCAGTACAGATCCAACATTGTGGAACAAAAACATATCCTTTGGAAAAGATATATTGTAGCTGTGATCATATGTCATAAAGGTAAACGTAAAGATTTCCACTGTCCAGTTGTGTTTAACTCTAGGGTGTGGTTCTCATCTCTGTTTCTTAGCTGAGGGAGCCAACGTTGTCTGAAGACACTTTTCAATGGGGTCATGTGGCCAACATGACTATATGCCGAAGTGCACAGAACATAATTACCTTCTCACCTAAGTGGTACCTAAGTGGTACCTATTAACCTACTCACATTTGCATGCTTTTGAACTGCTAGGTGGGCAGGAGCTGAGGCAAGTAATGGGAGCTCACCCATTGCACAGTTCGGTCTCGCTTTCCAGCTGACAAGCTCAGTGTCAGGAGCCATTACGCCCCCTCATATGTCACAGGTAAGGCAATCAGCAGCTATGCTGCAGAAGCACTATGATTTGGTGGTGCATGATTATCAAAACCCTAGTCTATGCTCCATGCTCCCACCTGCTGTAAAAGTGGCTAAAATGTGCTGCTTTGTGTTTTGGGATATTTTTTTAAAAAAAATTCTCTCTCCCCCCCCCCCCCCCCGGCCGGGGCAAATCTCTGGTAAAGACCAGAATAAAGACCAACAAATTTTATGCAGCCACTTCTTTCTGCCCTGCTTGTTAGTTATACAGAAAAAATAAAGAGATAGAGAAGGTTAAAGCATCATTTGCTCCACTGGAAGCTGGAACCTATGGTACAACCATTCTCTGTGCAACAGAATTGATTATCTTTAGTAGAGGGCTTCCAAGGTGATTATAATTCTATTGGGCAGATGATAAACCAGGAGTTATCCACCTTGTGTTTTCCACTAGGCATAACGGGAATTGAAGTCTCAAACATTTGGAGGGAATTACTGTAGACTGTATATCTCTGTTCTAAATCATACACAATCAATATTTAAAGGCCACAATTAAGTCTTTAAATTTAAAGAAAAAATAGAAACCAAAATAAAATAAAGTAATAACAAAAACTAAAGAGAAAAAAACTTCTATCTTATATATGAAATTAAATGAATTTAATCATTAGTTTATTACTAAATACCATACATTAATATAATTAATACAAAATAGTATTTTAAAATCTCACAAAATCTCTATCATACAGTAGTAGAATATACTGCCTTTTCCAAAATGGATATAGTTCACGATTTCCATGAAAAATAAATGTTGAAAAATGGCATCTATGGAAGGGTGAGACTGGATTTCTGAGAAGGGCTGCAGAAGATGTGGGAACAGGGCAAATTTACTCATAGTAATTGTTATGTCCTGGGACTGCTGAATGACTCAGCAGGCTCAGGAGGCTGCAGAAGGCCCGGGCAATTCACATGGTTGCCCGGGACCAGACAGGCTGTCTCCAGCCTTGCGCGCATGCGCAAGGCGGGAGACTAGCCTTGCATTGATTGGTTGATGCTGTCCCTTGCAAGGGGCTATAAAAGGCCTTGGCGCCATTTTGTCTTCTGTTCTGTTCGCGATCTCAATAAAGACTTGTGTTGTTACTCCTGCCTCGCCTCGATGTCTCTTCGGCTGAAACAGAACATTGGCAACGAAGGTGGGATCCGCTGCAAGAAGAAACAGGAGAAGCTAGGCTGACTTACCAAAGGAGGCCTGAAGTGCTGAGAAGTTCGGCGTCCGGTGGAAGCGATTGCCTGCCAGTACGAAGACGCTGGAGGTGAGCTCGGCTTCAAGGGACCCCTTCTCAGTCCTTGCAGCGAGAAGCATCGAAGAGGTTACAGGCTGTAAAGATGGCAAAGCTGGACCATCAGATTTTGACACGTCTCACCCTGAGCGCTGGAGTTCTTACGTGGCTCGGGTGGAGAATTACTTTAGAGTTAATAAGATCCAGGAAGACAGCTTCAAAGCTGCTACATTGCTGTGTGTCTGTGGGTAAGAGACTTTTGACATTGCAGAAAATCTTGTAGCCCCAGCACCATTGGAATCAATTGCATACACCGATTTGAAGAGGATGCTGCGTGGGCATTTCGAACCCAAGCTATCAGTAATTGCTTGGAGGCATGCATTTGAGCAGAGAGATCAAAGGCCTGGTGAGTCTGCCACGGACTTTGTTGCTGCCTTAAAACAAGCAGCTAGGCAGTGTACTTTCACGGATCTGGAAGAGAGACTCCGGGATTGTTTGGTTTGCAGGCTGCGAAGTCGTGAGCTACAACAGAAACTTTTTGCAAAGGAAGATGTATCATTCCAAGATGCTCTGAGAGAGATTGCAGCTGAAGAAGCAGCAGGCGGCGCTGTGAAGGCCCTGCGGCTCGCCCGGAACCCCCCAGCGGCGGTCTCAATCCATCAAGATGTTGCTCGAGAGGCATCTGAATCGGATCCGGAGGAAGAGGTGGACAGGCTTCAACAGGCCAAAGTGAAGAAGCCTCAAGGGCACAGAGAAAGAGCGGCAGCATCCCTTCGGTGTTTCAGCTGTGGAGGTCGCCACAAGTGAGCTGATTGCCGGTTTCACTCCGCTACCTGCCGGGCATGTGGCAGGCAAGGCCACATTGCATCCGTCTGTTTGGGTCGCCAGAAGGAACGGTCTACAGTAGAATTGCCTCTGAATGGTACCAAGGTCCCCAGCCAAAATAGGGTGGGCTTCTGTGCGTCCCGTAGGGGCATTTTCAAAACTGGGGTTCACAGGCCCCTAAAAAAGAAACTTCACCTTGACGTGAAGTTGCAAGGGGTTCCCTTGTCGATGGAGCTGGACACCGGGTCCGCTCTATCAATCATCTCCTTAGACACCTTTAATAAGGGTTGCCACAGAAGTGGCCTTCGAGTCAAACTCAGGCCTTCAAATTTAATCCTCACTGACTTTCAAAATTCGAGGGTCAGCATGAAGGGGGAGGCCACAGTCAGAGTGCAGCGTAAGAGTTTCCAAGGACTGCTAGACGTGGTGGTAGTTGGGAGTGATCGCACGAGTCTTATAGGACTTGATTGGTTCGAGGCCCTTGGGATCCAAGTGACTGGGCTGCACAATCTGCAAATGTCAGGCCTTGACGATGTGTGGAAGGAGTTTGCGGATGTGTTCAATACAGAGCTTGGTTCGTACAAGGGGCCTCCCATTGCCTTACGTTTGGACCCAGACATCACACCCATTAGAATCAAGCCCAGAAGGGTACCTTTTGCCTTGAAAAGCAAAATAGATACAGAGCTGGACAAGCTGATCCAGCAAGGCATTTTAGAGCCTGTGGACTCTAGTCCATGGGAAACCCCTATAGTCACGCCACTGAAAGCCAATGGAGAGGTCCGGATTTGTGCGGACTATAAATGTACACTTAATAGAGCATTGCAGCAGCATGCCTATCCGGTGCCAGTGGTGAGCCACATTTTGGCCTCCCTCGGGGGGGGGGGGCGGATCTTTGCAAAGTTGGATTTGGCTCAGGCCTATCAACAGTTACCTGTTGATGAGGCAACGGCTGAGGCCCAGACAATTGTGACGCACCGGGGAGTATTTAAGGTAAAAAGGCTGCAGTTTGGGGTTAATGTAGCCCCTGGCATATTCCAAAGTGTGATGGAGCGAACGCTCCGTGGTATTCCGGGGGTCTGTCCCTATTTTGATGACGTCCTCATCGCTGGGGAGTCATCTGTGAACTTAGCTGAAAGGCTGAGAGCTGTTTTGCTGCGTTTCCGCCAAGCAGGGCTGAAGCTGAAGCAAAACAAGTGTAAAATTGGAGTCACCTCCACTGAGTTCTTGGGATTCCGTATTGATGCTGAAGGCATCCATCCTTCGGAATCCAAGCTTCAAGCGATTCAGCAGGCCCCAAGCCCCCAGTCGAAGAGTGAGCTTCAAGCCTTCCTGGGGCTGTTAAATTTTTACCATTCATTCCTTCCCCACAAGGCTGCAGTGGCTGAGCCATTACACCGGCTCTTGGACAAACAGGCTCCATGGAAATGGACAGAGGTCCATGAAAGGAGTTTCACAGAGGTCAAGGCCTTGCTCTCTTCAAATGCGGTATTAGCCCATTTTAATGAGCAATTGCCTGTGTGCATAGCCTGTGATGCATCCCCTTATGGGGTTGGGGCTGTACTGAGCCATCTCAAGGCTGATGGGACACAAGTCCCTGTGGCCTACTACTCTAGGACTCTCTCATCTGCAGAGCGTAATTATGCACAGATTGATAGAGAAGCTTTGGCAATAGTGGCTGGAATAAAGAAATTCCACGATTTCTTGTATGGCCGCCATTTCACGGTTTACACAGACCATAAACCTTTGCTGGGTTTGTTTACAACAACAAAACAAACCCCACATATTATATCTCCCAGAATGCTGAGATGGTCAATTTTCTTGTCAGCATATGACTGGTTCACAAACCAGGTAAAGAAATGGGCCATGCAGATGGTCTCAGCAGATTACCTCTACAGCAGATAGAGGCAGATCCTGCTCCTGCTCTTCACATTCTTTCCATTCAGGAATTGCCTGAATCTCCCCTCAATGCTAGGGACATGGCTGCAGAAACTGCCACTGATAACACGCTTACACGCGTGCTGACATGGGTGTTGTCAGGATGGCCTGACACGTGCCAGGGTGCAGAATTCCAAGGGTTCTGGCAAAGGAAGCACGAGCTTTCTACTTTCAAGGGGTGTCTCCTGTGGGGTAGCCGGGTAGTCATCCCGGCCTCATTGAGGACTAGAGTCTTGCTCTCTCTGCATGAGGGACATCCGGGAATAGTCCGGATGAAGGCACTAGCACATAGCCACCTCTGGTGGCCTGGGCTCCATAAAGATATCGAGGCCCAGGTGCATGGGTGCCAAGTCTGCCAACAGTCAAGGCCAGAAATGCCCCAGGCCACTGTACATAGGTGGGAGGAGACACATACACCATGGTCGAGGGTACACATCGACTACGCTGGGCCCTTTCAGGGGCAATTCTTCCTTCTCCTCGTGGACAGCCATTCCAAGGGGCTAGAGGTTGTTCCTGTTTCCTCCACTACTACTGCCAGGACCATCCAGCTGTTGAGAGGCATCTTCACCTCACATGGTCTTCCAGATGTCCTTGTCTCAGACAATGGACCCCAATTCACATCTTCTGAGTTTCAGGGTTGCCTTCAAGCCAACATGATCCGGCATGCCACATCTGCACTGTTTCATCCAGCTTCCAACGGTCAAGCTGAGCGTATGGTGCGTACTACCAAAGATGCTTTAAAGAGAATCACTCATGGAAACTGGCATCATAGGTTAGCTGACTTTCTTCTTTGTCACCACACTACACCTTGCACTGCCACTGGGAAAAGCCCAGCTGAACTCCGCTGGGGTCGCAGACTCATCACTAAGCTGGACAGGTTGCACCCTGACCGGGTGGCTTCACAGGTGTCACAACCGCGGGCACCTAGGAGACTACAGGTGGGCGATCCGGTCTGGGCAAGGAACTATGGACCTGGACATCTCTGGGTGACAGCAGTGGTATGCAAGGTCTCTGGGCCACTGTCATACGAAGTGGCCTTGGATGATGGTCGTGTGATCAGACGTCACATTGACCAACTGCGCTGGAGGTTGTCCAGCCACTCTTCCACCCCTGGCTCTGCTCTGGGGGGGGAGGGGACCACAATTACGATTGTGGACCACAGTCTCTCCACCAAGGTGGACCTTCAAATGTTCCTGCACATGTTCCTGAAGGGGTTTTTGCCATGGAGGCGGCTCCTGACTCTGGCACAGGCACCGGGTCGTTGGGACATGGCAGTCAATCAGTTCCTCAGGCCACTCCAGCTGCTGGTCTTGGGCTCGAAGGGCAGTGTTCCCAAGAGGGGTCCATTGTGGATTTGGGGAATTCCACCCCACCACTGGACTTGGGGAATTCCACCCCACCAAGGAACTCTGGTTTGGGTTTAGCGGATCCAGCCAGTCAGCAGTCTGGAGGGTTGCCTGGGTCTTGGGGGCATCAAAGTCCTGGCTTGCCTAGCCCAACAGGCGAGGTGGCACGCCAGGCACCAACGCTGGCTCCAAGAAGGTCAGAGAGGGCCAAAGGTCCACCCAAGCATCTAAAGGACTATGTGAGGTTCCTGTCAAGTATTAGGGAGGCTTACTAGTTCTCTAGAACTCTGGACACTCATAGAAGGGTGTTCTATTGATAACCTGAAACAATATGAGGTATAAGGGTCTGCCTGTGTGCAGGCATAATTGTGTTAGAATTAATCACATGATAATTGAACAAAAAACATGTATATGTAGGTTGCTTTAGAACTATAAGTATTCACTTATTGTTTTATCCAAGGGGGAGGGGTGTTATGTCCTGGGACTGCTGAATGACTCAGCAGGCTCAGGAGGCTGCAGAAGGCCCGGGCAATTCACGTGGTTGCCCGGGACCAGACAGGCTGTCTCCAGCCTTGCGCGCATGCGCAAGGCGGGAGACTAGCCTTGCATTGATTGGTTGATGCTGTCCCTTGCAAGGGGCTATAAAAGGCCTTGGCGCCATTTTGTCTTCTGTTCTGTTCGTGATCTCAATAAAGACTTGTGTTGTTACTCCTGCCTTGCCTCGATGTCTCTTCAGCTGAAACAGAACAGTAATAATTGGGTGAAAATTCAGATTTATCTGAAGACAATGCTGTTCTATAGTAACTTCATGCCAGTATGCCTTCAGCAAGCCAGTTTTGTTCAGCATGGCAATGGAAAATGCGAAAAAGGACAGTTAGAGTTATTTGCTGCACAATACTGAGATATTATTATTTTTTTATAGAGAGGAAAAGAAGGAAACATTTCCTGATGGTAAGATCTGTACAACAGTGGAACAATAAGAAATCTCTCCTATAGAAATTTAGATTCTCCATCTTTGGAGATTTTGAAGAAAAAGATGCTTAGCTCTCAAAGATGATGTAAATGTTTTTTCTGCATACTGCAGAGGTTTACATTGGTTAATCTTTATGATCCCTTTCAACTCCACAATTTTATGATTCTATGAAACATAGGAAGTGGTTGCTAGCTTCTTTCCCAGCACAATTTACAATATATTTATTGTAAATTTTAAATTACTTAGAGTATTACTGTTTTAAGAACTGCTTAAGTATAAATTAAGAACTGCTTAGGTATAAATTTATGTCCAGATAGTAAGATATGCACTTCTTAAAAATCACTCCTAATTTCAGAATACTTTTGTTAGGTGTGTATGAGATGGTCTTCTCTTGCACAAGCACAAGCTATTAACACATAATCCTTTGAGAGTTATAATTCACTTCTGCTCTTTTAATCTTAGTAAATGAATCAAGGCCCTCTGACATTGTTGAATCATAATTTTTACCATTGCTCTAGCTTGTTTTAACGTATCTAATTTGTTTGCTTTGTCAGTAGTTATTTTAACTACTTCTGCAAGAAAAGGTAGGATGCAAATGGCATAATATAAACAACTGATTCCAGCTGCTTTGCTTACCAATTTTTTTGTCTACTTTTTAGAAGGCAAAGGGTTAAGGACTGGCTAGAAAAAAAGGAAGCTGTTAAAGCAGCCAATACATGTTGACTTAGCCAAGAAATAAGTTTTAACTCTTAGATCTCTGTATGGAATCTAATTGGCATCTTTACTAATCTGTAAGCATCTAAGGCTCAAATATCAGCTTCTTCTTGTTTGGCTATTTATTGCAATTGCTGCTCACTGTCAGGCTTTCTTAATCTTCTGGATATATTAGCAGAAAGAGATGGGAAGAGAAAGTAAATACATACTTAGCTGTGATTTTTTTGGGGGGGAACAAGCAGGACAAATCAGAGGCATTATATATATTTCAATAGAGCAAGGGTGTCAAACTGCCAGCCCAAGGGCCGGTTACATCATACGGAGGCCGCGCCCACCCCAGCTCCGGCATTGCAAAAAAAGTCGCATGACGTGGCGAGTTTGACATCCATGCAGTAGAGGATTGTTCTGCTTCTACAACCAAGAGGGCTGTGGGAAATGAGGGAGGACACAGTGATGTTGCCAATGAAAGAATGTCACAATTTGATAGAAATCAATATAATTAAGCAAAAGGCAGGGATGTTCTAGAAATAGGAGGACCATCTGCTTACAAAGTCTGCCAAAAATTGAATTGTGACAATTTTGTCAATTATGATGATGAAATATAATTAGAGTGTCATTATGCCTGAAATCCCTAAAGAGAATCTGCTCTTCTAGACAGTAGGTGTCCCCCTTCTCGCCCTAGCCCCAAATGCCTTTTCAGCAACTCAATGAAAATTTTGCCTGAACAAAAGCCTTGGAAATTTGGCAAGGCCATGAGATATTGAAACACTAAGCTCACTATATGGCATTTAAGCTGCTGTTTTCTGGGTGAGTTGTTATTCTGCATAGATTGCAAGCAAACAGAAACATCTGCTTTATAATAAAAGGGTTTTAGGGCTATCGGATCTGAGCTGCAAAAATCCAAGGCATTTAGATACCAGCCAAGGGAAGCATAAAATTCTCACTCTTGGCTGCCATCTTCTGGTTGCTTCAATTTCTGTAGTCCTGATCTTATAACCTCAAAGGGTTAAAACTCGGCACCAAGGCTCTCTCAGGCTTCATCATTACAAATCTCTAAGTCCTGGGTGGACAGCCTATGACCCTAATATATATCACCTTCAGAATTATTTTATTTACAATCCTTGGTTGAACATCAAGCAGGTTAGAAAACCTAATACTTGGTTCAGACCTATAGCATGGTGTAGCCAAAGGGAGGAGAAAGGAGAGAAGCTTTTAGCAAGTACCCAATTTAAATATCTGGTAAGAACAATTTTTATTTTCTAACATTATGTTGGGCAGGAAGTAAGAGACAGAGATAAGAGGGAGAGTTAAAGGGAGAGAGGATGGGATAGCCACTTTGGTCTTCAATCTTGCTTCTATGAAGATGCTCTTCGGGGGAATAGTCATCAATGGAATGATGGAGAATTGGAATCAGGAAGTTCATATGCAGTGCAAAAATATTTGAGAAGCACTACTAGAACAAATTTTGGCTGTCAATATTTGTGTCACTATACAGGTAGTCCTTGTTTAGCAATCCTTGTATCTATAGCCTTTACTGGTCTGTAAAATAAAAGAAAGTTGAAATAAGATCATAAGCACACTCATGATTTCATGACTGTTTTATTTAATGACTGTTTTATTTAATGACCAAGTTGCTAGTCCCAATTGTGGTCACTAAGGAAGGATTACTGTACCTGTATCTGTCTAGCAAAGACTAGGGAAATTATAATCATCAGATGATCAACCCTTTAGTCTTTGTAACCGTACCATAGCCCTCCATTGTAGATTTTCAACAGTTAAAGATACAGTGAGGACAGTATGCATTTTAATTGTGCCAAAATTTGTCTTCCAATTTCCTGCAAGTTTTATTCCGGATGAAACAAAGTTTCAATTTTATACCTCATTTTCAAAATACATTAGAATTCCTTTACAACTTCTCTTTAGTAGTTATTTTAAACCTTATTGTTGCAAGATAGCAGGGATGTTGGGAAGTTATGTTTTTATTGTATATTTCACCACCACTTTGTACCTTCTCTGGCTAATTTGATATTCTGATCAATAAAACTTTGTTTTATTGAAGTGCAGGAAGTCAAAGAGATTGAATTTACCTGGAGCAATTATTATGCCATGAAGGATCACAAGTAGTCCTTGTTGAACGATCATTTGTTCAATGACCATTCGAAGTTATAACAGTGCTGAACAAGTGGGGTCCATTCTGATGGATCCTTGTTAGTTGCAATCATTGCAGCATCCCCACAGTCCTATAATCTCAACTCAGGTGCTTGGTAACCAGCTCACAACAGTCACAGCATCCCACAATCACATGATCACCATTTGTGACCTTCACTTCCGGCTTCCCACAGGGAAAATCAAGGCGGAAGCTGGCAGGAGGTCGCAAATAGCAATCATGTGACTGTGGAACACTATTACAGTGGAGGATTTGTCTAACAATGAAAACTGGAACTGCTGCAACTGCATCATAAATTTATGACATTCATTTAGTATCAGAGTTGCCAGTCTCAATTTTTATATGAGAATTCCCAACCATGCGAATATTTATGTCCTGTGAAATTCTAATGTAATTTCTTTGCTGAGGTTCAAAAATGTCAAGGGGCAGATATTGTGCTCGTGACCACCATTTTAACATTTTTAGGCTTCTATTTCTTTCCCATTAAGTGGGAATAAACATTATTTTAAAAACTGCAGAAGAAAAATTTAATAATACTCTGAAATGACTGTATTTACCTAAAATGGAGATAAACATTTTTCAAATAATTTGCTTTCAAAATAAAGGAATTGTCCTAGATTTAATTTTCAGAAAATGTGATAACGAAGGCTGATGAATAGCATGTTTCTCTTTTGGGTAGGAGATCATGTTAAAATCAGGTCTTTTTCCTTCTGAGTTAAGGTGATACATGATTTAGTGCCAGCTTCATTTAAATGTAAAAACTCTGGTATTGGTTGCAGGTATTCAAAATCTTTTTTTATTTCCAAGTTTCCACAAGTTTTTAATTCTCCTGGCTAAAAGTTTGTAATCAATGGTGATTTTCAAAAAAAATATGTAAAACGGTCTCAGGAATCAGAATTGTATTCATATAATTCCTTTTCATCCTGTTGACAAAGCGAAAATAGGCAGACCTATTTAATCCTAGTAATTTATACAACCATCAGAAATCAATTTAGGTTAAGCTTTGAATATTGTTTGTTACGCATAACAAATTAATGGCAAATATTTAGATGCCAGTATTTGATGAAAAGTAGCTCCATGAATTCAGTTACACTTTTCAAAGAATGTGCTCCATTCTCTAAAATATGCTGTTTCCCATCATCTCCTAAATCAAGGGTCCCCAACCCCTGGTCCATGGACCGGTACTGGGCCATGGCATGCCAATAACCGGTCTACACAAACAAGCAAAGCCCCATCCGTGGGATGCAGGCAGCACACAAAACCATGCACACTCCGGTCCGTGGAAGAACCTTTCTCCACGGAACCAGTCCCTGGTGCCCAAAAGGTTGGGGACCTCTGTCCTAAATCACTGTGGGCATTCAGAGATACATAACTGGAATGCGGAATTCAGCTTTCCTCATTGAAGTAATTCACCTTCAAGTAAAGTTCTTTCTGCCCAATTGATTGAAGATGGAGAGTAAGACACAAAGTGATCTCACTCTTTAAAATAGATTTTTATTACATCAAAAAAGCCATCTCTGTCTCTCTGATAACAATGTGATGTACATTATAATTATTTTAAAGGACAAAAAGCCCTGCAAATTTATATCATTTTTTTAAAAATGCTGAAGGCATACATTATGCCTATTGTTGAAAAAAGCTATCGAATGTTGACAAGCAACTCATACCAGTAAACTGCGGCTGCAAATCTGGTGAAGATTTACCTTTAAATTCCACATATCTATATTGCAATTACATTGATGTAAGTCTAAACCAACCAAATGATGTAATGTATTATGCAGATCTAGCTCATTACTCTGTAAATTACTTAACTTCCTATGATTAAGTCAACTAGCTAATAACTAAACCATCACTTTATGGCTTAGCACACACGTGACATATCATGACAGATCATGACATTTTTTGACTGGGCTGGGCGTGGCCTGCACGTGACGCATCCGGCCCATGGGCCACCAGTTTGACACCCCTGGCTTAGCATGATGTAAGAAGCTGACTAATGAGACACATTTGTGTATTTGAGGTTTGTGCATATACATTATTAAAGCAATCTGCTGTTTTTAAGCTGCTAGGGCAGCAATTTTTATTACTATGAAAAAGCCTATTTAAAGAGTACTTAACTAACCTGGGTTATCTCCTTAGGTTATAAAATTCCAATTTAAAATTCATTGCCTTTTTAAATGATAACTATATCTTTAACAGAGTAAATTAATGCAGTCAAAGTGAAGGACATCATGCAATCAGAAGTGATGTTAGAACAGTGGGAGTGCTGGAATGGAAGCTGGCAAGTGGGGTGGAGAATGTGTAGGATTAAGGCATGCAGGAAATCAGTAATGAGACTTATTTACATCTGGAATTAATTCCACAGTACAGTCGATTTTAAAAATCACAACTTGCTTTACATTAACAAATATAGTAGCTTCCTTTTCCAGGATACTTGGAAGGGCTGGTTCTAGTGGTGGGATTCAAATATGTGAACAACCGGTTCTCTGTGTAGATGCCGCTTCCGGAAGTCCATTCTGGGCCTTGGCAACAAAAAAAATAGCTACTGGTTCTATCGAACTGGTGCGAACCGGCTGAATCCCACGACTGGCTGGTTCCCATTTTAAAGACATGCTGGGAAAGAGAAGAGGACAACTAGCAGCAAGATGGAGGACTCAGTTCCACTATTGGAAGACTGAAAGAATAGATTAGGGATAGATCACCATGGAGAAAGTCTACCTATGTAGTCATTTAGTGCTGAAAAATGACTTTATTGTGCTAGCTGAGTATTGGAGGCATAAGTAAGATTGCCTACTGCAAACCTTGGACTACTACAGGATTTTTTTTAAATAGTTAAGAATATACTTGATGGTACATAATCAAAAATCAATCAATACAAAGTTAATGTTGCAATTAGTGCTGGATTTTTGTAAGCATATGCTAGTCCAACCCTCCCAAATTATATGTACTATTGGGGATTATGGAAAATTCATGCCAATTGGCTAAGTTACTGAATATAGGTGGGCTGAAATAAGAATAAAGACAGTTATGAGGTTTGCTAAGGACAGGAAATACAAACAGCCATCAAGGCTGATCCCTGGCCTAATTCTTTTATTGGTATAATATAGAATCATACGATGAGCTAATACCAATACTGGAGAAGTAAGCTGTTAGTATTTTCTCATCAGTGAATATTCCTTCACATACTATATTTGTGTTGATGGAGCATGACAAAAGTGGAAAAACATAGGAGTCATTGCTATATGATTATTTTCTGCCCTCGTATGCTCACTTTTCAATACCCGAGAAACATTACAATGACCTCTTCAAAGGGCTCTGCCCCCATTCTTTCAGAACTTCTGCATTATTGATTCTCCATATATGTCTTCATGACACAAAAATTGCCATACCTCAGAGCACCATCATCCTCTTTGTAGCTATCAGAATATTCTTAAAAACACATTTGCCTTCTTGGAGAGCTGGATTTTATCCTTTGTCACATCCAGGAAGTTTCTATGGAGATTCTCGGTCATCCAGGTCATGGTTGTCCCAAAGGTGCTTTTTAAAGAGGCAACTGGACTTTCTTGTTTTTCTTTGAAGATGTTTTGCTTCTCATCCAAGAAGCTTCTTCTTCAAGAAACGTCTTCAAAGAAAAACAAGAAAGTCCAGTTGCCTCTTCAAAAAGCACCTTTGGGACATCTAGGAAGTTTATTCTCAGTATCTCACTTTCCTGTATTTTTCCCATCAGCTTCAGTACTCCTTCACCTATCCAGCTACCTTGGAAAGAGATTACTGGGTTGTCTTTTTTTTGTAAACAAATAGATAGTTTGGAGAAAGGAAACGGATGTTTTTCCCCCAACGAAAACAGAAAAGGGATTTTTAAGAGAAATAGGATGAGAACCACAAAGAACTATATATGCTCAGATGAAAAGGATCTGCTGGCACTTCATGGAATGGCTGGCATTCTGTCCAGATATTGTAAGTTTCTAGACTATTCCACTACCACTATTACAATATTAATAAATAATAGTTATCATTCAGGTCCGAATTATGCTGGGAAAGCATCTCTGGATAAGATCATGAGCCTGCCCAGTGGCGAAGTTCGGTAATTCCGTCTTCCCAGAAGGCTATAAAAGAAAATCAAGGAAGAAGGTGAAAATAGAGGAATGCCTATCTGGCACTTGGCTTTATCAGGATTTGGCAGGCATTTTTGGAGTGATAAGCTGTCCTCAGAAAACCATCACAGCGCTGCTCTTCCTGGTTGGATGGTCCCACATCCGCACTAGAAAAAAATATGAAGTGCAGAGTCAAAATGGGGATGTGGGGACAGTCTTGGGCTTTCGGTTGGGAAGTACGGTCCGCTGTATCCTGAAGGATTAAAGTCCCATTTAAGCGTTCACACGAATGTAACCTAAACTACTGTTCGTTTGCCCAATTAAGAGAGGTCTAAGATTACGGCCGGGCACGTGTTCAGCAAGCATCCACAACTCGGCGACCTGTTTTCGACACCATAATAAAGGGCGAAGAAGGAAACTGGCTTTACTCGGGACTGCAAGATGCGCTCACTTTTCCCCGTAGCAGATTTCGATCCAGAGTGTCCCCCTTGCTGGCAGGAAGAGAACCGGTGGATCGGCTGATGCCCGGCTGGCGTTGGCAGCGAGGAGGGGGATTGTGGGTCGAGGTCTCTCATTTTTTTTCTGGCCAGATCAGGAGGCGCTAGGGCCCATCCCCAGCGCCGCTCTGTGCTCCGTGAAACAGCAGTGGGAGGGGCCGGTAGCAGCTCCAGGCGAATTTACAGCAGGGAACCGGCGGAGGAACCGGGGAATTGGCTGCCTCCCGCTGCGCAAGGGACAATTTCGTCATGTTGGTCCTGGCCTCCGATCCTTGCCCACCTCCTGTTTAGCCCGATGAGAATGAGTCCCCGGCCTGATTTGAGCGAGCTTCCTTTGCCTCCCACCGCTCAAGATATAAGACAGATCCAGTGGATTCTCTCGTATCCTGGTCAGCAGTGACAGTGTCCTGACAGCTGCTCCTGAGAAAAGTAAGGGACTGGTCTTTCTGTGAGTGATCAGGTGTTTGTGTGTGAGAGAGACGTTCGCTACTAAAGATTAGCAGAGGGAGGGAGCCGCTGCGTTTCAGTGCAGTTGCTCTGATTTGGAAGGAGTGAAGGAGACAGTGTAGGATGCTGTACACCCAGGGCAGCCTTCCCCAACCTGTATCCTCAATTGTGTTAGGAAAAGGATTGTAGTGGGCGTTGTAGTGGGCGTTGTAATCTCTATACAGCCAAAAGGGGAAGCGAGGTTTAGATTTGTGGGGCTTCATAGAATGTGTGTAGGTCTCTGTCTGTCACACAGAAATACATATACACACATATACTATGTGGGCATAAAAAATTTTAATAAAGAAAAGCGAAGACCACAGGAAGGGATATCTATGCCCTGTGTCTCAGCCCAGAGGAAAAACCTTCTTCAGTGCTTGTTCAGACAGAGACTTGTAATAGATTCAGCCAAAACAATAAAAGCTTATTAATAAGGTTAGACGCATCAAGCATATGTTTAAAAAAGAGAAAATTTTGGACAATCTAAGCAATGTAAAGTTGCTTAAGCATTTGAAACAATTTTTTAAAAGATTAAAATTGCTCTGTTTTTAGCCTTGGCTTAAAGATTGCCATTCTCTTTAAATGCTTCTCCATGATGAATGTTAGAATTATGCTTAGAGATAACATGGGTGATAACTTAAGTATATTTTAGGTAAGATTTTTACTTAGATTTCATATGCAGGCTTTGTCCTGATGACCCATCTACTTAAGAGCTTCCTGGCCTGCTAATACCCATGCCATCAAAGAGGTTGTTCAATGTCTAATGGCTCATTAATGACAGCAATCAGTGCTAGATCTTAATCCCAGACTACATAAAAACAACTACAGATCTGTTCTATGGTTCCTTTGTACACATACTCTTTTCTCCTTCTCTTTCTTTCTCACCAAAACATAGAACATGGGGGTCTTTTTATGTCACCTAATTGCTTGTGCACATATGTAGAGAATTCCCATGATACGCACTTCCTGTTTCTGATGCAGAGACATGCTTGCTCCTCATCACATACACCTACATACGTTCTTTCTTTCATCTAACAGTTCCTATAATATGGAGCATGGGATTTGTTCGTGTGTGCATGTTCTAACACACACTTTGCCTTTTACTTTGTCAAAACATGCCATCTCACATGAATAAATAGAAATCCACTTTGTGTATATCTTTTGTGTTTCTCCTCTCTTAAGTGCTCATTTATCATCCCTCTTCTGCTATAGCTTTCTACATTTGTTTCTCTTTTGCCCTGTATTTTTAAAGGAGGGAATAAACTATCACATCTTATACTTGAATTTGCAGGCAACATTGTGCTTGTTTTAAAGTTGTCTGAGAACAGATGAGAACAGCAACATGTAACCTTGGAATATAATTTTGGAAGGCAGATGGAAGATTTATTTTGTTCCCAGTGAAGCCCCTTGCTTTGCCAGGTCCCACATTCCTTGTTGCATCTACATATGCTAGGTAAGTGCAAGGAACTTCAACATTCAGATGCACAAGGATGAGGAGTCTCTTTCCAAATCAAAAGGATTAAAAAGATTTTCCCCTGCTAGACCATTCCCCCCACTCCCCACCCCTGAAGAGTTACCATTTTTATAGTCTTTTCTCTGCTGTCTCCTACCTGTAGTCTGAAATGCAGCAATTTTCTATTCTGAAACATGTTCAGGCCACGTCTCTGTAATTCCTGCTTCACCCGTTTGCAAAATTCATTTATTAATGCCTCTCTTCTCTACTTCCCAGCTTTTCTGAAGTCCTTCTTTCTATTGGTTGTTGCCAATCTTATTTGTAGGCATCATTTTGTTTTGACATCAAAGCAAATTGCATTTCTTCTTTTTATAAACAAAAAGGTGTATTTCTTTTTGTTAAAAAATGCTGAACATGCATTTCTTCTGCTATGTAGCTTGAACAAAAAGAGATGTTTTCTGCATTGTCCTATTAGCCCTATGAACAAATAAGTTAGTACTCACAGCAGAGGGGCATTATTGATCCAGTTCATCTGATGCAACTTATATTTCTTCAAGCAGAGATATTTAATACATTTGTTGAGCTCATACTTGTTGCTATACAAGTCGTATAGCACTTTCATAGGGGATGACGTTTTTCGATTTCATGAAATTTGGGAAACAAATATTCCCCTATGTAGTTAATCACTTGTAATTGAATTAACAGTTTAGAGCTGGTTGTACTGTATTTATTTTATCTTATATTCCGCTATGATATTAATACTGAAATATAAGAGGTGCTTGAGATTTTAACTGTTTTTAAAACAGCTATTGTTTTTATGGAGACTGATGGTTAATAATATTAGCTAGCCAGAATATTGCCATTTCTTTTATGTAGTCTTGCAATCCCTTATAGAAAACACCTCTTTAATATTTTCTGTGTTTATCCAGGAAGGATGAGTAAAGAATTTTTCATGTGTGATCTCATTAGCTGGAGACTCACTGTGGTTAAGCAAAGACATACCAAAACCCTCAATCCTTAACAGTTTGACTATGTTAATTATTTGTAGCCAAAGGTGGTCTCAAAGAATCAAAGCCTTTTCTGTTTAAAAAGGCTCTTTTTCTGGATCTGTGAGTTTTTTTTTTGGGGGGGGGGGAAATCGGTAACTAAAATAATATTTGAAAGCACTGCTACATTGATACATTCATAATCTTAAGGAGAAATATAAAAAGTTTAGATATCTATATTCAGCATCTTAGCTATGAAATTACTTTCAAATATATATATACACAAGTCTCTATTTTTATGATTTTGATTTATTTGCTTTTCCTATTAGTCATCATTTTTATTAATAAAAATATTTTCTAAATTCTATAAAAAGATACAGAAACATTTTTATAAAATGAAATAATACCTGAATATATTTAGATAGCTTTATCTGGTATTGGATTGCTTTCTCAGTTTTATTATATCTGGCTAACCTTGCTTAGGCCTTGAAGCTAATCAGGGTCTGTCCTGATTAATACTGAGAAAGGCTCTTTCTTTCAGGACTGTGGTCTAGATTGAGAAGCTGCAAAAAATATTGTAGAAGGTAGCAGTGGCAAACCATTTCTGTATCTGCTATCAGGAACATTACATAAATGCATCCAGGAAGGAACCAGGAGTCATATTGGTCTTGAAGAAGACCATACTGATTAAATTGTTTTTCCACTAACTGCTTCTTAGCTACCTCTTGTCCAGAAGCTCAGTTTAGGAAATATATGTGAATGCTATAGGAGCCGTGGAAGTGCAGTGGTTAGAATGCTGCATTGGTTAGAATGCTGCATTGCAGGCTAACTGTGCCCACAGCCAGAAGTTCCATCCTGTCTGCTTCAAGTTTAACTCAGCCTTCCATCCTTGCGAGCTCATACTCTCATTTGATAAAATGAGAGCCCAAATTGTTGGGGGCAACATGCTGGTTCAAATATGCTTCTGTGACAAAGAGGCTCACAAAGACAGCAATCTGTTTTGGGTACAATCTATCCAGTCAAGGTAACACAATCCTAGAAATGAAAGACTGAATGGTGACTGTGTCTCAAAGGAATGCTTACTAATCCAACAACAGAGCAATCAAAATACATCCTCCCAATAGAGCACATTCATGGAGTACATACTACACAGATATAAGAGTATATCTATGTTATAGTCCTATGTTATAGTCCTCATCCTTTTGTCAAACATGTTCAAATGGTAATAATGCTTGTAATAATGCTTTAAATAATAACGGCTATGATTAGTAGTGAACATATGCAAGAGAATGATTTCATTTTCAGATAAAATGGAAAGGGAAGATTTGGCTGGGAAGATTTCATCTTTTTACTGGTAACTTCCAGCATTTTAACTGAAGGAAGAACATAAAAAGTACAGTTATATTCAAAATATGCAAATTAACAGAAAGGATTAATAAAAAATTAAATGTTATATTGGATAAAAGGCTACCTTTAGCAGGATGTTTAACTGGATATTACGATCTAGCTCAAAGGTCCCCAACCTTTTGAGCACCAGGACTGGTTCCGTGGAGAGAGGTTTTTCTGCACACCGGAGGGGGCATGGTTTCATATAACTGTCTGCATCCTGCAAATGGGGCTTTGCTTGTTTGTGCGGACCAGTTTTTGGCACGCTGAGGCCCAGTGCACCCGGTCCATGGACCAGGGGTTGGGGATTCCTGATCTAGCTAGCATATTTCTAATAAAACTCATAGAACAAAATGCTTAGTGTCCAAGGAGAAATAGAAATCAGACCTAAAGAAAGAAAATGTCAAAGTTGGCTCAAATTGCTAGCAGAATATATTAGGGATGAGAATCTTCAACACAGAAATATGTACTTTAGCCATTAGGTCTATCAACCACAGGAGCAGAGGAAAAACAACACTTCTGTAGGTTTCTAAATCTAAAGCAAAATATCTAAGAGGAACAGATCAAATGAATATAAGTAAAACCAAAGCAATAAAATGTTGCAACCAATAACAGGAGAACAGAAATCCCTGAGGAACAGAGATACCTGACAGAAATGGGCAGGCAATAAACTGGAAACAGGAGCCAAATACAAAAACAGGGTCACAGAATTGCATAACAGAATCACCAGATAATTGGCTAAGAATAGATAAGTAAATGAATATAGGGCACTCATCAAGTAAACTATAAAGGCTTAGTTTAAAGTTTTCTAACAAGACTGTATTTTTTCAGTTGATATCTATTTGTGGTGTTTTCAAAAGGCCATTCTCCTTAAACTCTCCAAATGAACTGAGTTAATATGCTTAGTTGAAAATTATACTCATATCAACAGAACCACGTCAAATGAAAGTTGATAGAAAATCAACTTTTGTAAGGCTTTGTTTCTGTTTGGATTACATAGGAATAATTGCCATTGAATTTAATGGAATTTAATTCTCAGTAGATTATATTGAAAATGGGGCAAAGGTTACTCTTTTTTCCAGTAAAGTTGGAAGACAGTAACTTCCTTGGGTAAAAATTAAGAGACAGTGTTATCCAGTATTTAAGTTCCAGTGTCCTGAATCTTTTACAATCTATTTACCTTCTACTTTAAATATGACATGGGTTTTATTCTACAAAATAGAAGAGCATGGAAGATTCCAGTCTTATTCCCCATGCCCTTTGTCTATTAAGCTTAAGTGCAGTATACACTGTATTTTGAAACAAAAAAACCTAGTGGCAATTCAAAGCATACCCATCAAAAGTAACTAGAGCTAGTTTGGTCTAGTGGTTAAAGCACCAGACTAGAAACCAGGAGGTAGTGAATTCTATACCCACCTTAGGCATAAAAAGATGGTTGGGTGACTTTGACCCAGTCATTTTCTCTCAGCCCAACTCACCTCACAAGGTGGTTGTGGTGGGAAAATAGGAGGAAGAAGTAGTAGGGATGTTTGCCACCTTGAGTTATTTATAAGAAATAATGATGGCTGGATAAAAATAATCTAATAATAATAAAAACATAATCTAATAATAATAAAAAATGAAGCAATTGAGGAATGATTGGGGAATTCAAATTTTGCAATCTAAAGATAATGTGTTCCAATAATCATCTATCTCCCTGTATGGTATGGGTTTTTGAATGCAGTAAGTCTTTAAAATAAGGAAGTGTTCCTACTTTTTTGACCAGTGACTAGCGATGAGATAATGAATTTTCTGGAAACAACACTTGGAACTGAACCCATATTTATTCTTGTATTCTTACAGTATTTTAAGTGGTTGGACATGTATTTCTTACTCAAAATTACTGTATGTATTGCCACTGTCCAGCTTTCCCCCTGAAGTCCTCTGTGTGCTTTCTGATTAATGTTCCATTGTGGTATGTTGGGTTATAGCTTAGTGGGATTTTTTTTTTAATTGATTTATTGTGGTAATTTATTATGGTAATTTGTATTATTGTGATAATTTAACTATTTTGCATTAATCTAGCCACTATAGTTTAATCATAGAGAAAACAAATGGTAATTTACAACAGTCTGTAAATCCATCAATATATAGAGCCTTATTTACATGTATATAAGCATCTATAAGAATGTGCTAAAAATGCATTTGCAATATGGATATGCTGGACTTCAGCAAGTATCATTTACAACCAGCATAGGCAATCCATTGATATCCTAAACAGTATTACATAGCAACTTTATTTATGGTTAACTTAAACATGCTTTACTAAATAAAACTAAGGGATTTTTTTTCTGGATTTTCATATATGAACAGCTTGGTTCGGATTTTCACAAAATGCTAAGCTAAAATCTCATTACCTGGTATTTCATTATGTTAGTTGAAGACACAATGCTCTTTTAAACAGCTGTTTTAAACTTTGTGGATGTTTGCCCTGCTGAAGAAGCTGTAAGAGCTAATTAGTCTGAATTTACTGAGGCAATATAGATAATGGGAATACCGCAATTTTCCTCATTAACACAATTAGAGTAACAAGTAGAACTCCATTTCTTATATTAGATTGCAACATAATATTTGAGTGCTGGTGCCATAATTGAAATTGAAGCCTGGAAGTAATTGTTAACATTTGCATTTTTATGATACAGGCCCTATTTGATCCTTATTCAAATACTGATAACCAAATATATGCAAAGAGAGTCAGTTGGTAGACTGGAACTCCTGATTTATTTCAGATCAGTAAGAGGAATTCTGTGGAGAAAGCCATTCTTATAGATCTAGTTTGACAGGGTCATAGATTTGAATCTCAGTCATTATATCCAACTATGAGCATTTCTGGAGGTGGGAGAGCTTCCGTAATTCCATGCTACGGGAGAAGCAGGAATTCCTTCTCAATTTTACACAAGAGACAATTCTAGCCAGGCTGTTTCACAAATCTGAGATCAAATCCATCCTCAGGATATGTCCTGGGAAAAATGTAGCAATCTTTTCTGCTCCTTTTCTCCTTACCACATGTATGTCAAGAGATCCATACACTTGGAGGTATTTGGAGGCATGGAATATAGATACATCATATAATCTTATTATAAAGAATTGGTGAAAAGAATTTAGCTTGTGATTGTTATGACATATATAAAATGCAAGCTAATTATGCTGATGATAATAAAGCTGGATTGTGGACATTGCAATTCATGAATATAGCAGAATGGGAGAGAAATAATTGTCACAAAACACACAGACCTGCAAATAGAAGTAGAATGGCTAAGGCAAAAGAAAGCAAAGATAGGTCCTTGTGTGTAATCCCAAAACTTCCGGAATACTACTTGAATACCATCAGCAGTGACAAAATCACTATCAGTCAATTGCAAAAGGCAGCTTTATTTGGAACAGCTATATGTTTAACAGCATTGAACATTCACCTCAACCCATCCCAGGTGCTTGGGAAGGACTTGATTAAAATGCAAATCTAATCTACACATCTGGCTTACTGTGCAACCAACCATAATAATAATATGCTGTTATGATCCTTTTTCATTCTTGCCATAAGCATGCAACATTTATTAACATATCTGAATAATCTATTGGAAATCACACACAGCAGACAAGACTGTCACAGTATCTTGAATTGCTTAGAAGTGGCATTTTAAAAATCATAGTTTCTAGAGGGCATCTATTTGGGGAAAGCTTCTATGGACATTAACCATGGTATTGGTTCACCTATTTGCCTATGCCTCATTCAATGATATGCATGTTATCAGCTAGGTTTAATTCAGATATAATCTGAAATGCCTCTTGTATAATATGTAAAAAAGTTGCAGATCAAACAAATCAAAATCACAACATCTACTTGTTAAATTTTTGCTCAATAAGACAAAAGTTCTGTAGTGAAAAAAGGAAGGCAATTCTAGTAGATAACAATATATGTGTTATACATACAACAAAATATATCTATTATCCAACTAATTCAGTCTTTCCAGCTAAGGCCATCCAGATGTCCAGAGAATTTTGGAAGTTGTCATCTTATCTATACAGATAAATCAATACAAGAGTATAAGGCCTGTATTCAATCCAGTAGACTTAACTATAGTCACCTTCCTCATCTCAAGCTTATGAACTTGGGCCTCAGGTGTTAAAGTTCACTTTAAGAAACTGTTTCCTTCAAAAATTAATAATATCATTTTTCTTCTCTTTATTTTTAGGTTTCCAAGTGTAGTACAAAATGCCAACCATTGTCACCTTAATTTTTCTACTTTTAAGCATTGCAATTATTGTTACTATTACTCTTGTTCAGATGAATCGGAAACAGATCCTTTCTCCAGGTCTAAAGGTAGGCTTAAATAATAAGCTAGGACTTTTGCAACATCTGATGTTTAACTGAGATATTAATTGCTGAGCCAATAACATAATATTGAAAGCAAATTGCCTGAAAAGGCTCAGCCCAGGGAGAAACTACAGCTAGTTGCCACACTTCTTAGCTGAGAACATGAGAGCAGTGGTGGGATTCAAATATGTGAACAATCAGTTCTCTGTATGGATGCCACTTCCAGAAGTCCATTCTGGGCCTGGGCAACAAAAAATTAGCTACCGGTTCTGCCGAAGTGGTGCGAACCGGATAAATCCCACCACTGCATGAGAGGCACTTTGCAGATTTAAGCCTGGATATTGTCTTTTTGCTAGATGTTCTCCAAATATGCTGCCCTTCAACAACCATAATCCTTAGCTAAAGGACAAGGATAGAAAACCTGAGGGTATCTTGCTTAGACAAGAAAAAAAATGCAGTGCATGGTAGATTTTAGCTGACTAATTAAGAGGAAGCTGCCAAAAATATAAAAAAGTTTTAACATAAGATGCCAATCAAGAAGAGTTAACATTGTACTTTGGTAATTAAATTAATAATTATGTAATGTGTGAAGTTAGTATTGAGAATATTTCTGGACAATTACTATTAAAAATCTGAAGCTATCCATAGGGAGACTATACAGCTCCTTGTGAAAGGATGCATATTAATTATACAAATTTTCCCTAAGATAAGATTTGGATTTGATGGGTGTAGCACTAGCTTTTCGTACCAGTTACAACTTGTTGATGGCACTATTCTTCTAACTATCAATTCCAAGGGAGAAGAAAAAGGGGAAATTACTAATGGAGTAAGTTCAAAATTTGAGATGCATTACAAGTGCAGCTCTGTTGAATAAATTAATGGAACTCTAAGAGGCAGTAACCATTTTCAGACTCACACTGTAACCTGAAAAACATTGCAATGTTTTAATGAATTTCAGAAACTGGGTGGCTGGCTGTGATCCAAAACATGTCTTCTGAATCATTGTAAACAATAGTTAAGGAAAAACAGTTCTAGTTCTAAACAAGGCAGTAGAGCAGGGCAGTAGATAAATTATGTTCCCTGTGATATTTTGGACTTGTGCCATTTGCTTCTTTTAAAAACTTATCTTCACTAACCATACAGTACTCTGCAACTTTGCATTTAATGCTACAATTCCAAGCAAATTTATTTATTTCCAAATAAATAACTAAGGAAGTCTTCTGAAGCTCATCAAGATTTGTTCCCTGATCCAGTCTGTTTATGATTGCTGCCTAAAATACTTTATTTCTTATAAAACAAGACCATGTTGTTAAATATACTGGTCTGGGGGCCTCTGAATTCAATGGATAGTATTACTACCTCAGAATATTACTGTAATAATAATAGTTTTTGTTCACTTGGTCACACATGGATCACCTTTTATTGTTTCTGTGTGAGTCACAAGTATCGGAGCATAAAATGGAGATTTAGAGAACATTGTAAATTCTCAAAAGTCAGATGTATACTGCAGCCTTAGTGAAAGAAACATGAAACTCATTTTGTGAATGCAAAGAGGCATTGCATTTGTTTCTCTTGGATAGCTATGCCTGTTGCTGCATAGCAAGCTGGTTTTTGACATGGAGGAAGATTTGTACATTAATATATATGATAGTCAAGCCCTGGTTTGAATTATTTGCTGCCTAAAGGCAAAGGCAGGCTGACCCAAACATTCCATGTTCAGATATTAACCTGACAGTGGCATTACAATGGCTACCCTCAGAACTTGCTCAGTGCTCATTTGAACAAAGGTTAAAGTGCAGCAGTTATGACATTAGTATCATGTGGGATGTGGATAGGGTCACCCATACCTTCATATGCTTTGCTGATGATTTGCATGACCCAGGCTGCCTGCCTCTCGATCTGCTCTCACAGTTGCCAAAGACACTGCCTCTAACATGGTGCCCTTAAGATGCACTGGCTTTCAATATAGATGGGTGCCGTGGTGGCTGCAGATTTGGGGGACTGAAGTCCAACGCATCCAGAAGGCGCCTTATTGGGAAAGGCTCTGGTGAAAAAAGGTAGTGTAGTAAGACTCTTAATGGAACAAAACTGCATCCAAGAAATATCACTGGTATTAAGGGATGAAAATGGCCAGGAGTCTTGGAGGATTCAGGGGATAAGGTGATGTGATCCGAAAGAAAAAGCAAGTTCCTGCTGTCATAGAGCTTCTCTCTACCTGACATTAGGACCATACAAATACCATCAAAGTTAAATAATATAAATATAAATAATAATATTGAGCTTGTATAAGAACCCGGGGGCTACTTTTCTTGGATTATAATCTGTCTTTTCTCTCTGCCCTTCTCAGTATGGAATAGTGCTTGATGCTGGTTCATCTCGGACAACAGTCTATGTATATGAATGGCCAGCAGAAAAAGAAAATAATACTGGAGTAGTAAGTCAAACCTTCAAGTGTAATGTGAAAGGTGAGGAAGAAATATTGAAATAATTGCATGGAATAAAAAAAAAATCACAAGGATTGAACTGTCTTGATGGAAGAGAGTGAGGACAATCACTTTATATGTTTGAGTCATACTGAGCACCTATCTAGTGCATGATAAAATGATTTTGGATCCTAAGTCAAGGATTTCTTCTCTGCTTAGAATTGCTACAACAAGTTTGGAATCTAACCACAGACAAAATCATACATAAATGGTTATATTCACGACTATGGAATTATTACACTAATAGAAGAAATATGTATGCTTTTATCTCACATGAATTCTATAGATATTTATCATTTTTCTTTCTTATCTTTTCTATATCTGAAAGTGAGAGGAGTAAGTCTGATAAAGAGATTACCTGCATAGTCATTGAGTTTCATAGTTAGAATGTGTAGCCCTGACCTGATCAGGGCTCACCTGTTTTCATCACTAACCTTTCATGTTTTGGACAAAGTAATTTCCAGATTGACCAAACTTTAAATGTTATTTGATCTGTTGCTTTTGAATTCTTCATGCAAGGGTGTCTTTTTTTGAGATGGCATGTACTCTCTAATCAGACAGATTTGTGTGTTAAGTGAGTTCCTCACTGGTAGACACAAACTCACAAACCCCTCTGCTCATGCAAACAATTAGGAATTGAAATAACCATGGCAGCATTTGATGTTCTTTCCAGACTAATAGTACTATAAAAACTGTAGATACCGTATATAGGATCTGCAGCCTCCTAACAGAATCCTACCTGAAAATTATTAGTTTTTTTTAAAGCACTGATTTTATGACTAATGAAATAGTATATAAGTCACAGTCTGCAGCACTCTCAAGCAGATTCTCAGTCTGATAATCTCACAAGGTCAGGATTCTCTTAAAGCACAGGACCACATATTTAAATATTCCTCATTTTAGAATGGATCATCAGTCTTTCTAGGTCCTATTTTCCTCCACCATACGTATCTTTGGATATGCTCAAAGTAAAGAGTAAAGTGAGGCATATAAAGTATCAATCAATTTTAGCAGATTAAAGGTATTCTTATCATAATCTGTTCAAACATAGTGCTTGATCTCCTAGGATAAATTCCAAAAAAGACATTTTGCATATTTTAACCTGGACAATTTCAAATAAAGGAAAGGGTATTGTGGAGAAATATTTTCAATGTGCCTTTTTTTACAAATCTCAAAGATAGTTTAGGAGAGTTTTCTCTAAAAGTGCAATTTTCTTACCAGAGCAAACATTAATAGTTGTATAAGCAAATAAGCTTATATATGCAGTAACTAGTAACTTGGTTTCCTGGACTTCATCAGATGAACACTAAGGTATTCATATAGTTTTCAGCAGAAATTTTTGTCTAATGTCCCAGTGAGGCTTCATTATTGCAGTAATTTAAAAGTGGTGATTGGCTTATAGTATTTGTAATCTATATAAGATGTAAACTCAGAGGGTTGTTTGGTGAGAAGTGCCAGGAATGGTGCTATCTGTATTTTGATTGGTCTGCCTCAAAATTTGCTGATCAGGTGATTGCTGGGTAATATATCTTACCCAGCTTTATAGATCTGTTGATGGCTGATTTATTTATTTGAATGGCTCTTCTCCTATTTGTGTGATCTATTATCTCCATATACTCCCAGCCAAATATGTAACCTGCTTTATAATGTTCTAAGAATTTTCAGAGCAATTATCTCACAGCACATAAGACCACTGCATAGGAACACACATAAACAAAATTAAAACATGTTGCCCTCACCAAGCCCCCCATCAGAATTTAATTAACTCCAAAATATATTCATCTCCTCCAAACACTAGGTCTCATAGTGATCCAGAAACCAAGCAATCAAATAAACATTTACAAGAATTCTGTGCAAACCAAAAGATTACATACCTGGCAGAATTAATGTTATATACAAATTAACAGGACTGGAACCAGCACTACATAAGAAAACAGGATACTGTTATTTAAAACTATTTTAGATTTTTTAAAATTCAGCTTCATAATGCTTATCTATGAAGATTCTCAATCTTCTAAGTCATGGTTGTCTTAAAGATGCTTTTTCCAAAAAGCAACTGGATTTTCTTGGTTTCTTTTTTTAAACATTTTGCTTCTCATCTAAGAAGCTTTTACAGTTCTAACTGAATTTATAATGCTTGCAAACCTCTTCTGTTTTTCTGTTTGTTTTCTATTCCTGATTTCTTTTATATTGTGTTTTTAAATATATACTAAAATAAATTTTAAGATTAAAAGTTCTAATGCACCATTATTGGCAACTAAAAATAAATACAAGATACACAGATATGTAGGCTGCAAAAATCTGGATTACCACTAGTGGAAGTAGAGAAACAGATATATTGTGCTGATCTTGGCAGAACAAACTAAATATATTTTAATTATTTTTTTCTAGGTCCTGGAATATCCAGCTATGGCAGCAACCCTCAAGAAATTGCTATGCCCATCAATGATTGCATGAATAAAGTAAAGGAGAAAATTCCTTTTCATTTGCATAAAAGCATACCTGTCTACTTGGGTGCCACAGCTGGCATGAGACTTCTGAGGTATAATAGGAAAATTAGAGCACATTCTGATATGGTTCTTTTAAATAGGGCTGCTACACATAATTTTTTACTCATTTGTTTCAGTACAGACTGCAGCAGAGCATAATAACAATTCACAAGAACATTTTCTCCTTATTTAACCCCCATTATTCTATGAGATTAATAGATAAATTAGCTGACTCTATACACCGAATGGAGATTGTGATCTTTCCTAGATAGATTGTTGGGAAATAAAATCTTTGCAGATATTAAACAGATTTTTAATGACTTTAAAGAAGTCAATCCTAGGTCTGAATGTTCCTGGGTATTTCACAATAGGATTAGCTTTTCTAAATAAATTTCAGCAAACAGAGACCTTGATATTCTCATTTGTACTGCTTTATTGTTATTTTGCATATGTCTGTTTTATTTCTTTAAAATCATGTACGTATAGATTTTTGTGGGTTATGCAATGCAAATAATAATCTTTTGAATGTCCATGATTGAAATAAAATGTTTTTGTCAGTTTTGTAAAGAAAATAGCGAAGGATTGAAATTCTGGATTACTAAATGATTTATAAATAGGTGCACATAATTATGGTCAATATCTATTATGATATCCAACTATGATACATATATGTATAATGAGGATCCACAGCATTTTCTCTTGTGGATGCATGACAACTATTCAATCTTGCTAATGTATAAGCATTTCCATACAGTATGTATTACACCTGTTATTTAGAAAGCAGGACATGCATTTTTGCAATAGATTTACAAAGCAATAGCGTAGATGTCTACTCATACATAATTAGTATTCCATTTAGTGAAACTTCTAAATAAGCAGGTATTGATAATTACATATACCTGCGGGAAAGCCTCATTGATCTTTCTAAGGAAATATGGATAAACATGCAGCTTTAATGTAGCTGCATGTATCTTGGGGCTTGTTCACACATGTATATTCATAACTCACCCACTGTAATGATGTTTGAATGATCCAGCAAAATTAATTATTAAGATACAACCTGGTTATCATTTCAAACAAAATCTTTTCCAAAGAGTTTATGCATTTAATTGAAACATTAAAATAATCAGATGATATGTTTTGTATGCATGTCTGAATCAACCTTTGATGGTTTCTTATTAAAGCCTGCTCTTCCAAATTAAAAAAAAATCATCAACTTTCTGTAGTTAGTCAATTTAGTAAATTATGAAGATAAGCATCTCCTTTCAGACACTCAGCATTTTGTCTTCTGTGAATTACTTAGGTTGCAAAATGAATCAGCAGCCAGTGAAGTCCTTCAGAGCATTCAGACCTATTTCACGTCACAGCCCTTTGAATTTAGGGGTGCTCAAATCATAACTGGGCAAGAGGAAGGGGTATATGGATGGATTACAGCCAACTATTTAAAAGGCAATTTCTTGGAGGTGTGTGGAATATTATGCATGTTTACTACATTCTATTATTTCTCACATATCTAAATGGATATATGCTGTGATTAACAGCCTTCCCACACTTTATGCAAGGCAAAAATTAAGGCATTTGTCTAAGTATAATAATATAATGTATACAGGTAGTCCTTGACTTACAACCACAATTGAATCCAACATTTCTGTTGTTAAGCGAGGCAGTTGTTAAGTGTGTTTTGCCCAATTTTACAACCTTTCGTGTCACAGTTGTTAAGGGAATCACTGAAGTTGTTAAGTTAGTAACACAGTTATTAAGTGAATCTGGCTTCCTCATTGATTCTTCTTGTCAGAAAGTTGCAAAAGGTGATCATATGACCGTGGGACAATGCAACTGTCATAAATATGAACCAGTTGCCAAGCATCTGAATTTTGATTACATGAGCATAGAGATGCTGCAAAAGTCATGTTTGTGAAAAACTGTCACAATTTACTTTTTTGCGGTGCCATTGTAACTTCCAGCAATCACTAAACAAACTGTTGTAAATTTAAATGTGGCAGTAATGTTAGGAAAAGCTTGCCAGCAAAAGTTCCCATTTTTAATTTGTTTTGTTTAGTATTGATTTTCTATATGCCAAATATAAACACCTTATGCATTTAAAGTATGTTATTATTTATGAATACATATTCATAAAAATTCTGGGCAAATAATAAGAAAGGAAACCCCTTTTCAAAATTTCATGGATCGTTTAATTTATAAATTAATTCGATGAGAAACCAATATTTTTTTTTTTGAAGATTCTGGACATATTTACAGAACCTGCTCCGCAGTCTGTGGTGTCACTATTTTGTCCCATGTTTATCTGCTCTAAAGGCAAGGCGAGTTCGTGAGTACTGCACAGAGTTGATTGATGGAGTATGCAGTCACTATTCATAGTCACTGTTTAATGCTAAAAGATCAAATTGAGAAGGGAGGATAAAGTGAAATAATAAGGCAGCCACTGTTTTTATGGCTAGCAGTTTTTCCCTTTCATTGTCTGCTTAACTGACAAATTTTTTACAGTGGAATTTTTCTTCATACTGAGGATAATATGTATAAATTTCACAGTGAATTGTATACTTCGTTCAGTTGTATAGGCTGAGTGCAGTTATTACTTGTATTATATTATACAGTATTCATCTCCCTCCCTCCATTGGGCATATTTATTTTTGAAAAATTAGTATTGTTTCAGCTTTATTTCAAAATTCCATATAAAAGTTATGAATCACCATTCAGAGCTACATTTTTATTCATACTGTAAATAATAACTCTTTGATTCAAATAAATTTATAAATAAAAAAATTGAATTCCACCTCTTTTCTAGTAATATCGATGTATGAAAAAATTCAAAACTTGTAAAAAGTGTGAAATTATCAAGGAGATTGTTAGTATATTTGTCAGGTCAGTTCTTTAAATGAATAAGAAACATATTAAAACCTTCACTGTTAGCACTTCAATACGTTTGAATAATTCTGGCATACTACTTAGTTATTGTCATTATAACTGAAGCTTTTTATAGCAAGAATAAATAATTCATATCAGAATTAAGAAATTCAAAGGTCTTTCTAAAGCTATATACACCATTATAACTAAGCCATTCCTAGCTGAATTATCAAACACTAATAAAAATAATTTTGAAACTCTGCAAGGCTGAGTGAATGCAACTCTTTGAAAATTAGTTATGATTCATCAAGGTCCATAATTACTGAAGGGACCACCTCTCTTGCCCATTCCACAAGATCTAGCAAGGAGGCATGTTATGGGTGCCATTGACAAGGGCACTAGATTCTATACCTCAGCTTATTTGGGCAATGTGATTTTACAAAAGAAAAGGGAAATATACTACTAATCCAGTTTTGATAAGAGTATGACTGCATAATAAAGTTGTGAAAAGACAAAACTTTTAGAGTAAATATTTTTATCTTATTTCAGCTTATCCAGTATGAACTTCATCCAACTTCAACTTCTAGGAATCTCAGCAATGAGAAATTGGAAAGGCATCAGAGTTGAGAAAAATCATTCATTGAAGCTGGTTATACAGACACTGAGTTGTATCTCTGTTTAGAGGTTTTGGCAACCCTTTGGCCTTTCCACCAGTGGTGGGATTCAAATATGTGAACAACCGGTTCTCTGTGTGGATGCCGCTTCCGGAAGTCAGTTCTGGGCCTGAGCAACAAAAAATTAGCTACCGGTTCTGCCGAAGTGGTGCGAACTGGCTGAATCCCACCACTGCTTTCCACTCAGCCTGGCATTCCTTTCTTGATGGCATTTCTCAGTAGGCTAGAACGTTTTTCTCTAATTAGCTAGTTTTTTGTTTCTTTGCAACTAGGAAAAGTGGGTTCCTCAATTGTAGTTTTTAAAGTAAGTTCTATCTAAAAGAATCCTACAGAATATTAGAGATTTTTCCATTTTGATTTGAGCATTATTTTCCAATATCTTCTATGTTAAGAAAGAGAAGAGCAAAATCCCATATCAGATGATATTTCAACTTGGTCTTTTTTATATCTAGAAAAACCTTTGGAGTGCCTGGGTCCATCCCCGTGGAGTTGAGACTATAGGTGCGCTGGATCTAGGAGGGGCTTCCACTCAGATATCATTCATTCCTGAGGAAAGCATACAAATTTTCAACAGTACACTACAGGTGCAGCTGTTTGGTTACCAATACAGGGTGTATACCTACAGTTTCCAATGTTATGGGAGAGATGAAGCAGAGAAAAAACTGCTAGCTTCAATTCTGCAGGTATGACTGGGATCAGGTTCATTAGGACTTAGATGTGATCGAATGTGCACCTGGAAGAGCAGTGGGGAAGAGTTTTGGCAACAGCTTTCCTGTGGCCTGGATGAAGAGACTGCACAGTCCTGAGCTGGATGGTGTGAGGGAAAGGTTCAGGGTAGCCACACTTTAAAATCTCAAGAATATAGTTAGTAGCTTAGAAGGTTAGAGTTTTAGCTTGGCAAGATTTTGTTCATAAGATGTAAGCAAATAAAAATTGGGCTCGATTGGATTTTGCTGTTGTTGTCTCTGGGCTTGGGCATGATATCAGCTCTGGATTTCCAAAATGCTATCCAATGTTCTATCCAATATAACTTCTGATATCACTAGGCTTCCTTATTCCCAAGAATGCTCTGGCTATAAAAAAAAATAAAAATGAATAAATGAAAGAGAGAGTGACAGAGAAAGAGAGACAGAGAGAAAATTCTTGAATAAATTAAAATGGAGCTGAAGTAAGACTGCATCACATGCTTTGTTTATAAATGTAATGAATCCTTCTTGGCTTTGTCTTTTTTTATTTTATATGTGTTTTGATAAACTATTAGGATTCAGACAATAAATCCAGGATAAAAAATCCATGCTATCCTCAGAATTATAGAACTGTTCTGACAATGAAACATTTATATGGAAGCCTTTGCACAACATTTCTAAGACCAGAGAGCTACACCCCAAGCCAGCCTGTACATGTCATAGGAACTGGGGATCCAGTCCTTTGCAGGGAGGCAGTGTCAACGTTATTTGATTTCAAATCTTGTAGAGACAGAGGAGACTGCTCATTCAATGGAATCTACCAGCCAAAAGTTAAAGGGAATTTTGTGGTAAGTCCTGATTATTGGCTGTTTACTGCATTGTTACTTTATTTGGTTGACCCTGAATATTATAGATACTGTTTCTAATTTTATTGTATTGTAGTTTTTATATTTAATATTTGCTAGTGGATGAGAAGGTTGAATATACCTTTTTGCTCTGATAAAATAAACCTTCAAGTAAAATGTTCTTTCAGTCACTAATCTGGCTTTATTTATAGGCCTTTTCTGGATTTTATTACACAGTCAATGCTCTGAATTTAACTGGACAATTTTCACTGGCTGAGTTCAATTCAAGCATGTGGACTTTCTGCTCACAGGATTGGAACCAGGTCTGTATCAATCTCTAGCTTTTGGGGGGGAAAGTACTAGCAAAAGACATTGCATATTCCTATGCAGAGTCAACTTTCTTAGTCCAAATGCTTAAAGAGAAAGCTACTCTAGGACATATATTGGTAATAAAGCTCTATGACACTAGGCACCAATCAAGTGTCATATTGCTGGGAGTGATCCAGGCTAAGTTGAACAAATGTTTAAGACTGCAATACTAACTCTACTGGTTTTGAAAAGAACCTCATTGAGTGTAGTGAAATTTATTGGAGTAGACCGAAAGATTCCCACATTAAAATCAACAAGGCATACATGTGCTTACTGTTCTTAAATTGTGCTTTTTGATTTACATTATTGGAAAAACTGAATATAATATATAGTACAGGTAGCCCTCAACCTACAACCAGGATTGAGCCCCAAATTTCTGTTGCTAAGCGAGACAGTTAAGTGAATTTTGTCCCATATTATGACCTTTCTTGTCACAGTTGTTAAGTGAATCATTGAAGTTGTTTAGTTGGTAACACAGTTGTAAAGTGAATCTGACTTTCCCATTGACTTTTGCTTGTCAGAAGGTTGCAAAAGGTAATTGACATGATCTAGGAACACTGCGACCATCATAAATATGAACTAGTTGCCAAGTATCCAAATTTTGATCACGTGATCGCATGGGGATTCTGCAATAGTCACATGTGAAAAACGGTCATAAGTCATTTTTTAAAGTGCTTTTGTAACTTCAAATGATCGCTAAATGAATGGTTGTAAGTTGAGGATTCCCTATATTCCATTCTAATAAAATTACTAAAATAATTTGGGTTATATCAGACTTTATTTTCTCTGGAAAAATATATATTGAAAATTAACTGAAACAGTTACTTACCGAACTGAAACAGTTACTTACCGACATATGATATTATTTGCCTATTGTATTAGTACTTCTTGAGATACTTGAGTTTGCAATTAATTACAGCAAAGATCTCTCTATGAGATTTCAGGAAGTCATTTTCTTAGGTAATCATTATAATAATTATAATCACAACAGAAAAGTAGGAAGTAGAATTTTTAAAAAATAAACCTTACTTCGTTATCAATAGTCAGTTTTGCTTTTCAGTTGCCATTTATGCTCTCTAAATTTGAGGAAACATATGCAAGATCTTACTGCTTTTCAGCAAACTATATCTACCACTTACTTATACATGGATATAAGTTCAATGCTGACAACTGGCCTCAGATTCATTTTCAAAAAGAAGTAAGTTAACTATGATTTAAGATTATTTAATTCAGAAAAACACAGGTCTTGAAAAATTAAAAGATCTGGAAAGGATTCTGAGTTAGAGCCATTTTATAGCAGTTCTCCATACATGTTCTTAAAGCTGCCTCAGTAAAGAAATTGGTTTATTATGGTCCAATTATAAAACGTGACCAGGTGACAGATTTGGGGGCTTTTAATTCATACTATTTGACAGAACTTAAATAACTAGTCTGGATTTATCATTTAAATTTAATGTGTTAAATATTTTCAAATGCTCCTGGCTATAGAAAGAAGCATTCCTTTTAGATCCTCTATGTTTTTATCTTGCTTTATGCATTAATGAAAAGGCAATACATTGAAATGCCACACTAATTTCTCTTTGCAACAGTTCTAAGACCATTCTGATTTTACTTTTACATGACAACCATTACATAGCATTTAATCACACATTGGGCTGCTAAGCTATATTGTGACTTGTTTGGCTTTGGTTTAGTTTGTTAAATAAATCCAATAAACTTGGTAATTCAATAAACTCTGGTTAAATAAGAAATAGTTTAATACAATGGATGAACCAAACTAATAAGATTAGAAACCAGATTTGCAACACGAGGGTCTTTCTTGTCATAGATTCAGCTTTGGGAAAAGTTAAATATTTGCCATGAAACTGTCTGTATAAATGTTCCTGTTCAGTATTGTAGGAGTTATTTCAGTGGTGGGATTCAGCCAGTTCACGCCAGTTTGGCAGAACTGGTAGCTAATTTTTTGTTGCCCCGGCCCAGAATGGACTTCCGGAAATGGCATCCACACAGAGAACCAGTTGTTCACATATTTGAATCCCACCACTGAGTTATTTGTTTTTAAAATGCATGTGTTGTCCTTCAAACTGGGTCAAATTTTTTTAATTAATCTTTGGGAGAATAAAATCAAATCCCACAAAATAAGAATATTGTAAATAAAAAGATCCTCTCAAATAATTTACTATTAATATTAAGATATGCAATTTACAAGATTTTTACCCCTGTTCACTGCTATTTCTCTTAGGTGATAAAACTAATACCCAAAATTAGAATTGTACTTAGTTTTGATTAGTTTCCCTAATAAGTTTAATACACATACCATATATGGAGCACACTATAGTTCTGAATTCTGATATAGGCCCTTAATCTATAGAAAGGGAAAAGAATACATGAATTCAAGCTTATATAAAATAATTTTTGTATTCAAATATCTGTGGTATTATTAAAACAAGCAGCAGAGAGTTATCTTGCTGCCAAAAAGACTCCCCTCATGTGTGCATCCAACTGGCAAAGATAGGTCATGGCACCACTTGTGCAAGATGGGTGAAAATATTTTAATGGCCCACAACTGCTTCAGCAGATTTTCAGCTTTGTCTGGGCTTGGAAGCTAAGGGTTGGGCCTGATTTATACTTCGATGAGAAATTACAAAGAAATTTCAGAGCTGTACACTATTTTTAGCAACTAAAAAAACCCAAAAGAAGATAAATATATCATTTCAGTGTTATTTTAAAATTAAAAAGAAAAATTACAAGCTCATGTCCATTTAGTTACCAGAAGTGGAATTCAATGAAGAAGTGTCTTTATGTTTATACTTTTGGCTTGCCTGAGTTGTATTGAATGAAGAGGAATTATATTGGGCCACATATAAAATGTAATATATAGTTAATGTATATAAATCACATAACAATGTTAAAAGTTTTTGACCTTGTGGGGCTGCATTATTAATGGGTTGGACATGCCGGATATAGAGCATTTGCTTTTTGTAATAAAAACGGCCTAACATTTTAATGGCAGTAATATGGTGTTTCTTTTTTGTGTTTTAGGTTGATAACAGCAGCATTGCCTGGTCACTGGGCTATATGCTTAGCCTCACCAATATGATCCCAGCAGAAAGCAATAGAATTTGGTTACCTATGAATCCTTCTCTGTTTGCTGGACTGCTCCTCTTCTTCACAGCAGTGGCATTACTGTGTCTGATTTTCCTGGTGTATTCATATGTTCGATCTCGCATGCAAAAGAACACTTGTCAAGTTGAACATGTGTTTGCCATAGAATAAATCAAGTTCAAAAAAGAGACCAGAACTTTCACTAATTATGTAAAAAGCACGGGGAAAAACCCCCAGTAGCTATAAGAAAGTATCACTTTATGAGTATCTCAATCTATTTTAGTTCTCATCTAGAATTTTGATGCAGTTCAGGATTTAATTGTTTATATGCAGATATAAAAACAAAAAATCAAGTAGTCCTAATATGCAAGGGGCAAAGGACTGTCAGAAGAAGATAGTTTTGATTTACCCAAGAACTAAATAGCCTTTATCCCTTTTGATGGGGGGGGATCACCTAAGGCAAATTACCCAGGTTTGTTTGTATTTCTGATCAGGATGATTAAAGAATAATTTGCAAAATAACCTTTTAAAACATTAATGAAGTTGAAATTGGTAATTCTCTATAACAATTAGTAACAAGATTAGTAATATGAAATGAAAAAACTTAATTTCATATATGCAAAAGTAATATGACCAGAATCAAAGCAGAAGGTTACTGGGGAAATATGTTCTCAATACCTTACTGGAAAATAATTCCTACATGTTTAGGCTTATTGGACAGGAAAGATCCACAATCAGGAAATGGCTTAAGGAACCATACAGAGCTGTAGTGTCTCTAAAATATCGTTGCTCACCAACTGATGTGCCAACGATGGAATTCATGCATTATGTTTGCATGAAGTCAATAAACACTGTAACACATATCTCCTCTCTACTGCAAGACATATGATTTTCAGTGCCCTCAACCCATCAGCCTGATGGCAACTCTGAAACACTCAGGTATCCTTCCCATATCTATGTTGCTCATAAAACAGTGCTTTGGATTTCAATATATCTCATAGTTTTTTAAAAAGTAATTGCCCCTCCACCCCAATTTGTTGAGACTACAGCTCTCAAGACAGCACAGTCAATGTATCTAGAAGATGCAAAGCTGTAAAAGAAAAAGAAAACTTAAAAAATGGCCCTTTGGGGAGAAGTATTCAAGATTCAGATGAAGAAGAGACTCTTGATAAACAGCCAAAATGAAAGGGTGGGAGGAGAAAACTATTTTAGAAACAGAGGCACTCTATTAGTTCTCTACATAATACATGAGGTTGGGAAATAAGAAAAGATTAATGCTACTTGTCTTTTGTACATTTAGAAGAGAATTTCCTAACCATTCAGGCGCAGCAGCAGAGGTATCAGACACATCACAAACTATTTATTTCCTGTCTTCCTGGAAAAACGGATAGAGGTATCAGAAATATTTGCAAAAATATTCATTAGTATTAGTAGAACTGACATTCATTAGTAGAACTGACATTCTGCATGGGGGATCTGATTTGAATCTGGAGTACATTCCCATGGAAGAGAAAATGGGGAAAATGCCCTGGCATTCAGGCAAGCCTAAACCAGTTGATGATTATTCATGATTATCTAGACTTAGAGCCTAGACCTGGCGTGGGAACTATTAATCAATGGGGCTCCCTAATTTGCACATATTGTCCAGACCTGGCACACTTCCTATGATTATCACATCTGTGTTTCAGCCAGTTCTAGAAGCAACTTGGTTTTCCCGTTTTTAACTGTTTAAATGCCCTACTTATTAGTTTGTGGCAATTATAATTGTTAGAATAAGGATTCCTTTACTTTTGTAAGATATTCGTATCTAATCAGGACTTGTCCTCAAGAAAGATGTTGAAATCCAAAAAATCTGTTTAAAAAGCAGATTTAAAAATTTTAAAGTCTGTATGTTAAAAGCCAACATAGATTGGGCTATCTTTTCTCCTTATGCCTACAGGAACTCTCAAACAAGCCAATAGTAAACTCCATTCTTCGCCAAACCCAGTGGCTCTGTTCACAACAACACGAGATTGATTAAAAGTTCTGCAACTGCACGAATAATATTCTGAACTCGACGAGTTTTAATCATGATTATGTTCAGGATACTTTGCAAATGACCAAAATGCATTAAGAACAGGAAGAAGCATACAATTCGAATTCGGACCGTTAATTCAGTCCAGACGACTTAAAGTTGCCACGGATTGCCCAGGAATTATTTTACTATCCGTCCACAATCAACATACATACACCCACATGAACATGGTTTAAAGATGGAGGAGAAGCAGGAGATACATTTTCTCAAATTTCTACCACAGGATAACGCATGCGCAAGAAATAACCTTTTGAATTCACCCAATTGATTTCATTCATTCCTTGAAGAAAGAGCAAAAAAAGCCGGTAATGCGCATGCGTAATAGAATTTGCTGTTGTCAGTCAATGCGGCCCTTCTGTCCAATTGTCCAATCTCTGCTATGCAACCAGCACTTCGCCGCGAAGAGAGCGATTGAGTCCCGCCTCTTCCTCTGGTGCACATCCGCAGTTGCGGTATCACGAGGCATCCGGAAACTGTTCTTTCTCTCTTTGTGAGTCGACTCGTGTGGCAGCCATCATGGTAATCGCGGGCTCATGGCCGAGGCCTTGTCCACGGCGCTTTTCTTAAGACTTGCTGAAGTGGAGGGTGGTTTTGAAGGGTTTCGCGACAGCCTTCATTTCTCCTCGGCTGATTTAAGCCGAGAAAGAGGATGGCGGAAAGGGCCACGGGGAGAAGGGCTTAAGAGTCTTGTGCTGGACGTAAATGGAAGAGATGGTAGCGGGCGATTAACGAGGGCCGGGGGAGTGGTGGATTTTGTCAGCTTTTTTATCGTTTTCTTCTGGTGGAAAAGATAATACTACTCGGCCATGATGAGAAAGTCTTCAACAGAAGTTTCTCAGATTTCTGTCACTTTTGTAGAGCGGCCTGCCTGCAAATTCATGAGGTGTCTGCCCCATCACATCTAAAAATGGTTTTGGGCTGAGAAGAATATATTGTACTATAATTATATTTATTTCAACTATTCAATTATTTTAAAGTTCAATATAGGGAGTAAAGAAGTTGCTTTCTTTGAAGGACTGTTAGGAGAGCTCCATAATTCTATAAACCTGTCTAGTAATGAATCATTTGAATAATTAAAATAAACTATCTGATTAAGGTGTTCAAGCGCTATGTTGAGATTGGCCGAGTTGCTTACATTTCATTTGGACCACATGCAGGAAAACTAGTTGCAGTGGTTGACATCATCGACCAAAACAGGGTAAGTTTCACTGCTTATGCTATATGTTTAATAAAGTGATATATTTATCTGTGGTAGATAGTAGTGATAAAGAATTTTACTTAGGACTGGTTATTCCATCCTTTAGTCCACCAATAGAATAGAATACAATATTTATTTGGCCAAGAGTGATTAGATACACAAGGAATTTGTCTCCAGTGCAGAAACTCAGTGCACATGCAAAACAACAAGAGTAATAATAATAATAATGATAACAGTAAGAGAAGATGGTAGGAAAGATGAGAAGGATAATAATACAGCTGTACCACATGGATAAATAGACATAAGAATACTGTGGCTTTTCTTAGTATGTAGCTTTCTTCTTTTCTATGTACCTGTGTTAGAAAATATGGTTATGTTAAACACTCAAGAGGCTATTAGCATGTATTCCATACTAGTTACAGAAGAGAGGAATTTTTTTTTGTAGTTAGCATAGAATTGCAGGCCTCTAACTTCTCAACAAGCTTGTAATTTTGTGGGCTTAAGGAGAGCTAATGATTCAGTTGCCTAGATGAGTATCTGAGCAGCTTGCTTTCTGAATACATTATACTCTCAAAGATATAAACTTGTTTAGGTGTTTCTATAACCAGCTTGATTTACCCTGAATTCTTTAAAGTACAGTGATTGTCTGCACTATGGATAAAAGCATATAAACCTTATGTTATAGTAAATTTGCTTTACTAGGTATGATTATTTTTGGCAAGTTTATTTATAAGTTCAGTACTTAAATTCTTTAATTTGCTCAATATATAACATCCTTTTTATGTAGTTTCATTGTGTTCAATAAAAGTACCCTTAAGAACAGGGGTTCCCAATGGGGTGTGAGATGATATTCCAGAGGGTGCAAAAATTTGGTTTTTCAAAATTATAGTGTATGTGCATAATTCATTGCTGTTGTTTCAAACTTTTGTAAGGGGTGCAAGAATATATCGGAAGCGTTCTAGGGGTGCGGGGTATAAAAAGGTTGGGAACTGCTGCTTAAGAAGAATATGCATTGGTTTGTGATATGAAATTATGTTATGTTATTGTAAAGTAGTATTCACACTAGTGTTCTTGAGACTCCTTTAAATCTTTTCTCGTGGTCCGTAAAAAATCTCCAGAGATAGAAATTAAAATCTGTGGTATCTTATAAATAATGTTACTTGTGAGTGTAAAACGAACTGAAAATAGGGGGGAAAACCACTGATGACATTTAACTTCTCCATTAAAACTCCATTTACTTCTAGGCCCTAGTTGATGGCCCTTGCAGTGGTGTCAGAAGGCAGGCTATGCCCTTCAAGTGCATGCAGTTAACTGATTTTGTTCTGAAATTTCCTCACAGGTTGGTTATATGGTACTTCAATATTATTGCCTCTAAATTTGAATCAGAAAAGAAACACTTGTCTTACTGCTGGTATTGCAAGAATATTAAGAGTTTATCCTATTTTATCATTGCTGAAAACTGAGAATATGGAAAACAGCTCTTTCTTGTATATTTATTTCCAAGAAAAATCCTTGATGTCAGCATGGGCTATTCTATTATTTTAATGTTCTACTTAATTTAAAGTAAATTATCATAAAATGGCTGCACAAGATAAAAAAGTATTCCTTTTTTCAGAATTATGCAGCTATTTTACAGGTAGTCCTCAACTTACAACAATCCATTTAGTCACCATTCGAAGTTACAATGGCACTAAAAAGTGATATGATTTTCACATTTATGACCATTGCAGCATTGCCATGGTCACGTCATCAAAATTCAGACACTTGGCAGCTAATTCATATTTGACGGTTGCAATATCTCAGATTCAGGTGATCTCCTTTTGTAATCTTCAGACAAGCAAATCAATGGGGAAGTCAGATTCACTTAACCATGTTACTAATTTAACAAAGACAAATGATTCACTTAACTATGGAAAAAAATGTAAAATGGGGTGATGCTCAACAAATGTCTCACTTAGCAACAGAAATTTTGGGCAACAGAAATTGTGTTCATAAATTGAGGACTACCTCTACATCCCAAAGTATGACACAACTGTGATTGCTAATATTACTTCTGGATGATTTAAACTAGGTTTAAATCCTTATTTAAAATTGGCTTATTTAGAATTAATATTCATACTGTTACACTAAATGTATGAGCCACTAGTAGGTCTTTTATATATTTATTTCTTCTATACTTTATAATATCTATATGAAGAATTGGCAAAAGATTAACCAGTTTGGGATGAGTTATTAATATGGGATATTAGTAAACTAAAACTTAGGTGGAGATACTTTGGAAGTTTGGTGAAGACTACAATGATTTGAATGGAAGAAAGGAGCTCTTAGCTAGAGCAGTTATATTAATAAATAAACATTTAGGAATTCCTAAAAGTATTGGTATTACTTTAATACCAGTGTTGGCTGTAGATCAGGCATGTCCAACCCATGGGCCAACTGAGACCCCCTAAGATAAAAGATATAAAAAATAAATAAAGGAAGTTTGTTGTTTATATAGATTAGCTATATTATATATTTCGTATGCAGCCCAAGATAATTCCTCTTCGCTCAGTGTGGCCCAGGCAGTCCAAAAGCTTGAACAACTAGATAGCATAGTTGTTCAAGCTTTTGGACTGCCTGGGCCCACACTGAGCGAAGAGGAATTATCTTGGGCTGCATACGAAATATATAATATAGGTAATCTATATAAACAACAAACTTCCTTTATTTTTTTTTTATATCTTTTATCTTAAGGGGTCTCAGTTGGCCCATGGGTTGGACATGCCTGTTAGGTGGTACTCGAATATTGCCATATCCTAAAAGTGGTACAATTGGTGAAAAGGTTGAAAAGCCCTGCTCTAGATGGAATCACATTGCCCCTGAAGGAGCAGTGCTGTCACTTGGGTTTGTCCTGGAGTCAGTAGTCTTGGTAGATCTGCAGATAGAAGCCATGGCTAAAAAAGTTTTTGCCTCTTATGTTCACTTATGCCTTAACTGTACAAAGAATAAATAGAGCTGTCAGTTATTAATGAAATTGTTTCCTCAAAGAAGAAAAGCTGTGCATTTTTGAAAATAACTTTTTATGCCGGAGTTTTTTTTTTAAAGGGACTAGTATGGGAAGTTGTTGCTGTGATTGCTTATTTTTTTCTCTACCATTCACTAAATATCAGCAGAAAGTTTAGAGATCTATTAACTGGCACAGGAAAATAAATATTTTTAAGTGGTCTTAATGTAAATATATGTTGATTGTAAGCTAAAGATAATCTTACAAATATTTTTTTTGTTTTAAATAACAGTGCTCGTCAAAAATGTGTACGAGTTGCCTGGGAAAAAGAAAACATTAATGAGAAATGGAACGCCACCAGATGGGCAAAAAAAATTGAGGCTAGGGAGAAGGTATGTGTTTCAAACAATACAAAATATGCAATAGCTTTGAGTTAAATGGCATTTTGGAAGCAGCTAAATAATGAACTACATTTAAGAAGTCGTGTTTCTCAGTATTTGTTGCCAGCTAACTGCCTATGTAATCAGTTGTTCAGCAAACGCCTTTTTTAATGTTTCTGCCATTTCAGGTGCAGCAGACTGTAGGACTTTGGAAAATACTGTGTTTCCCAAAAAATAAGACCGTGTCTTTTTTTTTTTTTTCCTCCAAAAGAGTCACCAGCTTTTATTTTCGGGGAATGTCTTTTATACTCACCTCCGGCACTGATAGCCCTGCCCAGCAGGTCCACTTCTTCTGAGGCTGAAGGAGCAGCTTCATTCTGTAGCTGCATTCCGGCCTGCATTTCATAGTCAGGCCTTTCCGGAAGGCCTATGCAGCTGAGAACCGAGTTATGGATTCAATCCATAGCTCGGTTCTCGGCTGCAGTGGCCTTCTGTGACTGAGAAATGCAGGCCGGCTGCAGAAGACACCGCAGAAGAAGTGGGCCGGCAAGGAGGCCTGGCGGCAAGGTAAGTAGGTGCGGGGTGCATGGAGCAGCTCCACATCCCCGCCCTAACTTGCTTTTTAGATCTGTGCCTCGCCCAAAACTAAGGCTTATTTTTGGGGTAGGGCTTATATTAGGCCCACCCCCAAAAATCAAGCTAGGGTTTTTTTTCCGGGGTTGGTCTTAAACTTTCAGGGAAACACGATAGTTGGAATTGAGATTGTCTTTTTTCCTCATACTCTGTCCTGAACTTGCGACAAAACAGGGCATTTGCTGCACATGGTTACAGATGCTCTGTCATAGATAACAATAGGAACTTGAAATAATCCTGTTATACATCATTCATTCTCTGAACAGTTTACAGTGTCATCATATTGCCCCCAACAATCTGAGTCCTCATTTTATCAAACTTGGAAGGGGGAGTCAACCTTAAGACTTGTCAGGTTTGAACTTCAGGCTGTGGGCAGAGTTTGTCTGCAATACTTCATTCTAACTAAAGAGCCATGGTGGCGCAGTGATTAGAATGCAATACTGCAGACTAGCTCACTGCAGGAGTTCGATTCTGAATGGCTCAAGGTCAACTCAGCCTTCCATTCTTTTGAAGTTTGTAAAATGAGGACCCAGATTGTTGGGGGCTATATGCTGACTCTAAATTGATTAGCTTAGAGAGGGCTGTAAAGCACTATGAAGCAGTATATAAGTCTAAGTGCTATTGCTAACCACCGCGCCACCAGGGCTCGTCAGTAGTGCTAAGTGCTGCCTATCAGTTGAGACTATTGAACAAATATCTAAAGAAATGATTTTTAAAACGACTTCTAATACAAAATACTGTGAGGCAATCACTGTCTCTCACTCCAGTATACTTAGATCATTCTATGCTCTTGAGCTATATGAAAAGAAAGGATATAAATGTAGTCAATAGTAGAAGCACAATTAATTCAACTTTTTGTAGACTGTTTGCACAATCTTTTTAAAATATCTTGGAGAGGCTTAGTATTATATCTTTTTTAATTAAAATATTTTTATCCCTCAGGTTCTTTAAATTTCCCTATCTTAGTCTGTTTTTTCTAGATTTAATCATTTTAATAGTACATAAATCATTGGTTAAAGATGCATATAGATAAAATAAGCATAATTGAATCTGCACCACTTTGTTGAATGCTCTAAATTCCTTTACAGTCCTTTCTCTCTATGGATGACTTGGGCCATTTATTAGTTCTTCAATGTAGCTAAAAGGATAAACTTTAATCTGAACTTATTCAGAAAAACTTATACAAAACTCGTTAATATCAAAAATAAATTGTTTAAATAGCTTCAGTTTTATATTCATGTTTTTGAAATTTTAATTTATATATTTTATACTTGTATGTGAAGAGTTATATGATTATGGTGAAAAAAAATTAAGCTTAGCCTGTGCTTTTAGACACAGAAATTACAGAGTGCGTGCTTCTCTGGTGCCTGTATTACAGAGACATTTGCAGTATTTTTGTCTTACCATTATAGGTTGGATTCTATTAATAACAGTAACTGGCGTCAGCAACTCCATTGTTAAGTGACACAAACATGTGACCACTAACTTAACAGGAGAAATTCCAGTTGGGCTTATTAAGGGCAATATCTCATGATCTACTGGGTTCTGTGTTGATTCTATAGTTAGAAGCTGTCAATGAAGGCAAAATAAAAAAAAATGGCAATCACATGACCATGGGATACTGTCATCATTGTGAGCCAGTTGCAAACACCCAAACCGCAATCACATAATTGTGGTAATGGTGCAGTTTGAAGGATCAGCTGTAAGTCTCATTCAGTGCCATTGTAATTTTGAATGGTTGCTGAATAGGACTACCTATACTGCATCAATACCTAGGGCACACAAGACAATATACCACTCTGTTCTTTTACATACTGATTGTTTTACAACATTCAATATTGCCAGATTCTATGGAGCAGCGCTCTCTCTCTCTCTATCTATCTATCTATCTATCTATTTATCTATCTATCTATCTATCTATCAATCATCCTTTATGTTTTTTAAATGACTGTACCTTGCCTCATGCTGATTTATCATCTTAATAAAGATGATTTTGAAAATAAAAGTTATGTATGGGATGACCAGTTGTATTTTGCTAATACTAAAGAAGTTGGCAGTTTTTGGTAAGGCTCAGGATCTCAGACTTCTTTGTCAAAAAATCTTTCCATAGAAAGCCAAGATGACAGATTTTGATCGTTATAAGGTCATGAAAGCAAAGAAAATGGTAAGTATAATTGCTATATTGTGTTCTTCCCAAATAGACTTTCCTAGCACTGAATATAATGGTTTTAGATGCAAGGTAAGATCTTTACGTTTGCAATGTGCAATTTTTGCTTGATTTTCTATTATTGTGTAATTTAACCCAAATTACAGATATGCCTGCCACTTAAGTAGATTGATTAGTCGTCTCTAAACATATAAATAAAATGAATACACATCCAATGTCAACTCTTGATGCAGCTGGCTTTCCACTTTTAACTGTTCAGTAAATTTCTTTTGAAATAAAAAAATAGTGTGAATAGGATTATTCAACAGTAAATATTATTGTTCTGTTTTTTCTGCAGAACTTAATCAAAAGTTTAATAAAATTAAATATTGAAATATGACATTTTAGTTGCTCATAAGTAAATAATTTGTAAAAAATGAAAAAACATTCTTGCCTTATAATTATTACATAATTGTTTTACAGAGAAACAGGATCATCAAGCATGAAGTTAAAAAGCTTCAAAAGGCACCTTCTACCAAGAAAGCATAAATTGTCAACAAATAAAAATTTCAATTAAATATGCACCTAACATAATTGATGACTTGCCTGATTATTTTTCTCTTACTACTTTCACCAGACTAACAAAACCTAAGTATTTATAGGACTACTGTACTTAATGAATAAACCTTGGTACAAGGTTAGAGCTATCCCGCAAACATTGGGCAGATATATATTTTATTTATTAAAATGACGTCTGTATTTAAAAGATACTCATCTGAAGAAGCAGTCACAGGAGTGGTATAAAATATTGTGTTAAATTCAGAGCTAAAATCTACAAAGCATCGTTACACAGGTCTCCCATTGCTCCAGATGAATCAGAGTTGTGTGCAGATTGATAGCTATGGTGTCCTCTGGATCTTTTTGCTCTGTGTGCAAACTGGTGACTGTCGAGTGTATTAGAGGCAGAACACGATGTGCCTGCAGACCAGTTTTTCAAAACACTTCATGATAATAGGGGTGGTCTATAATCACTGAGGCTGTTAATAAAGGACTTCTTTGGTAATGGAACAATGATGGAGGCCTCCAGATAGGAGGGAATACTGGACTGGGATAGAGTGATTAAAAAATCTTGGTAAAGACCCCACCCAACTGGGGTCAAACACCATAAAATAAATGTAAACGCCTGTAATTATCCAAGTCAACATCATCTTCAGACTCCAATCTCACCCTCCCCTAATACTTGGGGCAAATGAGAGGAGTACCAAAATCAGCATAATTCACTTGTAGTTAATCCAGGAAGGACAAGGAGCAGGGAAATTTACCAATCCGGCCATGGTGAGCATAAGCAGTATCAGGTTAAAGTAATGGCATACCTTGACATCTGGAAAAGGATTTTGTAAGCCAGCTTCATTTCCAGCCAGCTTCTCTGCAAGAGAGTTAAAACTGAAATATGGTGTATTTAACACAAGGTAGTAGGCAAGCAGTCAGAATATTTTATATTTTGCTTTATTTTATTGAAAACCTTATGGTACTATTCTGTTCCTTTACATTCCTCCTATGTTCCAAGAAAAGATTAGGGTTTTTTTTAGATCCATCTGTTTTGGAAGTGAATTCTGGCAGGTCTCATACAGCTGCTGGGTCATACTTTTGTGCCTCTGAATGGAAAGCAGACAGCACTATCGAAGGACCGTAGACAATTTTGCGTCTGTCAGTTGGTTAACATAATGATGTTATCCGTTCAGTCAACTATGATTCTATGGGCTAGGTGTCTCCATATCTTCCAATCTAGCACTTCGTTTGAGGTTTTTTATGCTCTGGCTGGTGTCAGCTTTGATAATGTCCAGCCACTGTTCTTTGATGGCATTTTTTTAAATCAACTAATTTTTAATTTTAAAGTTACAGCAGAAAAGATTTACATATTTATTCAATGCAAAATAATGTAATGCTTAAGGCTATTTAATCATGGTTAGATGTGTATTGGCCCTGACAACTTACAGTCAGTCTTCGACATGCCAACCAATGTTTAGTAGGGCTTTCAGCCTGAAAACAATTTTACTGCATGCTCTAGATTAGAACACAACTGGGTTTTTTAAAATACTTTTTAAGTGAGAAAATTACTACTTGCCTCTATCTTGCTATAGAGAACCTTAGATTTAAGAAAATGTGTGAAATGTATGTTATTTTGACTAACTTTAGATGTGGAGATTGGCTTTGGTATTTTTTATGGGGAGGGGTTTTGTTATTTCTATTAATGGTAGTCCTCAACTTTACAATCATTTGTTTATCAACAGTTCAAAGTTATGATGCTGAAAAAAGTGACTTACAACCTGTTCTTGTTTCAATCATTGCACCACTCACAGTCATGTGATCACAATTCAGATATTTGACAATAGTTGCGGCATCCTGCAGATATGTGATAGTGATTTTTCCTAGCCAGCTTCTGACAGAAAAAATCAATTGGGAGAAGTCACATTTGCTTAACAACTGTGATTTGTTTAATGACCATGGCAAAATAGGTTGTAAAATTGGGTGTGGTCACATGATTCCTTAATGACGATGTTGCTTAACGAATTTTCCAGGTTCAGTTATGGACTGGACTAGTTGAGGAGTACCTGTAATGGAACCAATGTCTAGTTCAATGTGTGGTATTTCTAGGTAGGGCTGAGCAATATATTTTAAAAACCTAGAACCCAAGAAATCAGTGTCCACAATCAGTGTACTGGTGGATTAATGATCTGATTTTATATGAGGTAGCTTTCTAGACTAAGAGGTCAGAGACGGTTATTCCACGCAAGTTTTTCCCACTCAAGTTTTCATTCCAAGACAAGTCTGCTGTAATAATCTTTTGTTTAAGTTTATAAATACAATCTAGCTTTTCTGTCTCCAAAACATTTTGTTGCCTTCAACTCCAAAGCACAGCACACTGCAGTCCTATGTGCTATAGTTAGCTTGAAAAATGTTGTTTTAGACTTAGCAAGTGCAACAGGAAGATCTCCCTAGCCATGGGATCTCACTTCACATTGAGCATGGGTTGGTGTCCTCAACTGCCCTTAAGGGAAGAAGAATCATCCTGAAGTAGAGATTAATAGCGTTTGCTATCTGGATGCTGCCTCCATCTTTTTGTGGTTAGCCATTTATAGTCAGCAATTGAGGAATAGTTTTTAAATAGGTTTTTAGGCATACACACAGTTCAAGTCCTATCCAACAGTAGTTCTTTGGGTGTGATCGCAAACATATTTTTAAATATATATTTACCTTTTTCCTGGTAATGTATCATTTTTCTCTTTATGTCAGAATAAGCAAAGAGAGGAAGAGTCCACAAAAACCTCTCTTACATATAAAGTCTAAATTATGAATTTTTACTTAGGTCTATGTAATATGAAGAAAAATTATATGATCTAGTACTAATATTTGCTTTTTTCTGCAAATTTGAATATATGAATGTGTTGTTTTTTTACAGATTTGAGAAACTGAATATGGTAGGGAAAAAAGCTTAGACATCTTTTCAGTTAGTATTTTGTGATACCCGCTTTAACAGATATAGCTTTCAATATTTCCTGTAATAAGAGCCTTGTAATCTGTTGGAACATCCAATCTCTTCAATTTCAATTTTATTTCCTGGCTTCAACAAAGGGAGAAAACATTCATGTAGTTGGCCAGCAAAGGGTGGACTGATGCTGGCACTTGAGGTGGAGATTGCAGAAGAGCTGGGCAGGAATACACTTACCATGTGAGAAGCGGAGCATTTAGTGGTGATATATGAGGGCTGTCTGAATATATAAGGTGCCTGAATAGACTATTATATCAGGTTGTGGAGAGGGGGGATTAGGTCCAACCGAAGTGGAACAAGCCAGGATAGAACAACTCTTCCGGGGTACTTTGGCTTCAGACCCTGTCTGGAGTCAAATAAAGGTCGAAGCTAGAGGGAATGTTTGGGGGTATCACAAACTTATAAGGAGAGTGCGGGCAACTGAGGTAGTGGAGGAGGCTAAGAAGGTGACAGCCGAGTTGCCGGTGGGACGGCTCTTAGGCCCAGGAGTGGGAAAGGCTAGGGAGAATGATGATCGGTTAACAATGATGCAAGCCCAGATACTGGATTTAACTAAGATAATGGCTTAGTTACCCAACTCTGAATGGATGTCGGGCTGGGCCAACTGATGAGGGAATGGGCCCATCTGCCCTGGTCAATAATTCAACGAGACCAGTGGTTTGTTACAATTGTGGGGGTGTGGGGCATTATAGGCATGCGTGTACAAAACCGTACAGAAGATCAGGGAACCCAGTGCAGTCAGGAAACTGTCAAAGGCCCCAGTGAGGGAGCTAGCTGGGTGCCCGGTGATATCAGTCAGCCCCGAAAAGAGAGGGTTCCCTTGGAAACCCTCATAGAAAATGGAGTGACGGGAGTACCCCCTTTAGTGAGGAATCTCCATCCTCTTGAATTGACAGAAGCTGGAACCATGGGGCCCCAGCGACAGTCTTTGAAGAATCAGGTGCGGATTGTTGAACCAGACACTGGGTTTCCTACTACTGGGGTTCCAATGGTGTCAGTGCAGGTGGAAGGTATTTACACTAACGCCCTTTTGGATTTGGATGTGCAAATCACTTTATTATATAGGGATTTTTATGACAAATATTTGACGTATATGCCCATACAGGAACTGGGTGATTGGAAGATCTGTGGTATTGGGACTGAGAAATTTCCCTATGATGGATATTTACCCGTAGGGTTAACGTTTGGGCCTTCTATTGCCGGGTATACGGAGACCTTTGATACTCTGGCTATTGTGTGCACTCGTCCCCCGGGAGTTAGTCAGGGTTCATAAATTGTGGGGACGAACATCAGTTTGGTTAGGCGATTACTCACCCCAGTTGTTCCCTTGGGGGATGACCCGATAGCAAGGGATGTTCACCCTGCGCTACAGACAATATGTCAGAGTTTGGCGAGGGAGCATCAAGCCCCTGCAGAGGGGGTGGGGTGGTTATGGAAATTGGATAGGGAAAAGAGGATAGTAAGTGGTGTGTCTGAGAGCCTCCGTTAAGTTAGATTGGGAACAGCCTGGCCCATATCTCATTCTTGAACCCGGCCCTAAGGGACAGAACGGTGGAGTGGAATTAATTCCAGAGGTAGTCTCCATGCGGCAGGCAAAAGGGAGGATCTTGGTTGGGGTTTAGAATATTATGGGCCTCCCTGTACGCTGAGGGATTGGATGTTGTTGGGGCAGGTGAGCCCAGCTACTCCGATTGGGTCTCTGGATGGTAAGGGGGAGACTGATGGAGAGGTTTCAATGGATCAGTTCTATCACAAGAATATACAGCTTTGTCCTGAATGGCAGGAGAGAGCGAGAGATCAGCTTTGGAAGTGGAGACATCTATTCTCGAGAGATGATTTCGATGTGGGCTGTGCTAAGAGTGCCCAGCATGTGATCCGACTGAGGGAAGATAAACCTTTTAGGGAGAAATCTCGGCGCATCCCCCTAAGCGATCTGGATGATCTTAGAGAGCATCTAGCAGAGCTGAAAAAGACTGGGGTCATTAGGGAATCCCGAAGTCCTTATGCTTCTCCTATAGTGGTGGTCCGGAAGAAGAACGGGTCCCTGAGGATGTGTTTATTATCGCACTCTTAACCAGAGGACTATCCCTGATCAGTATACAACCCCCCGGACAGAGGATGCCCTGCATTGTTTGTCAGGGGCGAAGTGGTTTAGTGTGTTGGATTTAAGGAGTGGTTACCATCAGATCCCCATGCATCCGGAGGATAGGGAGAAAACTCCGTTCATCTGCCCACTGGGGTTTTACAAATTTAATCAAATGCTCCAGCTTCTGTCAGGGGCTCCGGAGACTTTTCAAAGGCTCATTGAATGGACAGTGGGGGATATGAACCTGATAGAGGTGTTGGTTTACCTAGATGATATTGTCTTTGGTGAGACCCTTGAACAGCACGAGGAGCGTTTGGAGAAGGTATTGACAAGGCTCCATGAGGAAGGGCTGAAATTGTCGTTAGAGAAATGTCAATTCTATCAACCATCTGTCACTAATTTAGATCATGTTGTCTGGGCCGAGGGGGTGGCAATAGACCCCGCCAAGCTTGAGGCAGTTGTTTCTTGGCCCAGGCCCCAGAATGTAGCTGAATTGCGATTGTTTGGGGGATTTTGTTCATATTACCGGAGGTTTGTGGAGGGGTTTGCAAAGATAGCTTGCCCACTCAATGAGTTGCTAAAGAATGAGGAAGTAGAGGAAGCGGTGGGTTGTTCGAATCTGGCCCATAAAACCAAGGGACCCAGGAAGTCTCGGGAATCTATTCAAGCAGAGTGGACTGAACGGTGTGAGCAAGCTTTTGACCAATTGAAATGGAGGCTTATGAACACCCCAGTCCTGGCTTATGCCGACCCACATGAGTTACATGTGGACACCAGTCGGGGGGTGCTATATCAGGAACACGGTCAACAGTTGAAGCCCATTGCATATATCAGCAGGGGCTTAACTCCTGGGGAAAAGAATTATCCCACTCATAAGCTGGAATTTTTGGCACTCAAGTGGGCGGTTATGGATAAGTTGAAGGATTATTTGTATGGGGCAGAGTTTGAGGTTAAGACAGATAATAATCCACTCACGTTCTTGCTCACAACTGCTAAACTTGATGCCACGGGGGCATCGATGGCTGGCCACCCTTCCCAGATTTAGGTTCAGTTTGAGATACCACCCGGGTGTGAGGAATACAGATGCAGATGCTTTGTCAAGGAGGCCCCAGGATTCAGGGGCAGGTATCAGCGAATGGATACAGTTGCCCCCTAATGGCATTCAGGTGCTGTATCGAGGGATTGAGCATCGAGCTAGGGGAGCAATTGGGGCTGAATCGGTGGGGGTTACTATCGCAGGTGTTCCCAAATTATACTGTAATCCTATTCAAGTCAGAGGGGAGGGTAGGTTTGCCCTGACTAAGAAAGATCTGAGGAGGGACCAAGCGGAAGGTCCCCTCTATGGCCTGGTCGAAAGAGCTTTGAGAAGTGATCAGCGGGAGATTTTACTTGCCAATTCGCCGAGAGGAATCCGAGTGCTGTATAGGGAGTGGGATCGCTTACAGCTTCGCGATGGAGTGGTTTATTGGAGGGGCCCTTCGGATGGGCCTGAAGAAAGGTGGCAACTTTTGCTTCCGGAGAAACACAGAGAAGCAGTGTTGATTGCACTACACGACGAGCACTGGTATTTGGGGCCGGAAAAGACCTTTAAGTTAGTAATGGATCAATTCTACTGGCCCTGTATGAAGGTGGAAGTCGGGGACTATTGTAGATCTTGTCTGCGTTGCGTTCAGAGGAAAACCCTATCTTCAAGGACTACACCGATGGGCCATTTGCAAAGTTATGGGCCCTTGGATTTGGTTTGCATTGATTTCCTTTGCCTGGAACCAGATGTAAGTGGATGAAGAAACATATTGGTCATGACTGATCATTTTACTCGTTATGCTCAGGCCTTCCCGACAAAAGATCAGTGTGTTGTTACGGTGGCCAAAGTATTAGTGGAGAAGTTTTTTGTACATTATGGGCTGCCTCAGCGCATACATTCCGATCAAGGGAGAGACTTTGAAAGCAGGCTTGTTAAGCAACTACTGCGCTTACTGGGTATTCGGAAGTATCATCTACAAGGAGATCCGCAGCCTGTTTAATCGTACTCTTTTGGATATGTTGGGGACTCTCACTGAAGAACAGAAGCAACACTGGACGCAACATATTTCTACCATCGTGCATGCGTATAATAGCATGAGGAATGATGCCACCGGATATTCCCCGTATCGGTTGATGTTTGGTAGGGAAGCCTGCCTGCCGGAAGACATTGTCTTTGGCACCTCAATGGATGAGACCTCAGTTATGTCACATCGTAATTATGTAGATAGATTGAGGAAGAATTTGAAGGGGGCTTATGAAAAGGCCGCAGAAGCCGCAGGGGTTCGGGAATGGCGGAATAAGAGGAACTATGATTTGAAAGTAAGAGTTCAGGATTTGCAGACTGCAAATCAGGTGTTATTAAGGAATTTGGGTCCCTCCCTCTGGGAAGCACAAACTGGCAGATCGGTGGGGCTCCCAGTTGTATGTTGTTAATGAGAAGCTGCCGGGACTACCAGTGTATCGGATACAACCAGAAGGAAGTTCAGGGCCTGTGAAAGTGTGGCATCGGAACCATTTATTGCCCTTGAACGAGGCAGTGTGAATCACCCAGCCAGCCATTGCAACTGAGCCCCGTATAGTGGGAAGAAGGTTAGGAACTAGGGCGAAACCTGATCTGTCTGTAGGAAGGGAAATGGAAGACTCTGAAGAAGAAGAGAGTTGGGGGATATTGGGATCACACACCCCACTGTAGGTAGTGAGGTAGAATTAGAACAGTCTGGGCCTGACATTTCGGAACCCATGCCTAGAGCTTGTGAATGGGAGAGGACTCCTCAAAGATTTGAGGTAGTGAATCAGCCTGGGGGATCATTGGGACAGGAGGAAACATTGACCCCGGAGATCACAGAAGTAGGGGAGCCATTAGAGATGGATCGGGTCACTTCACATGGGCCACGATCACCAGCATTAGAGGAGCCGCCGGTCCTGGGTACCTCCGGGGGTGGGGAGTTACGAGGGGACGATGTCCGCAATATTGCCGAGCCTAAAGTGCAGAGACCAAGGTGGGTGACACGCCCGATGAAGAGATTAACATACGATGCCCCGGACCATAGCATAGAGAGAGAGAGTGATGCTTATTGTATAATGAAGGTTGATTTGCTCCCAGATAATATAAATGCTTAACAGAAAGTTTGCTATTGTTTGGGGGACCAAAGAAACTGCTTAGGTGGAGGGAGTGTGTAGCGGGGCTGGCTGAAAGGCTTTGCAGGAGCCTGCCCGGGAGAAGGGAGCTCGGACAACTGCCATTGGTTTTGGGCACGGTGGGTGTAGATCGGGTGGAAGGAAAGAAAAAGAAGGAGAGAGAGGTAGTGGGGGTGGTTGCTGTTGTCGGGGAGAGATCAGGTGAAGTCGGAGAGGGATTTGAGGTTTTAGCTGATCCCTCCCTTTGAAGGAGAGGGAAGGAGAGAGTGAGAGAGAGTGAGAAGGTGGAATTTTATTGCTTTCTTTCGCAGGGGGGATATCCTGAGCGGAGGAGAGAGAGAGAGAGAGAGAGAGAGAGAGAGAGAGAGAGAGAGAGAGAGAGAGCTGCTGGGGTTGCTAAATTCAGATTTTAACAATAAAGAAAAGGGGGGAGGTTTTTTTTGATGCCGACAAGACCTGGGACTGCGAGCGATGACAGAAGAGAAGGAGAGGCTGGTCGCTACTGCTTTCGAGACTAGCGGCCACCTGAACTTTGATTACTGTTACTTGTGCAAGTTAAAAACATTGTGAGGAGTTGCCCTCACAGCGCGAGCTGTTACTGCAGAATGCTGACCACCTTCGTTCGTGTTCCCAGTGCTGCCTGTTCCCCCACCCCTTTGTTTCCGAACGGTCACTGTAAAATCATTGAATATTGCTGCTATGACTGCCGGGGGCTGTTAAACACTGCCACGCATTGACTATCAGGGTTAGGGTCTGGTTATCTTCGTTCCTGAAAGGCCCCCCCCCTTGATGATGAGAATCTGCCATCTTGCTTCGCGTGAGCTCCTGTTGGAAAAGACACCTTATTAGTGCCTCGAGAGCACAGCTGCTGAGCGCAATGGAGGGGAGTGGGGCTGGGAGGGCCTGGGCTTTGGCAGCCTCTGAGGGGGTAACGCTACATGAGTAATAGGCGGGGATAGCGATGCCTGTCCAATGGCACTGTGGCACTGTGCACAATACTTCAGTAGGCAGTGAGAAGTGGAAAGAGAAGGTTGTGTTGCAGTTGACTCGTCCACTAGATCAATTGAAAATGAGCCTGTTTTTTAAATGAAACAGTGGCTTGTGTTGCACCGCTTCGACAATGACAATGCGCTTCACAATGCTGTTACAGGGTGGCTTCATTCCCAGCAGGAGATTTTTTTGCAGAAGGAATTTCAAACCTTGTAAGATGTTATGACAAATGCCTTAATTTGAATGGCGATTATGTAGAAAAGTAATGTAATGTTGTAGTTTTCTAATGTGTATAATACAAGATGGATACTGTATCTGTGAGTGTCTGTCATTGATAACCAAACGGAGATTTATTTCCGAATTGCCTTCGTATTTGCAGGAGACTTGTCTGGAGAGGGGACACAAGGCAGGGATGCAGGAGGCATCAGAAGACAAGTTGTGCAAGCAAGAGAAAGAACATGTGTGTGCACAATGGCTTAATAGAGACTGAGAAGAAGGTGTAATCGGAATAGACAGTTCTAATCCAATACCACAAATAGCTTCAAAAATACTAAGGGACAAGCCAGAGACTTGGTTAGGAACATGCTGAGGTCAAAATGAAGCAGGAGTCAAGAACAGGAATTCACAATACACAAAATCAGATGCTGAAGTTGATTCCAGCTATTGAAGGCAGTCCCCTATGCACTTTAACTCTTCTCCCTGATTAGCATGCACAGGTGAGGCTTTCCCTACTCAGCAATTGCCAATATTGAGACACTGGGTTTGCTTTGTGGAGTTAGCATCTTGTCGCTTGTTCCAAGGAGCCTACAGATAGTCCATGACTTATTATCATTTGTTTAACAATGATTCAAAATTATGACAGGCTCAGAAAAAATGACATAACCCATTTTTGAAGTTACAACCGCTACACCATTCCCATGGTCATGTGTCTGCAATTTTGCAGCTTGGCAACAGGCTTGCATTTATGATAATTGTAATGTCTTGAGGTCATGTGGTTACAATTTGTGATCTTCCCAGCTAGCATCTGACAAATGGACAAAGCGGGGAAGCCAAAGTCACTTAACAACCATGTGATTCAGTTAATGACCATATGATTTGCTTAACAACCAGGGCAAAAATGATCATAAAATTGGATTCAGTCACATGATGACTCACTTAATAACTGCACCCTTTAGAGACTGAAATTCTTGCCTCAGTTGTGGTCATAAGTTAAGGACTACATACACTTTGACAGTATGGTGGGATTTTCAGACCAGGGAAGTTTTCCCTTGCTTCTTGGAGCTTGGCTTTTAAGCTGTGACACTCAATTTCTTTGCCAACTATCAAAGAATATCTTCACTCAGAACTTCCACCAAACTGTTCAGAATTGCTGGATATTGTAAAAAAAAAAAAAAGTGCAACTGAAACTCCATCCATTTTTATGCGTGTCAGTAGTTGATCATCAGGGGCGCAATTGTTCAGCTGTTAAAGACACTTGACTTGTCGGCTGGCAACTCAACAGCCTAGGTTTGAGACCCAAGTGATGCATGACGGGGTGAGCTCCTGTTCCTTGCCCCAGGTCTTGCCCACCTAGCGGTTCAAAAGCATGCAAATGCAAATAGATAAATAGGTACCAGTTCAGTGGGAAGGTAAGAGTGCTCTGCGTGCCTCAGCATATAGTCATGCTGGCCACATGAACACGGAAATAATTTCTGACAGTGCTGGCTCCCTTGGATAAGAAACGAAGATGAGCACTGCCCCAGAGCCAGAAATGACTGGACAGGTGAAACCTTTACCTTGCTGTGGTCACCATCTTGAATCTTTGAAACTAGAGTCCACAGGTTACATAAATATCTACAAAAATGAATGAACTTTCCAGAACTAAATACACAAAATAACATCTGAACAAAAGGGAGCCATTATATCACATGTCATATGAACTGAATGTTGCATTTTTAGCATGCATACAATTAATCAAACTGTTCAATTTCCTCCTGTAAAAAAATTCAAGAAACAATGTGAAACAATAGTTTTTGTTTAATTTTAAAAACATGGGAGTGTAAAAAATAGATGCCCAAATAGTTTTCCATTGACATTTGCAAACGGAGGTGTCATTTTATAATCACGAGAAATGTATAGTTGTTCCTTATAAGCTCCTATTTTATACAAGCTCTGTGACTTGCTTTCACAAACATACGACATACAGGTCAGAATTAGGTTGCCACAAGATGGTGATGTTTCTCTTTCAAGTTCCTGACAAAACCTTTAGTTCATTTTAATTGTAGAAAAATGTGCAAAGCAAATTGCTTGTAACACAGTTTATTTATACTGTGATACAATTCATAACATAACATAAAATGGTGCCTGTGCAATCATTTTTAATTTTCTTATTTTACCGATAAATATAAGTTTGAGTTCTGGTCAGGAAAATAGTCCTGGCCACTATTAAAAACATTTTTCTATTTCATCATTTGAGGTATTAAAATGGAAATGTTGATAATTATTTTCATTTTCATGTAAAAATAAAGGTTTCCTTTCCCAGGGTGCAGTATTAGTTCTGAGACATAGTTAATCCTATTTGGTTTTGACATAGATGCCTTGTTGCAAAAATAATGGTATTATTGAAAAGGATAGCTTATCTAGTAATTTTCTGTTTTCTTGCTTATTCATCTTCTAAGCAAATAAGCTGAACTGATAATACAGCCATCAGTAGCCCTACACTAGTCAATGACATCAAATTATTGTCTTTCTGCTGGAGTTTTTTCAGACTCCTTTTTGGAAGACAAGATTAAAGCCAGATGTTTATCATCTGTGCCTTGATATTAATGTTGGCTTGAAATGGCAGTTTTTAGATGGGAAGCTCAACTTGGATGGAAAAGCAATACTGCTTCTATTGTAATAATGTAGAGAGAGATGGCATCTTCTCACCAGAAGGATTACCCTAAGCCAACAAAATTCTGCAGCATCTGAATGTGAAGTATATTGAATTATAATACTGTCACTCAAGACTATCTGAATTACACAGATACAGATTATAAATAAAACTGAGTAACAGTAGGTAACAAGTATGGCTATTATGTGCTGTTTAGAAGGATCTTAGAAGAAAGTCTTATCTGCCACTCTCTCTCTCTGCTTAAAAATGTAAAGGTAGCTAAATAAGGAATGCTTTTAGGATTTAATTTGATTTGTAAACATATTTTTTTTTTGTAAAATAGACTATAAATAAATTTAATGAAATAAAATTTTTTAAAACATGGTGGTGTTACAAGGCAATAAATCTTGGTTTGAACAAAATTTGAAGGTTTGAATTGTAGGAAGACAGCACACACACACCCAGAGAAAGAAATAGTTTGGGGAATATTAAAAAAAACAGAATATATTTCCCCAAAAGAATAATGGCGAAGATCTTAAAAGGCAGAAACTTCTCCCTCCCCCCGCAAGCCAGAAATCAGCAGGTGAGGTCTGCAGAAATGCAGATTTGATAATCCTTTCAGAAAGATTGGAGCCAGGAAGCTTGGAGTTTATGGGATTAGAAAGACAAAGATCCCTAGAACTAACAACCCTTCACCCATCCAACACAGGACATAGCCTTCAGCCACAGCCTCAGGGAAGCAGGACATGACCTTTAGGACATAATAGGATTAACCTATCATCATCAGAATACTAAAAAGGGCACACTGAACCTCAGGTCAAAATTCATGCCACAGGAACAACTCCAAACACAAAAGCCCAAGAAGGTATAAAAACCCACCATTCCCAGCACTATGTGGTCAGCCACCCCAGAAACATGCTGTTTTCACTGAAGTTTCTGGCAACTCAATAAAGAACCTTCTTTCCAAACAGCCTCCATTTTGTTTATTCCCAGCTTGGACTGGACCCTGATGAAGTTTTTTCTTTCAACAATTTGGCAACCCAGATGGGACTTCACGCTAACCTCATCAATGGACTGGGACTGGATAAGCCTCTATCTTGTCAGCAGCAGACTCCTTGACCCTGGCCATTTGGAGCAAGGGTAGTAAAGGGAATTTTGAGTTTGAGCTCAAGGGCTGCTTTGGAAAGAAGGTGAGGATCTCTAAATTTTAACTTTTAAAGCCCAGGGGAGTGAGGGAAATGTGTGTATGTCTCTGTGTGTGAGTGAGTGAGAAGACCCTTTTTCCAATCATAGCTGGATCTTGCTCCCTCTGGCCTCTCCTAACTGCAGAAAGGATCTGTTCAAGTGACAGACCCTGGAAAGCATGGGGGTTTGGCCAGAAGGCAGGACCTTTTGTTAGGGAAAAGGGAGAGGCTGTGTGAAAAAGCAATGGAAAAGTGAATGAGAGAATTGGATTTGGGCAACTAGCTAAGAATCACTGAGCAGAGCCCTATTCTGGAAAAGAGGTGCCCGTACTCTGATTAATTTCAGCGGACAGAGTCCTCGCAGGCCATTTGCCTGTAAAACTGTAATGCGATGGACCACAGGTTGGAAGGTACCTTCACCTGTTGGAGGCAGTGTAGTACCACAGATTGCAGGGGATACAGGAAAGGAGCTTTGGAGTCTCACCATGGACAGTGGGTGACCTGAGGAATACGGCCCAGAAAATGGGGAACTCAGGGTCAAAGATCCCACCAAGATCTCCTGTAGGGAGACAGATGGAGACTTGGGGGTGGAGGAAGTTGCCCATCCTGCCAGGCATGAAATTAAGACGTGCATGTAAATTATGCAGGAGTGGATTCTGGTCAGGGATGAAGCAGGAAAAACCAGTTTGGCTAAATAAAGGTACTTAAAAGAATATAAAATATAGGAATAGTTATTCTCTCTCTCTCTCTCTCTCTCTCTCTCTCTCTCTCTCTCTCTCTTTCTATGCAACCATGTGATATGTTTAAGATTTGTGCCTTCCCTAATTTGAGTTAACTGGGGTTTATGGTGGGAATGACCAGGATATGAAAATCTAAGAATTCTATTTTCTTTTGCTGTTCTATTTCCCTTGTCTTTGTGTGTGTGTCTGTGTCAAGGTCTTTGTGTGTCTTTAAGGTAAATGTTAATTGTTGGGTGTCTCTAATCCTAGAGACAAGAATTTTAAAATACTTCTAGAAATTCTGCTTAAAATAAGCCACCAAAAAGAAAAATACCTTCACTGCAAGCTATCCACCCCCATTCCACTTCTACAATTCTTATCCTCTGACCAGCAATGCCTCTTCTGAGAGAGTCACTCACAAAGGGGGAAGGATATCCTGTTCTCATATCTTTCAGCCCCGCACAGATGACCCCCACAACCTTTGGAAGCAGAGCACATTGACCCAGACGCTGCCTCCATTCATTTGAGCCAGGAAATTGGGTTTGAATCCAGCCATCCTCTAGAACATGGCTTTTCAACCCGTGGTATGCGTACCACCAGTGGTACGCGAGCACCTGGCTGGTGGTACGCGTAGGATGGGTTGAAAAAAATGTAAAAAAAATGTAAAAAAAAAGTGTAAAAGTGGATGAGGTGAAGCGGCAGCAGCGCTGCACAGGCTTGTGGCAAAGTCAGCTGGAACTGCACTTTGCCTGGGTCCTACTGAGAGCTCAGGATCAAAGCGCGCAGCTCCAGCTGATTGGCAGTGGCCTTGGGGGTGGCAGGCAGCCTCACGCAGTCTTCGGGTGGAGATTTCGCTGGAGCTGCGTGACGCATTGCCTGGGTCCCCCTGCCCCCACCCAGATGCCCTCACTTCTCTCAAGCGTTTTTTTACTCACCTGCTTTCAGCAGCATTCCCTTTCTCCTGTCCTTCTCGGCTTTCAGGTGTTTGTGAGACAAAAAAAAAAGTTCCATGAGACTTTCTAACTTCTCGCGAGAAGTTCACTGCTGCAGCCAGCCCCGAGAAAGAGCCGGCACAACCCGCAGGCGAATCCCGCCTAGCTGCATTCTTTGCGGCCAAAAGAAGGGCTTTGATCCCGCTTCGCTTCACTCCGGCTGGGTCCGTGAATGCCAGATTCAAGAAGACGGAGGAAGGCTCACATGTCTCCACCCCAAAACCCCCAGCCAGCCTGCTGGCCTTTCGAACCGCCCTGGGGTTAGATCTGGCATTCCCCTTCACTTCCCCTTCATTCCGGCCGGGTCCGTGAATGCCAGAAGAAGCGAAGAAGCGCCGATCAGCTGGAAAGCGGTCCTGATCCTGGCGCTTCCCCTGAGCCACCCCCACAGCCCCGGAGAAGCGCCGATCAGCTGGAAAGCAGTGCTGATCCTGGCGCTTCCCCTGAGCCCCCACACACAGCCCCGGAGAAGCGTTGATCAGCTGGAAAGCGGCGCTGATCCTGATGCTTCCCCAGAGCCCCCCCCAGGGCCCCAGAGAAGCGCCAATCAGCTGGAAAGTGGCACTGATCCTGGTGCTTCCCCTGAGCCCCCCCAGGGCCCCAGAGAAGTGCCGATCAGCTGGAAAGCGGCGCTGATCCTGGTGCTTCCCCTGAGCCCCCCCACAGCCCCGGAGAAGCGCCGATCAGCTGGAGAGCAGTGCTGATCCTGGCGCTTCCCCTGAGCCCCCCCCACAGCCCCGGAGAAGCGCTGATCAGCTGGAAAGCATCACTGATACTGGCGCTTCCCCTGAGCCCCCCCACAGCCCCAGAGAAGTGCCGAGCATCTGGAAAGTGGCGCTGATCCTGGCGCTTCCCCAGAGCCCCCCCACAGCCCTGGAGAAGCACCGATCAGCTGGAAAGCAGTGCTGATTCTGGCGCTTCCCCAGAGCCCTCGCCTCCCCCAAGCATTTTTTTACTCACCTGCTTTCAGCTGCACTCCCTTTCTCCTTTTGCTTCTCTGCCTTCGCCACATGTTTGGCACTTGCGCTTCCCTTCTCTCTCTCTCTCTCTCTCTCTCTCTCTCTCTCTCTCTCTCATGTGTGTGTGTCTGTGTGTAAAAAAGAGAGTGGCCTCATGCTGTTCTCGGACAAGCTGACAAGCTTATTGGGCAGGGCTCCTGCCTTTGCTGCATCTTAGCAGGAAGCAGGAAGAAGGAAGCAGCAGAAAGCAGCAAGCAGCAGCTCTCTCTCTCTCTCTCTCTCTCTCTCACACACACACACACACACACACTGAGTGGGAGAAGAGGACTGGCAGACCAAGGGCAGGAGAGAGCCAGCCCAATAAGAATGTGTGTCAGCTTGTCGGAGAACAGCGTGAAGCCAGCTTGCCAGGTGAGCAGAAGATCGGAGAGAGGGAGAGAGAGGGGAGAGAGAGAGAGAGAGGGAGGGAGACAAAGAGAGGGAGAGAGAGAGAGGAAGGGAGGGAGGGAGAGAGAGGGAGGGAGGGAGGGAGAGAGAGAACTCATGCACAGCAGCCTCTATTTCTTTTTAATGAAACTCTTCAATCTAGCTCCCCCCCTTGTGTGTGCACGCACGTGCGCACAAATTTTGCGGCTCCCAGTGTTTTCTTTTCTCTGGGAAACGGGTCCAAGTGGCTTTGAGTGTTTAAGGTTGCCGACCCCTGCACTAAACTAAGAGCTAAGGCAGGTTCAGTAAGTGACCCTTGAAAATGGGCAGCCAGTAGTTATGTACTGAGGCAAACCATGGCTGTGAAGAATTTTGAGGCATGTGCAAACCTGACTGGAAGCTCAAAGTGACATCCAAAATCTAAAAGAATTGGCACAGAATATTGGACACTATAAATTTCTTCTCCACCTTAACAGAACTTTTGACCTGGCTTTAGACCTTTATGGTTGAAAGGATCCCCTTTTGGGAGCCACTGCAGGGATCTTTTTCTGCTGCCTCAATTAGTGTCTTCCCTTTCTGCATTAACAGTTTAAAAGCTTGTTTCCCCACATCTTGGCACCCCCAAAGAAGCACCCATCAAGTCTCCCTGACCAGATCAATTTTTAATCTTGTGCCAGTAAAAGTGTGTCACCCACACTTATATGGCACAAATGGGGATTGTAGGAAGACAGCACCCCCCCCCAAAAGAAGGAAATAGTTTGGGGGATATTAAAAAGAGCAGAATATATTTCCCGAAAGGAATAATGGAGAAGATCCTAAAAGGGAGAAACTTCTCCCTCTCCCCCAGCCAGAAACTCAGCAGGCCAGGTCTGTAGAAATGCAGATTTGATAATACTTTCAGAAAGACTGGAGCCAGGAAGTTTGGAGCTGATGGAATTAGAAAGACAAAGATCCCTAGAACCAACAACCCTCACCCATTCAACACAGGACATAGCCATCAGCCACAGCCACAGGGAAACAGGACATGACCATTAGGACATAATAGGATTGACCCACCAGACTACAAAAAGGGCACACTGAATCTCAGGTCAAAGATCATGCCACAGGAACAACTCCAAACACAAAAGCCCAAGAAGGTATAAAAACCCACCATTCCCAGCACTATGTGGTCAGCCACCCCAGAAACATGCTGCTGTCACTAAAGTTTCTGGCAACTCAATAAAGAACCTTCTTTCCAAACACCCTCCATTTTGTTTATTCCTGGCTTGGACTGGACCCTGATGAATATTTTTCTTTCAACAGAATGTTTGCTAATTTTAATAAAAAATTGGGGAAAAAGGATGAAGGGACAGGAAATGACTAACTGTAGTAAATAAAATTATTTCAATTTAAATAGCAATAAAATGTGAGCAGTCACAAGAGTGTAACAGAGTTATAGGACGAAAAGAAACAAGCTACTGCAATACAAGGCTATAACTCATATTGAATGAATAGTAATCCCAGTCTTTTTTACAGGTTTTGTTATATACAATTTTAGGTTGCTAAATTGGAGCCAATGAAATAAGATAGGAGAAGAAATAGCCCTTGACTTCCACTCTTTTGAGCCTGATGAAAAGTAAATTCTTTGTAACAGAGCTTGATTTAATAGCTATATGGCTATAACTATATCATTGACGGGACAGCAATATTGTCAGCGGTAAATCCCAGAGAAGTAGTTAGGCTGAGAATTCTAATGGATAAAATTCATCAAGATTATGATTTCAAGAAAACTTTCCAAGAGTGAAAGCAGCTTTGTAATAGAACAAATTGCTGGAAAAGTAATGGACTAACCTTTGCTGGAGGATTTAAGCAAAGTCGTCTACCAGGGATGCTGGAACTATATTTTTTCCTGCAAATCGTGTATTAGGTTTGGCCTGGAGTTGCATTATCCCAGGAGTCCCTTCCATCGTTTATCTTTTGTAATTGTATGTACTTAACTTTTTTGTTGAGAATTAGGCTAAGCTTTGCCAAACAATCAAAGGGACAGACATTAAGACACAACCTGAAGGAAGACAGAAGAGGTGTCATTTAAATGTTCTGGAGTTTTGCAATGGGGGAGTAGTGGAATGAGTGTTTCTCTTTTTTGTGAATGCTTCTTTTCTCCAGTACTTTCAAGTTAGCAAACCCTTGCTAAACTTGTAGTAGAAAGCAATCTCATTCAACAAGGAGATTCACTGAATTTAAACCAGTGCTTTGTTCTTTATTGTCCTGCTACTGTTAATGTATTTGCCACACATCTGCATTTCTTCCTAGAGAATTCCGGCCTTGTTTTTAATCCCCTCCCTCCCTCCAATGCTTATTTTGGCTATCACTCTGCTATTGCATCCATTCTGTCTTTCTTTAAATAAATCATGTACTGAAAAGCCCCCAGGAGGGCTATGAGTCCACAACACTCGTGCTTAATATTTATCATTCTGTATTAGTATAGCCCATCAGCATAATTTTTTTTAAAAATGAACAAAAGTGCTGCCAACCAGCAGCCCTGCACTGATTAAACCTGACCCTCACTGATTAAACAATTAAAATGTAAGTTCATTAGCCTATTGATTAAGCTGATTCAAGCTTTCAGCTTCCAACATGTAATCCCTGTTACATGTGAAGAGAACATAATGGAGGCAAATGTCATGTAATGAAGTAGCTACAGCTCCAAACCCAGCAACTTTTTTTTTAAAGCAGGTAATTCAAAAGCAGATGCTATGGGGGAATGATGAGCAGAAGGCAACCTCTCTCATTTTTGGCTAACATAGCTTTTAGCCATGACTGCTGGGGATTATGGGATCTAATACAACAGAATATAATGTAGCTTGGGATTGGGCTGTGGAGTCACTGGTGTTTGTTTGCTTGCAGACATTTAATTATCCAACTAGGTAATATCAACAGTGCATTGATGCACTCATATGTGTTGACTAGGTAATATCAGTTACAAAGTCAGGTAATAAAACACCTGCAAGCAAACAACAAAGCTCAGAGCATCAAGGACTCCATGATTGTGAGATCTGTACTGGATGGCCCTAAGCTCTGATATGATATTTTTGAACAGAGATCTCCAGGAGCAGGAGCAGACAGCTTTATGGCAAAAGTGATTTAAGAGATGTCAGGAAACCTGCTGTACTGTAACAAAAGCAGAGGGAGAAAAACCCACCGTTGTTATTGTTGTTGTTGTTATAATTCCCCTTCAATTTCCATACCGGTGTGTCCATTGTGCATGGACTAGGAGAAGCAACTGAGATTTGTGGGAGACAGCAGGAAGTTGTTTAGCACAATAACTGCCAAACAGTTCCAGCTGATTCTATTCCCACTTTGCATATTGACATGCCTGGAAGCGATTCCAGTGATTGTCAGCTTGAAAAACCTGGAGCTAGGCTAGCTTCAAGAGGTTGCCATGAATAGCAACGTATCATAGGAAAACTGTGAGTGAATTCAAAACATACAATGTATGAAATCAGTGCAACACTGATTACCTGCATCTGGAAGTTCCAAAGGGTACTTATTTAAAGTGTTAATTGTGGGAAGCCCCCCCCTCCAGACTAAATTTATTCCACAGAATATTAAAAGAGGCAGAATAGAATATTTCCCCTAAAGGAGGAGAAAAATCTCCTTGGCCAAGGCAGAAAGCAACCCCAGTCTTTTTGCTATAGGAAAACAGTCTCAAGCAGAAGCCTAAAGAGGGTAGGCTTTATGAATGGAAGAGTAGAGCCAGTCAGGACCTCTACAAAACCCCATAGGAATCTGGCTCTTTGAGCCACTCATAGCTTTTGTATTGATTGTGAGGTTAATGCCCATGTTTCACCAGCATATGTTAGAGTAGATAGTACACACTGATTGAAAACTTTTTTCTTCAGGCACAGGGGGAGGTTGTTCTTGAAAATTATGCTTAGCTTGCTGAATGTCTGCCATTTAACATTTAACCTGTGGTTCAATTTCCTAAATTGTATCGCCTTCCATTGAGATCCATTGGCCAAGGTATATGCAGTGGTCTACTATGTCTAATTCTTCTCCGAATATAATTTCTTTTCTTTCTTTGGTGAATTTATTAAACATAAATGGCTGCATCTGGTGCATCTAATAATCCAGAATATATAAATGTCATACAATGTAGAGTTTGCTATTTATCAAAGTCTAGTAACAAATCATATATTGAAAGTTAGTGGTAAATTTCAAGTATAGCTTGTCAAACCTTGAATATATCTTATCTTACATAACTTCTCTTAAAATGATCTTATGTCTTTATAAATACTCAGGTCAAAATGTATTTTGTAAAATCAAAATCTATGACTAGTGCAAGCATTCAAAGTACTTTCAAAGTGATTAATATTTATATGTTACTTATATGTAAGGGTGTAGGTCTATACATATGTTGTATATAGTATGTTTAAATGTGTTATGTATGTGTACACTTTGAGAGCAAACGACTAAATTTCATTTTTAATGTGCGCCATTGTGCCCACAGTAAAAAATGACAATAAAGGTTATCTGTCTACTATCTGGCACTGTATCCAGTGCTTATACAATTTCTGGCTTCAATGGCTTGTTATTTTGGTATATGTATTGAAATGAAGCCAATATTAGAGGTAGCTGACAAGAGAGGATATTTTATAATGGGATAGGAATGCGCTTCCTGACATGAAATATAACATGAAATATAACACTCTGGTGATGATTCAAATCCCTATTCATTTTTGGGAGATAGTATATGATTCCTCAAATATGGCCCATGCTCTTTACAATTTTAAATGTCCCCATTACCTCTTTGTACATGGATTTTGCTTTGGCACAGAATACGTTGTAACCATATTTAAGTATATATGCTAGTAGTAGTAGTGTATACCTTTTTTTAATGAAAATTATCAGCACTTTTGATCAGTGACGTCATCAAAGTAAACAAACCCACGTGTTGATTACGTCAGCAGGGCATGGCCCTAAGAGGAAGTGACGTGCTCAGCCCCCACCCTCCGGATATGACGTGCATAACCCCCTCCCCGGATGTTATGTGCATAATCCAACCCCACGTGGTGCAGGGCTCACAAGGTCATAACCCTAGTCGGATATGACGTGTTGGCCTAAGCCCATCAAGATAAGCTTGAGCTACCTAACAGCCCTATTTTCAGATAAGGCGTGTTGAACCTAACCCCCATCAAGAAAGATGTGGCAGTCAAGCCTCTGGGGACATGATTAGCTTAACCCTAGATTAATTCTATGGTCATTCAAAACCAAAAAAGCTAAGTAAAGTGAATAATTAACAGAGGCCTGTGTTTTTGGGAAACAAGCCCTGCTTTGGGGATCTGTGAAATAAAAAATGCTTTTTATTTCTAATCATTCTACCCTAATGATGCTTTTAATTTTTTGTGGAGTTTTAAAAATCAGTGCCTCAAAAGCTGGGAAAAAAGGAGCCCCCTAAAAGGTAACCAGGGCCTGCATTTAAACCCCCTTTTTTCTAAAAAGGTATTTATTTCTAGGCGGTTTTAAAATCATTTCCTCGAATGCAGGGGAAAAACAAACAAACCACAGCCCTTTTAAAACCTGGTTTTTACTTTTGTAAAAATCTAAAGACACATATTTTGCCAATTGCACCCTCAAACCCCCATGTACACGTAACCGTTCGAAGCACGGCCTTAATAAAATTTATTCTGCCCCCCCCACAACAAAAGACAAGGAATATTAACAGGAATTAAAATGCTCACAAGAGGCAAGCAGCCAGGCGGCAAGTAGAGGTTTAAACCTTGTTCAGGCATGTCAGGACAGCGATTCGTGTTTGTGTCTGCTAGTAAAAAAAGGGGAGTTAGGCCTTGTTTGGGACATGCCCAGGCATGTCATACCCCCCCTCCCCCTGTGATTCTGGGCATGCGCAATGCTCAAGGACGTGTCATTGCAAGGGGCAGGGGAGTTTGTGCTGGCAGACCTGAACAGCTAGCGATTTAATTCCAGCAGTCTTTTGAAGATGGCAACCTCTGATTCCAAAACTGTTTTTAAAACAACAGCAGAAGCTAGCGTCTCACGCTCTGACACAAGGCCACAACCGGCAGAATGCAACAAAATCTGTTGCAGGGGTTATGATAAAGAAAATTTTTATTCAGACCCGTTTTGCACGGCTGTAGCATGGTGTGTTGTAACTTTAACGATGAAGTGCAGAGTACTTACCGGACTGCCTGTGAAATGGTGAATGATGCTACATTATCTCCCAGCAATGGTAAGTAAATATCTTTTTATTTATGATAATGTAAATGCTGCTGGAACGGATAGCACACTAACAGGATGTGCTTTATATTTTGCAGACTCCGAATTAATAACACCTAGACAGCAAACACTTCAAGACATCCCGATTTTATATTCCTGTGGTAATCGCCGTGGTCACAATGCTTCTGCAGATTTTTCTGATTTAGACTATAACAGGGATTATGAACTATCCCAGAGACCATGCTATCTACCCTGTGAGTTAAAGAGCTGCAATTTGTGTAAAGACTGGTTTGCTTGCGACTGCGGACATGATTTGTGGGGTACAGGCGGGTCAACGTATTGTAAAATAGCGTGTTATGCCCCTTTATCTTCTGATTCTGATAGTGGTGATGAGGGATATTTTTCTGATGGTGGTGTCAACCCCCCTGAACTCTGTATAACCAATAAAAGACTGTGTTAACGTCAACTCTTGACCATTTTGTCAGTGGTTTTTCAGTATAATGCATGAAAAGCTTCTAAGCCGTATTTATTATACACCAGGATGTGTAGGGAGTTATGGAGGTGTGAATACCCTTTTTCAGGAAGCTAGAAAACATGATAAAAACCTGATCATGAAGCAAGTCAAGACGTGGCTGTCAGGGCAAGACGCTTATACGCTTCATAAGCCTGCAAGAATTAATTTTCCTAGAAATAAAACAGTAGTGTCTGGCTTAGATCATCAATGGCAGGCTGACCTCATAGATGTCTCCAAATTTTCTAAGGAGAACCATGGAAAAAACTACATCTTAGCAGTTATCGATGTGTTATCTAAATATGCCTGGGCCTCCCCTTTATCTGATAAATCAGGGAGGGAAGTTACATCCGCCTTCCAGAATATCTTTGAAACAGGACGCGCACCCCGAAAAATACAGACAGATGCAGGTAAAGAGTTCTTGAATATTCCGCTGAAGAAACTTTTAGCACGTTATGGCATTCATCATTTTGTCACCCATAGTGAAACTAAAGCAGCCATTATAGAGAGGTTTAATAGAACCCTAAAAAACAAACTCTGGAGATATTTCACAGCTAGAAATACCCATCGGTATGTGGACATTTTGGCAGATACTCTTCAGGGGTACAATAACACTTACCATCGTAGTATCGGGGCTGTTCCTAACACCGTAAATTTGTCTAACGAAAGGGATGTGTGGATGAGGCTTTATGGGGTAGCTTTAAAAAGTAAAAGAAAGAAAAAATGTCTTAAGATGGGAGATCATGTCAGGGTATCCAGACTGAAGGGTAAGTTTGAAAAGGGCTATCTGCAAACCTATACGGATGAGATATTCATCGTCAAAGAACTGGAGACAAGGGGTGAAAGAGTGGTGTATAGATTAAATACACAGGTGACCCTGTAAAGGGGGCTTTTTACTTTGAGGAGCTCCAAAAGGTTCCTGCTGACCAACAGCGCATATACAGAATAGAGAAAATTATCCAAAAAAGAGGGCGGGGGAGACAGAGAGAGTTTCTAGTCAAATGGACTGGATGGCCAGAGAAGTTCAACAGTTGGATTAAGGAGACTGAAGTACAACATCTTTGATATGGCGGAGTTTTACATCACCCTTCCCAGCAACGCATCAGCAGCAATTTTCCCCCAAAACAAAAATTCTAATTTTACTATTCAGTTAGCGAGATCGTTGGATCTTCCAGGGTCATGGGAAGTAGGGCTAGCAGAGATACAGTATCCGCATAGTTGGCACACATTAACTTCTCCTGGATATTTTGAAATTGCTAACAAGAGTAAGAGTTGGCATTTTTCTTTGAGAAGCGGGTACTATAGCAGCCTCCAACAACTGTTAGAAAATATGAACAAGGTTATATCAAATGCCAAGGATGGACCTAAGACAACCCTACATTATGATTCAGTGGGTCGAAAAATTAATCTTAAAGGGGATGAACCACATACCATTCTAGTTAGCGGAGAACTTGGACATCTGTTAGGTATGTTCCCTGGATTCAGCACCTTATATGTTTACACAGACATTGTAGAGCTCCAGATAGTGGGTGACTTCTATGTGCCATTACTGCGCTGTGTGCCTGTGCGAGGGCAAGACAATGATTTTGTCACAATGACCTATGACCGTCCACATTATGTAACGGTCAGCAAACATCACATTGATACCGTTACTATAGAAATCAAAACCGACCAGGACAAAAACGTGCATTTTTATCACGGGAAGGTGATTGTCAAGCTTCATTTTAGACCTCGGAAAAGTGAAGGATGGTTGTAATCAAGGAGCATGGGGACCCTCAAGACTATGTGGCTTACTACAGGGCACAAGCTGGTGGCGGCCTTCCAGGCTTCCGAGGAGCCCCCATTATGTACGGGACAGGTTTAGGGGGTCTGTTCCGTGGACTTTTTCGAAAAGCAATGCCTTTTTTGAGGCGTGGTTTAGAAATCATTAAGCCGCATGTCAAATCTGCTGCCAAAAACATTGCCAGAGATGTTGCGGGGCATCTTGTATCTCGTGTTGTTGAGAGGGGGCAGGATGGATCAGGGATGTTCATAGCCAGGAAAAATTACGCATCGGGCCCGCCTATTCCGTTTAAAAAGAGAAGACTTGTGAAAAAGACCCGTCATACCAAGAGGAGACGTGCGCAGAAGAGGAAGCCCTGTGACAAGGAAGACATATTCTAATACAATATGTCATTTATTCATTCTGCTTCAGAGGAATGTGTTAAATCAGAACTGGATCTTTTTCAACTGGCGCCTACACAGACCAGTATTGAAAACAGTACCTATGTCGAGATCCCTCCTTTATCAGCGCTAACACCCAACGCGCCCCTGGAATTTTTTATCACGGGGCATGGTGAGCATTACACGGATTTAAACAACACCCTGCTGTATGTGAGTTGCAAGATTGTAAAGGCTGACGGGATGGATATTGATGATGGGGCAAGGGTGGCCCTGACCAACTACCCCATAGCATCACTGTTTAACCAGCTGGATGTTACCTTGGGAGATCGGCTCATTACACAGAGTCATCATTGCTATTCTTATCGGGCCGTGATTGAACTGATTCTGAACTTTGGTAGTGATGCACTGGGTACCCAATTTACAGCTGGGTTTTTTTAGAAAGATGACTTGGACCTCATGGAGAGTACTCTACTGACAGCCGCTGGGAACTCAGGTTTCAAAGCGAGAGCAAGACACACGGCCGGTAGTCATAAATGGGACCTGCTAGGGCCTCTGCATAGCGATCTATTTTTTCAAGACAGACTGCTAATTAACGGCGTTGATGTGAAAGTCAAACTCACAAGAAGCAGAAATGAATTTTGCGTGATGAAGGATGGCAATGAGAATTACAAAGTGCAGCTCCTGGCAGCTTCTCTCTTTATAAAACGTGTAAAAGTAGCCCCGGGAGTGCGCCTTGGCCATGCAGAAGCTTTGCTCACCTCCAATGCCAAATACCCCATTGATCGAGTGGGGATGAAGGTTTACAGCATTCCTGCAGGTAGCCTTGTCTGTAATCAGGAAAATCTATTTCTGGGACAGCTACCTAAACAATTAGTGATTGGGTTTGTGGACAATGCATCTTTTAGTGGGGATTATGAAAGAAACCCATTCAATTTTCAACACTGCAATGTCAATTTTTGCGCCCTGCATTGTGATGGCGAGCAGATCCCTGCAAAGCCTCTTCAGCCTGATTATGAGCACGGTCTTTTTGTGAGAGAGTACATGCAGATGGTGCAAGCCACAGGCAAAGGCATGAAAGACAGGCCACTGTTAATCAACCGGGAAGAGTTTAACCGAGGGTATACTTTGTATTGTTTTGACTTGAGTCCTGATCAGGGGTGCTCTGAGCACTATTCTTTGATCAGGAACGGTAACCTCAGAGCCGAAATTAGATTTGCACAACCCCTCCCCAACACCGTCAACATGATTCTCTATGCAATCTTTGAAAACCTTATTGAAATAAGTCACACAAGGAATGTGCTTTTTGATTATATGTGAGTATGGACAGACTGCAGCTCCTCCACTTGTTTTCTGGAAATACTGCCTTTCTAGGGGTCTACCCTTGTGACCTGCTACCCCAGAGACAAATCTCCAAAAGACCTTTTGGATTAATTGTAAATACCCACCCTCACACTCTGCCTGGTGAACACTGGCTGGCCTTCTACTTCCCATCTCCCGGATATGGCGAATTTTTTGATTCTTATGGAAGGCCGCCGGATAGCCCTGACTTTCCTGACTCCATAGTGATGTTTTTAGAGCAGCAAGCTGAGAGGTATACATTTCACCAACGTCAACTGCAGCACCCCAGCGCTGTGACCTGCGGGCAACACTGTGCGTTTTTTCTACTGAACCGGTCTAAAGGAGTGGCCTATGAAAATATTTTAAAGCTGTACTCCAATGCCGATATTAAAAATGATCAAATGGTAAAGCTGTTTGTAAAAACTATAAAGGTGGGAAGGGGGCTTGGAACCTGTAACCGTCACCAATGCATGCAGACATGCTTGCCTTACTGTAAAATAAAGAAAAAGACTTAAACGTTTTTACTTGTTTCACTGTGTTTTTATTCATTTTACAAATTGAGCCAGTCACCAAACCTGAACCTACTTCTAGGATTTAATGTCCAAGGGCTAGAGGGGGTACCGGTAATCAGAGTCTTCTGAGTCCCAAAAGGGGTTGTCATAACAGAGATGGGGCTAGTAGCAGTTTCATCCTTAACAACCAGAGAATCTTTCAACTTTTCTATTTGCTCTTTAACAGTTGTAGACCCCAACACAGAGGTTGGAACATTCACCTCTGCCATAGCATTCATAAAGTCATCCCAGCCTTTAGGTTTCCGCTTCTCAGTAGGGGCTTGGTGTTGCGAGGCTCCTTTCACCAAGTCTAAAATATTAGTACCAGGAATAGGGACCCCTTTGTATAAAAAGGTACCGCGATCATCCCAAGTTGAGACGTCCTGATGCTGTTTCATTTTGTTCAGCAAAAGTTCCGCATTTTTCCTGTAACGGGTGCTCACACCCCTTAGGATCTCATCCAACCCTGTGTCCTGCGGAGATGGCTGTGGTGGCTGTTCTGGTAATGTTGGAAGTGGCCGAGGCTCTTCCGGTGGATAAATGAGATTCAGTCTGTCCTTTTCAGACTCATTTTGCCTGGTCAGTCTTAGATACCTCTGCAGTGCAGAATTGTAGAGTTTAATCTTGTCATCCTCACACAAATCAGCTCTCTGAAGAATGGTACGCATCTCATCATCCAACCGGTTAGTGGCTATAGCCTCCATAGTAGGCGGTCTGCCCTGTAGCTGATCCATCTGATGATGCGACACCAGATACATTTTCTCGGCATGGTCCATGGTTTATCCAGCTAACAGGCTAGTCAACAGCGGAATAGCTGTCCCTAGTAAGGGCCCGATAAAACCACCCGACTGAAGTATGATCTGCTTCTTCTTTTTGAGTGAGACCTTTCTATCACTCAACTTTTTAATGACACCTTTCTTTCTCTTTAGAGACCGGAATTGTGAAGGTTTCAGAGGAAGGTTTCCTTTTAGGGTGTTCAGAGCTATTTCTGCTATTGCCCCCACCAGGTCATTATTAGCATTGCATAAGATGGCTTTTCTCTGTCTTGGTCCAGACTTTACTAAGATTTTTAAAAGCCCCCAATTTCTACATACCCTCTCTGACATCTTAGGTCAGAGGTGCTAAGGTAACCGGGCTACTGTTTTTTACACTTCTTTTTCATTGTGTAAACAGTAGGCCAATCAGGTGGAAGAGGCCTGTTCTCAATCTGTAGGATTCTGGAGTGGTGGCTGCCAAATCTACCAAAAGGTACCCATGTGGTTTGTGAGTGGCATCTTGGAATGCTTCTAAAAAATACTTTGTGTTAGTGGGATACATCTGCCTGGCCAGTGTGACAATTTGCATCTGATCACGAGGGCTGCTGAATAAAACCAAATATTTGGAATTCAGAGCTATCGTTCTCATTTTCTTACCTTGGAAAAACAGGTTTTGTAGTATGAGAATAATGCTCAGGTTTCTGTGATGAACGTATTGTGTAAAAGCCTTCTCTATTTGATCGCTGTCACCGGCCGATGCCATGAGATCATCTATCATGGCTAGAGTGATTTGATTTGGCGGAAACAAATAATCATCTTCAAAAGAAGACGGAAGCCCCTCCATAAACTTAATATAAGGGAATTTATTAAGCAGTTCTTTGTACAGAGGTTGCCAACAGCTATAAAACCATACAATATTTTGAGGCATTTGAGACAACGCAACATCGCCATGTTCTAACATTTGTTTGATAAAAAAAGATTTGCCAGAATTGGACGGCCCGCTTATAATGCAGGAGAAAGGATGTACAAATTGTGCAATATTTTCCACCATCCTTAATAGCCGTAAGACAGCGTACAATAATCCTCACTCTTTAATAACCTTTTATTATACACTACTTTTAAAGTTTTTCGGAGGACTCGCGTTTCTAGGGTCCACTGTTTCTTAACCCTAACAATCCCCAACTGTTCAACCCTGATCTCTTTTTTCTCTCTGCACCAGACAGACAATAATCATCTACCAAATCTTTCAAGCTGTCAAAATTAACCTTATTGCTATTACCACAGTTTAGCGTGATTCCCTTCACCTTTAGCACCGCTTCACCATTGGACAAAGCATAAGCATACGTTTTGGGACCGGCCGCAACAAACTCTGTTATCGTAGTGTTTGGTGGAATCTCACTTGTCAGCTGTCCTAAATAATCACCCAAAGGAGGTGTCCACGCCCCCTCTCTACTTACAAAAATGACTGAATCGGTATCATGGTACAGGCACCTATCGCCCAGCCCATCCAGTAGCCTGTATAATTCCAGCCGTGCATAAGCCGTTGTAAAGCTGGCTATGAATACATTAGTGCATGTGGATTTGGTGGGGTGGTTCTTGGCTATTTTCCATGTCACAACGGCTGTCTCTGTATCCACAAACTCACATGAGGAAACATCATAATACGGCACAAAAAGGTATTTGAATAAATCCTCAGGATTTGTCACCACGGATGTGGTCAGGTGATTGGTGCTCTAGCCAAACTTACCCCACAGCAAATTTAAGAAGAGTTTGGCAATCTGTCTTTTAGCAGGATTTACTTCAATGTGGTCACGTCGTAAGCGGACGCCTTCCATCTTTTCATAATCCTGAATATATTGCTCTTTATCCTGTTCTGTTTTGCACCAGTCAGGGTAACCACTGGCCTGTTTCTGTCTGAGATGCATGTTCATATAACCTGAAAATAGCTCATTTGATGTTCTTTCAAAATGCCAGATCTCATAGATTTCAACAATTCTGTAACCTTTTTCTAAAGCTACATTCAATTCAACAGTACACCATGTCCCAGCCACAGCTCTTTCCTCATCATTGTGTTTACAGGGGGTGGTTTGCAGTTTTTCTGTGCAGGTTGCACACAAACTAAACATTAATTTGCCTCCTGATTTGTGGGGTAGGACTGGGAAATAGAGATTCCTTGGTGGGTACACTTTGACTTTGGCTAACCCAAAATATTGCTTTATGTCCCCAAAGTTTTGAAATATTATTTGTGGATGGCCAATTGGGTACTCCTTGGTCTTATTCACAAAGGGGTACAAACTGGTGAAATCGTAGTATAAGATTTGTTCACCACGTTTTGGTTTGTAGTACAGGCATGTAGCATTTGTTCTTCCACCAAAAAAAGCATCTCGAGGATTCAAAGGAGTTGGGAGCTTATTCTCAACTAGAAACTGCTTCAAAGAAGTGTCATCCTCCACCATGGCCCTCCATTCGTGTTCCCAGATGCAGCGCACAGCATAGCCCTGGTCCCTGAGGTACTCTTCTTTAATCTTAGTACGGTTGTGCAGGTTACCATATGTTAAATCAAGTACTTTGTTGAAGTCTTTTTCAGAGTAGCAGACAGGGCACCCATGAAAAAAACAACCGTGAAATTCAAAAGCTGTGGGAGTTCCATTTATGACAGCAAAACCATCCCAAAAATATTTGCCTACTTGCTTTTCACCCCCCTTCAGAGCATGCTGAATATTGAGTTTCTCAGTGTGCTCTATATGCAACAACCATTGAATCGCTGGAACTGAATACCTTTTCTGTGTCTTGTGATAACTGTCCAAAGGAGCTAATGCAATGGTATTGCTCTTCAAATACATGAACCGATACTGTGCCATACAGACAGATGCCAATGTGATATATTGAAAGGGGTCAATGCATCGAATCTCTATCTCCTCAACAATATCACCCCTGACCCCCCTGAAACACTCACGCTCAGTCATATTCATCACCTGTTCCCTAAATCGAATACAGGCCTCTCTTAATATATCTACATCTTGTCTGCAATAGTGAGCCAGAGCCTTCTTTAGTTTAAACACAGTACCTGTATTAGCAGCGTGCCATTTCATGAATTCTTCTCTCTCCCCGGGCATCATGGTTTCAGGGCTGTAATACTTGGTTTCAGGGAGTGGTCCCACGTAGTCTCGATTGGCCATTGTATTGAACAAGTGGGGGAAATATCCTTTGCTGCCTTGAAACCCCATAGCTTTGGGTAATTTGCTTAATTTAAGGGGCAAAAATGAGAGGCTATCAATAAACCGAATCTTATAATCCGGTAGGGTGATACACAGCAGTTTCCCTCCCTGACTTATAAGTTGAACCCTAACCTTTTCATGGATCAGCTGCCTCAGTACTAGGTACCCGTCATAATCTTTGGAGTTGTGAGCTATAAAAGTACATCCTTTAAACTCAAGATTTATAAATTTCTTTACAAACTGATCCAGGCATCTAACACCATAACAATCCCACCTCACAACATCTTTATCATACCAATCCTTCAACATATCCCTGGCGCAGACATAATTAGGTATATGGGTGCCTGTCTCTTGACAGCATTCAAAATCATAAATGATATATCTTTCGCCAATTCGCGGTCGGCACAACGGTTTTAGAAAACATAAATGCCCTTCCAAGCTTTCAACCTTCTCAGAGCATTGTCCACACTTGGTTCCCCTGCACTTTTTGTGGGGTTTAAAGACATAAACCCCACACGTTTCACAATATTTTTTATTCTTACAGTCAACTTTTCCCTCCATAGCGAGTTGTGTGTGTCTTTCAAGACATACCTTAGACCAGCAAAGCTCTTTGCACCTACAGCAGCGCGTCTTCTCCTCCTCCATCCGCTGACATTCTTGCCTGAGGCATGCTCTACAGATATATTGACAGCCATGATTAAATTTGTGGTGGTAAGGTGTGTGGCACAATTTACAGAAATAGCGTTCACCCAGGAAGCCCTTGATATTTTTGATGCCATAGTAATGCTTGTCGTGTAACAATATAAATACTATTTTTTCTTGCTGGGGACTACCTGTGACAAAAAACCTCCACCGGTCCTGCATATAAAACAAGATTTTTATAGTGACCCTTAAAGCTTCTTCAAAGAGGTGTATCTGAGAAAAATCAATCCTGTTTTCTGTGGAAACACCCAGTCTGCTGTGAAGTTCCCTGGCCCTGGTAATAATTTCTTGATTTCTAACATCCACACCAATCAGCCAGAGCAAACAGCTAGCAAAACACAGAAATTCACCTCCCACATTGAAATCTACTAGGTGCTGTCTTTTTTTCTCCAGTACTCTGCTGAGCACCACAGTGTTTAACTTCCTAAGCCCTCCCCCCTCCTTGTTCTTCACGACGGTAACCACTAATTGTAAATTACTCCCCACAATATCTCTGCCTTACTTTGAAGCAGATTTTCAACACTGGTCAGAAAATCATCAGCATTTAAATCATTCACACACCTCCTAAGAGAAAAGAGAGGTTGATTTAACCCCTCTGCATCCAACCGGAGTTGAACAAAATCATTTGGACCTATGTCCCTAGCAATATGATTCAAAAGAGTCTGTATCGTATTATGAATAGCCTCTATAGCATCTACAAAAGACCGGATTCGGTCAAGATTAACAAATCTATAACGATGATAGTATTCCACAGCCCTGAAATTTTGGATAGGCTTCTCCCATGCCTGCACCATATCCAGATAAACATCGTTCATATTCTGAGTGTTTGCAGAGTTAGGGGCTTGTAGCTGTGGCGTAGAATGACATATCTCTTCTTCTGGTTGAGACACAGACATAGCATCACAACTATCACTGTCTGCTGGGGATGCGGGAAGTCCGCCTCCATGCATTTTTGCTTTTTTGCAGGCCGGCTCTGGTTAAACAAACAAACAAACAAACAAAAGGCTATCACCAACATTCCTAATAATGTAATACCAACCCCTTTTAGTTTCTAAAAAATAATACTAATGGTTTTGTAGTTGGATAAA